>OW026432.1:16002500-17202500 GCA_932274075.1 Diarsia rubi
TTAGTGACCCTAACTGCTATGCCGGAGGTCGTGGGTTCGATTCCCACCCAGGACAAATGTTTGTGTGATGAGCACGATCATTTGTTCTGTGTCTGGGTGTAATTTATCTATAATATGTATGTATTTAGAAATATATAAGTATGTTTATCAGTTGTCTAGTACCCATAACACAAGCTCTGCTTAGCTTGGGACTAGATGGCGTTCTGTGATAGTTGTGGAATATTATTATTTGCTAGTAATAAAGTTATTTCGTGTGTTTAATTGGTAGTGTTCTTATTTACCCCATACCCAGCTCGTAACACTATAAACTGGGCACAAATCCAGACTCCGTGGCTGCTACGTACTGAATGTCCTCAGGAAAAATTAAATAACACTTTACCCAACCTGAAAACGGGTTCCTAAACTTTAAAGATAACGGAACACCAACCAAATGCCTTTTATTTTATGGAATCAAATGATTACAACCAACACTGATTTTAGTTTTTTTTTTATGAAATATGTAATATTATTATAATATTGAAACACATTAATTTTAAATTAAAGTTTAATGTGAAGAATATAAGTTCTTCTTATCACGGTTACAAAATAATATTTAACAACACAAACACACACAGCTACTAATAAATAATTTTAAAGTTGGCCGAAATCAGGCCAGCCAGATTTTGTTTCTTTTTTATTTACAACAATTTTTTTCAGTCAAAAATCCAGCTAAAAAAGGACAATATCACCTACCACTTTGATTAGTCATCACCACATACCCCACTAAAACAAACGGTATCAATGCCCAACCCTCCAATGTTCACGCAATTAAATCAAAAATACACACGCCTCACGATCGTTTATTAAAATTGACAGGCGCGCCACACCTGTGCCGCAGCCGAAGGGTTAAACTACAAATTGATTCGTTGGTACACACACGTCGTTATTAAAACATTATAGGGTTAAATGTTGGCTTTGTGACGTCGAGGGTTTTTTGTGTTTATAAAAGGCTTTGTTGAAAATTCGGAATGGAATGGAAAATATCTGGAAAAATAAGTTTTTTTTTTTTTTTTTTTTTTTTTCTAAATGGCATCTCGCAGTTCAGTCTAGGAGACTGTCTTCTGCTTAACCGGGCAAATCCCTGTGGGTGCCTTGAGTTTAAGGCCTCCAGCCAGGGCAAAAACTTACAAACTAAGTGACAAATCGCTAAGGGCACCCCCTGTGGGGTACGGACCTCGGCTTAGGACGTCACTGGGGGAGGGCAGCAAGGGGACAGGCTGGATCTGAGTGATGTTATTTAAGGGCTGGTTTAAAACTACTGGCTCAGCATCGCGGGCTGGCTCTGGCGAGGGTCGGGGGGTAAGTTTTTTTCTGATAAATATGTTTTTATAGTTTAGGACAGATGAGCCAGAATCGTTACTCAGTCAAAATCAAAATCAAATCATTTATTTCAAGTAGGGGGTTACAGGCTCTTTTGAATAGTCAAACAAATACTATATTTAATAAGCTAATAAACTAAGCTACAGTCCCACTCACAAGGTATAATAACTGTGAGTGTACTGTAGTTGCAGATTCCAAAGCGTTTGTCTCATGAGAAGAATGGCAAGAAACTTTATTGACACTCTTTTATATCATAATATTGTTACAAAACTTTAGACTCAGTGGGTGTCTGAAGACGGTTGTTGTCTCCGAGGAAGGCCCAAAAACCGCTGAAGTGACAATTTGGACTCGTTCCTGCCTGATTGGGCAGAGAAGGCAAAACACCTGGAGATTTGGAAAGGAATGGGGAAGGTTTTTACCCAGCAGTGGGACAAAAAATATTTTTTTGGACATGTCTGACACACGAAAAAAAGTTAAACTGGTATGGAACTCAAAATATTTATATATTTGGGAATAAAAATAAAAGGAGTTTGCGGCTCAATAATAACACTCCTGGGCTCAATCTTCAGGTTAAGCTGCGCTTGCCTAGATTTGTTTATAAATGGGTTACCACCCATTACATAACAAGTTTCCTCTGTGCCTCGATAAGCACGTTAAGATACCATAATACAAATTCCATCCCAATTCCAATCCCCCCCATCGGGCAAGCGATGAACCAAAAACCATAAGTTTGGCTGAGAGACCGATACAAAGTTCTGCGCAACTGTTATTGTAACACAAAATATTATACCACTTATAACGAAAAACAATAACAAAGTTTGGTCTATAAATAATGGACGGGAGATTGGTGAGGGTTAAGGGATGCGGTACCGTTGGTACTCGATTGGTGTTGTGAATCGAGTTAGTTTTTTTGTGAGTGAAAAGTATGTGAGTTGCAAAGAACGTTGAGTGAAATGACCCACCTTTCCTGTCCTTTATTACCTTCTACTAACCTGTGTGACTGTTAGGCTGTGTCTTTCTACTGCTGGACAAAGGCTGACCCCCTTTTTTTTTTTGGCGGGTGCAAAATCATCACATAACCCCTTCCGCTCTTGGGCAGAGCGAAAGGGAGTGTCAGACTTCTACTGAATAAAACCCACCCATGTTCCTTCTGAGCCCTATAAATATGTCGAGGCCGCTATCCGTGAACAACCCGCAGCCCTGACGGGCGTCGGACCTTGCGGGCCCCTCCCATGTTGCTGACATCTCTTTGAGGAAGGCTGCCCCCATTGACCTCCAAATCTTTTGAGACAGACTCAATGTGAACCACTGGTCGTTGGTGCTGTCAACTTGTCCCTTCATCTCCTACAAGGTCTACCGCGTCAGCTTCTCGCTGTGTAAGAGTTCCACAACGTGGTTACCTATATCACTAAACATCATTACTCCTAGTAGTTTAACCCAATTAATTTGGGGTCGATGTGCCATGTCGTCTTTTTCTTCTCAGATATTTTTCTACGGTCATCGTCAGCTAAAATGATGACCCGCTCTTTAGTCACACCATTTCAAGTCGTAAGGAGCACCTAATAGATAATTAAATTAAATTGTACCATTTTTTTTTCTTATTCTGTTCCCAAACCACTGTAACTCTAAAAGTCAGATTCAACTGTGGCGACCACCAGAAAAGCGACAAAACAATGAAGCTCAACGAAGTCCCAGATAAACAATTTACCTGTCTTGAATCCCGCTACGAAATTAACCAGAGAACAGCTGATTTATAAACTCATCATCATCATCATCAACAGCCTATTAATTTTCGCACTGCTAGGATACAGGCCTCCTCTCTTTGAGAAGGGCTATACTCTATCACGCGGGCCCAGTGCGGATTAGTAGATATGTCACATGTCTTCGAATTTTTTAGTTCTAAGACGTTTCCTCACTAAGTTTTCTTTCCTTGCCGTTTTGAGAGCAGCTGTGATGAAATTATTTGCACAAAGTAATGTGCCTGCCTGGGTTCGAACCGTAAGCGTGGCGTAAGTCGGGGCTGCTACTACTGGGCCAGCGCTGCTCCCAAATGATTATTATATTAGATTTATGAACTACCGAGTTTGTATCCGTAGTAGTGGTCGGTACAGTTAACTACTCGTATAGTTGCAACGTTTTCCCCGTCGATTAAGATATGTTTACCACTCGATAATGATGTAAGTTTACGTTCTATGTCGTGGACCTACAGTACGGTTAGAAAAAAAGCTACTTGGAACAAAAAGATCCACTCATTCATTAATTTTGTTTGTTAAGTGTAAGAGGGGTGTTTCTGAATTATTTATGTATTACCTTCAAAAAATTACCCGTTAATTGGAGGCAGTTGAAAAAAAAATTACAAAATAATTTATTTATTGAAAAACAGACAGTAGCAAAATTAAAATTAAACATAATATCTCTAATCTAATTTTTTTAAGCAATTATGCTAACCACTACGTTTTCCAAGGATAATAATTTTGAGAATAATAAAACTAGGTAGTAACAATACTAATACAAAACCTATAACACAACACAATACATTTTTACGCAAACAAATAATATCTTGTCTTAAACAACGGTCATTGGCCTGGAACTAATAAAATTGTTTTTTTTTTTTATAAATTAAAACGAAAACAATTTATACCTACATGATAAAATAAAAATTTTCTCCAGTAAAACGGATTGCCCAGATAATAAACAGGTGGTTAGCATCTTATAATATCTTCGTAATTCAGAAATCCGCACTTACCCATATCAGTCCTGCAGGGCTATTCCTTATCTTTTTAAATGGCAGTGGCTATCATAGTGTCTATCAAGTAACTGTCAAATGGTTTAGTAAATGAAACCATAACCATTTGACAGTTAATCAATGGGCACTGTATTAAAAAGATTCGCAATAGCCCTGCAGATGATCAGTGTCTCCATGTATTTATCTATCTAAATTAGGTAGTTATTTCGACCTTGAATCATCAACCATTTCATTTCTATTGAACAGTTTTTCAGTGCATTGTTTCTGCTAACGGTACAAATACTATTGAAGCATGTAAAAACAGTCAGTATATATACAGCAGATGACAAACGATTGTTTGAAACTATTGTCGTTAGTGGATACTTTTGTCTTTTATTTTCTCAGCCGAGGGACCCGTACATCGAACATGTTACTTATCCATCTTATCTGCTACTTTATTATCAAAAAGAAGTTTTCTTTTTGATAATAAAGTGGCAGAAGAAGTCGTAGTAGCAGTAGATGGAATATGATTGGAATATATTATTTATTTGGAATATATTATTATTTACAACAACGTTTGAAATATTGATTTAAGTTTCTCTCAGCGGGTAACTGTAATTTTTTTATTATTTGTTTTATGATTTTGGTGTGTCCCACTGCAAGGCAAAGGCCTCCCTTCCCTCTTTAAATTTATGTCTGTCTTTTGTAGTTTGGGCCCAATCTTTTTGATGAGAGTCCAGGGTGTCTAAAATGGCCGCTTTAGCAGAATCGTAATATGAATCATGTTAAAAATTTAAAATTCTTAAAATGGACTTTATTCATAAAGACATTAAGTCCATTTTAAAAATTTGAAATTTTAACGTGATTCATACTAAGATTCTGCGTGGAATCTGATAAAGCGGCCATTTTAGACCCGCTGGTCGCCACACCATTTCCATTTGGCCTGCGGCCGCGTCGCCTGGTTCTGTTGTTTGTCTATTCTACATTTTGACATTTTTCATTTTGACACTCTACATTTTGAAATTTTACATTTTGACATCAACATTTTAGTTTTATTTTTTGAAACAAGTACCTAATCTTTTTTTATTTATTTAAATTGTAGTTTTAAAATGAATTTATCTGGTGAATTTAGATATTATATAAGCATGCATGATGAATAATTTATTTTTGGGAATATGTAACATGGAACAAAAATATGGATCATAGTTATCTGAATTAAAAAAAAATATTATTATGATTTATTCGGCCCAATTTTTATGCCCTACTATTAAAATACTACTAATAATAATAAATACCTTTTTGAATACACTGTTGATGCAGTAAGTAGGAAGCACAAAGTCGTCAGTTCGATTTCAAGGTCAGGCAAAGTGTTATTGCATATCATGTGTGATGTGTGTGCAATTTTTTTTTATTTTTATTTAGCCCGTATTGTCCCACTCCTGAGTAAAGGCCTCCCCCCATTCCTTCCACTTCTTACGATGGTGTGCTTCATCTTGCCAGTTGGTGAGAAAGCCATCAAGTGTGTGCAATTGCTAATAAATAAAAATACATACAGTAAAAATCCAAATTATTTATAAAATACGATGTTTTGTTAACCACAATAGCCAATGAGACGAATTAAATCATCAACAGAAGAAAAAAAACAAAAATAAGTACTATTATCAACATCATTCGTTATCCCCATTACCGATTAATGACATCGGCGAAAAAAAAAATCGCATGCGAAATAAATCCTCTTTTAAAAAAGAAATGCTGAACGCCACTGATGAGCGTAATATTTTTCCCTACTGATATTAAGTCATGTTTAAGAAGGTTCGTCATTATCCTTAATAGTAATAGATATTTTATTTTGTCGCGTTTCGCTTTGGGGTGTTTACACAATATTCTTGGGGTGCGATTACGAAAAGAGCTCGATACAAAGACGAGTGAGTGTCACTTGTATTGTTAGACATTTGTTAGCGATAAAACTACGTAACCCATATGACAAAAAATATTAAATGCTTGGTATTATAACAATATCTAGTTTCAACAAACAATTATAATTTTTTCGTTATCAGAACTCATGAGACATAATTCTATATCCTTAACCCTTTCCAAACTATATTGCATTTTGGTCAGCTTTAAGTCCAACCACCTGGATGCAGCAAATTATCATGGAGCGACTGCCTTTCTGACTTCTACAACCCAGTTACCAAATTACAATATACCTAGTAAGACTGGTTGTAAAACTTTCGGATGTCTGGCTAACATAACGTTATCAATCAAGAACCTATCTTCATTTTTTTCCTAAGACAATAAAAAAGTTGCCTAAAATCGATTAAAATATCGCGCCTCCTAATCACGGTCGATAAAATATCGAACGCTTTCATTATACACCCCCTGATACATTTGCCGTTCGTTAATAGGTTTTTCCTTCATAAAGGGAATGTTAACCTATTTATTATACAGCTGATATTAAAAACGAGGGGCTCAGTGTTGTCATAGCATTACAAGATTAAGATTGTATGTCCGCAAGTTTGTGTGTGTTCATCTTGAAAACTGATGCGCAACATTTTGTAGGCTTTGATAATGGGGTAGTAAACAAAAAATAAATCTAATTAGTCCGTCAGATAGATTTCCAAAAAATATTGGACATTTTTTCTTCTTTTACATAAACAAACAATAAAGACGATACAATCCTTTGAAAACTCGTGTGACGACATATTCTAAGACATATGACATTTTTTACCGGTGAGTGACGTCACAAACCCCCACTCAAATCTTTGACGCGTTTTATTGTCGTCAATTTTTATTGATTTGTTAAAAAAAGAAATACGTATCCAATATTTTTCGATAAGTACCTAATCTAACAGACGGACGGACTAATTAGAATCATATTTTTACTCGACTACGGCGAAGCCAAAAGGATGGTTAATGATTTTGGCAGTCTATGTATGTATGTTCCACCGTAGCGCCTAGACTACTGAACGTATTTTAATAAATGAGGTGTCAATAGATTCGTAAGAATAGCCCGGGTGACATAGAAAATATAAATTATAAATACATTTATATAAATTTTAACAATTTTTGAATATCCAGACATTTCCATGTCGCAGTCGAAGATCGTATATTAGCTACGGAGTATGGATTTGCATGCCGTTGATGGCAATAGGCTCACTCCCTATTATATGGGAACTAACCATAAATGGCGAATTGTGGGTGTACCAATGAGTACACACCTCTGCTTAACCCTTCGGGGAATACAAGCGTGATGCTATGTCCTTGGCCATCATTGTTGTATGTGATTAAAACAAAGGGGGTAATATTAATCGTCCGGGCTGCGGGATGTTGTAAGAGATACCGCGGCCCCGACATAAAGAGCTAAGAAGGAACATGGGTGGTTCTAGTCAGTAGAAGTCTGGCACTCCCTTTCGGTCTGCTCAAGAGCGGGAGGGTCACCACCCTCCAAAAAAAGGGGATTATAGTAATACAATCCGTTTTTAGTTATCATGTAAGATTACGGTTTTTGTAGATTTGCAGTTATCTTTTCCGGAAATGACAAGAAAATTCAGGTTATATTCCTAGTGTTGGTTTCCTACCCATTTGAGTGTTCGACGATGTCTTTATAGCATTATGTAACTGTCACGGATTGTTTGGCGATCTTAATGAGGGGTTAAAAGTGCGTTTTTATTAAAATTTTGTACGCAGGCACCGTTCTGAACAGTAACTGTTCACCATGATATTGAATGATGTATTTTTTTGATATTTTGATTCACAATGTTGTCTTATTTAACCTAAAGGTCAGCCTTTGTATCACCATTGAACATGATGTTTAAATAAATCAATATAGGGTACTACTTCGCCAGGTTCCCAGGCCAGGAAATCTGATATTGGGAGGTTTTTCAATTAGGATTATTCACCAAAAAAATATATTTGTCCGTCTGTTAGATTATCGAAAAATATTGGAAACTTGTTTTTTGTTTTATCAAAATAATAAAAATTGACGAAAATAAAACGTCTCACAGATCATGAGTGGGGGCTTTTGATGAATCTTTGTTGTGTAATGAATAACTAAAACATTTGCTTAAAAACATTTTACGAATTATGTCAGTATTACTTTTGCTATTTTCTTGTTGAATAACGGTAACATTAAGTAAAACCAGTACATCAAATCGATTTAGCATTACTAATTGACACAATCGATTTTCTTACTAGAGATTTCTATTTATCGATCACATCCATAAATCCCTGCTGACATTTGATTAACGTCAGTCTGTGTTTTTAGTTTTGAGATTAATTAATATTAATGTAATCTGTTGAGAAGTAGATCTTGTTTGTATTTTGTGAACTCGTAATTCATACTTATATGTATAAGTGGATTACTCTGTTTTTAGAGCAATAATGTTCGTCCGTGCATGATTTCAGGTATGTCAATAAAATATACATATCGCCTTGTTTTGAGGTTATGCTCGATTTTATAAAATTACTCCGAAACTCGGCAGTTGTTTACTAAAATAGCTTTTGTAGAAGTTAATATATGATAAGTGTAGACAATAAAAAAACAAAGTTTGATTTTGAAACGACATGGTACGGGATTCCATACTCAAGAAAACATAAAAAAAAGAAAAAAAAGAAGAAAAAATGAAAGAAAAAAAAAGAAAGAAAGAAAGAAGAAGAAGGAAAGAAGTGTTCATTTGTTTTTTTAAGCAAGTTTAAAGGGTATTTAACCAAAAAAAATCTAATGAATCCACGTAATAAAAAAATAATGGACACGTATTTTTTCTTTATTCACGTAAACAAAAGATGAAGACGACACGGTGCTTCGAAAAGTCGTGTGACGTCACAAGGTTAGTACTTTTCACCCACAAAGTGACGTCTTAAGCCCCCATTCATGATCTTTGACACGTTTCATCATCATCAGCCTATAATGTTCCCACTGCAGGGACTCAGGCCTCCTCTCTAGGAGAGGGATGGGCTATAATCTACCACGCGGGCCCAGTGCGGGTTGGTAGATGTCACATGTCTTCGATTTTTTTTTATTTTAAGACATGCCGATTTCCTCACGATGTTTTCCTTCACCGTTTTGAGAGCAGCGGTGATGAAATAAATTACACAAAGTAATGCGCCTGTCCGGATTCGAACCCACGACCTACTGTTCGTAAATCGGGGCCGATACCACTGGGCCACCGCTGCTCTCGATACACACGACACGTTTAATTTTCATAAATTTTCATTAATTTAATAAAACAAAAAACGCGTATGCAATATTTTTCAATAATTTAACAGACGGACTAATTAGATTTTTTTGGTGAAATAACGTATTGAAGACATAGGTACATCTAAAACCAAACTCAAAACTGCACAACAATAAAAATTACGCGCTCAGCATCTAACCCTAAAACGCGAACCCATTTAAAATTCCCGATACGTGCCACATCGGGTACTTGAGACCGTCACATTCACACCATATTTATCACTGGATCAAAGTCGGATCCGGGTAATGCTCGCGACCGATATTTCATCCGTTCGCGTCTCAATAAGCGAAGCTGAGGGTTATATATCATAGAAGGGTTCGGGAAGAATATGAGAAGAATGTGGTACTTTTATTTATTGAGTTTAGAAGTTATAGAAGAACGGAGGGTTAATTTTGTAAGTTTGTTTGGCATTGGGAGTTTTTCTACCTTCGTAACCTAGCCCAGCATTTTCTTGGCTGTGTTGCGGCCGGCTTCCAGTCTAACTGTATGTAGCTGAATACTAGTATTTTTCATGGAGCGACTGACTATCTGACCTTCACAACCAAATGGCGGTTGTCATGTCACTGACTTCCTGTAACGACTACCAAAGAACTACACATATGGCAGCTGGGACCAACGGCTTGGCTGGTGGAAACTCGGTATACCTATTATGGGTGGTCACCCATCCGCGGACCAACCTAGACAAGCACGACTTAACCTAAAGATCGACCCAAGTGACAGCTATATAAGCCACGAGCAGCTGTTAAATAAAATTGTCTAAAAATGTTATTTTCATGTATTTCAGTTGAAAAAGTAACAATAAAAGTTGCCACATCCAATAAAAATAAAACAGTTTCAACTCCCCTTCACAATCGGAATACATTTTTAAAAAGGAGTTTAAACTTCGACAGTGCGAAGAGAATATGAGGTTTGGTACAAATTAAGGGCTGTAGCGACCTAGCGTTTTGCGGTTTAATATAATTGTCTATGAAGATGTGTAAAAACTGGTTGTGGTGCTTTCTTCAAAAGACCATCTCAGACATTAATCTGCATGGTCTTCATGTGTGTATTATACCTTATTGTTTACCCAAACGAACGAACGTTAAAAGATTAAAACAGTAACCTTTGGAGTTTCTTGCCGGTTCTTCTCCTTAGGAATCGACCAATGCACCGAACCGTGCCCCCTTTTTACCGACGTTTTCTAAGTGCCCATGTAGGCCTACATAAAATAAAAATATTTTGATTTTGATTTTGTTGAAGTCATAGACGGTATGTTTTTTTTTTGTCGTCTTTTTGTAAGTATAATCATCAATCAGAATTTAGACGGTGTCTAAAAAATCATCTTGTATTACCTTGTGATTCTTATTTTGTAATTTAACACTACATATAAATATTTTGATTTTGATTTTGTTGAAGTCATAGACGGTATGTTTTTTTTTGTCGTCTTTTTGTAAGTATGTATAATCATCAATCAGAATTTAGACGGTGTCTAAAAAATCATCTTGTATTACCTTGTGATTCTTATTTTGTAATTTAACACTGAAATAATCAATTAATTCACTACATTTATTATAAAACAAAATACTCCGCTGCGTATGTATGTATGTCGGTCTGTTCGCGATAAACTCAAAAACTACTGCTAAAACATCGGCTAAAATGTAGGTGAGTTGGGAAAATGCCCAGTTTTGTTTTCGGCTTTGACGCGAGCGAAGCTTCGGGTAAAAACTAGTTTAGGACTAAATTTGCAAAAAAAATGTTTTCGTTTTTGAGGAGAAGACTCGTATTGTCTATGTATAACCTAATTCAACAACTTTGCTTAAGCAAATCAACTAGGTACCTAGCTAGTTGATTTGCTTAAGCAGAATATTCGCTATTAACTTGCACCCCATCTAGTATTAAGGCAGTAATAAAACAACTTCAAGCATGCGAGTGTAAAATTTGTCACGATCTATTTGAGCCAAGTCGATCGATGAGCCGAACTGTCGTACACGGCTCATGGGATAAATGTGCGCGAATATCTTTGCGTGCAAATTCTTTTTTAAACAAGAGATGGTAAGGGAATTTGAAAAAAGATATCTGGGGTATGATTGGACTTGATCTTGAATAATAATAATAATAATATTCCACAACTATCACACAACGCCATCTAGTCCCAAGCTAAGCAGAGTTTGTGTTATGGGTACTAGACAACTGATAAACATACTTATATATTTCAAAATACATACATATTATAGATAAATTACACCCAGACACAGACCAAATGATCGTGCTCATCACACAAACATTTATCCTGGGTGGGAATCGAACCCACGACCTCCGGCACAGCAGTTAGGGTCACTAACCACAAGACCAACAGGTCAGTCAAAATGGATGGATGTAATTATTGAGGGTCTGTTTAGGTGCTCGGTATCATCATCATCTGTCTAGGCTTTTTCCGACAGCACGGTTGACGCATTGTTAAACAGCATAGTTGACGCATTGTTAAACAGCACGGGTGACGCATTGTTAAACAGAGAAGTACGGAAGAAGAAATCACGCTGCGCCGACCCCAAATAAATTGGAGATAAGCGCAAGAGAACAATGATGACAGCTGACACAGTGGCTGAGTGTAAAGACTGCTGCACTGCATGTCGCGGGTTCGCCGCACGTACCTAACAAGTATTTGTATGGCCTACATACAGAGTGTAAATTAACCCTTCACACAGTCGTCAGCCGAGCATTCTGTACATCAAAGTAAGTACCCAAACGCAATTTTTTTTTGCTGGTAAACCACCTTTTTTGGGGTCCTAAAATCACATATTAAGGTAAACTCAATGTCCCGTCGAGGGTGCGGGTAGGTATTTGATGATTGTCCATCCCTCAAATAAAAGGTATTTAAACTCAATGAGCACTCAAAAAGAAAAGAAAAACTAAAAACAAGTAGTTAATATTTATTATTTTGTTAAAAACAGGTGTTGTTATTATTATTATTATATTATATATAGTGTTTCCTATGATTTTAACAAAGAAAACAGGCGAGAGCGTTTCTATGGAGAAAATACCTATCGCATTTTCTCTTAAAACCTTGTGCTAGTGGATGCTTTCAATAGTAGTTTTTAGTTTTGGTCATGGGGAACTTTGACCCCCAATATATCCGTAACTAGGGGTCTCTCGTATGGTCTAGAACAAAAAAAAATTATCGCAGTGGTTGGTAGCCTTTGGTTTGCGATTAGGGTAGGTATTTTTACACCCTTTATAGTTGTTTTGTTCCGGGTCTGAATATTTGTATATGTGAGTTTAAATGGATTTAAACGCACCCACGATAAAGGAAAAATTCCTAGTGTGGCAAGTCTAAAAAAATCTATGTTGAAGTCGGCTTCGGTGCCAGGTATAGCTTGAATGGATGTTGTCACTGAGTATATATTCGGCAGCAAAGTATGCTAATTAATTATTATTGCTTTACGAGTTAAAACTAAATATTATTTTGCAAAAAATATATAAATGCCATGGATTTCTGCAAAGTAACGCCTGATTAACTTAATGCCATACTTAGTTGATTAATCTTGCTAATCATTTCACCACGATGAGAATCCCAAGTCCTCATAAAAAAAAGCTTAAACAAACATTAAACATGGTAAACATCTCGTTTTCATTGTAAATGATAGATAACATAAGCTATTTATTAGCAGTAACCTTGTATTTAAAGTTGTTGTTACGTTTCGGTACCTACCTACTTTCCCGACTTACTCGCTCTGTACCCCGTACTAGTATAGTATATTCTATAATAGCTGTTGCCGGCGACTTCACCCGCTACAACACGATAATTATCCCACGGGAAGATAAAATCGGGATAAAAACTCCTCCTATGTGTTAATCCTGGTTGTCAGCTAACTCCATACCAAATTTTATTGAAATCGCTCCAGCCGTTTAGACGTGAAGAAATAACAAACGTACACACTCACACACTCACAAATTTTCGCCTTTATAATATTAAACTAGCTGTTGTCAGCGGCTTCACCCGCTACAGCTCTAAAATTATCTCACGGGAAGATAAAATAATCGAGATAAAAACTATTTTATGCGTTAATCCAGGTTATAAACTATCGGTGTACCAAATTTTATCCGTACTTTTTACGTGAAGAAGTAACAAACATACACACTCACAAAATTTCGCATATTAGTGTGATGTGATTTCTGTGGAACACATTTCCTCGTTCTCCGTTTATGTACTTATGTAGCATTTTTAACAAAATAATATTTAATAAAGTAAAGAGTTTACTGACTTAGTGATTAGAGTATAGGTAACTTAAACAAGTGGTCGACAAACATGAAATAGTGAGATTGTTTTGCATTACGTTGTAGGTAGATGTAAAAGTTGACATAGTAAGTATACGCAAAAACATGCTTAGTTTGTTTACCCATCGAGATGAAACCCAAAGACGACACATTGATGTACTCACGCTTATCACAAAGATCTGCCACCTGTAAACATATTTTCTACCTGGCCTTATGAAACATTTGGAATATCCGTGAAAAAAAAACAGGATTACGAAAAAGCAAATACTTAGAAGAGATCACGTTATTTTTTATATTTCAACTACTTTCATTTCGGTTTTATTTGCCTTGTCGCGCTAGACAGCTAGGTTTTTTTAAACATACTGGACCATCGTGTTACTAATCAATTTAAGCACATACAACCAACTCATTAATTATCTCATTTAACAAATTAATGATTAAACAAACCCACTAATCACTCGAACAATTGAAACCTTTGATATCACCACAAAATAATGCATTCAGAACCACCAAACATAATACAATATTCACAATCAACATTATAAAGCCTGATTAATAACACATTACGCGATTGTTAGACGCGCGATATGTCAATTTAAACGCACAAATCCGATTCACATCCATCACCGATCGCAGCATTAGCATTAGCACATTAATTAACAATTAGGTGGACTCGCGTCGACGCGTCATCGCGTTCGCGACACGCGCGGCTTGACGGGTTAGGAGGCGAGGTTGTAGTGTAAGCGTGTTACGTTACCAAAAAAAATTAATTAGTCCGTCTGTTAGATTATCGAAAAATATTGGATACGTGGTTTTTGTCTTATTAAATTAATAAAAATTGACGTAACGTGTCAAAGATTACTTTCTGGGTAAAATAGTACTAACCTTGTGACGTCACACGACTTGACGGGACTTTTCGAAGCACTGTATCGTCTTCATCTTTTGTTTAAGTGAAAAATGAAAAAAATACGTGTAGTACATTCGTTTTTAAAATCTATCTGACGGACTAATTACAATTTTTTGATGAAATACGCTATTATTTCGATGGACAGATGTAGTGAAGTAAGTCTGCAGAAGGAATTTCCAAGAATCTGTCTGTATGGCCAAAAACCGTCTAGCATGAAGAGCGTTGGTGGACAAGACAACGACCTCATGTGGTCACGATCCTCAGTTGTGAGGAAACGAGAAATAAGAAGCCAGAGAAAATTTGAAGAAAATTTGGTTTAGTTCTGCCGAACAAAAACCCAAATTAAAATTTCACCAACTTCCGAAGTAATTTTTTTAACCGACTTCCCAAAAGGAGGTAGTTCTCAATACGATTGGTATTTTTTTTCTTATATATTATTAATTTTAATTCGGGTCTATGGTAATTTTGTGGGATTTATTTAACTGTAAATATAGAAAGATCAAACGGCGCATGACTATCACAAGGTCCGTCATGGATCGGCTTGAGAAGATAATTATGTAGAAACAGAAGATAATTATGTAGAAACAGAAACATCACAAAGGCCATTAAAATGCGACTTGTCAGGGCACTAGTGATTTTTTTTCTAAGATGCCGAAACGTGGACTTTAAGACAAAGTGAGAAAAAAGAGATAGACTCTTTATAAATGTGGTGTTGAAGGCGAATGCAGCGCATAGCCTGGACACAGTTTCGGATCAAACGTCTCAATCCTCGAAGAACTGGATATAAAACAACGTCTTTCTTCCATCGTTCAAGGTCTTTCTCTGGACATATTACACGTTGAGAGGACACGTCTGTGGAGCGACTCGTGGTTCAGGGCAAAACCGAGGGCACGAGGGCGCGCAGTAGATCACCAATGCTCCAGACCGACCAAATCAAAACTGCACTAAATGGTCCACTCCACGAATGCGCGAGGCAAGCAACAGTACGAGAGGAATGGAATCGAATTGTCAAGCTTGCCACTACCTCTATCAACCTACCTCTATCTATCAAGACAACCACGACCACTCTGCCAAGAGTGTGACGACATAGAAGATAGAAATATACCCCATTCAAAATATTGGGTTACAGACGAATTTTACTGAATTAGATAGAGCCTGACTCGTTTGGTCTAGTGGTCGCCAGCTATACTGTTGCGTATGCGGTTTTTGCGATCCATTTTCAGGTCAGGATGTAGTCTGGAGTCAAGGAATTAAAATGATACTGCCGTTCTGAAAGGTACCTACTTATGCATGTCTCTGCCTATCCCTTCGGAGATTATAGGCGTAGTGAAACGTCGTGTGATTAATGATTATTAGTTTTCTTCTCCGGTCTCCCGATCCTCGCTTTTCATTTCCCGCTGCCAGTGTGACCACCTCTCGCTTTGACGTTTGGGAAACGTAATGAAGTTTGTGGCGTGAGGTTGTCAGCGCAACATGGCAACGTCACTCGGACACAACCGTGTTTAGAACATAAGGTCCGTTTGTTATGGAAGAACATAGAAATAAATATGTACAAGTGGTAAAATGTAGGTAATATAGCAAAAATAATTAGGATTCCAATAAAAATAGGGGCACGTTTTATTATTGCTTGAAAAAACACGTTTTATTATTGCTTTAAACATACATAATTTTTTTTGTATATAAAAAAAAACTAAGTATACAAATCAGACTTTATAAAAAAACATTCTTACGCTAACTCATTTAGTCACTAAAATCATCATCAGCCTATATTGTTCACACTGCAGGGACTCAGGCCTCCTCTCTAGGAGAGGGATAGGCTATAATTCACCACGCGGGCCCAGTGCGGATTGGTAGTTGACACATATCTTCGAATTTTTGGTTCTAAGATATGCCGCGGGTTATAGCCGAATATTATCGAGTTACAATTGAGGCAGGAATTGAAATATGTGCGTAACCAAGTCAGGATCTGGTGATGGAATCTCAGGAAAATAGAGGGATTTTTAAACCTACTTAAGTATTCACATCTGTCAGTCGTCGCGTCGTTTTGAAAAGGTGAAGTTGGATTGTAACTCCTTAACGTTAGGAGTTGGAGGCTTCCTCACGATGTTTTCCTTCACCGTTTTGAGAGCACCATAAACTAAAATAATTATTCATAAATTAAATAACACATAGAACACAATACTTTATGTATCGAGAATAGGTATGTGGTGGTATTTGAGTAAGTACGTGGCACAGGGGATTACAATATTTCATCAATCTTCTTTGTTATAAATATTTTCTGTCCAATAAAAAAACACAAAATACACACACACACACACTTAATTGGAAAAAAACACCAAGATTTTTTTCAGTACCAGCCACAAAGTCTGGGTTGTGTCCGGTTGATGGTAATAGGCACTAAGAGGTAGGTTACAAGAGACTCAAATAAAGGGTGTAAAAGTAGGGCCGCGGGTTGTACACTAGTTATCGCGACCTCGACATAGAAGGCTAAGAAGGAACATGGGTGGTTTTAAGTCAGTATTAGTCTGACACTCCCTTTCGCTCTGCCCCAGAGCGGGAGAGGTAATTTGATGATTTTCCAGCCGCCAAAAAAAAAAGGTGTAAAAGTACCCTTAACGCAAACGAAGAGCATTTGTTCTCCCCACCACTGCGATCAGTTTTTGGTTGTAGACCATACCTGGGAACCCCCAAGTTACGGAGATATTGGGGGTCAAAGTTCTTTGCAAAGGACTTAATTGCACAGCTGTTTTTGTAAATACTAGTTTTTCGGTTATAACTTTACTTAAATTACCTCCATGACCCGTTAACTACTCAAAGCATCCACTAGCTTAATGTTTTAAGAGTGCTACATTGAGTTTTACCGTAAAATGTGATTTTACACCCCAAAAAAGAGTCGGCGTTTGTGTGAAAGGTTAATAAATTAACACTCTGTATAACTAGCGAAATGTGGGTCTACTATTACGAATACCTCTGCCTAACCCTTCGGGGATTACTGGCGTGATGTTATGATATGTTATGTTGTGTAAAATATTTAACATAAAGCAAACATCACAAAAACATGAATAAAATAAAATAAAACCAGTATTAAAAAAAACACTTCCAAAAACAGACATAGTAAGATTTAATCGCTGAGTGAATGGTGAATTCATCTCTTTTTTTATTTTATTGTTTTGGAACATCTCGATTTGACGGCACGGTTGGCGCAGTAGCTCAAACAATGGACTCCTGCGCTGCGTGTCGCGGGTTCGATCCCCGCACGGAACAAATATTTGTATGACCTACAGATAGTTGTTCCGGGGCTGTGTATTTGTGTAAGTATGTGAGTTTAAATGTTTGTGAGCGCACCCACGATACTAGAGAAATTCCTAGTGTGGGGCAAACAAAAAAAAATAAGATTATTAGATTTCAGAAATCTTCCACAGACTCCTCCCATTCTGGGCCAAGCGGCAAGAAGTGTCAGACTTCTACTGACTAAAAACCAACCATGTTCCTTCTTAGCCTTTTGTGTCCGGGGCTCCCTTTCAACATCCCTAAATGTTCAGTTTTCCTCATTTCCATATTGAGCAGTAAAAATATCAATATTCGATATGAAAGCACCTATACCCACCCTCTTACGCGCCACAGGTTATTATTAAATGTTGCATGTATTACAATTTATATCGCTTTCAACCCCAAACTTATTGAAATCGCAATTTTATTGAAGAGTAAGCTTTTCGATTGTAAATTTTATGTCTGATACCACAATTACAACAGACACCCGGGTTGATTTTCGGGTTAAGCCGCACTTGCTTGGGATAGTCCGAGGGTCGGTGGCCAAAGATTCTTCGTCGATTCGATCCTCTTCGATTATTTGCCCTGGAAAGCACTTTGAACTGTTGGTCTGGGCTGTCAATCTTAACTAATATTATAAATGCGAAAATAACTTTGTCTGTCTGTCTGTCACGATTTCACACCAAAACTACTAATCTGATTTCAATGTTTGAAACACAGATAATCTAGAGTCTGAGAAAGGACATAGGCTACTTTTTAATGCGAAAAAAGAGTTGTCCCCTTGGGGGTTGAGAAGATTACTTTTGGTCGACATAACCGACATCCACGCGAGCGAAACCGCGGGCATCAGCTAGTTGTATATATTTGGTAGTCATAACAGGTAGATAGTGGGCAAAAAATTTGATAACCACTTTTACTTTTTTCTTTTACTTTTCTTAGTGAAGGGGTTTATTGCGATATGCCCCTACCGGTTGGCCCCCTTGGTGGTAGTTGCGACTTACTTTTCGCAACTACCACTAGTGGTGGCGGTTACTTCTGATACAGTAGCATTTCTTGTACCTTTGTCCCCACTGGTGGCAGATGACACGTTAAGTAGTGGTACTCCCCAGTGAAGGCAGACGTGACGATCAATTAGCCTTCTGACAGCACTAAAAAAAAACTTTTCATAGTTTAACCATATTTAATTACCCGACTGTGGCGAAGCCCAAAAGGAGGGTTATGTGTTTGGCGTGTATGTATGTATGTATGTATGTCCGTTTCTTTGTTCCCTCATAACTCATAAACGGATTTAAATAAAATATATGTCGTTAGATTCGTCTTGATGGCGCGAGTGTCACTGGCTATATGGAAATTAAAAAAGAAAAGTTATTGGTGCCTTAAAGCGTATTTCAAAAAATAAAAATAATGCGTTACCATTGAGTAGGGTATCAAAATGAAGGGTTTTAAAAGGAGATTACAAAAATATATAACACTTATATGTTTAAAATAAATTCAAAGTCACAAATCATATAAACAAACACAAAAGTTAAATCATCTGCGAAGATTTTTACGCGACCAACGAAAGAACAGACACAAAAGAACTAAAAAGTAGGAAATAAAAAAAAGTAGTTAAAAAACTAAAAAACCCGACTGAAAAAACTGAAAAGTAAAAAACAAGCACATTTTAATTTAAACAAAACTTGGAAGCAGGCGAGGTTCATTTGAATATTAAATTATGAAATGAAAACAGAATGGACCCCGCCTGCTTCCAAGTTTTGTTTAAATTAAAATGTGCTTGTTTTTTACTTTTCAGTTTTTTCAGTCGGGTTTTTTAGTTTTTTAACTACTTTTTTTATTTTGTTTAACTACTATTTAATACTCTTACATACATGTACATAATTATATTCCCGGACGTTGACATCAGAACCTAAAAATTCTAGAGCAAAAGTCATTTAGATTTTTGGAATGAAAAATAAACTCAAGAAGAAAGATCTGCTTCATATGTGGGTGACATTTGTTAGTTTTTTTGTAAAATTTGAAAATCGATGCGCATTAAAATTGTCGGAGATATCGGTGGACATTTATAAAATAAAAACATATATACTCCTACTTTTTTGGGAGTCGGTTATAAAATAAATAGTAAAGCGACCTCAGTTGTACAGGTCTAATCATGTTTTGAATTTCTCAGGATTTTATAAGCGAGGGCTTATAAAATCCTGAGAGGCATTGATCTTGGTCTAAATTTCTAAATTGTTTTTATGAACTCTCGGCTTTGGAATCTTCTTCGGTTTTGTTATTGTCTTTGTCTTCGATATCGTCTTCAGTGTCTTACTCACTTACGGTTTCGAAATCTTCTCCGGCTTCGAAATCGTCTCCGGTTTTAAAATCTTCTTGGGCTTCGAAGTTGTTTCGGCTTCGAAATCATCTTCAGATTCGGATTCGACTAAGTATAGCGCGTTGGAATTCATTTCGTAGTCGTACATTGCGGTGGAGTGAGAGCGATTGCTATTGACATTCGGTTGTTCACTTGGCTCAGGTGGCGGTGGCTCGAGAGGAGGTTGCAGGTTTGATGCTTGTTGGAACACCCTCGCGAACAACCTAACAACTGAAATAAAAAACTTTAGATGAAACAATCATACGAGCCACATTTTGATGAATAAATAGGGATGATGTATTTTTTTCTTTCAATCATCTCAAGAATTTATTGAAATCTCAGACCAAGAAAAAAAGGAAGACGGGGCGCCGCGAACACCAACAGTGAAGCCACAAAAACCACGCTACTACAAGTGAACATACACATGTTTACCTGTAGTAGCGTGATTTTTGTTGTAATAATGATCTCCTACAATTTTCTACGGCCGTTTAAACGACTGCCATTCATGTTAAGCATGCTGTGTCTATCGCACCATATTGTACACTATGCTTGTATCTTATTGTTTGTATTATTAGGATAAACAGTGTAACAATTGTAGATAGGCCACTAAATAAATAAAATAAGCTATGTGATACGCCTTGTTTGTATATCATTATTTTGGAATAAATAGAGTATAAATTGTATATTGTGCTTTATTAGACAATAATAGGGATGATTACTGACTAAAAAAAATATGATTCTAATTAGTGCATCAGTTAGATTATCGAAAAATATTGGATACGTATTTTTTGTTTTATTAAATCAATAAAAATTGACGAAGATAAAACGCGTCAAAGATTTGAGTGGGGGAGTATGACGTCACGCACCGGTAAGAAATGTACTAGAATGTCTTAGAATATGACGTCACACGAGTTTTTAAAGCACTGTATCGTTTTCATTGTGTGTTTACGTGAAAAAAGAAAAAAATACGTGTCCAATATTTTTGGAAATCTATTTGACGGACTTATTACATTTTTTGTTAACTACCCTATTGAGAACCTTCTCCTTTTTGGAAGTCGGTTAAAAAAAAGGTTAATCTAGACCAGTAGGCCTACCATCAACTTTTAGTTAGCCATTCAATTCCGATGCAATCCAATTTAGGAACCTAAACTGAATCGCTAAGATTCGTACCATGAAGTGCCATAATCTAACTGGCGTTTGAATCGCTTATTGAGGAATGAACGAACGAAATTTATCTGTGGTCCGCGGTGTGAGAAAGAGATGACGCTTTACAGTCGTTGCATAAGTCTGTCTCTTTTACTCGAACCATATGCGTTGCGTTTCGAAACCTAGTTAATATGATTTTAGCGGTTTTTTTGTGTAAAAATTATAACAAATACATTTCGAAATTGCGCTTTTTAGCGTTAAATTATATACCATTAAGCCCTTTTTAGTACTCATTAAATAATAGTAATTTATATATATGAAAAGTTTGCTCAGTGTTGTCGTAAAAATAAATTGATTAAGACGAGTTTAGAACGCACCTTCACTCAGTTTGATTTGACAGGAGGCGTTTGTTGTTGTTGCGATTTGTTTTGAAAGTTTAAATATCTCGAACTTTTTTGAAAGAACATTGGGTGTTATTATTAGTATTTATAAGTGTTTTTAACGTTTTACTTTGGTAAAATAATTTGTAATACGAATAATGTCCGATTGTTCCCGTGTTATACGTCTTTTTTGTCGCCTTGTTGTGTTTATTTGATTGGCCTGTTGGTCTAGTGGTTAGTGACCCTAACTGCTATGCCGGAGGTCGTGGGTTCGATTCCCACCCAGGACAAATGTTTGTGTGATGAGCACGATCATTTGTTCTGTGTCTGGGTGTAATTTATCTATAATATGTATGTATTTAGAAATATATAAGTATGTTTATCAGTTGTCTAGTACCCATAACACAAGCTCTGCTTAGCTTGGGACTAGATGGCGTTGTGTGATAGTTGTGGAATATTATTATTATTTCATTATCATTTTCCATGAATTCAAAAACGACTAGTTCGTCACACATCTACAATAAAAATAGCTCTAGAAATCATTTTTTTACATTGACACTTATGGAACACTAAATATTCAACTGAAATACCTTGAATTAAGTACGTATATTTTCACTATTTTTTTAAAGTTATTAACAAAACGATTCACTTTACGCCAAGCAAGTAGCAACTTTTTTTGGATCGCTTACTTTGACAGATAAGCTATCCAATTTAGGTTGAAATGTCACCTCATGGTACGAAAAATGAACGAACAAAAACAGTTTGCAATTCAATTGCCGACTTGATTTGGCGTCAACCTAAACTGGATAGCTATAATGACGTCGTGGTATGAAATAGCAAAGCAGTTTATTTTAGGTCGTCAATTGAATCGCAATAATAGTTCATAGTAGGCCTCCAGAACTTACTTGAAAATCTTTTCCGAGGCAACATTCCCGAGTCATGCTCATGCCTCGAGAGGTCATCAGCATCTTTTTTCGTTGCCATGGTCTCCCCTTGGTTGTAGCAAAATATTTTTTGTTAATTCCACCTTCCACCGATACTCCAACAATTGAGTTATATTTTTGGTGTAAAAAATTACACTAACGGTTGTATGTTATAAACTTTTCACAGTATAAGTAAAGTTATTGCCGTATTTACATAAATTTTACTTGTGCTTTCGACATAGCACAAATAAATACTCGTTAAAAATAGACATAACACTGGATATAAATCAGCCAACCGGCGCATCATTGCTGCTTTACAGCAGACCAAATATAGTCATCGGTTGGAGATAATACGGTGGAGGAAAACTGGTATGATATTCAAAATGTTTCCGACCTCACAATCTAAGCGCCGACTGAAGTTGCCGCTGATGGCGTGTTTGCGAGTGACATCAGCCAACCAGCAGCGCCGAGTGTGTCGGCTAATCATCATGGAGCGTCTGCTACTGACTTCAGGCGGAATATTTCGCATGCCACGAACTGCTTTCACCACTATTGTTTGTATAAACCATCTTTGTACCATCTCAGACATTAATCTGCATGGTCTTCATGTGTGTATTATACCTTATTGTTAACCCAAACGATTTTTAAGATTTAAAGAGTAACCTTTGGAGTTTCTTGCCGATTCTTCTTCTTAGGAATCGACCAATGCATCGAACCGTGCCCCTTTTTACCGACGTTTTATAAGTGGCCATGTAGGCCTACCTATGTGAAATACAAATATTTTGATTTTGATTTTATACGCTCCATCTCTCTCATAAAGTCGTAATTCATCTAAAACACGATTGTTTTACAATTAAAAGTCTTTCTACAAGAAAAATAAATGGTTCAACGAAGAAAAAACCACTCATCTTGGTCACGGCATCATTCCACATACGAATGGGAAGACGAGGCTGCAACCCTCATCTTGAACCGAGCATCGAAATGAACACTAAATATGCATTGTGTTTGCTAACTGTAAATGATAATGATGTTGAACTTCAAATTTAATAATATTTAGAAGAACATACGTTTTCCTCAATCGATTCATCGCCAACCGATGACTGTATGTTATTTGCTGTAAAAGCAGTTATTTAGGTAGTTTAAAGGTTCCACCTAGTTTAGGCAAACAACAAATATACTCTATTTTAAGTGTTCACGATTATTTATTTATTTAAAATTTACTTGACTGTTTTAACAAGTATTTAGGTAATTATATGTATATGTGCTATGGTAAAAGCACACGTACAATTAATAAAAATACGCCAATAACTTTACTTATACTTTGACATTTCTATAAATATCACATTTGTTGGTATAACCAAACACAGACCATCATCATTAGCATCATTGTCTGACCCTTATCCTAATTCAGTTGGGGTCGGCAAGGTCAAACAGACCATGACAGTGAAAGAAAAAGACTTGACTTCTCGAGTTTTGACTCGAAAATGTTGGTTTTAAAAAGATATATATGTAAGATGTATAAAAAAAAGATTTTCTTCTTTAAAATCAGCTTTCTTTCAGCCAGGGAGTACATACAGACATTTGTATAATTAGGTCCTTGTATTAAAAAAAAAATATTAGAAAAAAATCTGATTTTAGGGACCATAATAATATATCGTGTTTAATTTTTTTTTCCATTTCTATCGCGTAGGGTTAAATGAAGGGTTTGAAAAGGAGATTACAGACATATATAACACTTATATATTTAAAAGAAATTCAAAGTGAAAAGTGCTATTTATAGGACTTTGTTTATAAACAAACGCAAATGTTAAATCATCTGCGAATAATTTTACGCGACCAACGAAAGAACAAACAGAAAAAAAATTAAAAGTTGGAAATAAATAAAAGAAATTAAAAGTTGGAAATAAAATAAAAGTAGTTAAAAACCCGCCTGAAAAAACTGAAAAGCAAACAACAAGCACATTTTAAATTAAACAAAGCTTGAAAGAAATTTTATATTTAAATGAACCCCGCCTGGGTTCATTTAAATATTAAATTAAGAAGTGAAAACAGAATGGACTGGAAATAGAACGGAAATGTGCTTTTTTTTTGCTTTTCCGTTTTTTCGGTCGGGTTTTTTAAATACTTTTATTTATTGTTTCGTACTCTTGGCAGCCTTCTCTTTTAAGTTCATTTGAATTATTTTATAGAAAAAATACTTTAACTCACAGGCAAGCAACACGCATTCTCTATCGTTTATTTTCGTACACATTATATAAATCTCCTATAGAATGTCTACTTTAATTCCTTATTTAGCTAATTAAAAGTCAATACGATTGAAATAAAAATAAACGAAATATTTTTTTTATTATTTTATTGACAAAATAATAAAATAATTATTATTTATGATTATTTTTTATGATTTTATTTCAATCATTTTAATTTTTTCAAACTCTTTTTGTTAAGATTGTATTATTGTTTTTAATAATCTTGTTTGTCTCTGTTTGCCTCACCTTCCCGTTCGTATTTGGAATGATGCCGAGACCAGGATGAGGGGATCATTATTCCAGTCGTGCCTGCAGGTTGTTCGTAAATAAAATACCGTGGCCTCCACACAAAGGGCTAAGAAGGACATTGGTGGTTTTTACTCAGTAGAAGACTGACACTGCCTTCCGTTAGCCCAGAGCGGGAGGGGTTGATGAATTCCCACCCCCAGAATAAAAAATGGTGTTCCTACTTTGTTGAACCATTTATTTATCTTGCAGAAAGACCTTTAATTGTAAAACAATCGATTTTTAGAAAGATTACGACTGCGAGAGGTATGGAGAGTATATAAAAATGGTGGATCAAGCGGTTCGTGACATGCGAAATCCTTCCGCATGAAGTTAGTGGGAGACGCTCTATGATAATTGGCCGACACACTCGGAGCTGGTTGGCTGATGTCACTCGCGTTGGCGGCCAACTTCCGTCCGTCAACGCATAGATAGTGCAGTCGGGAACATTTTGAATAACATACCAGTTTTCCTCCACCGAATTACATCCAACCGATGACTATATTTGGTCTGCTGTAAAGCAATAAATAAGCAGTGTTATGTCTATTTTTAACGAGTATTTATTTGCGCTACGGCGAAAGCACACGTAAAATTTATAAATACGGCAAAAACTTTACTTGTACTCTGAAAAGTTTTTAACAATCCGTTAGTGTAATTTTCTGGATCAAAAATATAGTTAACTCATTTTTTGGAGTATCGGTGGAATGTGGAATTAACAAGAAATATTTTGCTACAACCAAGGGGAGACCATGGCAACAAAGAGAGAAGATGATGACGTCTCGAGTTATGACTCGGGAATGTTGCCTCGGAAAAGATTTTCAAGTAAGTTTTCAAGTAACATTCATCTACGTATATATCCATTTATTTATTTATATGTGCATTATTATTCCCTTTATTTATTTTGTCACAAACTTATTAAATTTTTGAATATTCTTTACAAAAAACAATAAAAAAAACATTTAAAAATATAAAAAATTGTAGCCCACCGGTATCGGGAACAGAGTCCAAGCTACCGGCGGTCAGGGCTCTAGAAAAAGGAACCTCCTAACAATACGAGCCGTGTCCAGGAGTACCGCTATCTGTATCAAGCCCTTGATCCAGCGGCCTAACGAGAGCCTCCTCAGGTGTTGGTCGAGGCTCTTGGCAATTAAGCCATTGGCTGTAACGACAATCGGCACAATGATCGCTGAGTCCACACCCCACATGTCGACAACCCCGCGAGCCAAGTCAAGATACCTGATTTGCTTATCTTTCTCGGCTTTCACGAGGTTCTCGTCATGCTGGACGGTTATGTCAACAATCATTGCGCGCCGCTCTGATCGATCCACCACCACTATATCAGGCTTATTAGCTATAATAGTCCTGTCAGTGATGATGGATTGATCCCAGTACAGTGTGACATGGCCATTTTCGAGAACTGGGTCGGGCGCATACCGATAGTACGGCACTTCCAATTCCCCAAGGTTGTATTTTAGAGCAAGTTGCTGATGGATAATCCTGGCTACAAGGTTGTGTCTATGCAAGTATTCTCCGTTAACCAGACGAGAACACCCGGAGATAATGTGACATATATGTTTTCGTCACATATATGTGTATTTATTATTACAGGTTATGTTAGTTATTTGTTCTTAACTGATTGTTCATTTCGGTTTTTTTTTATTCACACACTATGGTCTACATTTCTTTTTAATTTCTCCTTTTGCCGGTCTGCTGGCAGAAATTTCTTTAGAAATAAGCAGTACCTTTGTGCTCACATATTTTATTATAATATTTTCCTGTGCTGTGTGTACATAAATAGTAAAATAAATAAATAAGTTTAATACATACTTATTCTATTCTATTTTTGTTTAATGGCAATTAAAGCCGATGTCGACTGCAATACATACTTAAAGGTATACATGTTATACCTGTCAAATTGATTATGGTTTAGTACAAAATCAAAACCATTTGACAGTTAATTGATGGACACTACGATAGCCACTGACATTTAAAACGATACGCAATAGCCCTGCTGGTTCTGTTGTCTGTCCTGCTGGTTGGCCCTGGTGGAGGAGGAGGTACTCATCGTGGGATCTTTTTTTTTATGCATGTTCCTCGATTACTCGAAGATGACAGGACCGATTTCGATTTTTTTTGTTTTGTTTGAATACTTCCCAGCTGGTCCCATGATCGACAAGTCAGGGTCTGATGATGGGATCCTGGAGAAATAGAGAGAACTCTTCATATTTTATAGGCACACTTGAAGTAATCTGAGTAGTATTTAGAAGAGTACCTATTTGGAGTGATCTCATTTCAATTGAATAAAAATCTCATGAAGAGCTTCGGTGATAGGCAACGGAACTCCTCAATAAATGATAGCAAATGGACTGGGATTGCTGAAATCTCATGTCTGTCTATTGTTTATACCAGTTCATAACAAATCATCACGCCAGTACGCTGTGGAGGGGTTAGCACATCATCATCTGCCCAGCCTTTTCCCAACTACACACATCAAAAGTGTCTAGGGATCAAGCATTTTTATGCGGATTTCTTGAGATTGAGATGTGGCTTTGTAATAAATTTATGATTTTATAAATTTATATGGATCCTTTTTGGTGCATTTCATAATTTGAATCAGGAACTGTGAATCAAATTCGAGTAAAAGATGAAAATCAGCTGTCAATATTTTCCCTATAAAAACATACAACGCATTGAAGACATTATTAGTGCTACTGTTTCCCTACTACTGATTAAAACCAACGTTATTATGGAGCGGCGACGTCATTTAAGCAGGGAAGAAATGCTCAGAGCCGTGGGAATGATAGAAGCTGGTTCCCGGCAACGTACTGTGGCTTTAGCTCTGAATACAAGTCAGAGTGTTATCAGTCGACTTTGGACACGTTACCGAAGCACTGGTACCGTGGCTGAGCGCCATGGAGGACGGTATCGCTGCACCACACGGAGACAAGACCGATACATTCAAATCTTAACTCGAAGAGCTCCAACAATAACCGCCATGATGTTAGCCGTGAGGCTTCATCACTCTTCAGGGAACTTAATTAGCGACCAAACAGTCAGAAACCGCTTGCATGAAGTGAACCTTCATTCCCGAAGACCGCTACGGGTACCACCTATAGCAATGCACAATCGTAGGATTCGATATCAATGGGCTCTTGAACACAGAAATTGGGCAGAAGAACAATGGCGTTTCGTGTGCTTTTCTGATGAGTCTCGTTTTGGTATGAGACCGGATACAAGACGTATACGACACTGGAGAACCCCTGGACGCCAACTGCGATTAAAATCCTGCCAGGAAGTCCATCCTTATAGTGGTGGAACCATCATGGTATGGGCGGGTATTTGGATCGGCGGAAGAACTGAGTTGATTTGGATCAGAGGCAACCTCAACGCTCAAATTTATGCTGAGACGATTGTATCAGACGTCATCGTTCCTCTACAAGTGCAAATCGGTCCCTTATTTCAGTTAATGCATGATAATGCACGACCGCACACCGCAAGAGTTGTAAGACAGACTCTCGCCGCAGCTAACATCAATGTCCTGCCCTGGCCTGCTCAGTCGCCAGACTTGAACCCGATTGAGCATGCATGGGATATGCTACAGAGAAGAGCTCTGCCGAATATGGAGGGTATCCAGTCGCAAGAAGACCTTTTTTTGTTGTTGCAACGAACATGGGCGGCCATTCCACAGCGTGATTTGGATGAACTCATTTTGAGTATGCCAAACCGATGTTCTTGTGTTGTTAGTGTTCGCGGTAGAAACACGGATTATTAATTGTTTAAGTTACCCAATAAAATTTTAAAGAAAACTGTTATTTCAGTCTTTTTTTCGAACTTTAATGTTAGTGGTTCAAATGTCAAAAATCCCTTTATTAGGAAAATGGAAAATATCTTTATTAATGCAAAGGTGACTTGGTTTATCGTTACTGTGAAAAACGAAAACACTTTATTTGATGAATCCTTAAAGAAAATTTTAATTAATATCAATCAGGAGAAAAGTTATTGCAAAAATATATGTTGATCCCTAGACACTTTTGATGTGTGTATATTGGGGTCGGCTTCCAGTCTAACCGGATGCAGCTCGATACCAGTATTTTACATGGAGCGACTGCCTATCTGACCTCCACAACCCAGTTAATACTAGGTAATACGATACCCTTTGGTAAGACTGGATGTCAGACTTTCAGGTCACTGACTACCCGTAACGACTGCCAAAGATCTATATATGGCACCCGGGACCAACAGCTTAACGTGCTTTCCGAGGCACGGAAGAAACTCGGTATGTAATGGGCGGTCACCCATCCACAGATCGACCTAGGCAAGCGCAGCTTAACCTAAAGATCGACCCGAGTGGCAGTTCTTATTAAGCCACGAGCTCCTCCTGGAGGGGTAAGCACATGTGAACCACTAAAGATCATGATTAGAGCCCTGTATTATCTTATTTCCTCACAAAGAACAGCAGAGATAGAAGCGTATACTAATGCAGGGCATTGGTGGTTATGTATGTATTTAGAAATATATAAGTATGTTTATCAGTTGTCTAGTACCCATAACACAAGCTCTGCTTAGCTTGGGACTAGATGGCGTTGTGTGATAGTTGTGGAATATTATTATTATTATTATTATTAATAATATCAAAGTCAACATTCTCTATCCATATTATGTTAATATTTTTCTGCAAAGATGAGCAAATCCATATAAATAGAATAGTTCCCTTAACAATACAGCCTGTTGAACTAAACCATTTTTTATTTTTTTTTGTTCTATTATTGTTTGAATAAAGCACAGTCATACAATTAATAATAATTACTCTAGTAAGTCCATGAATGACGACCTTTTAAATGGTTGTAGAAAATTGTAGAAGTTTAATTTTGTTTTTTTTTTTGTGATATTAGAAGTAATTGAGAGAAAAAAATACATGTTTCCTATTTAGTCACAAACTAGCTGTTGCCAGCGGCTTCACCCACTACAACACGAAATCTAACCCACGGGAAGATAAAATCGGGATAAAAAATATCCTATGTGTTAATGCATGTTGTCAGCTAACTCCATACCAAATTTTATTGAAATCGCTCCAGTCGTTTTGACGTGAAGAAGTAACAAACTTACACACTCACACACTCACATACTTTCGCTTTTATAATATTGGTGTGAAGTGTAAAAAATATAAAAGAGCCGCCTTCCAATTAATAACTTAAAAAGTCTCATTGACTTTACTTTCAGAAGTCGGTGGCCAAAAAGTCAATGAAACAAACGAAGTCACCAACTTCCAAGAGTAAAATTTTAGGCTTTTTAAGTGTTTTTTTCTTGAAGCCCGTGCTTTTTTGCAATAAGGTTCTATTCAAAGCAAAAAGAAAATAAAAAATAATGTTATGAACCGATTTTAATGTTTCTATGGGACCAATCGGAAAGCATAATTATCTTATTATACAAAAAATAATTGTTCAAATCGGTTCATAAAATTAGGGAGTTATGACGTAACATACTGCATACAAAATAAAAGCATACCGTTAAATTGAGAACCTCCATTTTAGAAGTTATAGGTATATTATCGAAGCCTTTTTTTTTCAGGCCTTACGTTGTTCGCGAAGGTGTTCCAACAGGCATCAAACCTGCAGCCGCCTCTCGAGCCACCGCCACCTGAGCCTAGTGACCCACCGAATGTTGAATGTCATACCGAATTCGACATGTATGACGTCAAAATCAGCTACTCCACCACTTCTCTGCCATGCAAATCCGAAGACGAAACCAAATCCGAAGACGAAACCGAATCCGAAAATAAAACCGAAGACGAAGACGAATCCGAAAAGAAAACCAAATCCGAAGACAACACCGATTCCGAAAACAAAACCAAATCCGAAGAAGAAACCGAATCGGAAAACAAAACCGAATCCGAAGACAATTATGAAGTCGAAGCGATTTCGGAGCCGAAGCCGATTTCAAATCCGAAGATGATATTGAAGCGAAAGATAAATTCGAAGCCGAAAACAAATAAAAAACCGAAGACGAATTCGAAGCCGAAGGTTAATAAAACCCTGAGAAATTCGGAAAAAGATTAATCCTCTGCAACTGAGGTTACTTTACTGTTAAAATTCAGTTGAGGTGGTGTCCGTCAGCCGTCATTTAAAATGGGAACTCCATAGATACATACATACGTAAACTAACGCCCTTTTCCTATGGAGGAGGGCATACTGCGTTGCCCACATTCATAAATCTCGTCATACATGGACGCTCCAGAAATAATATTCCACAACTATCACACAACGCCATCTAGTCCCAAGCTAAGCAGAGCTTGTGTTATGGGTACTAGACAACTAATAAAAAAAAAAAAAAAAAAGAAAGAAATATAAAAGAAATAGAAGTTAGAAATATTCGAATTTAGAAATGCATGTTCGGTCATTCGGTGATCCTTTTAACATTATGTGTTATTAATTATTATCAAAATTTTCCAAATGTTTGTGCCTACTAACATTAGTGTTTAAGATGTGTACGTACTACTGACAAATTGGATTGTATGATCTGTTTAATAAATTATTATGTTTATTATTTTAAGTTCCTTTAAGGTTTCGTATGCTGTTACAATATCAAAATAGGATTTATAATAAAAAATAATACATTATTGGTTCCCAAATCACTTTTATTGAGATCAAATTCTTACACAGTTGGTATTGGAGGGTGGGTAATCATCAAAACGGTAGGAAGAGTCCTATGGGAGTGTCGGACTTCTACTGACTAAAAACCACCCATGTTCCTTCTTAGCCCTTTTATCTTTTACGAACAACCTGCAGCCCCGTAACTTCTAACCTCAAATCGGTCGCACGAGCCGCACGGCAATTCCCGGCAACTGTAGGCGCGGGTCTGTAGACGACCACCTTTGAGCAGCTCGCCTAATATGTTCTTTCAGTTCAATATCATTAATTTGTGAGGGTAACAGGACAAGCCCGCCTCACTACTCCCAAACAACTATAACTTCTGTAAGCCAGAATCAACAGTGGCGACCACAAGAAAAGCGCCGAGACAATGAAGCTCGACGAAGTCCCAGAGAAATGATTGAAAAAAAAATGAATGATGAATGATGATTGAATGGTTTAAATGATTGGTTTGATTTTTATTTTTTTGAATTTGCGAGGGTAGTCGGAAACCACCTACTATGATCCTTAAAAGCTCTCTTTGCTACGTTTATACATTTTATCGTACAATTACACACATCTAGACCTTTCTGGTCTCACAGGAGATGGCGGGACAAGGTGGATAGAATTAACGACCAGTATAGTCCACATTGGCCCTGAAACAAACGATTTGTTTTGCCCTTGCCCAGCAGTGGGATGACACAGGCTGACAGTAATAGTAGTAGATCTTTCTGAAGAAGGGTCAGTGATCTTCAGAACATTATTGAGTCAAACATGAGGCTTTTGATTGGATTCCCAAGTCGAACACAGCGCTATTGGCTTTTTCCGTCAGGACTTTTTCAGCAGCAACCATTTATGCTCGGTTGATGGCAAAAGGCTTGCCCCTAATAACATAGGAATTTAATAGAGCTGGCGTTACCCCTAGAGGATGACAGACTTGATGTAAGCGAACCAATAACAATGTATGTTATATTTCATAGTTGAACTTCTAACTCAACAAGAAAAACTAATAAAACAAAAAAAACACATTTTCATACAAACGGTTTCTTTATCTATGATCAAATAATATCTATATCCAATTTGGAAGAAATAAGGGGACGTTAGCACGTTTTTTATAACGCTTTATCGTACAAAACGATTGTCAATGTTGAAGATTGAACCAATTCCGCGAACAAATGTATGTTTGGCTCGTTCTTTATTCGATACATATCTAAAAGCTTCGATGGTAGTAAGGGAGAATTGGGGTGAACAGAATTGGCGTGTTTAGCCATCTTGTTGTAAGGAAACATCAACTGTTATATTACTTAAACTAATTTTTTCTCAAAACAATAAATCTTTATTTTATACTAGCACTACACTTTGCCTGCGACTTTGTCCGCAAAAAACGTGATAGTGCGGCTAATTTGCATGAATATGATTTATAGTCTATAGCACCCACAAATACAGTAGTTTTCCGCCCGTGAAATAGTTTTAAGAATTGGATCATTAGCTCCAGAGATTCGGTGTAATACATAAAAACTTACAAACAAGTTTTATCTTATCTCTTTATTAGTATAGAAATATCATCCGTGAAACAACACCACACTGCGCCCCAAAACACACAATAGTTGACAAAAAAAAACTAATTAGTCCGTCAAATAGATTTCCAAAAAATATTAGACATATTTTTTCTTTTTGCACGTAAAGTAAAAATAAAGACGATTAGTGTTTCGAAAACTCGTGTGACGTCACATTGCACTACATTTTTACCACGTAGTGACGTATATCTCCGTCGATTTGATTCATTTGATAAAACAATAAACTCGTATCCAATATTTATCGATAATCTAACTGACAGACTAAACGGAATCATGGTTTTTTTTATTAAGGACTCATCCCTATTACTGACGTTGCTCATAAAGCCGCTAAGCTAAATTTGCATTTGAACTGGGCACATCTTCCGTATGCCCAATGAGCTGTGGGCCAAAGTAGGCACTTTCTGCAGCCCTGTCACTGCCAGAAGGCGTCGCGGCAGATCTCGCAAAAGATGGCGGGTTCAAATGGACGGAATCAACAACCAGTAGCTGCCCACACTGACCCCACAGTCCTGGGAAGAGGTTTGCCCAGCAGTGAAATGCTAAACTCTCGAAAACTTAGGTAGAGGTGGAATTGTTAACGCTTTTGCCACTAGCGAGCCAGATTGTCTTACGGACCTAACAAGAAAGAATCTTTAACAACTTGAGGGTCTCGACGACTTTCAATATATGTATATGGAAGAACATCATTTCGGTATTCATAATCGTATCAGTTGTCCATCCCATAAAGTGTTGACTTTGCCATATTTTTTTGCCACTGACAGAATGTCACTTGGATCCTAATATATCTGTAATGGCAGTCCCATCAACGGCACACTTCTGCCACCCCAACAGTCCACAGCGTGAACATATAACGTTATTGTTTCCAACACAGATGTATGTGCGATATAATTTTCCAATTTTCCGAACAAATGTCTCGTTGTGAAAGGCGTGTATGTAAAGCCGTTTGTGTATTTTTGTGTTCGCGTTCAGGACAGGAGTTTGGAACTTGAACGGCCTGATAACTAGACTTACTTTTAACCTGCAACTTGCAGCTGACAAAGGCGTCTGTCTCCCAATGAATAGTTTCTGAACTTTTATGCTTAAGATGACCATATCATATCACCCTATTTTTCAGTTGGTGGGAAGACATCGAACGACCTTCCCCTGCAGGGCTATTGCGTATCTTTGACATGACAGTGGCTATCATACAGTGACCATCAATTAACTGTCAAATGGTCCCATTTTGTACTAAACCGTAACCAATTTGACAATTTATCCATGGACAATATGATAGCCACTGACATTTAAAAGATACGCAATAGCCCTGCTGCTCTGAGCGGAGACTGAGGGAATGTCAGACTCTTACTGTCTAAAACCCATCCGTATTTTTATGCCCTTGCGTTCGATTAAATTTTGCAACCAACTGACCCAACGAGCTTCGGGAGAGCCCTGGATTCTTTAGCTTAACCTTGGTCACCACTCTGTCAAAACCATGTATAATATTGTTATGACATTCTTCCGGGTTTTTTTTTAATAAACCCTGGATTTAAATTCTGACACCAATATGATATAGTGCTCTTGACCCGGTTTTGCTCCTGTGTGGGATTTCCAAAAGTACATACCTACTCTTGCATTTTTTTAGAACTTAAGAATGAGACTAATACCACAATCTATCGTAGCAACGGACCCCAGAAATATAAAACATGCCCCATCGACCAAAAGAGGATTGAATATTTTTAAAACTAAAGTATCTAACACAGTAACATTTACGAACATTCCACAGCGAAGGAAACATCGTATCACTGAAGGAATCAAACGCCGGAAGCGGAAAGGAACGTATTTTTCGAATTTGAATTCCGAACTCCGACTACTTCCGCAGCGGAAACTTGAAAATTTTACGAGATGGAAGTTTTAAATGGAATGGCGGATTTATATTCTTTCGTTTTTATTACGAGAAGTTATTAATAATTTATTCTTGTTCAATCTTTACTTATGAGTAGTATTATAGATGTTTTATTATAAGCAGTATTGGTAAACTTTCTCATACAGCGTTTAGAAAGACAAGGGTTTAGTTTACTTTTAGAAGACTAACTGCGGTTCTCAGAGATATTTAAAAGATTACTTAAGCCGTCACTTAGTAAACATTTGCCATACTTTTGTATGACAAAACTGTCAAAACCTTTACTAAGTAATGGCCTAAGTAATCATTGAAGCTCTCTGAGTGCGGCAGTATGAGAATGAGAGCCTCATGCGACAGTTAGCCGTTCGTTATGGCGTTCTGTGAGGGAGGTCTTTGTCCAGCTGTGGTCTTCTGTCTGATGATGATGAAAGGCGTTCATCACTGTGACAAGTTTACAACTTTACTGATGTGTGACTGCAGTCACATTTTACGTACAAATATTTATCTAAGCACTTCATCCATCAAAGTACTACGGGTTCTGTGAGCAGAATACACTATTTATATTACGATATTTTATGATATTCAGAATAATATGACGTAATGTCTTCACTGCCGTCATACGTGACATTGATTTGCTACTTTTGAATTGAGGATGGAGTATGTTAGAATGGATCAGGAAGTTTTTCAAAGTGAATTAAAATTTGTCAAGGGAATAATAAAAGTTCAAATAGTCTTAAGCATGCATAATCAGCCTTTCAATGTTCCCACTGCTGGGATACCAGGCCTCCTCTCTCTGACAGGGAATGGGATATTAATTAACCACCTGGGCCCAGTACGGGTTGGTACCAAAATGTCGTATGTCTTCGAATTTTTATATTTAGGACATGCCGGTTTCCTCACGATGTCTTCCTTCACAGTTTTGGGAGCAGTGGTGATGAAAATATTTATTTTCATTACTTTTCTTCTTCTTGAGAGGTCAGATATTGCTGGGCACTGACGGTATATTCTTGGCTACATACAGCATAACTCCAACCAACCCTAATGCTGATACATGTAGTGCAGAAGAGGGATTTTTGATAGCACTCCGACTGCGAGGGACGCTACTATTTATATTGAATTTGTTATGTTAAGCAATTTATTATTTCGCGTTTGCCAAACGATTTCCCGCATACGTCACTGTTTCTTTTGTCATTTGTTTCCCGAGAACTATTTGGGAAGGTAGGATTGATGGCGAATTGGTGCTTGATTGACTGCAGGAATATTTTAAGTTCTGGTTATATTCAGTATCAAGTTTTAGGGATACAGAAAAATGTATTTGTCTCAGAAAAGTGAAGAGCATTTAAAAATACAAAAAAAGTAATACACACGCAACGTGTAATAAAATATTAAGAAATACAACAAAAAAAACCGGAGTTATTAGAAGTTTTCAGGATTTACACATTTTTTTTTTTAATTAATAACGAGTCTACGAGGTTATAACTTTTTGATTTTTTTTTATTATAATTGGACTGGGTGGGTCATATTTCCTGAATGGGCCAGGACAGATGGGCAGAATCGTCACACAATGGGTACCTGGAGACAGTCGTGGACACCGATGTTGGACGTACTTCGGTGTCAACGATTGTCGTTCCTGACTGATTGGCCAAAAACGCGATCGTTTCTGACTGATTGGCCAAAAAAGGAAAAACACCCAGAAAGAAAGAAATAAAAAATATTTATTGGTCTCACACAGGACAGGAAAAAAAAATGAAATTAAAATTGACATAGGAACGAAAACAAGACAAAACTTAGAAACAAAAAACTAATACAGAATTAAAATAAGTCCCGCACGAGGCCAAAAGGTCACTATCTTAGCATGGTGCTGCAACATTTTTGACAAATGTCACAGCACTGATATTCTGATAGGTCCCGAGGTGAACGCGACGTGCGTTCACAGATAAAAAACAAAACAGTAAGTTAGGCAAGGATGTACTTAACTAATGTATTATAAATATAAAAATAATATGTCCACATCCAACGAACTTCGGTATTTGTCTATGCCAAGAGTGAAAAGAGTTGCTCCTTTAACAATAATATTGCTCATTTAAGGCAAATCGCTGAAAACATGAAGGATATAGGAAAATTCTTTCAAAACCTGTAACAATATCTACACGGCCCAATTTCCACAATATTTGATAACAAGACAGCAAAAACACGAGCAATTCAATCTCACTTAAGGCAAAGTATCGTAAAGGGAAATTCCCAAACGTGTGCTATACAAACGCCTTAGGCAAAACGACACCAGCATCTTTACCAAATTGGGAAAGAACGAATTACATTTGATTTTATTTTACAATTTCTTTTCGATAGCTTCGCCTTAAGAATGACTTATGTGAGTTTTGGAGGAGTTTCGACTTTGGTGGTGAAGTGTTTTGGTTGAGATTTGAGTGTGTGCTGAAAATCGGGTTTTCTCGTGTGTCATGAAAACATAGGGGAACTATTTGGTGTCGAAAATGTGGCGTGACGTCCAATGAAATAGTTTTTAGTAATGTTTAATATTTGACTCGAAGTTTTAAGACATGACAGCCAGTTATACCGACATATTATCTGTAACTCTTCTTGGAGGACTTTACAGGACTTTTGGCCGTAGGTAAGGTTCGAGCTTATTGCCTTAAAGCACAACTAAAGACTTATTAACAAGCATAACTGGCAAAACAGGAGTGTGAATAGGGATCGGACAAAAAAAAAACGAATTAGGCCGTCAAATAGATTTTCAAAACATATTGAACACATATTTTTTCGTTTTTCACATAAACAAAAAATTAAGACAATACAGTGCTTCGAAAACTCGCGAACTCCTGGAAAACGACACATGTCAGAACATTTTTTACCTACAAACGACGTCACAAACCCCCCACTCATGATCTTTGAGGCGTTTTATCTCCGACAATTTTTATTAATTTGATAAATAAAAAAAAACGCGTATCCAATATTTTTCGATAATCTAACTGACGGACTAATTAGAATCATATTTTTTTGACTCAGTCCGATCCCCTATTACAGACTTGCCGTAATGTTTTAAACGCACAAAACTAAACCCCGTATATTTCAACCTCCAGTCTAATGTTCAATACTTGATGTACAACAAATGTGATCTCCTGACAACAGGGGTGTTTGTTATTGATGTCTCTCTCGGATCAGCTTGTCTGATCTCGGTAACAGCCCTGATTTGGCAACACCCTTTATATATGCAGATGTAAAGGGGCTCCTAAGTGATTCGTGGTGTGTTTACGAAGAATGGAATGTGAGGATTAATGGGAGTGGGCTGCGGGGTGTTGTAAGAGATACCGCGGCCTTGACATGTAGGGCTAAGAAGGAACATGGGTTTAGTCAGTAGAAGTCGGACACTCCCTTTTGCTCTCCAAGAGCGGGAGGGGTTAAGTTTATATTTTTTTTATTTTGGTATTTGTTAAAATATTTATTAGTTTATGTAATTTTTTTATGTGTATTAGTATTAATATAAGTATTTATATACAGACATTTTTAGTTTATATTGGTTTAATTTGATGATGATTGTTTTTAACAATGATTGTGTACATATTTTAATTTATATTGTTTTTTTTAAGTTATTTTGTAGCCTACCACAATATTGTCTTGTTTGACCCTAAGGTTGACTGGTAGAGAATGCCTTGTGGCATTAAGTCCGCCTATGTATCACTATTGTGCTTATAGCTTAAAAAAAATAAACTTTCCACCCCCCAAAACCTAAAAAAAAAAAAAAAAATAATAATAATGTAATAATAATATAATTGTGTACATATTTTAATTTATATTGTTTTTTTTTTAAGTTATTTTGAAGCCTACCACAATGTTGTCTTGTTTGACCCTAAGGTTGACTGGTAGAGAATGCCTTGTGGCATTAAGTCCGCCTATGTATCACTATTGTGCTTATAGCTTAAAAAAAATAAACTTTCCACCCCCCAAAAACTAAAAAAAAAAAAAATAATAATAATAATATAATAATAATATATGTGTACATATTTTAATTTATATTGTTTTTTTTAAGTTATTTTGAAGCCTACCACAATGTTGTCTTGTTTGACCCTAAGGTTGACTGGTAGAGAATGCCTTGTGGCATTAATAAGTCCGCCTATGTATCACTATTGTGCATAAAGCTTAAATAAATAAATAAACCTAAAAAAAAGGATTAATGGGAGCAACGTATTGGAATATTTCGGTGAGGTGATGGTCTATTTCTACATATAATCACGCATGTAATCCCCGAATAATTAAGCAGTGGTGTACATTATAGTCACTTTCACATTTCACCAGTAAATTTTAAGTCGCATGTTAGGGGGTGAACATACTGGCATCAACCGGGCACAAATACATACTTACCTTACCCGGGTATTGTGAACCTAGGACCTTACGCACACCAACCCTAGTTGCGACCACAAGACCACCGAGGAAGTCTAGTCTAGACAAACACATTTTCTTATCGTAACTGCATAAAAAAAAAAATCCGAGGATGAGTGAACCCAAGACCTCAGTCCTAAGTTCGATTCACGATTTGAACATAGTGTAATTAGGTTTTTCTATCAGAAATTTGTCGTTAGCGGCCCTTACATGACACTAGACCCACACATCTGCCTTACCCTTTCCGTATTATCGAAGTGATGGAAATTATATATTGAATAATAAATGAAACACTTCCAAAATCAACAATAATCTCTACCTACCCCAAAACTCTAAATCCTCGTCTCTACAAAATGACCAAGAAGGTCTTATTCCACACACGTCTGACTGTGATTCGTCATGTCTCTAGATCTCCACAAATATCTCTACACGGACGTCTCTATCCTTCAAACAGTGGCTCGTATTCGTCACTTTTATACCTTTATATTTACCTAGGCACGCGTAAAAGCCGATACGTAGAGTTGGGAAGGCATAGAGCTGGTTTGCGGTGGAACAGTGATGGTGGCCCCGCTTTACGAACAGTAAGTCGTGGGTTCGAACCCACGCAGGCACATTACTTTGTGTAATTCGGTCTCAAACCGGTGAAGGAATTTTCCTTCGTGAGGAAACCGGCATGTCTTAGAACCAAAAAATTCGAAGACATATGATATCTACCAATCCGCACTGAGCCCGCGTAGTGGATTATAGCCCATCCTTCTCCTAAAGAGGATGCCTGATTCCCTGCAGTGGGAACATTATTTGATCTCCGCGATATGACCCAATATGAAATTCGCAATTCCGCATTTTTTTAAATTTAATGTACCCGGTGACACTCGCGCCATCAATACAAATCGACGTATATTTTATTCAAATCCCTTCATCCGTTTTGGAGTTATGAGGGAACAAAGAAACGGACATACATACATACACGTCAAACACATAACCCTCTTTTTGGGCTTCGCGGCAGTCTGGTAAAAAGGAGATAGGGACTTTTCAGGTTAAGCCGTGCTTGTCTTGGTTTGTTGGTGGATGGGGGAACACATAGGACATGTCTAGTCTGATATGTGTCTCGGAAAGAATACTAACCCATTGGTGCTGGCTCTCATTTGTACGTCTTTGTCAGTTTTTAATTCGACGGCGCGGTTGGCGCAGTGGCTCAAGCAATGGACTGCTTCGTTTTGTGTCGCGGGTTCGATCCCCGCACGGAACAAATATTTGTATGACCTACAGATAGTTGTTCCTGGTCTGGGTATTTGTGTATGTGAGTTTAAATGTTTGTGAACGCACCCACAATACAGGAGAAATTCCAATAGGGAGGCAACGTTTGAAAAAAAAACTAAAAAAAAACACAAATTATTGAAACCAATAAGGCATTGTATATACACGGTATATTACAAATTACATTCAATTTGAACCAGAAGTTCAGGAATTATAACTGATCAAAGTTCCTGAATTTTGTCACTCACTTATATTACTACGACTTAGCCAAAGCGATGGCGATTAGCCAAAAGAATGGAATGGAATGTTTAACATTGGCGAATGCGATGCGAAAGCCAAGTCAATCTTTTATTTAAGACATCAAATATTTTTAATATCTATATGGTCACTATAAGATGTTGTTAGGTTAGCTAATTACGTAATATCCTAAGATAGAATGTCCCTTAAGTAGGGACTGAATAAATTAACTGACTTGGTATTACATGGATCTCACTACTTTTTACGGTACAAGAAAAAAGTTGCGCGACTTGGCTTTTTTACAAGTTATGTTTTTTAACACTTTACCCGTCCCGTCCCGGGAACCGCAAGCGGTACCATTTCCTACTCCTTTGCTATTTTTTTCTGATAAATTTCGTTGCGGGATCCAGTACAGTTAAATCGTTTCCCTGGGACTTCGTCGAGCTTCTTTGTCTCGACGCTTTGACGCTTTTTTTTTTAGTGGTCTCCACTGTTGATTTTAGCTTACAGTGGTTTGGGAAAAGTGTGGCGGACTTGTCCCATAAAAAAGCGCTACCATAAAGGCAGTTTTTTCTTTAAAATTTCCAAAAATGGCCACCTCTAAACCTTCCCTGCTCGTCTCACAATAACATTCACGGTATCACGTATTCGTCATTCGCAATGAAGGCGCGGCCCGTATGCCGTATTGTGGGAGATCGTGACGGATTTTTATGAGAAGTCGCGAAACATCGCGCCTGGACACTGGTGCCTAATGAAAGATTTTTTTTACGACTTGGCGCAGTTATGGTGCCTGTGTTTACGGTAAATTACTGAACAATGTTTGGTGTAGTATGGAGAAAGAAAATAAACGTGTTTCTCCATGATATAGGTAGTTAATTATCATCATCATCATCATCATCATCATCATCATCATTTTAGCCAAAAGACGTCTACTGCTGGACATGGGCCTCCCCCAGGTGTCGCGTCATTGACCGGTCTCGTGCGTCTCGCATCCAGCGGGTCCCCGCAATCTTCACCAGGTCATCGGATCACCTAGTGGGAAGCCTTCCATCGCGACGTCTTACGGTTCGCGGTCGCCACTCCCGAACTTTCCGGCTCCATCAGCCATCCGCAGTTATTACTAGGTATTATTAGAGATGAACAGCAAGGCAGTCAAAGAAGGGCTGGGGGTTGTTCACAAGTTACCGCGGCCTCGACATATAGGGCTAACAAGGAACATGGAAGTCTGACACTCCCTTTCGCTCTGCCCAAGAGCGGGAGGAGTTATTTGATGATTTTACACCTGCCAAAAAAAATTATTTGCACATAACAACGTAACATCACACCTGTAAACCCCAAAGGGTTAGACAGAGACGTACCTAATAGTAGGTACATCCACATTTTGCCAGTTATGTTAAAAAGGTGAGGCCCTATTGCCATCAACGGCAAAAATCTAGACTTCGTGGCTGCTAATGAGAAATTCCTGATGGCAAAACTCAATGACAATTTCCCCGATTCGGGATTCGAATTCAGGACCACAAGCACAGCAGACGCAAATGCAACCACTGAACCAACGAAGCAGTCAAAATCATTTTCAGTAACCGTTAGGTATATGCAATATTAGCTTGTGCCAGCGGCTTCGTCCGCGTGTACTTCGATAATTGTCCCACGAGATCATACTACCGGGATAGGAATATCCTATGTGTTAATCCGGGGTATAAACTATCTGTGTTCTAAATTTCATTTACATCCGTTCTGTAGTTTTTGCGTGAAAGAGTAACAAACATCCATCCATACATACATCCTCACAAACTTTCGCATATATAATATGAGTAGGAAGGATTACCGGTTACCGAATATAAAATGAGCACCCGATTCCTACCATTTTATTTTACTCTACCCCATAGAAAAATCGTTGCGGCAAACCCTTAATAACTTTATTTGGCTTCGACAGAATACCCAATAAAACATACGATGGACAATTTGTGAGCAATACCCTACCTTCAAGGAAGTAGGGTGCCCAAGTTATGGGCAACATAAAAACGGGACACCCCCTATATGCGACAACTGGATTGACCACACTTTACGGCCGGAAAATAGGGATAGTAAAATTTTTATTCCGTCCTTTACTTACGGCGAATTTGGTAGAATGTTAAATGATTGGTAAAATTATTTTTTATGAATAATTCAAAATAGTGGATTGGAGTGCTGTTAGTTAGATTTTTGGCAATGTAATCGTTTTCGTGGAGGAATATACTATCTACTTTGATTTTTTTTGTTGCTTGTGAGTTCTTAGCCGTCGTTATTTTGGTAGGCATTATCGTTGTGTCAAATTTTCCTTGATGATTCCTTGATCCTTTAATGAGACTAAGGAGATATGCAAAAATGCAAAATGAAGAGTAATTATCCTATGGACGAAGCTTCAAGAATTAATGACGACCGAAATAATCTGTTTACGCTTTTTTATTTCTAAAAACCAGCACGTTTAATTTGCGCTCACTTACATAATATGGAACCCCACAAAATCACAAATTTCACGACTCTGCTGATGTATAAAATCCATTATCCTACCGAATCCCATTCCAAATAATGTTCACAAATAATAATATAATTTTATCCTTCGGGTAAACAATGACATAATTGAAGGTAGTGCTTCGCCCCATAAGCGGGAGGTGTGGACTATAAAAGCACCACAAAACGCGGGAAGCCACGGATTGACAGCCGACATAAAACTGACTCAGATGTTTGAGGTGATGTTTTATCTCCTGCGGGAGCTGTGAGCCTGGTACATTGTGGCTGATTCTGAGTGTGGAATGAGCTGATTTCTTAGTTAATTCATGACGTATGGTAATGTTTATCTTCTTTTAGTAATATAATATCACGTTTGTAATCTCCGGAAGGCTTAGCAGAAATGTATTGACAAGATACCCGAAAATGTAAAATTTTCCCAGTCAACCTTGAACCGAATGCTAATAGCGTTATAGTTGAACTGGGGTCCGGATTCGACATATTACTCGCAATTTTTTTACTAAATATCTTTAGATGTATTAAACATCCTCTTTTTACTGTGTATGAATTTCTGATTCCGGAACACAGCTTATAAACTCCGGATATTTTAAGCTAATTCAGGGAAATTGTCACCTTCACATAGTTACACATTAATATTCTTGATAATCTTCTCATAAACTTACTGCGTTAATTTGCATCTTTAAATTCTTAGCAAAAGAATAAAAAGTATAGCATAGATTGCACTGATTGTATATCCGTACTAATATTATGAAGAATTTGATGTGCAAGTTAGTAGGTATGTAGGGGTAATCTCCATAACTAATGATCAAATTCTACAAAATGGCTACTTTTTTATGCTTTATTGGATATTTTATTTATCATGCAAAATTTATCCGAACTATCACAGTTTTTGCAGACCTAATCGCGGTCAAAGCGTTTACTTAGCGTAAGATACACTTTTCTTTTATGCCTGTGCTACTTGGACAATTCATGTGAAGTTGTTCTAGGTAATTATCATTATTTCGAAGCAAACTTTATTTCACGTAAACGCCTACTTAATGCATGGAGCAATGATGTTCCATTGTCGAAGTTTTGCTATTGTTGATAGTATAGTAACCTGGGCAAGGTGTGTCACACTGTTGTTTAACGGGGAAATACAATATTGCATTGCATAATATCATGCCTGTATTACAGGGAAGGGTAGACAGAGTAGTACACCCACATTCATTGAGATAGTGATCATTGGCTAGTTTGAGAAAATCGTGATTGCGGATTAAGGGTTCCCAGCCAAGCTCGCCGTTCGTCCATCTTATGACAAAGATCGACAGGCCGTGTCGACGGCGCGTTCGATGAGATGTCAGCAACACGGAAGGGCCGACGCCCGTCGGGGTTGTGGGTTGTTCGAAGAAGATACCACGGCCTCGGCACAAGGGCTAAGAAGGAACATGGGTGATTTTTTCTCAGTAGAAGTCTGACACCCCTTACTGTTCTGCGCCGGGAGGAGTCATTTTGATGATTTCCCACCCCCCCAAAAAAGGGTTCCTAGCCAGTAAAAAGAATCAAGCAAAAATCTAAAAGTTATGTTTTTATCGACGTCAGAACCAACCGATAAGTACATTACTGTGGCTAAAATCAAACTAAGTATCCCTACGCAAAATTTTTTGCTGAGGAACTACTTTTTTTTGTGGTCAAAAATCACATTTTACGGTAAAATTCAAAGTAGCACTCGTAAAACATTGTGCTAGTAGATGCTTTTTAATAGTAAACGGGTCTTGGAGGTAATTTAAGTAAAGTTATAACCTGAAAAACAGCTGTGCAAAATTTGGAACTTTGACCCCCAATATCTCCGTAACTAGGGGGTTCCCAGGTATGGACTAGAACCAAAAAAATGTCGCAATGCTGGAACAATGGCCCTCGTTAAGGGTACTTTTACACCCCTTACACACGTCTCAATGTTTTTCAAAATTTGAATAAACAAAATACTACCTTTTCCTGAAACACCCCTTTTACACGCTCACTTTAATCTAACTTTTTTAAAAGTATTTCTTAAACGAAGTAGGGGTTAGTTATTTAACCCCCCAATACCAAGGAGTCACGTCTTCGTCTAATTTAACACCCAATTTGAATTGGATCCACTTCGACGAGGAAAGGGTTAAAAAATAGAACCCTTTGGAAACAAGTGGCTAATGATGAGTTTAGAATAAAGGTATTTATTGAAAAGGTAGAGGTATAATTATGCAAGTAGGTATATCTTTTTACCTAACCTAACCTGGTGCTAGAACTGTTATGGGTCATGCTGGTCATGCATGACCCATGGGCCTTTCACTTGACTCTAGGTACCGGTTCAGAAAAATATACTTTTTTTTTTGGACTGACGACGTTTTTTTGGACTAACGACTCCTACCGCGCTAGGCAGAGCGGTAGGGAGTGTCAGACTTCTATTGACTAAAACCACCCATGTTGCTTCTTAGCCCTTTGTGTCGAGGACGCGGTGTCTTTCGAATAACCTGCAGCCCAGAAAGACGCTCATGCAGGCCCCTGCAATGCTGCTGATATCTCTTTGAGACGCCGTCGACACGGCCTGTCGTGGTCATAAGACGGACGGACGGCTATTAGTACTCGTATCACTGCCTATACTGCACTATCGGGCGTGGTGATCCCCACATTCACCACGCAGGTCCGGGTATGGGTTTTACCTCAAAGGAGATTGTTCTTATTGACCCTGTGCACAAGAGACCATGATGATTATTTATGTGTATTGTTATATTAGTAGCAAATACTTTTGTAACACGGACTAGCTGCCAAAGTGACTATTTAAAATTCTTTTTACTAGACTAATAACATTAATCGCCGCCATCTTTATCATACAGGATGTAAATTAACCCTTCACACATACGTCAACCAAGCATTCTGTTCATCAAACTAAGTACCCCTACGCAAAAATTTTTGCTCGGAAACGACTTATTTTACGGTAAAACTCAATGTAGCACTATTAAAACATTGTGCTAGTGGATGCTTTGAATAGTAAACGGGTCATAAAGGAAATTTTAGTAAAGTTATAACCTGAAAAACTAGTATTTACAAAAACATGTGTGCAAAATTTGGAACTTTGACCCCCAATATATCCGTAACTAGGGGGATCCCAGGTATAGTCTAGAACCAAAAAAATATCGCAGTGGTGGGGAAAACAAGTGCCCTTCGTTTGCGTTAAGGGTACGTTTGCGTTAAGGGTACGTTTGCGTTAAGGGTACGTTTGCGTTAAGGGTAAGTTTGCGTTAAGGGTACTTTTACACCCTTTATACTCCAAGAGCCCAAAGCTGCCAGACATAATTTATTTTCTAATGGACAAAAATATGTAGGGCTTCGAGTACTGTTTATAAGTGTATTGAGTGCCAGCATACCTGCTAAGACGGCCAATTCACAGATAACATTTGAGAAAGGTAAATAAAAGTAGTTAACTTTACTTAAATTGTAATGTCAATTTTTATACATACCTATTTAATAAAATAAAAAATGAAATTAAATGGCCGTCTAACCAACTTAGCAGGTATGCTGGCATTCAATAAACACTACTCGAAGACATTTTGGCCTTTATACAATAAGTTACGTCTGGCGGCTCTGCAGGGCTATTGCGTATCTTTTAAATGACAGTGGCTATCATATTGTCTATGGATTAACTGTCAAATTGGTTATGGTTTAGTACAAAATGGAACCATTTGACAGCAATTGATAGGCCCTATAGGTTAGCCACTGTCATTTGAAAGATACGCAATAGCCCTGCAGGGCTCTTGGAATAAAATGTCATGTTGATGTCGTGTCAAAAAGATTAGGAATGACGTTTGATGAAGATGGCGGCAACAAGGCAAGGAAGTTATATACTAACTGGAATGTGCATGACGTGCAACTTACAACTTAATTTGGGACAGTTATTATTGTGTTTTATATAACTTCCTAGAACTGCACCGGTAGCAGATTATTTAAAATTACGATCTGTTCAAAAACTTGACGAAGTAAGAAAGCAACCTTTAGAATTCTCTTTCTCTTTAAAAAAAACGTTGCCCCACATTAGGAATTTCTCCTGTATCGTGGGTGCGTTTACAAACATTTAAACTCACATACACAAATACCCAGACCCGGAACAACTATCTGTAGGCCATACAAATATTTGTTCCGTGCGGGGATCGAACCCGCGACACGCAGCGCAGCAGTCTAGTCGCTTAGCCACTGCGCCAACCCTTTTTTTTTTTTTTTTTTGGTGGGTGTAATATCATCGAATAACCCCTCCCGCTCTTGGGCAGAGCGAAAGGGAGTGTCAGACTTCTACTGACTAAAAACCACCCATGTTCCTTCTTCGCCTTCTATGTCGAGGCCGCGATAACCGTTGGACTACCCGCGGCCCACTGCGCCAACCCTGCCGTCCGTAACTGTCAAATTGAAGTATAACTAATAAAATAATAATAGTATTAATACCAAAGAAAAAACCTATGACTGCTAATATGTGGTCCTTGATTTCTTTTAGGGGTTTACACTCTATTAGAAAGAGATGGTATCCGCTTTCGAGGTAATCTCGCTCGGAACGTTTTTGACCACATTCCAGTTATTAATTCATTGTTATGGTCGGTTCGATTATAACCACAAAATCTAATATATTTTTACAATAATAATCTATTCTGCGGCTAGTTCTCTATTAAAATAAAATCTAAAAGGAGTTTCCTAATGATCGACAATACAACACATAATTTTCCGAAGCTCTTGGGCCCAGCAGGGCTATTGCGTATCTTTTAAATGTCAGTGGCTATCATATTGTGCATGGATTAACTGTCAAATTGGTTAAGGTTTAGTACAAAATGGAACCATTTAACAGTTAATTGATGGACACTATATGATAGCCACTGTCATATAAAAGATACGCAATAGCCCTAAGGGGCGCACGATGTATGAAAGCAGAACAATGTCCTTCACACAATGAAAAGTACAAAAAAAACTGAAGAAGTTCCAACAGACAAATAATAAGTGCATACTGCATTACTGCGGTTTAAAACAACCGGCAGTGCATTAGAAAAGAACTTAAAGGCAGATATTTTAAAAGATATGATATTAGTTTATGATGAAGGTTTCAATAAGAAAAACAATATACTTTTTAATTACGTTTATTGAATCTAAATTGAGCTAAATAATCACAAAATTTTCATGTATCAAAAATTAAAAAAAAATATTTCCAAATTGAAAAAAATAAAGTAGGTATGAACACAACTTTTATTTTGCATTGTGGACATTTTACAACGTATTTGACATGAAAAAGATTTGTATTAATTTCATTTCTATCATTTTATTTTTATTTTGATGTTAAATTGAGTCATAATTTGGTATTGTGAGTTTGTATTTGTCTGCACGTGTTTTTTTTATAAATTGATTGCTCACTAACTAATTAACTAATTTTTATTACACCATTCGATGATTACCTTATTAAAAAAAAATAAACATACCGGTCTTCCAGAAAAACAGCCAAAAATGTGAAAATTTTGGAAGTCGGTGGCAAATAAATCAGAAGTCAGACGAAATGAAAGTTATTTATTTAATTGTGTTGGGACAGGTTCGTCATTTTCAGAAGACGGCTTTTTTGATTCATCGACGATTTCTGCTGAAGATTTTAATTTTTCTTTCGCCAACACGAAACTAGGCAAAGATCCAGGTTTAAGTTCTAATGAGTATGGCACCCATGATATCACTCCCTCACTCTTGGGCTGGGCAGGATCCGGAGGAGGTTGCGGGTCGGGAGGCATCAGGTTTGTCGCTTCTGCGTACACATTTGCCTCCATCTGCAAGTCTGAAAAGATTATTTTTTTGTTAAATTAAAATTGTTTCAAATCAAAATCAAAATATTTTTATTTCACATAGGCCTACATGGGCACTTATTAAACGTCGGTAAAAAGGAGCACGGTTCGGTGCATTGGTCGATTCCTAAGGAGAAGAACCGGCAAGAAACTCCAAAGGTTACTCTTTTAATCTTTTAAAATCGTTTGGGTTAACAATAAGGTATAATACACACATGAAGACCATGCAGATTAATGTCTGAGATGGTCTTTTGAAGAAAGCACCACACAGATTTGAGTGGACCCGTCCAGTCAGTGCAAGCATTTGTCAGTTATCGTGGAGCTCGACTTATAACTCAAGGAGCTCAACGTCACGACGAAAAATGCCAAAGAAAGGACATTTGGGCGGGTCACTTCAAGTTCTCAAACTGCTAGACAATCACAAAAATTAAAATTTAAGAAAGACCCACATGGTCCTCACATTCACAATATAATTTTTTTAAATATTTATCATATTGAATAATCATTTTACATTATTAAATGTAAAAAAAAAACACACACGCACAAAAAAATATATAAAATAAAATATTTAACAAGTAAATATTGGTCATATTAAAATAAAACTACTTGGAACTAACTACCAAGCTAATACAACCTGTGTTTCTTTCACAAATTTTCAACTGTAACACTAAAGCATTACACATAGGTTCAAAGCTAATAAAAAAAAAGAAAAAAACATTTATTGAGGACCAAACATTTTTAACAAGCATGCACCCACCCAACCAACTGCTGCCCACCCAACTGCAGCAGTTTGTCGGTGGGATTAGCGCTTGTCTCATTACATTCAATGCTTTAGCGTTAAAAGTATGTAGGTATTATATCTACCAGTTATTATGCGTAGCTGTCATTTTTAATAATAAAATAGTAGTATTGTGGAACAAAATCAATATCGTAAGCTTGTTGTTGATAATAAAACGTTCCCTGAACATTTTATATTTAGATACATATATTATTTTCTATTCCAACCAAAAAACAATCTCTTCAGCTTTATAATATTAGTAAGTACCTTTACTTCGATGTATTTTCTATAAAATGTTGTTCACTAAAGAAACGAGAAATCGTCTCATTTGTAATGAAGTTTATTTTCCTAACTTTCACGTTTTACACATAAAAAAATGCAAAAAGAAATTAAAAAAAACTTACTTTTAAATTTCTTCCGGAGTAATATCGATTCCCCTGGATCTTCTCTGCTTGACATCTTCACAGTCGCCCTTGTGTGTGGCAACTTGTTCCTGCTATTTCAACCAATGCAACATTTGCGACAATTTGTGTGGTCCATGCAATTGACAGTACCTAACTCTCTTTCATTAAATAAGTTTTCTTTCTTTAAAACGAAATACATAGAACTCGTGTTTGCCGTGTGTGTTAGGAATAAAAACTGAATTGGCAATGACAGAGGAAAGTACGGACAAAGTATCAATCGGTGCGGATGACTGCAACTCGAGAAATTTTGGGATTTCTCCAATTTTCGGGGAAAAAACTAATGATCACCGTCGTAAATATAGAATTTTAGATGATGCAATTATAGAGCGTGACGTGATGTTGGTGCACAAATATACTATCAGCGTCGACCGTGCAAACAATAAACAATACATAAATACTATCATTGTCATCTCGAAATTACCTGGAATCGAAATGGACATATCACAATCGGAACCCGATATCACACAAACAGTGAACGATCCGGAGTTCATGATTATAAATTCACTTAACAGGCGTCCACGATTGAATGAATCACCGCGTGAACAAAACCAGGGGGTCTAAAATGGCCAGTTTAGCAGTTCATTACCTACTACTACATTAGCAGTTATTGACCTTTCTTAATAGTATCTGCGTCTGTGACTATTTTACGAATTTTAACGTAATTCATATCATTTTTCTATTATGATCTATTTTCCTAAATGGTCACAGGCGCAGTTGCAACGTTTCGAACAATTTATACAAGAATTTAAGCCAGAAATCAGGGATATGCTTCTCACTTGGAAGATTGACCAAGAAGCGATTGCAGTAAAGCAATCTGCGGTGCACTTTGAGTTGATAACAAAGCTGTTTTCTGATATATCTTAACTGAAAACACAAAACGTGCAAATGCAAAAGATTAATATCAAAATTCATGGATCTAACATGGAGGTCATGTAATCAGTTGAGTTCTTTGGCTCTCAGTATGAGCAGGGCCGAGCCGCCCCTGTGTGCGAAGTGTGTGGCGTACACAGGCGCCGTAAAAGACCATGGACCTCACGATCCCTGCGTAGAGACTCCGGCAGGAGGCATTTGGACCCCCAGTTTCGGCACTAGCAGCTTGAAGGCAGCCTCGGCCCGTTCCTGCACGACATCTTTCGCTGTTTCGATTATCAGCTGCTGAATTTTATGTGTTCTTCTTCTCTCACTCTTGCATTCTATTAGTACCAAAAGTAGATTCGGGGAAGTCGGGCTGGGCCTAGGTCAACAGTGATCATTTTTCAATTTAAAAACACAGTAAATTGTACCTTTTGCGGGTGGATGGAAAAAATTGCAAGATTTGTGTTTGTTGAATGCTTTAGCAAAGTGTAATTTTGTGTAAGTGGTTTGTTGTGGTTGATTACCTATGTTTTATGTCAAAGTGCATCAATGATTAGTTTTAGAAGAAAAATATTTCCTGCTCAGTTTGTATGTCAAAGTTTTATGTATATACCTATTAATATACCTATTAAAGTTCCAAAAATGTTCTCAAGTAAGTGAAAAAATTGTCATTTCGTTTTGAGAAAATAAATTCTTAAACCTTAAAAATGAATGAATGCATTGCATGATGGCAAACGACTAAGTTGTAAGTGTAATCCTACTGTTTCTACATGAATCCACGAAAATAACCTAACCTATCCGGGGTTTGACTTTCTTCGCTCGCTTTTGAGTTCTCTTCATCTTGAAACTTGAAATTCCAACTCGCCTCCCGAAATCGTACAACTACAAAGAGATCATCTATTCGAGGTGAAATTCTAAAATTTTCTCGCTAATACATTCTACTATACTTTCTTCATTCTGTAAAATTTGACAAAAGTTCCTCTTTCTCATTCCTGTATAAATTAACAAAAATAAGATTAAAAACTAAAACCCGACTACAAATAAAAGCGCAGGCTAATAAAACCGCGGTCTTAAAAATATTAAACAAGAAAAATCGTCTAGTAAGTAGATAATTTGATAAATTATAGAGGACAGCCGTAGTTGCATGCCACTGAGTTCTGATCCGCCTTCATGGCGTTCTCATTGATACAGAAGTCAGCTGCTAGTTGCCATTAGCAAAGTGGCATGCGACTACGACTTTCATAATGTAATACTCTACTTAATGTTGGTTTGTTATATACATAATACGAGTAAATAACACAGACTGGACCGCGACAACTGTTTGACCGCAATCTAAACGTATATGTTGACTTGAACTATAATGTAATAAACATATTTGTGATGTACCTTTCATTTGATACCAAACATGTTATGATTATCTCAATTCAATTTTTTTCGACCTTAGAATTTGACATATAAATTCCGTCATAAAAAAAAATTATATCCTATGTCACCCGCGTTATTTTTAGGAATCTATTGATACCTCATTTATTAAAAAGCTTCAGTAGTCTAGGTCTAGTTTCTTAATTCTACAGAGTTTTCAGCATTTTCCGTCTTAGTACTTAGACAACTCCTGTGCATGCAAGCATGGTCCATAGAAAATATAACCCACCCGACGTAGTACTACCTAATATTTTCGAGCTCGCTCTAACATCTTGCATATTTTTCAGTTATTTTATGTTCAGTAGATAATTGATTTCATATATTATAGAAATATTATAGAAATATTCAATAAGAAAAGTCTGTATAAATGAATTACTAATATGCAACGTAGCACTTTGCTAGGTACCATGTTTTAAATACATTGTTGAGGCAGTCGTCCAATCTTTATTACGCTATCTCCCTAACAAATCATTAATAAAAAAAGTTTAATCATGATGATTCGTGAAATAAAGGGGCGCTTCATAGATTACGCACACAGACGCTGTGGGGGGGGGGGGGTCGGCGCGCCCTGGGTATGAGGTCCTACAGAAAGACATTAAGCATCTGCAGCCAGACAGCATAGATTACAAGAAGCACTCCAAGTCATTGGAACTGGCTGTCAGAGACCTTCAATATAAGTCCCGGTCGTCTAGTATAGAAATGCGCAAAATATCAAAGTTCGACCTCATCTCACGCGTACGAACCTCTAACAAGACAAATTCAATACGGCAATATAATACAAAACTTGGCATATCGGGACAAAAACAAGCAGGCTACCTTGAAGAATATCTATCGAATTCAAACAAAAAGCTCTTTTACCAGGCAGGAGAATTTGTACAACTAAGGAAATATTAATTCTTCTGGACCACTAACGACAACAATTTTCTTTGTAAAATAAAACCGGCCAAACGAATTCTCATCAAATCCGATTCAACACTGACGAAACTACAGGAATGATTTTGTCAGAGATCATCATTAATAAGCAGTATTTCGCTAATATATTTGTTTTAATCTCTGCTACATTATTTTCACTAATTACCTGCTTTATATTTTTTCTTTTAAAAGAGAACTTAAATAAAATTAATCATAACATCCACTATTCAAACCCAAACATTACACACTCAAATGCACATTATGTTACATACAACTACACCTTACCTGACTAACTTACATCAAAGGTGTCTTTAATCACACTACACTAGTTTCTAATACCTGACCATACAACACATACCAATCACTCAATCACTATAGTAAATCGTTTCTCACTGATGGCTAATTAATATTCTTCAATCTATTATTACAGCTGAAGTTGCAAAAGCATATAAATGTCCACCGTCGGATTGCTCTAACTATTTGGTAGGGGCTAACTATCATCATCATTGTCTTGCCCATAACCCAAATTTATTTGGGGTTGGCGCAGCATGTCTTCCTTGTCCATATTAGCAAATAATCAGTACGGATTCAAAAATGGAGTATCTACAAAAAATGCAGTCAGTTGAACTTGTAGCAAAAAAAAAAAATAATATGTGTTCAATACTTTTAATACCGCAGTTTTATTAGTCTGCATTTTTATTCGTAGTCGGGTTTTAGTTTTTAAACTTATTTTTTATTTGTCGTTGTCGCGTTTCAGTTTTTAACTTTTATAATAATTAACAATTCTGTTATGGCTAATCTCCCCTACCATATGCATGGCATGTCCTGACAACGTAGACAACAACTCGGTTATAGAAAGTTTCGAAAAAACTATTGGCATGGTAGCATTTTGAAAACGCGTCGATGCCTCATGCATTCACTATATATGATGCTGATTGTACTTGCCAGTAGAACTACGCGAGCATTTACCTATTGGATATTGATAATGTAATTATTTGTAGGTACCTATTGATTATTGACAAGTGGCGTAATGCGTAAAGGAAGTTATCCATCATACATTAAGCCGTGCGATGCTTCAGAGTGACTCAGGTCGGTTCGTACGCAGTATTTTTCGCAGACATTATGACGCAATTTCACTTTCTTTTGAAGAACTCTTTTTGATTTTGTTGTAATTGGGATACATTTTGGCGTTTATTTTACCAAATATAAGACTCCGAAAACAGCATCGTCATTCAACATCACTCGTTCAGAACTTTTCTGTGCGAAACCATACCAGCTGTAACGCTTTTCGCTAATACTTTTCGCTAATGGTTTTCGCTAATGCTTTTCGCTAATGCTTTTCGTACTGATGAAGTGTGACAAGTAATAGCCTCATGGCCCGCGACAGCCAGACCTTAGTTATTTTATAGAAGCTGAATTTGGTCTGTGCATGTCCCCCCTATACAACGACCAGCGAATATAAAATAATTTGGGCTGTGGTTACTTTAAAATTTTACTAATAAAATAATTCCTTACTTTCGTTAAAGTATAAAGCTCAATTTTTTTTATTGTCTTCGGCATAACTTAAGAAACTTCGTCATCCATTGCCGGACACTCCGGACACTTCGTCATCCATTGACTGTTCCAACTCTCAGCCAGACACATTTTACCACTTCGTAAGTGTCTATCTTTCAAACGATTGACTTTGGTTTTAGAATCCTCTACTTAATTGTTAAAGACCAATCTATGGACACCCCACACGTAAAAAAAATAGTTTCAGTTTCATGTGTGGAGAGATTCCGGATGGCCGATGGGGCCGGAAAGTTCTGGAGAGGGAACCGCGAACCGGAAGCCGTTGCGCTAGAAGGCCTCCCATTAGGTGGACCGCACGGGACCGGTCAATGTGGCGACACTTAGGGGAGGCCTATGTCCAGCAGTGGACTTCTTTCGGCTGTAATGATGAGGATGACCTGTTAACTGGCAAAAGTAACCACAGCACTAACTCTATAGTCGGTGGTCGTTCTTACCTGTGGCACATGCACAGACCAACTTTCTGGTTTTATAAAATAACGAAAGTCTAGCTGTCGTGGGCTCTTTTTTTTTTTTTTTTTTGGTGGGTGTAAAATCATCGTATAACCCCTCCCGCTCTTGGGCAGAGCGAAAGGGAGTGTCAGACTTCTACTGACTAAAAACCACCCATGTTCCTTCTTCGCCCTCTATGTCGAGGCCGCGATAACCAGAGGACTACCCGCAGCCCCGACAGGCGTCGGCCCTTTCGGGCTAACTAGATGTTTATTTTTATTTATATATATGAGACTAGATCGATAATGTTTTTAATTTACGAAGAAATCGCTGAATATACCTCCTCGTTTTGGAAGTCGTAAACAGCACCTATGACTAAAACTAAACATTGTGAAATGCAATAAAAATTTTGAGCGCGTATCAATGACAAATTATATAATTTATAGTAGAATACTGGCATCATTAAACCATGCTTGGAACAATAAGCGATTTGTCGAATACATGGTGCGCCTCGTCATTGACGTTCTAATCCAGACGTCAGGATCCATTTCGGGGGACATTTAGTAGCTTAATTTATTGCATTTTAACCTTACTATGACGTCCTGCAGGGCTATTGCGTATCTTTTACATGACAGTGGCTATCATATTGTCCATGGAATAACTTTCAAATTGGTTATGGTTTAGTACAAAAAGGAACCATTTGACAGTTAATCAAAGCACACAGAGCCCAAGTGATAATCAATCAATCTGTCAACAGAGATACGCAATAGCCCTGCAGGGTACTTACTCTGGAATAAAATTCCGATAGATCGACATTGGTCAAACGTCAGTTGGTTAAGTTAAACGTCAGAGATTTGGCTAGACTCAGTCGGCCTTATTACAAAAGTGGTTAAACCTGGGTTTAACTTAGACTTGGTTTATCTCGCATGCCGTCTCACTTCGATAATATTCAAAAGAAAGTATTCACTTTTGTAATGAGGCCGAGTGAGTCCAGCCAATCCCTGACGTTTGACTGACAATTCGAATGTCGATCTATCGGAATTATATTCGAGAGTAAGCACCCAGCAAGGAATACGCCGAGTTACCAGTAGCCCTGTATATTAGCTATGGTATTTGTAACACTATCAGCAATGATCCCCACAGCGTTAAGTAAAGGCTTAGTTACGACGTAGGTATGCCTTAATTCACCACGCAGGTCCAGTGTGGTGGGTTTTAGTCAGTACAAGTCTGATTATTCCTTCCGCTCCACCAAGTTATTTGATGATTTCCCATTCCTAACAAAGAAGGTCCAGTGCGGATTGGTAGATGACAGATGTCTTTGATTTTATCACTCTGGGACAAAATTACACAAAGTAAAGAGCATGCATTGAAACTGGCGAAGTTTCAACTGTCAATGGTGTATACAACAGTATTGCGGTTCTTAAACCACCAGCAGTATATAAGGAAAGGGTTGAAATCATAGCAGACATTTTAAGAAACGAGTTGGATGAAATTTATGCATGTAGGTTTCAGAAAACTTAATTAAATAATTTATTGTTTCTTTTAGAAACAATAAATTATTTAATTAAGTTTTTATTAAGGCCAAATAATTACAAAATTATCGTGTATGAAAAATTAAAAAGTATTTCCAAAATGAACAATCTAAAGTAGCTTAGTAAGTCCATAACTTTTAATTCTAATAATATACACATAGCAATACATGGATGTTATCGACCAACATTACAGTAGAACACTGACTCCTAAGTCTCATGTAGGTTTCCCTAGTTAGACCAGTGCCGAAGCTTTCAATAAATTATAGTAGGATGAAACCCATTGGAGAAGGAAGAGAATGTAACAAAAATTAAAGGAAAAATAAATTACGGTCGATCAGAGGTCGGTCAAATGTTTGTTTTCAAAAATTATCTACCATGGTTTAAGTTGGGTTTCAGCTCTTGTACGCCTTAACTATTGTGAACTTTGGTTAATGTTGAGCATATATTGTAAGGATTTGTAACAATAAAGTGTTATTACAGTACACTGTGTTTTCGCAAAACTAGGCATTTTGTAAGGATATATTTATGATAGTGCAGGACGAAGTTTAAATCGAATTGGAAATAACAGAAATATCTATGAATGTCTTGTTATCGTTACAGCATTTATTGAATCCCGTTTTTTATTAAATAGATGAAATAACCGTGCTCCAGAAAAACACCTGAAATGTGTAAATTTTATTTGGTGGCTAAAAATCAGAAGTCAGCCGTAATAATAGTACATTAAAGCAGTTATGAAAATTTGAGCAATTAGTAAAATTGATTATAATTTCTTAACAAATATGCGATGCGATTTTTTTTCAGGCATAGGCACAAAACAGCCAGTATTATTAATAAAAGTAAATTAATATTTTTGTTTTTGCTACAGATATTAATGGTTGTAATTTATTGTCGAAATTAATTAAATTAAAGAATTAAATGTTTATTTATTATATTTTGATCTCCCAAAGTTAATTTTATTCATAAAATGTTGACCACTTTTCTGAAATAAAAACTCTTTGCTAAGATTTAAAAAAGTAGGTACCGTTCGTTTTGACGGAGCATTTTTCTAAACCGTGCGATTTACATTACATTACCGCACAAGTACGTAATGAGATACATTACGATATTGAAATTGGTGAAATAAGAGACCCTTTACGAGCAAATGTGTTATAAAAATTATTTATTTAATTTGTGAAGCGTCAATGCTTTTATCAATATAAAAAAATAAATAATAGTATTTCAGAATACTTCCATAGAATATAATAGGTTATTATTTTTATTTATTTGGTTATTATTTCAAATTAAATATTTTAGTTTCTCAATACGGATGTTAACTGACTTAAAAAAATGTGATTCTAATTAGTCCGTCTATTAGATTATCGAAAAATATTGGATACGTATTTTTTGTGTTATCAAATCAATAAAAATTGACGAAGATAAAACGCGTCAAAGATTTGAGTGGGGGTTTGTGACGTCACTGACCGGTTCCTTAAAAAATGCCATAGTCTTGCCATGTCTTTGAATATGACGTCACACGAGTTTTCAAAGCACTGTATCGTCTTCATTGTTTGTTCACGTGAAAAAAGAAAAAATACGTGCCCAATATTTTTTGGAAATCTATCTAACGGATTCATTTGTTTTTTTTTTGTTAACCACCATATTGATGAATCTCCGCACCAATATTTATTGCTGCAGCCAGCGCCCATGTATCGAAACTTTCTTGAGTATTCTCTCAACATGCTGATAGACAGCATTAGCGGTAACAAAGCGGATTTCGTCCCGCCACCTGTTCACAACATGGTGTGTGCGCATTTAAAAAATATAAAGTTTAAACATTTTGGTTCAACCTTGAAGATATTCGTCAAATAAATAGAACTGCATCTGGGCTTCCTTGAGAACTTATAGTGCAGTGTTGATTTTTGGAGTTTGAATCATTCTACTGGTGGAATTAGCTCGACGGCCGGCAGCCCATAAGTACCTAGAAGCCATCACGCGCATCAATCACGCGCGGAAATTGGATTTATTTTGCAAATCCGCCATGACATAGGTTCTTAATTCAAATTTAGGTTAGTTCCTAAAAACAACCTTCAAGAAGATACAGGCTATTTAAAAAAAAAAGAGTCATTTACACGCCTCATCAATTGTGTTTGGATCAGTTACAGCTAACAAATTCGACGATCGTCTTTTTCATGAGACGGCTTTTTAGATGTATCGATAATTTTAATATTTGAGGTAATACTGGGTCCAGCCACGAAACCAGCCGAAGATCCAGCTCCAGGTCCCCATGAGGATGACAGCCATCCTCCAAGCCAGGATATCACGCCCTCACCCTCGGGCTGGGCAGGCTCCGGAGGAGGCTGAGGCGGGTCGGGAGGCATCAGGTTTGTCGCCTTTTCGTACACATTTGCCTCCATCTGCAAGTCTGAAAAGTTATTTTTTTTTGTAAATTAAAATTGCTGTCGCAAAAATAAAATACTTGACACTATTGACAGACTGGAGTACACCAAGCTACTTCAAGCTGTGTATCTTTAGTAAATTTTCAAATTTATCATCACACTAGTATACCACATAACAAAATATCACATCACACTAATATTATAAAGGCGAAAGTTTGTGGAGTATGTGAGTGTGTGAGTGTGTATGTTTCTTACTTCTTAATTTTATATGAGCTTGTAACAACTCTAAGTCCTAGGGTTGGGGCTGGTTGTTGATAAGTCAGCCAGTCTATGGTCAGGACCTTTCTTTTTATTTATTTATATAAAGGGTGTAGAAGTACCCATAACACAAACGAAGGGCACTTGTTCTCCACACCACTGCGATCATTTTTTTTTGTTTTGGACCATACCTGTAAACCCCCTAGTTACGGAGAGATTGGGGGCAAAGTTCCCAATTTTATTATTCAAAACATCCTCTAGCACAATGTTTTAAGAGTGCTACATTGAGTTTTACGGTAAAATGTGATTTATTTTTTACCCAAAAAAAAAAATCGTTTCCTAGCAAAAATTTTTGCGTAGGGGTACTTAGTTTGATGTGTGCTTGGTTGACGGCTGTGTGATGGGTTGATTTACACCCTGTATATAAATATAGATAGAAAAAAATAGCAGCCACAGCAGAATCTGCATTAATGAAAAGCCGGTATACTGTTTTAAAAAATATTCTTAATCATTACATAGTATAAAACAAACTCCCTTTCACTGTTTGTACGCTTAGATTTTTTTAACTACGTAACGGATTTTAATGCAGTATTCAACAATTGATAGTGGATCGCTAGTTCTTTCTAACAGAATAAACTGTTGATTGTGTTTGTTTTGTGTCATGAAATCATATATCGAAATATTATTTTTGTGACTGTCAGTATCGTGAGCTTCTTGTTGATAAGATTAGAAACACCTTTTTATTTAAAGTAGGTTATGACTGAAACAACAATACATATTTCTCTATTTCCAGGGAATTTCCTTGACTTATAGTATATTTTGCTTTGAATCATTGTAAGTACAAGACTATTTATTTGACGATAAAATATTTAGATACCTACATATTATATACTTTTGTAGGTCCAAATATAACTCAATAAATAGATAAATTGGAAAATCATCATACTAATAAGGTAGTTAACAAAAAAAAATAATAAGTCCGTCAGATAGATTTACAAAAAATATTGGACACGTATGTTTTCTTTTTTCACGGTAACAAACAATGAAGACGATACAGTGCTTTGAAAACTCGTGTGACGTCATTTTCTAAGACGTTACTATGACATTCTTTACCGGTGAGTGACGTTACAACCCCCCACTCAAATATTTGACGCGTTGTATCTTCGACAATTCTTATTGATTAAATAAAACAAAAAATACGTATCCAATATTTTTCGATAATCTAAAAGACGGACTAATTAGAATCATATTTTTTAAGTCAGTAAACATTCCTATTATAAACTGGACAACGGACAAAACATTGACATTTGGAGATATATATTCAATATAGATTCATTTTGGTGAACATTTCTTAGCTTTTTTTCACCATGTGAAATTTTAATAAAACTTTCTTCACTAAAGTAAGGTGTGTTTTCAGATTACGCAAAGTATTATTATGACTACCTATAACTATTCATCAACAAGAAATCGTCATCATTGTATATGCTTATTTTCGTAACTTTCACGTAACACAGAAATAAATTATGCAATCTAGATTATTAAAAATCGGCCAACTGCGAGTCGGACTCGCGTACAAAGGGTTACGAACCGTTATCCATAAAAATCGCGTTTGATACAACAAACACGATATTATATAGATATTTATATATTTATTTTATTGTTTTTAGTATTTGTTGTTATAGCAGCAACAGAAATTCATAATTTGTGAAAATTTCAACTGTCTGGCTGTCGTAGTTTTTGAGATTCAGCCCGGTGGTAGACAAACGGACGGACAGACAGCGAAGCCTTAGTAATAGGGTCCTGTTTTTACCATTTGGGTACGGAACCAACATTTAAGAAATTCTAAAAACTTACTCATAAATCTCTTCCGGGGTAACGTTGATTCCCCTGGATCTTCTCTGCTTGACATTTTCACACTATTTCAACCAATGCAATTGCCACAAATTAATTCTGTCTTTGATCGACAATTGACAGTAACTCTCTTCCATTGAATAATATTTCTTGTCAGTTGATGTTTAAATGAAACTTTAAAACAAAATACACAGAACTAGTGCTTTCCGTGTGTGATAAATCAAGACTGATTTGTCAATGACATGGGGAAGTACTTATACCAATGGGAGCGACTGACTGACTGTGACTCGTTGTATGTCACGAGTAGTATGTACACGTACAGTCATCCACAAACGATGATGAAAATTTTGGAGCTTTTCCAATTTTCGGGGTAAGTCTTACTGACGCACTCAGAGAGCTATAATGATTACTTAGGCTATCACTAAGTAAAGGTTTTGAAAGTTTTTTTTTTTTTTGTCATACAAAAGTATGTCAAATATTTACTAAGAGACGGCTTAAGTAATCAATAAATACCTCTGAGTACCGCAGTTAGTGATCAACGTCGTAATTAAAGATATAAATAGATAAGTGTATTATAAGTGTTATTGGGTTTTAATTATTAGTAATTACTCAGTTAAAATAAAAAAAGGTTAGGTAAAAAAGAACTTGCAGATTTAGATGCAGATTAAACTCCAATCGTTCCTAAGGATTCAAGTTTTATGTTTGTTTCGTCTAAACCCATCTTAATCACATTCTAGTTGATGTCTACTAACTAGAGCATGCAACGTGATCTCAACAAGGAGTTCCTGGCGTACCTTGAAGGCTAATGACCTCCTGACAAGCATTGGTTGCTCCGACAAATTTGGCGGAAGCCAAAATGTGAAAATCAGTCGAAGCCACGGGAGATTTTCTAGCGTACGCCCCTTACATCTGAAGTATGGTGTAACGATTCCCCGTCCCCTGGACACATCAAAGGCCTTTGAAAGGGTTGGACTTGATGGCCTTTTAAACTAACTTCCATCGTACAGCTTGCCCACTGGTTTCTGTCATTGGACGTAAGACTTCCTGAAGGAGTTAATACGAGTAGTAATTAAAATGGTTGCTTGTCTGATCTAACGCCATTAAATTACGGAGTCCCTCAGGGTCGACTGGCATTGTCTCTGTTTTGAAAGTTCACATGCGACTGTCTAGTCTACTTGACATAAATGATTTGGTTTTCTAGGTACATTGACAACAGCTCGGATATAGAGAGTTTGGAATGGTAGCATTTTGAACACGCGTCGATGCAGTCACTGATGTTTATGATGCTGACTGTACTTGCCAGTACAACTACGCAAGCGTTTTATTATAAGATATTGATAAGATAATTCTGTGTAACTATCGATTGTTGATAAGTGACAACTTCCTGCATACATTACGCCGTGCGATTCAGTTCCAGGGTGACTCAGTTCGGTTCGAACGCAGTATTTTTCGCAGACATAATGACACAATTTCACTTTCTTTTGAAACGATCCTTCTGTTTTTGTTGTTATTGGGACCAACTTTGGCTTTTACTTTCCAAAATGGTCAATTTTTACATTCTGATACAACTTGATAGAGTTCAAAATTCTCAAATGTCTGTTTAAGAAACATTTTTAGAATATGACTAGTTTCAGAGACACAACTGCCTGATATATAGATTATTTTCTGTTCCTTTATTTAACTAAAAATAAGTTATCTGTTTTTTGGATCAACGAATCGCGCATTCTTCGCCAGTAGCTCGAAACGGCTTTCTAGTGTTAGGACGGCAGCATAACCACAGGGACCTGATACTCCCTGCGACATAATTCTCAATAAATCACCAAGTATGCATTGTTCATAACTTCTATTATATGAAACTTGGAGTGTATGACCAACTTTGGTAAAGTCCGGCCAACTTAAGGGCGAGTTCTCAAGTAGCTGGACCGTGGTTCCGTTCACATGATTATGACGCGTGGACGCGCTAGAAACTTCGCCTTAATGCTTTGTCTTGAACATGGTCAGTTAGAACTCATGTTGGGGAATATTTTGAAACTAAGTATGTGTCTTAGATGATAGTAGCTGGAGCAGAAACGTTATGGGACTAGCTGCCACATATGAAATGTATAAGAATATACTTGCATAAGGTCCAAGAGAACCTCTCGTCCCAACCGCCGCGGGAGACGCTCCGGGCGTCGGGGGCCACGTGATGGCTTCCGGCCACCGTAGAAGCGGCCCTGTGGACGGTGAGTAATGGGTTAGCTCGCCGTCCGTCCGTCTTATGACGACGACAGGCCATGTCGACGGCGCGTTCGTGTTCCACGCGCGCCTCAAAGATATGTCAGCAACATGGGAGGGGCCCGCGGCCCGTCGGGGCTTCGGGTTGTTCACAAAAGATACCGCGGCTTCGACATACAGGGCTAAGAAGGAACATAGGTGGTTTTAAGTCAGTAGAAGTATGACACTCCCTTTCGCTCTGCCCAAGAGCGGGAGAGGTTATTTGATGATTTTTCACCCGCCAAAAAAAGGCTATAGACCTACCCCCTATTAAATAAGACTTTAACATAGCTGTCGAAATGTGGTTGTATACATCTCTGCCTTTTGGCCTTGTTCTGTTCTCTCTCAAAAGCATTGTAAGCGCCATCCAAAAAGGTTACATTCAAGTGAAGACTGCTGGAACTAGACTTGATAGCAGTCGGTCTAGCCACAGTATAAATATCATACAGTATTGTAACTTGGCCGTATCTTTGAAATAAATGCCTACAGCCGCGCGATACGTAAACATGCTATAGGGCTGCTCGCCTCCAGTATTTTAATTTCATTCGCCTACTTTATGATTTAGTTTTATTAGTTTGTTATTATAAATATACTTTTTATATAAACAAATAATTTGTATTAATCTTACGTTTCAAAGTTTCCAGATAATTTATAAAAAGTTATCTGGATGCGTTATTGACGAATTCATGCAACCAAAAACAGCACAATATATTCTACTTGTCATATGAAATATGTCTTAATTTTAGTGAAAAAATCGCGCGGTTATTGTTAAAATAACAACACACCGTCCGTTCGTCACTGCGGCACAGTCGCGACTGTCTGCATGTCGAGCGCATACCGAAATCCAGACGCGTAGGCATAGCTCGCGCTTCGTCCGTTTGTATGAAGTCGGAATACTGTATGATAATATTACTGTGGTCTAGCGAAGCGTCAGTCGCGTCGTGGCTATGGTCAGCGCAGCCATATTAAACCTGACGTCTGGATTAGAACGTCAATGGCGACGCTCACCGCGTATTCGACGAATCGCTTATTGTCCCAAACATAAACATGGTCAAATGATGCCAGTATTTTCCTATACAGGGTGTAAGTAAACCCTTCACACAGACGTCAACAAAGCATTGTGTACACCAAACTATTTTTTGGGTTAAAAATCACATTTCACGGTAAAACTCAATGTAGCACTCTAATTACTCACTATAGGTATCAGTATCTGTACATCCGCTTTGCAGTAAATCAATACTACTTTTCGGCTTTTCATCTTTTCATTAACATTGTGCTTATGAATATTAAACGGGCCATGGAGGTAATTTAAGTAGGTAAAGTTATCTCCTGAAAAACTTGTAAGTATTTATAAAAAAAAATGCTATGATAAATTTAAAACTTTGACCCCCAATATCTTCATAACTAGGGGGTTCCCAGGTTTGGTCTAGCTAGAACAAAAAAAATATCGCAATGGTGGGGAGAGCAAGTGCCTTTCGTTTGCGTTAAGGGTACTTTTACTCCCTTTATATTATGATAATTATAATTGTCATAGATACGCACTTAATTTTTTTATTATCACAATGTTAATTATTAGTTATAGATGTTGTTAACCGACTTTCAAAAGGAATAGGTATGTTTAGCGATATCTTCGTAAATTGAGAACATTATCGATCTAGTCTCATAAAGATAAATAACTTAAATAGGTACATAGCTTATGTTTTTTCATGAAAGAGTAACAATTCTGCCATGCATCTTTACATACTTACGATTTATAATGCAAATTTATATAAGACAATTTTGAAACGACCCGGGATATTTATGTTATACCTTAGAAACATTTTAATTAAATGACGTATTCTGGAGTGAATTTGAAATATGGGAAATGGTATAATAATGGTTATTGTTTTGTTTCAATTTACTTTTCAATCAATACGAATGAGTGCAGGAACATATTGGGCATGACCACACTTCAGTACGAGTCACGACGAATAAATAGCATTAGCGAAAAACTTTTTAATAAAAAATAAAACCAACTTCGACTTAAAATAAACTTTAAAAACAAAAATCGGTTTCTGAAGTCGGTGACTTATGTTTGTTGGTTTTATTTTTTACTAAAAAGTTTTTCTATTTCAATTTGTAGTGGTTCACATGTGCTTACCCCTTGACAGCGTGTTGTTATGTTATGGACTGGTGTAACCAGTAGACAGACATGAGATTTTAGTAATCCCAGTCCATTTGTTATCATTTATTGAGGAGTTCCGTTGCCTACCTCCGAAATTTTTCATCAGACCTATAACAAACTAAAAAAGGACTATTCCATGAAAGTACTCTTCCAAAAACTAACCAAATCGCTTTAAATGTGTCTATAAAATTTGAAGACTTCTCTCCATTTCTCCAGGATCCCATCATCAGATTCTGACTTGATGATCATGGGACCACCTGGGAAGTATACCCATCCAACCAAAAAAAAAAAAATCGGTCCAGCCATCTTCGAGCAATCGGGAAACAGACAGAAAAAAAATAGGACAACTTGATAATCTCCTCTTTTTTTAAATCGGTTAAAAAGCGGTGCAGTCGGTATGAATTCGCACAGAAAAGTTCTAAGCGACTGATGTTACGAGTTTACGACGATTCTGTTTACGTACTTGAATGCAACTATGCTTTGAGCCTTATGTTTTAATTTTATTTATTTAGGGACAATAAATATGAAACGCAAACAAAATTCATACCATTCAAATGTCTACGTGAGACAGAGCACGACAACCATGCCAACATTTATTTCCCCGGCGAAAACGTCACTGGAAAATAAAATTTTAAAAAAAAGGTCAAAAAATGTCAGCCGGGACCAACGGCTTTACTGAGGCACGTATGGGTCACCCATCCACGGAAAAATCATCCTTGAATGGTCTGAATTCTTGGTAAGTAAGAGTGATGAAGAATCTCAAAAAATCTCAATCTTTTCTGTATCAAAGGGAATTTTGTAGAGGTTTATCTAAAAAAACCACTGACGTCCCTTTATTACAAAAAATCTGCGTATTCATTGCACGCACTATATACATTATTAAAATCAACAATATTCTTCAAACCCATTGGTAGTTAAATAAATTCTTTATTACCCACATTTTGTCCTTGGTCAAAGTCTAACGGGAAACCCCTTAATGATTGGTATTTTAATTAATGAATGACGTTCGGAGAATGTTTACACATCACTAAGGACTAACTTGTTTATTTTTGTTTAGCGCTGATAACGCTTGTCCCGTTAAATAAGTCCGTGACGTGAACAAACGGAAGTAACTACGATTAACGCTTGTATAATTTATTTTTATGTAAATATTTTTGAAGTGAAAACTTCTTTTGGCGCACCGCACACAGATTTTTCCGTAGGTACTAAGTTAGGCTGATCCGTTACGCTCTGAGGTGAAAGGCTCGATCGGGTGAACTCGGGACCGCCGAGTGTACCCGAGCGAGAAAGATACAGTCACCTGCTCTTCACTTTTGTTGTTGTGTCGCTGTTTAGTATATACAATTCATATATAATTGTCTTTGTTAATTTAATAGTTATTACTGGTACATAAAGGGTGTAAAAGTACCCTTAACACAAACGAAGGGCACATGTTCTTCCCACCACTGCAATCATTTTTTTGTTATTATAGACCATACCTGGGAACGGATTAGTTACGGAGATATTGGGGGTCAAAGTTCCAAATTTTGCACAGGTGTTTTTGTAAATACTAGTTTTTCAGGTTATAACTTCCTTTAAATTACCTCCATGACCCGTTTACTAATCAAAGCATCCACTAGCACAATGTTATAATAGTGCTACATTGAGTTTTACCGTAAATTGTGATTTTTAACCCAAAGAAAAAAAAAATTGCGTAGGGATACTTAGTTTGATGCACAGAATGCTTGGTTGACATAATTATGTGTGAAAGGTTAATTTACACCCTGTATAATAATCATTGTATGAAGTTTTCACTCGCTCTATTTTGTGTAGTACCCTACGACTTATTGTCGGGCCTTTTTTATGGGGGATATACCATACACGAATAGTGCTGCAACATGAAAATATTGGAAACCAAACTATTTGAAAAGAGTAACCATTTGACATCTAAACATTACACACGTCCTACAAATTTACATACAGGAAGTACGTACCTACAACCTGCCGTCCTTTAAATAGAAAGCCGTATTTGGATTGATCTTTAGGTTAAGCCACGCTTGCCTAGGCTGGTCTGTAGATGGTCGACCGCCTATTATATATAGAGTTTTTTCCGTGCCTCGAAAGCCTATTATATATAGAGTTTTTTCCGTGCCTCGAAAGCCTATTATATATAGAGTTTTTTCCGTGCCTCGAAAGCCTATTATATATAGAGTTTTTTCCGTGCCTCGAAAGCCTATTATATATAGAGTTTTTTCCGTGCCTCGAAAGCCTATTATATATAGAGTTTTTTATGGGGGGTGGGAAATCATCAAATTACCCCTCCCGCTCTTGGGCAGAGCCAAAGAGAGTGTCATACTTCTACAGCCTGAAAACCACCCATGTTCCTTCTAAGCCCTTTATGTTGAGGCCGCGGTATCTCTTGCGAATAACCCGCAGCCCCATTTCAACCCCTTTTTTTTTTTTTTTGGTGGGTGTAAAATCATCGAATAACCTCTCCCGCTCTTGGGCAGAGCGAAAGGGAGTGTCAGACTTCTTCTTCTCTCAAGCCACTCCTCAAAGAGGGGACTTACCGTCACTATCGTGGCGTGCCCTGCACGGGGTTGCGACAGTCGCTGTCTCCATGTCGCCATGAGATCGCACCGGAGGTCTGTCCGCCGCGCAGCAATTTGCCCCATTTCAACCCCTTACAACCCTTTTTTCGCATTAAAAAGTAGCCTAATATGTCCTTTCTCAGGCTCTAGACTATCTGTGTGCCAAATTTCATTTAAATTGGTTCAGTAATTTTGGTGTGAAAGCGCGGCAGACAGTTTTACAATATTAATAAGGAGGGATTAGTTAGGATGTTAGGATTACGATTAGGATTGATACTGATAGCCCACTTTAAATGAAAACAGGGCATTTTTGTTAATTAACGAAATCTTATCTTATCAAGAAGAAGCTCACGACATTGATTATCACACAAACCATACGATTTTAGGCAGCTAATCATACAAGTAACACTAGCAATAGCTGGTATTAATACCATCAATAATACAGGCTATTCAATAATACCGGTAAGTATAATAAAATGGCTGAAGTTAGGCAGACCAAACCTTCAAGACCCCTTTTTTTATTTAGACTCTGGTAAATCATCAAATGTCTTCTCCCGCTCTGGGCAGAGCGGTAGGGAGTGTCAGACTTCTACTGACTTATAACCACCCATGTTCCTTCTTAGGCTATTGCGCCGAGGCCGCAGGATCTCTTTTGAACCCGCAGCCCTGACAGGAAGTTTAAGACCCCCCTTTTTTTTCTTTTTTGGGGTTGGTAAATCATCAAATAACCCTTCCCGCTCTTGGACAGAGCGAAAGGGAGTGTTAGACTTCTACTGACTGAAAACCAACCATGTTTCTTAGCCCTTTATGTCGAGGTCGCGGTATCTCTTACAACCACCTGCAGCCCCGACGAGCACCTTTAAGACCCCTTAAGTAGCTGTAGGTACTTCTACAACGTGGGAATAGGTATGGCCAGAGGTTGCCACCACTTTACTGATTTAGGTAGGCATTTGTGAGGAGTTGGCGGAACGTGAGAGGGAAAGCACCCTACGTCCCAGATTGGGCCTCATGGTGGCTTCCGGCCAAGGCAAGCGCGGACCTGTGGACGGTGAGTAATGGGCTAACTCGCCGTCCGTCCATCTTAAGCTTTGTGTATGTGAGTTTAAATGTTTGTAGCCACACCCACGATACAGGAGAAATTCCTAGTGTGAAGCAACGTTTTAAAAAAAAAAACTTCGCGTTTGAGTTGCGCGCGCCTCAAAGAGATGTCAGCAACATTGAAGGGGTCGACTCCTGCCGGGGTTGCGCGACTTCGAACGAGATACCGCAGCCCCGGAACGCAACGGGCTAAACAGGAGCACGGGTAGGTAGTAGTCTGTACAAGTCTGACACTCCCTTTCGCTCGCTCCAGAGCGGAAGGAGTCATTTAATGATTTTCCATCCACCAAACAAAGTTAGGTATTCTTCTTTCCCGTCGGGGCTGCGGGTTATAGGTACACTAGTTACCGCGACCTCGACATATAGGGCTAAGAAGGAACATGGGTGGTTTTTAGTCAGTAGAAGTCTGACACTCCCTTTCGCTCTGCCCAAGAGCAGGAGGGGTTACTTGATGATTTTCCACCCGCAAAAAAAAAGGTATTCTTCTTTGTTAGTTCATATTGTCCGACTAGCAGGCACTGGTCTCCGGGACCAGTCACAAATACAGAATCTCAGATGAACAACAATCACAGCAAAAAAGGAAAGCAGTAATCTGCCAACGCCATCTATCGTCGAACGACGAGCAACTCTCTAACCTGTGAAATCAGCATTGACGGTGGCGCCACCTTGGCGCAGGCGCAATGTTCTGCAACAACTTCGTGTATTGTATCTGAAACATAATAACGTAGGCGTCACTATATTTACATACTACAATGCAAATTGAACTCTCTGTGTTGCATAGACAGGTTCTTATCGCAATTTAACAAATCGATGTTAGTCTATTTAGGAAAATTTGTATTTTCAGCCAGTCATTTTTTAAACTAAGGAGGTGACGTGCGCAACGTATAATACATTGAAATATTTTCAATATTACGCTAATTAACTAAAATTTATAGAAATATTGAGATTGCTACTTAATCTTTTTCACTTTGGGGGCTTTCACTATGACTAGTAAAGCAGATGACCTACCGAAATTGAAACCACGTGAGTAAAATATATGTTATTCTCTATTTTTTGTAACAAAGGCCTATAAGCATTTTTTCTATAAAATCTTGCATTTTGTGATTTTACCCGACTGCGGCGGAGTCCAAAAGGAAGGTTATGTTATCTTTATTTTCTAACTTTGATGAATTATCAAAAATATGGATACATATATTTTGTTTGCAGCATTGTTGATTTATTATTGTTTGTTGAGCCCAGCTACACCTGCTTGAATGTCGGTTAAATTACAAAAATGGCGATTTTCTATACAGACTTTCATCCCTTATTTAAATTCTTTAGGTGTTTAATTACAAAAATTCTTCCCATATTCCAAGACTACGTTATAAAGGAAACCTCTGTACAAAATTTCAGCTGTTTAGGTCCAATTGTTTGGGCTGGGCGTTGATGAATCAGTCAGTCAGTTAGTGAGTCAGGACTTTTTTTTTTATTTCTAAAATGGCGTACGATAATTATCATCATTTAAAGTCAAAATGTATAAAACCTTACATTAGGAAGTAAATATTCATCGATAGATAGAAATGATGATAAATTGATTAAACTTGGTCGTGGTTAGTCTGTTGATGGGTGACCATCCTAGATCAGACCATAACCCTACACACAGCTTGGAGAGCAAGGAGTTCCACGTCCTCTCGAAGCACAATTACCATGATTGTTTTTATGAGAATTACGATGTCCGAAAAACGAAACCATCCCGTCGGTGCTGTGGGTTGTTCAAAAGAGATACCGCAGCCTTAAAAAAAACTCTCACTTCAGAACTTTTCAGCCCTATCAGCCATCCGTTCGGCGAGCAATGTCCCACTGCCACCTAAGTTTGGCAATTCTTCGGGCTATGTCGGCAACCATGGTTCCCTTGCCTTCATTTCTGATGCATTCTCGCAAGGAGACTCCGAACATAGCCATCTCCATTGCCTGCTGTGACTTTAAGCTTTCTGATGAGGCCCATTGTGAGTGACCACGATTCTGTCCCATATGTAGTCACTGGGAAGTGGGAACTAGTGGCAACACAGTGTGTATTTTTATGTTAATTTGGGCAATTGTTGTTCAACACACAACAAGTGCCGAAATTGACGTAAAAATAACTGGAAATTTCTTCGAACTATTTTGTTGGCAACTGAATTATTTTGCGATTTTCCTTGAAGCTTGACGTCTTTAAATAAATTAATGCACTTACCATTTGTTGTAGGATAGTCTATTCTATTCTATTTTTGTTTAATGGCAATTAAAGCCGATGTCGACTATTTTGCCAATGTCCAGTGAATTGGAAAAACAAGTGTGCAGAGTAAAAACATAAAAAGATGAATTTAATTGTAGGATAGTCGTACCGCTTTAACCATTATTCACGACAAGATACACATGACACATCGATACGAATTGTAATGAAATTCAAGAATGCACTCGATTTTTAATGAAAAACATGTCACGGCAGCTGTTTAATAGAGGAAAGTCACCAAATATGAAATAGTATCTTAATATGGAATACCTTCATTTCTCTAAGACTATAAGTATGAAACGCAACACTCGACCATCTTCTGTTCCATTCGGTCTATTGCACCACGTACGTGTTAGTAGACCGAATGGAACAGAAGATGGTCGAGTGTTGCGTTTCATACTTATAGTCTTAGAGAAATGAAGGTATTCCATATTAAGATACTATTTCATATTTGGTGACTTTCCTCTATGATAAGTTTTTGGTTCATGTCTCCAATATCGTATTGAGGTCGGTAAAACGGTGTCAGTCTATTGTCAAACATGTGTTAAATACATGATACTACCTCAGACCAAGAAAAAAAAGATAGACGGCGCGCCGCGAACACCAACAGTGAAGCCACAAAAACCACGCTACTACAAGTAAAAATGTGTATGTTTACTTGCAGTAGCGTGGTTTTTGTGGTCGCCGTCTATCTTTTTTTCTTGGTCTGAGTACACACTCTAAAAAAATAGATACGTTAGATGCACTGAAATGAATGTACATAAACAAGTTTCTTATTTGCTAATAACACTCGTAAGACAGTAACATTCTACCTGTGTTCTCACTTTTGCCATGAATCATAGCACATTATTTCGTAAAAAAACACGAACATATTCGTGACAAATATTCCTAAAAACTATGATGCATTGAAACCATAGACAATGAACATAAGACTAGATAGTGCTCACCGACAACCCAAGTTTCATCAATACGATTAAAAAGTTGCATTCAGCTATGAAATCAAGTTTGGAAAATTAGAGTTGAGACGAAATTAAAACTCCTTGGTTTAAAAAACTTTTTATGAAAAAAATATTGTGTAATTATTTGTGTAACTGATTTTGGTTCTAACGCCCAGTTCATTTGCTATCATTTATGGAGGAGTTCCGTTGCTCATCTTCGAAGTTCTTCATTAGATCTTCACCAAATCTAAATAGGATTACTCCGTGAAGGTACTTTTCCAAAAACTACTCAAATCACTTCATGTGTGGCTATAAAATTTGAAGAGTTCTCTCTATTTCTCCAGAATCTTATTATCAGATCCTGACTTCATGATCATGGGACCACCTGGGAAGTATACAACCTTTCAAACAAAACAAATAAAAACAAAATCGGTATTGCCATCTTCGAGTAAAAAGTGTCTTCGGAGAACATACATAAAAAAAAAGATCCGACATATCGAAAACCTCCTTTTGAAAGTCGGAAAAATCAAATTGTTATTTAATTTTAAATTTTAGATAATCATTTTATTCTATATTTTTTAAATTTAAATTAGGAATGCGCTCTCAATTCACATTTATAAAGTACATATTTTTTTTTACTACATAATTTACTGTTGGTTTTATAATATCAGAAGGTTCAATCTAGGATGCCTAAGATCTTTGTAGGCATAGACAAAAAAAAAATTATCCACCAAAAATATCCGATATAACTGAAGAATTTTAAAGGTTGGGTTTTTGTGTCAAGTCGGAACAACCTATGGTCGAGCAAAGTGTTGTTGGGTTTTTCTATTAAGAATTTCTCACTAACAACCAAGGAGTCCGGATTTGTGCTCAGTTGATAGCAATAGGTACCTTAATACCTTTGCCCAGATGCAGGCGTCATGTTAATGTTTGAACTTTGAAAAAAAAAACGATAATAAACGTTTTCAACTCTCTCAGTTTCTCAGTATCTGACCAATCTGTCAAGAACGAGCCGTATCCGTATATAGAAAAATTAGGTTATTCTTTAAAAAAAGTTCACCGCCGCGGCATCTCTAAAATCTCTTTATTTAAGTTTTTTTACAACTGCACAGTTCAGGTTATCCATCATAGGCTATGGGCCGTGGCATTTAATAAGAATAACATATCATATTAATTTAATTAATCCACCTGTCCAAACTTTAGCTTGGCGGTTGGATCAAGAGCCTGATTAAGAAGGCAGTACTCCTCGATACGGCTCGCATTGTAAGGAGGTTCCTGTCTCTGGAGCCCTAACCACCGGTAGCTTGGACCCTGCTCCCGTTACCGGTGGACGACTATTTTTTATATTTTTAAATGTTTTTTTATGAGTTTATATGAAATATTTAAAAATGAAAATTTTAATAATATATAAATCATTTAATTTCGGACAACTAAGAGATCCATAAACTGTTAGTAACAGGTTTGCCCATAAATATCTACTATTGTTAGTAACTCAACTAAAAACGAGTTAATGAGAGACCACCCACAGTAAATATCCATAACTACTACGACAATGAAATACTAAGGTATTAGTCTTCTCACAAATTGTCTTGTTATGGTGGAGGAAGAATCAGACGCTATCGCCTTCAGGATGCTATTGTGACTGACCCTTATTCTGCTCAGGAGTGAGGACGTTTTCTTGCGGATGTTGGCATGAAACCCATCGGTATGGTTTACGGCGAACATTCCAGAGGCACTGCAAAAACGAGGCAATCGACGTATTGACGTATTGGACGCGCAGGACATCCAGCGATCTTTTCGAATAGCTGACCCAAAGATTACCGGTGTCAAAACTCTGACAATACACTTTGAAAAGCGTTAACTTTACTTGGTCCGTACACCGAGCAAATCTTCGTGCCAACATATTACTCCTGACCCCCATAGCCTTACGCTCCCGTTTAATGTTCACATGGTCACTGAGGTCATCGGTAAGAATATGCCCTAGATACTTAAACATTTTACTCTACGAATTGATTTACCATTTATAGCAATCAACAATATTCTTGTACAGCTTATCAAGGACAAGTTTGAGATCATCATCGAAGTTGCATGACCCTTGACTGCACTCCACGAACTCCTGTGGGAAGTCTATCTCCCGCCATTTATCAGAACACATCTCAAGATATCCTTCGATTAATGTTTTATTACTGATGCCCCAAACAACAGCATTCTGGGTGCAGCCTCGGTCAACAACTTTGACCTAACTACATCTAAGTCACATGTAATATATGTGTTGCCGACGAAGATGCGGTCCGCCCATATTTTTAAATTATGTTAATGTATCTTCTCAAAATATGTTACTTACTAGTTCCTTTTATTTTTAAGTACGTTTTTTGATACGAAATTATTTTTACTTTTAAAATAAACCATTAGGCAACAAGAACGGACTGCTCACGGGCGCTCTCATTGGTTGATGCGCGAACCCCTCACCCCGCCTACCGCTGCGGCCGCCATTGCAATTTCGTAGGAGTCAGTGTATAAAAAACAGCGCGAACACTCCCGCGCATTCCGTTCCTAATGGTCTAATTTTGCCAAGTTTCAGTTTTCTTAATTTTCACTACCACCTATCAGATACAATATGTATATGGGTAAGTGATCGGACACATACATATCTTCATAAATTCCAACACTAACAATTGTCTGCCAGGCTGACGAAGAGGCCACACAATGGTCTAACCACCTCACACAGCCGTGAGCATCGCTAATAAAGGTTTAGATGCAGTTTTGATGCAGCCTATCTTCTTTGTATGAGCACAGTCCGAGGATTGATCATTACAATAACTTAATAACTCAACATAAAATAATTCTTGTAGATGTGCATTAAAATCACCCATTTATAAATATATTTTCAACAGCATACGTCGCAATTATCGCACTTTCTTATAAACAAAGGCAGGTTTTCCGGTGAGTTTGTAGGCATGCATAATATAGGAAAATACAATAATATTGCGACTATCAGAGACAGCTTTAATGACCACCAGCCGAGAGCTATTACAGGGTATTATCGAGACAGATGCAAAAACAACCTTCCTCCAGAGAATGGCCACTCCTCCGTACGGCCGTCCCCTTAAGAGCCGTTCTGAAGTGTCTACAGCAGACCTACCTGTGACTTCAAATTCTGGACTTATCGTTCCTAATATTGAGTTTTCATGTGGTAACAGCCAGGTCTTCTGTAGGCAGATCAAATTGGATCCCCTTCTTACCGCACTTCCCTTTGTCAATGTTTATGCACTGCTCACAGCGAGACTCTTCGCTCCGCTAATAATCGTCTTCTACGTTGTCCCTCTCGTTGTCACTCTGGCTTTATAAAATCGTCCTTCTTTGTCCAGGCAGTTTTCCTCTGGAATGAACTCCCTCAGTATATCAGGACAGTAAACGGTCAGTTCACATTCAAAATGAAAGCTCGCGAGCACATTTGCAAGAAGTTGGCAGCTTCGTCTCACAACTAATTTGTTAAAGTTTTTCTTGTATATCTTTCAAAACTTTATATGTTTTATGTATATAATGTATGTATGTATTTATTCTTATATGTTAGGTATATATATTTTCAAATTTTTGTTTCGGTTTTGCACCTACTGTGTAATGTCTATGCATCACCCTAAGGTAGACTGGTAGAAAATGCCCAAGGCATTAAGTCTGCCTTTGTACGGTTTTATTACTTGTGCATAAAGTTTTAATAAATAAATAAATATTATATTTCTGATATTATCAACTGACCTCTTTGCAGATTTATAATTAAAACTAGTGATTTCTACTTCATACTTATTTTGACAATCCATACTGAAATTTATTTTAACTAACTTTACGAACCTTGTGCAATGAGCCTCTCTATTTTGTTCGGTACATAATATGTACAAAACTTTAAAATGTAAAACAATTCTTGTTAATCCATTATCAATTATGAGACAGAAGAATAGGACAAGTGTAGGACTCATGCCCTGATGACACATTTGTAGAGTTTTCTAAAAAGTTTAAACTTCCTATAGATTTTGGGGTTCCCACTAAACCAAGCTCATCTAAGAATCAAAAATGAAATGAAAATTGACGATTAAAAGTATTGGTCGGAGAAGCCAAAAAAAAAATGGGACAGACCAGGCTGACAAAAAAAAAGTATTTGCAAATAGCGAAAACACACCAACGAATCCAGGCTAAATATAATTACATAATTACCAAAACCAAACAATTTTTTACTAAATAGACGAGTTACATGCCAAGCTAACAATTTTAAATACGGGACACTATACCTAAATTTGAACAGCGAGTGCATTCCGAATTTAAATTTTGCTATGGAAAAATAATCGGCGCCAATTTAGCTATAGATAAACTGTTCTGTTAATTAATGTGTCGATTTAAATTCCTCCTATGTAATTAAAACTGTTCAGAATACCACTATAAAAGCTTAAAAAAATATTATGATAAATGTTTATATACGTTTCAAATAGTAAGGACTGTCCAGCCCGATTTTTTATCTCCATACAAAATTATGTGCGGGAATAATATGCCATATACAAAAAAAAACTATTGATTGGACTAAAAAAATAAAACACTATGACCTTAATTATGTTGCTTTTAGAATTATTTGACTCAAAATCAGAACGATCAATCTAGGGGCACGGCAGTACCCCGCCAAGTCGAGCAATAAAAAGAAAGAAAAGGATGATACGGCACGGCCGTACCATCCTTTTCTCGAACCAGTTCAGGCCATTTTCGACCTCCTATAGCTTCGTTGTGGATAAAACTAGAAGCCTGAATTTTTAGTAACCAATTAGGCATTGTACAAACACGGTATATTTAAAATTTCATCAAATTTGAACCAGTAGTTTAAGAATTATAACTAATCAAAGTTCCTTAGTTTTGTCACTCACTGACTGACTGACTGACTGACTGATTGAACGATTGTATAATATATGTATATCGCCTAAAAATTTAATATTATGATGATATGGAACTGATCTGATGATGGAGCTGGAAGTTGGCCATAGGAACTCCATTTTAGATTATCATAACCCCATCGAGTTTGAATTCGTCTTGTCAAGTTGTTTGTCTTAAGATGGTGTCCAGGATCCGTTAATGGAGCAGGAAGGTGGCCGTAGGAATTCCGTTAAAACGACATAACCCTATCGAGTTTGGACTCGTTTGTTTTGTCTTGTCGAGTAGTTTGTCTTTAGATGATGTTCAGGGTTCTGAATAGTTCTGATGATGGAGCTGGAAGGTGGCCATAGGAACTCCGTTATAGAACGACATAACCCATCGAGTTTAGACTCGTTTGATTCGTCTTGAGAAGTAGTTTGACTTTAGATGGTATCCAAGGTCTGTTGATGCTTGAAGGTGGCCATAGAAATTCCGTTATAAAACGACTTGACCTTGTCGAGTTTTTGCTCGTTTGATTCAGCTTGTTGAGGAAGGTACTTCAGCAGTACTTCAAATCGATGAATAAGACTGTTCCTATGCCTATGTATTGTTGATTAATTAAACGAAATAGATATAATGAGAGACGCTACAAAAAGTAATGAGATCCCACCAAAAACAAAACTTGTAAAAAAAGCCAAGCCGCGCAACTCAGTTCGTTTACCGTAAAAAGTAGTGAGATCTATGGAATACTTACCAAGTCAGTTCATATATTCAATCCCTACTTAAAAACCCTTGATGTTTTAAATTAATGGATTGACTTGGACACTGCATCACATTGGCCAATGCGATGGCGGTAAGCTATTACAATGGCCTGTTTAACATTGGCGAATGCGATGCGATGGCCAAGTCAATCTTTATATCAAACATCAAAGGGTTTTAAGTAGGGATTAAATAAAGGTAGGATAGGGGCTTGGTATTACATGGATCTCGCTACTTTTTACGGTAAAAGAACTGAGTTGCGCGGCTTGGCTAATTTTACAACTTTTGTTTTTGGTGGTATTATGTTTACATGTTTATTGAGTGATTTAATGTTTTGTCTTCACAGGACTAATAATCGAGGGCAGAGCGTCGGTGTACCAACCGGCAACGAACTTGCTACCCCGTCGAGCCACCAGCAGCACTCCACCCTCCTCAGAACCCGTGTGTCCCGACCGGTCCGTCGTCATAATAGTAACTGCGTCTGTGTCCATTCTAGTAATTTCGCAATTCGTATTATTTTTCTATTATGATCTGCTAAAGTGGCCATTTTAGACCCCTAGGTAGACCTATATAAAATATTTTTTATACAATGTTGTAATAAGCCATGTAATTCTTTAACTTAGATGATTTTGTGTGTAATAATTATATCGCACGAATTTTTTATCTCAGGCAAAATGGCCCTTAAAAAACAATGAAACAAATAAAAATATTAAAAAAATATCGTAAAATAATCTTAGTTTCATTTAATAAAACAGAAAGTAATTAACCAACTGCCTCGTTTGTTTGCCTGGTAGGTTAAGTTCGCAAGTCAGGCAAAGTGTTACTCGATTTATTTTGTCCATCAGAAATAGGAATGTTTACTGACTTAAAAAAACTGATTCTAATTAGTCCGTCTTAGATTATCGAAAAATATTGGACACGTATTTTTTGTTTTATCAAATCAATAAAAATTGACGAAGATAAAACGCGTCAACGATTTGAGTAGGGGTCGGTGACGTCACCGACTGGTAAAAAATTACATACTAAGTAGTGTCTTGTCTGAGTTTGACGTCACACGAGTCTTCAAAACACTGTATCGTCTTCATTGTTAGTTTACGTGAAACAAGAAAAAATACGTGTCCAATATTTTTTGGGGATCTAAATGACGGACTAATTAGATTTTTTTTGTTAACTACCCTTTTGCTCGGTAGCAGTTGAAGTCTGAATTTGTGCCCATTTGATGGCAATAGGGTCGCCCCTATTACATACGACTTAAAAAAATACTGGTGAAATGCGGGTGTTCTAATGGGTACACTTTTGCCTTACCCTTCCTAGATTATAAAGGGTGTAAAGAACGCAAACGAAGGTCACTTACTGTCTTGTTCTCCCCACCACTGCGATAATTTTTTGGTTCTTGACCATACCTGGGAACCCCCTAGTTATGGTAATATTGGGGGTCAAAGTTCCAAATTTTACACAGCTGTTTTTGTAAATACTAGTTTTTTAGGTTATAACTTTACTTAAATTACCTCTATGATCCGTTTACTATACAAAGCATCCACTAGCACAATGTTTTAACAGTGCTACATTGAGTTTTACCGAAAAATGAGATTTTTGACCCCAAAAAAAAATTGTTTCCAAGGAAAAAAAACGCAGCCCCGTCGGGAAGAAACCCTTCATGTGCAAGTCCGGCTTGCACTTAAACATTTTTTTGTAACACCATAAAGTTTTTTATTTTTGAAAATGGGATGTTTTTCACTACTCCTATATTTCCTACAAACTTTCCACGTGATCAGCCAGAGTCTGACTGATTGCAAAAGGCGCAAACTGCCCTGATTATGATCATGTATTAGTCAAATTAGTTATTACTTGTTCATAAAACGTATCCTCTTTTTTTTTTTTGGCGGGTGGAAAATCATCTTATAACCCCTCCCGCTCTTGGGCAGAGCGAAAGGGAGTGACAGACTTCTACTGACTAAAAACCACTCATGTTCCTTCTTAGCCCTCTATGTCGAGGCCGCGGTAACTAGTGTACAACCCGCAGCCCATAAAACGTATCCTTCAGTATAATTAGTTGTAAAGTGCTACATAAATAATTTGGGTCATTTGACTGTTCCGCATAGAACGGTTGTATTGGTGTAGTCATCAATGATGATCATGGTAGGTAGGTACCTATTTCTTCCGATAGCAAGTACTTTTGGTTCTGCCCCAGTTTTAATTCAAGGTGCAGTTCGTTTACTAATGTTTAATTACTCATTTTTATTAAGTCACCCTAACAAGGTCTTCCTATTTTCCGTTAACAGTTTAAAATACTCGTAGGTTCCTTAATGAATAATTGTACCTTTAAGGCCATCCGTCCATTCATGCAAGGTTGGAGAAAATCTATTTGAGTACCCAAAATAACATTTCGTCATTAATTTATTCTAGCACAGTAGTTGTTTCACACTATAAGCCAAATTATCGAGAGTTACTGCAGATATAAGGAGCATCGATATTTAGCACAAAATACTGATTTTCTAACCTTATACTTCAAGAGGTGTAAAAGGCGAATAATCAGCCCTCAAAAACAAAAAAAAAACGTTTTTTCCGATAACAGGCTTTATGTCATGTAATTTTATAGCCCTTCACAGCGCATTGGCGTAATTTTATGTCATGAACTTAGTGTAAACAATAGACAGACATGGGATTTAAGCAATCCCAGTCCATTTGAGAAGTTCTGCTGCCTATTTCCGAAGTTCTTCATCAGATCTTCACCAAATTGAAATGGGACCACTTCTAGAAAGTACTCTTCCAAAAACTACTCAAATCACTTTCCTAGATGTAGAGAGGTCGCAGCGTGCCCTTCTCAAAACGATCTATTTTAAGCCGTATCGTTTTTCTACACATGAACTTTATGCACTATCTGACCTCTTAACTGAGAGAAAGTTATATATTCTTACTTCTACCCTACGAGCGCGCAAAACTACGGTATTTGATCCTAGTATTCTTGGGAGGAGAAGGAAACATGATTGTATAACTGGAGTTAGGTTTCGCAGTGCATTCGCAAGACGACAATATGTTGCCCGAACTGCTTTTGTTTACAATAGGTACCATAAACAAAAAACTTGCAATCTTCCAAAAAACTCATCACGATTGTTAAAAACATCCTTTATAACAGTATGGCTAAAGACCCTTACATATGAACAAACTGAAGCTCTTCTACATCCGGATACTTAATATTATGAAGCCTGTCCAGAACTTGCTTTACCGTCGTTGCTTTAATTTATTATTATGAACGTACGTCTACTACATTCTTTACACTGATGATATGCTTTTGGATTCTCTTTTCTCACATCCACACTAGTCCTATTTGCTCACACACACATGCACACAAACACTCCCACCACATACATACACACCCACCACAAAAATACACACACACACCACATTCACACAAATAAAAAAATTAAAATTAAAAAGTGTTAGTTTATGTGGTGTGTGTACACTAACACTTTTTAATTTTAATTTTTTGTTGTTTATTTTTACCTTTAAGTTCCTTATTATTAACAGGCTCTATAAAATGTATGCACATAAATATGGAAGAGGGAGGTCTTCTGTTACAGGTATTTCCATACTTAAAAGAAGACCTCTACAATGTATTTGTAAAAACCTGTTGATTATGAAATAAACTTATTATAATTATTATTATTAAGTGTGCCTATAACATTTGATGAGTTCTCTCTATTTCTCCAGCATTCCATCATCAGATCCTGACTTGATTATGAAGGGACCACCTGAAAAGTATAACCTGCTAAACAAAACATAAGAACTAAATCGGTCTAGCCATCTTCGAGTAATCGGGGATACATAAATAAAAAAATAAAAAAAAATATCGCCGACGAATTGATAACCTCCTTCTTTTTGAAGTCGGCTAAAAATGGCCGAGGGCTCAAATTCTAAAAGCTGTCTATACACTCTTGTATAAGAGAGCTAGTTATCAGCTATCGCACTTCTGCTTATCGTCATAATTATTTTGCCCTTATCCATAAATTCATAAGGGGTCGGCTCAGCCCGTCGGGGCTGCGGGTTGTTCACAAGTTACCGCGGCCACGACATATAGGTCTAAGAAGGAACATGGGTGGTTTTTGGTCAGTAGAACTCTGCCACTCCTTTTCGCTCTGCCCAACAGCGGGAGGGGTTATTTGATGATTTTCCACCCGTCAAAAAAAAGCATCGGCTCACCATGTATTCTTTGTTTCATATTTCTCTTTTATTCATCTCCTTATTCTTTCATCGTTTCTTTGACCTTCTTACCTTCTGCTAGCCTTTAGCAAATTAGAAGCAAATTGAGTTTTTAAACACGTCACATCTACATGCTGAGATAAACAAGATGATTTTTTAGTAACCGTCCAAATTCTAATATAGGTATGAATCTTTGGCGAAAATCATTGAATACGTGTTTTTCCTCAATACAAAAATATTGAGATATCACATCACAAAGATTTAACGTTTCACAGAGAGCGGATAATTGTTTCGAGAAAATTATCGAATATGAAAGTTTTACGTCTCGTTTTTTTTTTTTTTGTTTTTCAAATATGGTGTTAGTGAATGATATCTAATGCCTAGAAAAAAATTGGACGGTGACTAAAAAATCATGTCGGATATCCAAAGGTTCAGTGAATCATCAAGGTCGTGACTTTTACTCATTACTGTGAACGTGGGTATTCACCACTTTCATATAGCGCAAGTTATCAATTTTTTTAGAAAACATGACATCACGCTGTCTGGTACTTCCCAAGAGTTTGGCACAAGCCTCTGGATCTATAGCTCTCTCTCACACATTCAAAGCATTTATTTCAATTACACCATTACAGGCACTTTTGAATGTAAGAAAAACAAATAAAACGAAGCTACAGTCTCAGTCACAAGGCATAATAACTTTGGAAAGTACTGTAGTTGCCCCATTCTAAAGCGGATCTCTATGGAAAAGAATGGTCAAGAAACTCCATGGATATTCTTTGACCATTATCTAAGACCTAAGCTTCTGGCCACTAAAGCAAGACTGCAGTGACTATCCTGGGGATATATTTTCTTCTCAGATGCAACTCTTTCGGGGAAGCACCAACGAAATACTTTTTTTTTTGGTGTGGGAAATCATCAAATAACCCCTCCCGCTCTTGGGAGTGTCAGACGTCTACTGACTAAAAACCACTCATGTTCCTCCTTAGCCCTTGTGCCGAGACCGCGGTATCTCTTCGAACAGCCTGCAGCCCCGACGGGACTAACGAAATCCTGACAATTAATTCGGAGGTCGGAGTCCGCAGTGCTAGAGAGATTCATCCAGCTTCATGTGACAAGTAGACTAGGTATAGGGTTTCTGCTGACACGAGTTTTTTTTTCATTCTAACATAACATCACGCCTGTAATTCCCGATGGATTAAGCAGAGGTGTACCTAAGTAGTACACCCACATTTCGCCAGCTACGTTTAAATCCTATGGGGCCAGCGTATTGCCATCAACTATGTAACTATGTAATAAAATAAAATAAAATAAACTGGGCACAAATTCAGATTACGTGGCTGCTACTGACAAATTTCTCATAGAAAATCTCAATAACACTTTGCTCGGCATGGGAATCGAACCCTCATGCACTGCAGTCGTGCTTCCGACCGCTAGTCCTACAAGACAGTTACGGAGGGAAATGTCGGGGAAGTCTATGATTTTTATCAATGATTTCTCCTTACCAAACAATTACTTTAGGAAAGTACCTTTCATACTATTTTCTACAACAAATTGATCAAAAAAATAAGGCCATGCCCCATAGAAATCCCTTCACCATAACTTTAATTGACAGTCATTAATGACTGACCACCATCAACCAATTTCTCTGTGACACACACGATAAATATATCTACCTCTTTCACACCCTCGTTAATTTTAACAGGACCTCTCGCTTCCGCGAATTTATCTTACAGAAAAAAGACGTCACTGACCTCAATACTCGCTTGGACAGTTTAGCGCGGTACTAGACCTTACTCAATAACCGACTCTATGCAACCGCTCTAAGGTTTATTTTTAACTGGCTTTTCTTTCGAAGTGAATATAGCTATCAGTGGCAAAATGTTCAGTTGCTCAGTGCTCTGTCAGTTGAGCATCGAACGCTGTTTTGAATACAGTTCATTGTTTTAAAATTTTTAAATATCGAATGTTTTATTTATTTTTAAATTGGTGTTGTCGAACTGTGTGGTTCTCTTTTTGAATTTGGATTTTGTTGCTGTTACTGAATTCTTGCGTAAGTTTCTTTTTTTAATATTTTTATTTTAAGTCTGCGCGGGAGTCTTTTTTGTTGTTCCGTGTTCTGTTTTCGGTTGTATTTGTTTGTTTCATTTTGGTCTTTATATTAAGGATGATAAAGAGGCTTTTGTAATGGTGTTTAATTCCTTTTGATATGATTTCAAGTGCCGTTTCAACAAATCTCTATTATTGTACTAGGAAAATAACATAGGTATTATTTTCCTAATTGAGACTAATTGTTGAATCCAAATCAATTAAATACTAGTAATAGTGTAATACTAGTACTTACTTAATTATCAAACTTAAATATGATAGAATATGCATTTTATGCATGCGTTGTTACAAAGTACAAAATAAAATCGGTTGCATTACTTCGTTATCAATAAATGTCAGCCATATTTGACCAGCTGTTTCCGACATCAGAATGCATAGCAAACCAATGCTGGAATTGATATTATGAAGCTAGTCCGTAACATTACAATCTCTGGTACGATTTCCGGGTAGGCCAATTTTATATAGCGTTTTTCTATCTTTCGGAATTTCTGAAAGTTTGGGTTTGTGCCCGGTTGATGGGAATAGGGTCGCCCCCCTACCTGGGACTTAAAAATAACTACCTGAATGCAATGACGTATTATATATAGACACGTCATAAACTAACATCGCGTCGCTTAAAATCGGCGAAAATATTAGTTACTTATCTAATATTTTTCTACATAAACTCGTAAAGAAAGGGAAAGAAAATATGACACCGTACAGCGGGATGCCTGTTGATGCCTGTTGTCTTTATGTTTCGCGGAGTTTTACACACACGATTTAAAAACGCAGCATCGCGCGAGAGGTTGGTGTGTAACTAAGCGCGATGTGGCCAATTGGCTTCATTTCATGTTGTCATTTTTGAGGGCGGACAACGTATCTATAGTTTTAATATATCTTTGCTGAATGTATGTGTAGGTACTATTAGGTACAGCTCTGCCTCCTCTATGTCACAGTCTCGATTTAGACAATGCGTGTCCAAGCTCGGTCATTGTCTAAGAGCTGTAGAACTTGTTGTAATCAAACGAGTCAATGTTCAAGTTTTCATTTGGTATTGAAACTGAAATAAGTACATACGAACTAATACAAGGAGTGATAAACCACCCGTAGGGGCTGCGGGGTACCGCGGCCTCGGTACAAGGGCTAAGAAGGAACATAGGTGGTTTTTTGTCAGTAGAAGTCTGAGGTCTGGCACTACCTTTCGCTCTGCCTAAGAGCGGGACGGATAATTTGATGATTTCTAACCCCCAAAAAAAAGGAGTGATAAACCAACCCAAAACCATATAAGATTTAAGTAGAAGAAGATTATTAATAATCTTCTTCTACTTAAATTCACGCAAAATCTACTGGTCGGAATTCGATCAAATTTAGAACACAGATAGTTCGTAACTTGGACGAACACATAGGATACTTTTAATCCCGATAGTATGAACCCGTGGGACTATTATTGAAATACACGCGGGTGATGCCGCAGGTATAAACTATCCAATAATATGTAAAATCGTAGATAACAAGTGGATTAATGATATTATTGTATATCCTTGTTGATGTAACTGCACGCGCACCCTCAAACGAATAAGGCTTGTGTCCCAAGTGGAATATATCGGGAAAAAAAAAACTAATAAGTTCGTCAGATAGATTTCCAAAAAAAATTAACACATATTTTTTTTATCTAAACAAAAAATGAAGACGATACAGTGCTTCGAAAACTCGTGAACTCCCCAAAAACGTCACAACGTCGCGTGACGTCATATGTCAGTACATTTTTTACCTACAAGTGACGTCACAACGTCGAAGTCATGATGTTTGAGGCGTTTTATCTCCGTCAATTTTTATTAATTTGATAAAACAAAAAACACGTATTCAATATTTTTCGATAATCTAACTGATGGACTAATTAGAATCATATTTTTTTGCCCAGTTCGATCCCCTGTTAAGTGGTTTCTCTTTGTTTACCTTGGAATTGATTCACTTAGGTGAACCAAAGCGACTTTTTTATTTATCTTGTGGACTTTTATCACCCACAGAAAGCATGCTAATGAAAATAAACTATCTCAGACATAGAGTTGATGTACTGAGTACCTACGGTTCTTTTACCCGACTGCGGCAAAGCCCAAAAGGAGCTTTATTCAACCACGTATGTATGTCATCGTGTACTTAACACTATATTTTTAAAATTATCATGACATATCGATGTCATAAATAAATCCTCAAAACATAATATGGATTAAGTGTTATCTTTAAGACAGTTTATATTTAGATTGTATATTGTGTCTTACTTATACATTATTTAGGTTAGAGATATGATATCTAGTCTCAATGTCATACGAATGGTTTAGTATAGAAGAATTGCCAAAAACATCGTCAGGTTTTTAAATTAGTACCACACTAGGAATTTCTCCTGTATCGTGGGTGCGTTCACAAACATTTAAACTCATATACACAAATACCCAATCAAAATCAATGTTCAAAATAATGGTCTAGTGGTCGCAAGCCAGGTTTTAAGTCCAGGTCGGGCACACATATTTTTGATTTGTCACATACTAAACGTGTGTATGCTATGATTGAAGCCTCTCTGAGGGATCACATCCAGAGATAGATGATCCGACAAACAACCATGTTGTCGACATAGCTCACAGAATAAGAAGCCTTCTTTTTTTGACGTTTGGAAAATCGTGGAATAACCCCTCCCGCTCTTGGGCAGAGCGAAAGGGAGTGACAGACTTCTACTGACTAAAAATCACCCGTTTTCCTTCTTAGCCCTCTATGTCGAGGCCGCGATAACTATTGTACAACCCGCGGCCCAGAATAAGAAGCCTGAAGTGGCAATGGCTGGCCATATTAACTGAAGAACCGATGTCCGTTGAGGTAGACGTGTTGTTGAGTGGACACCGCGAATTGGACGCAACTGGATGAGAGTTGTAGAGATTCGAGAGGCCTACATCCAGCTCTGGACTGTTGATGAAACGGATATACAATTACTGACGCAACACTTAATGATAGGCTGATAGAGTTATCTAATGATTTGTATCTGACCATGACTCATGAGCCCAATGCGTGCTAATACTGGGTTAAGTAAATTCCATGCTACGTCACTAGGTATGCTGCTGTTATGTCTTTGTTTCCATTTGATGTTATTGTCAGTTTAAACGAAAGTCAACTTAAACGTGGTCAAAATTAAGTTGGTTTCACAATGACTAGAAAAGGATTAGTAGTAGTTAACGCAAAGTGTACTTAATGTGCTGGTGTTAGAGTTGTATTTCTAAAGGAAAGAGGTATGTTTTTTGGGTAAAAAATTCGCGGACGCAGTTTTGGCACTTTCTCTTTTGCATAGCTCAAAGGCGCCAATGGTATGGCCAATGACGTTTGCGGATTGTATCCTGCTATCGAAATATTGCCGTCAGCTTTACATGGAGAACCGGTCTTGTTTTGTTAGGCTGATGTAAGTAAACCAAATTTTGACGTTAAAGTTGTCAGCCATGACAAATAAGTAACAGTTCAAACCTAATTTGAACAACAGATTTGTATAAGACAAATTTCGTAAAGCTAGTTGAGGAAAATGTCGTGAGGAAAGTTTTGAGTATGATTTTATAAGAGGAGGGGAAGATCGAAGAAACGACATAATTTTATTTTCATCACAGACCATATTATGGTCTGTGATGAAAATAAAATGTAAATAATATATAAATATAAATAATAATAAAATGTCTGGATGATATGGCAAGAAGGAGGTGTCTGATGGGATGACCAATCACACTTCACACTAATTATAAAGGCGAAACTTTGTATTACTTCTTCACGCCAATCTACTGAACCAATTTGGATAAAATTTGGTACGCACAAAGTTTATAACCTGGATTAACACATAATAATAATAATAATAATAATAATAATAAAGCCATTTATTCCCCAAAGTACAAAATAGTACAGTTTTTTTTTTCATTATCATTTCTTCCATACATTTCATGCATTATATAATCTCATGCAACAATAAAATTAAAAGAACTAAATTTAACAAAAATTAACATATTAGAGTTGCTTAAAAGTAATAAAATGTAATTAATAACAATTCAATAAATTTATAAATATATGTATGTGTGTCAAATAGAAGTTAAAAATAATTTAATTAAAATAATAATAAAATGTGATTAACAGCAATTCAATAAATTATTATTATAGGTACATATGTCAATTAACAGTTAAATTCAATAATTTAATAAAAATACTTAATAATAAAATGAAAAGAGAATCTATTTCCATCAGTTTTGGGGTACCCAATGTTGGGCAAAGGCCTCCTCCATGCATTTCCATAATTTCCTATTCTTGGCGATCCTAGTCCGAGGATTAACACATAGGGTAGTTTTATCCCGGTTTATCTTTCTGTGGGATAATTTTTGAGTTGTAGCGGGCGGAGCCGCTGGCGACCGCTAGTAAAAGATATTATGGAGGAAGCAGACATGCTGCTCTGAATTCAAAATAATTAGGATAAGGGCTAGTAAATGATGATGACTTGGAGGAAGAATTTTAGTAACAAAGCCGAACGTATGTAATCAGATAATCTGAACCGCGTTCCAGAGCTAAAAATGACCATATTGCAGTTTGCACGACAAAGATGTCACTGCCAGCTGATGAAGGCGGTCTGCCTAACCCTTCGGGGTACAGAAGTGATGTTATGGTATATAATGTGTTTTACGACAATTCTCCAATAACAATTCAATTCAATTCTTCTTTTCGATTCGATGACTAAACTTTTGTCCGACTTGCAGGCCTATTGCGTATCGTTTTAAATGTCAATGGCTATCATAGTATACATCAATTAACTGTCAAATGGTTCCATTTTGTACTTAACCATAACCAATTTGACAGTTAATCGATGGACACTATGATAGCCACTGACATTTATAAAGATACGCAATAGCCGTGCAGGGCGTCTAAAATTGCCACTTTAGCAGATCATAATATGAATTGCCTTCATTAAAAAGCGTAAAATGGACCTTTCGTTGCGTCTTCGACCCACAGTACGTGGCAACCTGCAGGGCAATTGCGTATCTTTTAAATGACAGTAGCTATCATATTGTCTATGGATTAACTGTCAAATTGGTTATGGTTTAGTACAAAATGGAACCATTTGACAGCAATTGATAGGCACTATAGGTTAGCCACTGTCATTTGAAAGATATGCAATAGCCCTGCAGGACGGCTGGTCTGTCGTTTGCTTCATACAAGTCTTTGAGCGTGCAGATAGTTGTGCAAGACGGACACGAGTGGAGTTATGGCATATCCTGTGTTGGGGACCACACTCACATATTGTCCAAGATGAAGATTGAGAGGCGTATATTTGCGTATATTATGTCAAGGTTTCTTGAACTTTAATCTCCGATCAGTGGTTGTCAAAATACATAAGTGATTGGTTGTTTTTGATGTTAGTGAAACCATCTACAGATTGGATGCTCGATTAAAGCCCTTGTCGGAGTGGTCTCCAAAACTGGTGTCAATTTTATCTATTTGATAAGAATTATCTTATCTTCTCAGTTTTTATTCCGTATTTGAAAACATCGATAGACTTATTGTCGCTTGATTGAGTTTTATATATCCGTAAGTAATCAAAATCAAAAATCAAAATCAAAAGTCATTTATTCAAATTAGGCTGATAATCAGCACTTTTCGAACGTCAAAATTTACTTTACTCTACTTATTTACAAGAGACAGTCCCCCAAAACGCCCACCCTTCGGCACTTCCTAGTGTTTAGCTGGAAAGAAGAAGTGACGGAACAAACTCCCCAGCAACACATTCTGTCTGTTATGTTGGTTAGAAGAACCAGACTCGATACAATAGTAAGGTGTAAGTTCATTTTAGAGTTACTACAGACACAAATCAATAATAAAAAATTATATAATTTTATACAATGTAAAAATAAAAAAGTACATAACATATCAATTAACAAATTTTTGTAATGTAGGTAAGGCACAAATGTTGATATCAGTGCTGTAACTATTCGTACCAAAGGGCGTCTGGATGATTAAAAACCACTGTAAAAGAGATTAATTAATGGAAGAGAAAATATATAATGATACAGAAATGTAGGTGGAAATAATATCGGCAGTTCATGGCAAGATAAAACAGCCACCAAGCTATGCGGGGCAACAAAAGTACGTTTTAATCATACAAGTCTGACACCCCCTCCCGCTACGTCCAGAGCGAACGGTAATTTGATAGAGAAAAAAAAATGGTAAGCCGCGCTTTTCTATGTTGGTCGATTATATACCGAGTTCTCTCTGTGCCTCGGAAAGCACATTATAACTTTGGTCCCGGCTGTCATAATAGGGGATCGGACTGAGTCAAAAAACAATGATTCTAATTAGTCCGTCAGTTAGATTATCGAAAAATATTGGATACGTGTTTTTTGTTTTGTCAAATTCATCAAAATTGACGAAGATAAGATGCGGTTGTGACGTCATTTGTAGGTAAAAAATGTACTATCATATGACGTTTTCGAAGAGTTCACGAGTTTTCGAAGCACTGTATTGACTTCATTTTTGTTAATGTGAAAAAAGAAAAAATACGTCTCCAATATTTTTTGGAAATCTATCTGACGGACTAATTAGTTTTTTTTTTGTAAAAAAGTCAGTGGGCCGAAAGTCTAGGGTACCATAGTACCCAATACTGGCCGGGCTGTAGAGGTCAGATAGGCAGTCGCTCTATGTAATTTATGGTATTCAGCGACCCCAACTTAATTGGAAAAACGCTAGGACTATTATATTATAAACTACCGGACGTCACACGGTTTCACTCGCTTAGTTCCCGTTCCGTTAAGAACACAGGGATAAAAAGTAGCTTTCTAATGGTGAAAGAATGTTTGAAATGGGCGAGGTAGTTTTTTTGAGTTTATTTATTACAAACATACACACAAAAAACAAGTCTTCCCTCTTTATAATAAAACAGACAAACAAAAACAGACAAAGCACACTCTAAACAGACTCATTGGTGAGATTGGCATTGAAATGATTTACAAAGTATATACATATATGTATGTTTAAAACAATCACAATGAAAGTTTAAATAAAATAAATACTAATAATTATACCATCATCATTATCACTATTAGTAGGTATGTCATTAATTTCAATACTTACTGATCCTGCTTGACACATTAAATTGATATACAATCGTAACAATATATTTTATTTATTGGATTAAGTAAGACTATACTATATAAACTAAACTAACATAAAACAAATTAACTATAAAAGGGCATCGAAAAACTCCTCCTCAACGCTGTCAGTAGGTAAAGTGCCCAAGAGACTGGCAGCGTTGCCGAGTTGTATGGCAACACATAGCCTCTGGCCAAAGAAAAAGCCAGCCCTTGGGTCAGAGGAAGCCGCAACAAGGCGTTTAGAAATATCCTTAAAAAGGCTGTTGGCACTAGGACCCGGCCCTAGAGTTTCAACCCCAAACGGCTCGAAAATATAGTTTCCACAAAGGTACTATATTTACGCCGCTTGAGGTTCTCCGCAGCCGCAGTAGCAGCGCCAGCAATAATTGAGTAAAAGTTTAAAAGTATCGACATAATAATTATTACAGCTTACTAGCAATAATAAAGTAAGTAAGACGGTTTTGTTTTCCTCATTGAGTAATAATTCAGTAACATATATTATGTTTTGCAAGTATTGTGTCATGAATACCTACATGATAAAGAGGAGCTCGTGAAGTTCTGACTAAGTAATAACAGAGGGTCAGGTCAATGTTTAGGTTAACCCTGCATGCCTAGGTTGGTCTGTGGATGGGTGTCCACCTATTACATACCGAGTTTCCTCCTTGTCTCTGAATGCACGGTAAAACAGGGGGGGTATCGCATAACAAACTGGGTTTTGGAACTTGAGGTCAGACAGTCGCTTTGTGTACAATACTGTATCCGGTAAGACTGGAAAACAACCCCAATATAGGATCATGTTCATGAATATTTGAAATCCCGTACCAAACTGTGTCAACATCAATTATTGTTTTTTATTGTCTACATTTATCATATTAACTCCTACAAAAGTTCTTTTTGTAAACTAAATCCGAGTTTCGGAGTAATTTTGTAAAATCTAAAATAACCTAAAAACCAGGCAAGTAGGTATTGTAAGCAAACCTCTACGATGTGAAGTCAGCCGAACTGTCAAAATCGACTGACAGATCTAACAGAACGACTTTTGAACTGGTTATGTGAACGCCATTTTTAAGGAGTAAATCAATATTCATACTTCTATACATTAAAATAAATTCCATGTTCAAAAATCAAATCCCAGCCGCATAATGTCGTGAAAAAATATGAAAATAATCACTATAACATTTTGATCTTGAAACATTTCGGTCATTGTCTTTTGGAAAACGGCTAGGCAGGTGATGTTTTTTTTTTTGTCGTACATAACTATAGTCTAGTATTTTAAAAATACCAGCTAAAGTAACGTGTGACTGCCTATCTGACATCCACAACCCAGTTTGTACTTGATAACAGTTTTGCCACACCATGTAGCCACGAAAATAATTTTAAAATAATTCTCGAGCGTCCCCGACCTTTCCCCGAAAGAAATATACTAGAATTTTCCATTATTCTTTAATAACTAGTAATGTAGCAGCTAAACTTTAAAGTTTCTAAACAAAGCAATCGCTGGCACTAACCCAAGAAAACACAAGCAATACAAATCATACGAAGAACGATAAACAAACACACGGTTTTGATAACCATCAATATCAGTTGACAAGCAATAAAGTTACTTAGAAATTCTAATATTATTGTTTCAAAGGACACTGAGACTAATTAGAATACAATGCAGTCTGTTGTAGGTCTTACAAGCTTCATAATCAAGCTCTTCCAATATAAACTGACCTCGAAAACAAGAGACTTTTTTTGAAGTATGGGATATCATCAAAATGAGTCCTCCCGCGAAAAGGAGTGTCAGACTTCTACTGACTAAAAACCACCCATATTCCTTTTAGCCCTTTGTTTCCGGGGCCGCGGTATCTCTATCGAACAACCCACAGCCACAGCAGAAACAAGGGTCTTAAAAGCACAAATTAACGGTTACGATAAATTTCGCACATCATTTTAGAGACAGCCAGCGTAAGTCATACACGATCAAAGTGTATGGTACAGTTGATTTTTTTCAACTGCAGTTAAGCTGTGTTCACAAAGGCAATTGGTGGCACTGATGACTTCACTAGCAAGCTACGAGAAGTCAGTTTCAAAGTTTGAGAGAATCTAGAAGTGCGAAGTTAATTCTTGGTACCAGTTTGTGCATCGGTAGATATCCTTAACATCCTGTTTCATAGTTCCCACTGCTGGAACATGGGCCTTCTCTATGAGAGGGATTTATCCACCCACACTGGCCCAGTGCGGATTCTGATATTCAAAAGTGCCTAGGATCTAATTGAAATAATGTCTTCGAATTATTTAGCCTGTCAGACCTTCCGTAAAACGCGAGTTCAGCATATTCTGGCTACGTAAATATTGGCATGTCGTGTGTACTAGAAATATTTGCGTAACCAGCACATTTAGTCTGATCACGTTCGTTTTATTACCAATTGTAATGCTACTTAGAATCTCGCATTCTTGGACGACTGCATAATTTAGGCACGTAGGTAAGGGGAATACGGAAAAATGCTTTCAAGGCGATATAAGTAATGTTTTGTTTAGACTAGGACGTGTTATGGACAAGACAATCCTACTAATATTTTAATATAAATGTATAAGTTTGTGAGGATGTATGGATGTTTTTTACTCCTTCACGCACAAACTACTGACCAGATTTAGATAAAATTTGGCACACAGATTGTTTATAACCTGTATTGACACATAGGATACTTTTAATCTCGGTGATCATGTAGTACAATTAGATACCGAGCTCCACGCGGGCGTAGCCGCGGGCATAAGATGGTTGTTCATATGCCAGCGATATTGTCTCAGTTTGCGGTATATAGACACAAATGTATAACTCAAAACTGAAATAAAATTTATGTTTTGAATACTCATCGCATAAAAGGTGATAATTATAAGATTTATCTTATACGTATTGCTTTTTCATTTGTCTTTTTTGCTATGCGAAATCTCACAAGCCGGTTTGTTACGAAATCGTGTAAAACGGTAGGCCTACGAAGTATTATATTTTAGAATTCATACAGCAGGTGTTAATCAAATCATAACTGTGTTAAAAAATAGTGGCTGACTATCATACCACACATTTGTGGTGAGGTGATAACACGGCGTAGTGGTTTTTACTTGTCAATACTGATACTGTTAGCCTGTGTCGTTCTGCGGGTGCTGGACAAAGGCCTTTCCAGTCAAGTTGTTGCGACCCAGGGCCAGACTTAAGTGGCAAAGGGCAGGACACATTGCTCGCAGAACGGATGGCCGATGGGGCCGAAAAGTTCGCGATCGCGAACCGGAAGACGTTCTGTTGAGTGGACCGATGACCTGGTGAATGTTGCGGGGACCCGCTGGATGCGAGACGCACGGGACCGGTCAATGTAGTGGCACCTGGGGGAGGTCAATGTCTTTTGCCTGAAATGATGAGGTAACCTGAATGTTCCAGAAGTAAAACAGTAAACAGGTGTGACATCCCGCAAGCTTCAATGGGCTCATTGAAGCTTGCGGATTGTCGAATATGACACGGATGGCGCAGTCTGAGCGATTGGCTGCTGCACTGCGTGTTGCGTTTCTGATTTCCACAAGAAACATATATTATTTATAATATGGCCTACAGTTAGTTGTCTTACTGCCGCACTCAGAGAGCTTTAATGATTACTTAGGCCATCACTTAGTAATAGTTTTGACAGTATTTTTTTTTTTTTTTTTTTTTTATTTAGCCTATTTTGTCCCACTGCTGGGCAAAGGCCTCCCCCATTTCTTTCCAGCTCTCTCGGTGTTGTGCCTTCTCTGGCCAATCAGTCACGAATGAGTCCAAATCGTCACGCCATCGTTTTTTGGGTCTGCCTCGGTGACGACGACCGCCTATATGTCAAACCGTTACTAAGTGATGGCTTAAGTAATCACTAAATATCTCTGAGTACGGCAGTTAGTGTTTATGCATATATGAGTTTACTTAGATGTTTGTAACCACGATACAGGAGATGGTAGTCATTTATTTCATCAAATTACATTGTGTAGAAAATAACATAAAATTAAATTTATATTAGATAGTCATAAAAAAAGTATTAAATTAAAAATAAACTCATTTCTAACAATAAATTAGATTATAGTGGAAACTTATACGAAGAAAATAAAAATACCAATTTAAAAAGATAAAAATAAGTAAATATCGCACATTTACATGTGTGTGTACATTTGTCTATACTGAACTCTTCTATATTGTAATACCTCTTCCTCAATATATTATCTCCTTAATTTGTTTTTAAATAATTTTTTTTACTGGTATTTTTTTTTAAATCTATTGACAACTTGTTGTATAACCACACAGATCAGACACAATACCACACAGATCTGGGACTAAGTTGAACCACTTTAAATTTAGGTTGAATTGTGTGGCAGGGCAAGTCGTTCCTATGAGTACTATCCCTCGTCAGTCTATGCTCTTCAGTTTCGTATTTGTGCAAATTCTTGGTTATCAACACAAGAATTTAGAGACAAGGCACTTTTAGAATTTTTAGTCATACGAAGTGTTCCTTGCACGATTCTATCTGTCTCATGCGAAGCATTGTAATTAAAGCTCTCTTTTGAATAATTCTCAATAGGGATATTTACTGACTTAAAAAAAAAGATTCTTTAGATTATCGAAAAATATTGGATACGTATTTTTTGTTTTATCAAATCAATAAAAATTGACGAAGATAAAACTTGTCAAAGATTTGAGTGGGGGTTTGTGACGTCACTAACCACTATTAAATGTCATACTAATGTCTTAGAATATGACGTCACACGAGTTTTCAAAGCACTGTATCGTCTACATTGTTTGTTTACGTGAAAAAAGAAAAAATACGTGTCCGATATTTTTTGGAAATCTATCTGACAGACTTATTAGATTTTTTTAATTAGTAGTAGTAATTGGAACAGGGTCGATTAAACCGGAACTTAATTTTAAGGCCTAAATAAGCAACCACTAAGACTCATCACAATATCCTGCCCAAACCACTCAACCCTCATTTTGATCTCACCGAATTTATTCTTGGAACTAAAACAAAGACTTAGAACTGGGACTCGCTTATGACTAACAGAACAGACCGTAATTTGGTATACAGTAGGTATAATGATGTTTTATACAGAGGCCGTTTTTAATTCTTTGATAAAGCCAGCAGAGATATTTATCTAGTCAAATATCGGGACGATATTAACAAATTTAATCGTAGATAAATGCATTGGTACATTATGTGCATGTGTTTGCACAATATTGTGTAAGTAGTTAGTTTAAAGTAATGGCCCTATGATGCGGTCAATTTTGATCGCGTTATTTTGACTGATTTTGATCATGGATACATATCAATGATCAATGAAGAAAAAAGAACTTCGGTTTTTCATGAGCTTGTTTTATCTATAAAACTTTACTATGGTGACTGTTGAATCACTTACACAAAACATTCTAAGACATTGTTAGGTACATGTTTTAAATAAATCAAAAGTAAGTTCTGTTAAATTAAAAGCTGAGGGCAACAAACGTTTTGGTTGAGCCGATAGAACTTAAACTCTTCCGTATCGGTAAATGGAATATTTTCTGGGGTTAAAAAATAGTCAAGTGCAAGAATCTTAACAGTATAATAAAGTAAGAAACACGTTAAAATTCTTAAAATCGTCACAGATCTAGATAATGTTATGAATGACCACTTTGTGGCTACTTTGCGAATTGGAACTTAATTATATCGGTCACTTTCAAATGTTTTACACATTTATCCTACAAATAAATTTATTTATTTGAATTTATTTATTTATTTGATTTTTTTTTTGTTTTTTTTTTTATTTGTAGGATATATTTAATATATATTCACCTAAATATCCATTCACAACAAATAACATTAATTTATGACAATATGCACATTTTATGCATTAAAAAAATGTATGACTTAATATAAATTGATAGGTACCTATTTTAATTTGGGATAGATACATAAAATAACTTAAAGCCACATAAAAAAAAAATACTCATCATCATCATCATCATCATCATTTCAGCCGAAAGACGTCCACTGCTGGATATATAGGAAAAAACAAAATACTCATACTTTATTACTATTCTATTATTATTTAAGACTATCTGTTGCCAGCGGCTTCACCCGCTACAACACGAAAATTACTCTCTCCAGCCGTTTAGACGTGAAGAAGTAACAAACATACACACTCACAAACTTACGCCTTTTTAATTTTAGTGCGATTAATGCGGTTTTACCGTGTCCTAAGATCTAAGTTACTTCATAGTATTTGAAAACAAAAAAAAAACAATTGTGTCCAGCAACATTTTTTACAAATTCCCCCCTCCACTTGCACTTTCAATGAATCAACCCAAATACCTTTCGAACCTCTACCGAACTTGTAAATTGAAGGAAGAGACTTTTTAGTATCTTTCTTAGAACAAAAACAAAGGATGCACAAACTAGTGAATCATAATGCAGGTAGAAAGTGTTTTAAACTTAATTGGTTGAGTCAACCTCGCAGTGGATTTTAAACGATTAGGGTGTAGTGAATAGTTATGACTAATGACGTCAGTAGACACTTCGGCCAAGATCTTTAAACGGTACTACTAACAAGTGCACGTCGCTAAATAATAACAGCGGCTCGGATAAACCTTCAGGTTTCTTTAATGAGATAAGCCCGCGACACTATTCCCAAACCACTGTAACTCTTGATAGCAATAATCTACAGTGGCGACCATTAGAAATGCGCCGAGGAAAAAATCAAACAAATTGTTTAAACTTAAAGATTACAAAATTATCCAATATTAAGTTACATTTTTGTAATATCTCCCATTACGGCAGTAAGTAACTAAGGTTGTTTTATATTACTTAGCACTAACTGGGTTGTGGAGGTCAGATAGGCAGTCACTCCATGTAAACTCACACACACACACACACACACTCCAACACAGATTCACTCAAACTCACACTCGTCTCACACTCTTTTCGAGTTTAGTTCTTAGTTTTTTTTATTACTTATCATTTTTTTATTTATTTTGTGTGTGCACTTGTGGCATGTGCCAAATCAATGTGTTTTCTTTCTTTCTTTTCTTCCTAAAATACTGCTTCCCGCTGCATCGGGTTAGACTGAAAGCCGACCTCAACATAGTTGGGAAAAGGCTAGGCAGATGACGATGCCTCCTCCAAGTAAGTAATTATAATTAAGTAACTGTTGCCAGCGGCTCCACCCGCTACAACTCGAAAATTATCCCACGGGAAGAGAAAATCGATATAAAAACTATCCTATGTGTTAATCCAGGTTATAAACTATCTGTGTACCAAATTTTTTTCAAATCTGTTCCGTAGTTTTTACGTGAAGAAGTCACAAACATACACACTCACACACTCACAAACTTTCACCTATAAAATATTAATGTGATTTAAAACAAATTACCCAGTTACGCTTGCTTTTTGGTAATTATGACGTATTTACCTAAGTACCTTAGAACTTCGTCCATCAAATTCTAATCAAATACCAACAATAACTGCGCAAAACTTCAACCGCAAATAAAAACTAGGTCAGCAGAGTTTAAGGTCAGTGTCCACCCACGTAGGTACCGCCAACCGAAAGGTACCTACTTATCAATGTTACTATGATAACTCCTACGCCTACACCGCACATAACGGTACTAGATATGTACCAAAAGAAACAAACCGGTACCTACGCAGCGGTATTTTTAAGTTTCCTTTTCGAGACCTACTTTGTTTTATAAAAATCTGCTCTAATCACACTAATATTATAAAGGCGAAAGTTTGTGAGTGTGTGAGTGTGTATGTTTGTTACTTCTTCACGTAAAAACTACTGAACGGATTTGTATAAACTTTGGTACACAGACAGTTTATAACCTGGAATAACACATAGGATAGTTTTTATCCTGATTTTATCTTCCCATGGGATAATTTTCGAGTTGCAGAGATAGAGGAAATATATGTATGTTTGTAACGAATTAACTCAAAAACTACTGAACCGATTTAAATAATTCTTTCACGATCAGAGTGCTACATCATCCCTGATTAAATACCGACTATGTGGTAATTTATTACAATTTTAAATTTTGATTGATTAAATATTGACATTAGTTTAATAAACATGTAAATGGTACAGTCGCTACCGTATCAAGTTATCGCAGACTGACAAATTTCTCAAAATTATTTTATGGTTGATGCGACAAGAGGTAGCCCTCGAAATTCGAATTTCCTTACGTTTTTTGCAATTTCCCGGTCAGTGTCAAGTCGTATGCAAATAAAATGGGATTCGCGGCAATGCCAATGGCAAATGCCTTTTTTATCAAATAGTCAGTCTTGAGGATTGTATGAACTGAGACGGTTGTATTGGTGATTTAAATAATTATTATTTAGTAAATAGATATTTGAAAATAATTTGTTACTGCCGCGAATCCCATTTTATTTAACATACGACTTGACACTGACCGGGAAATTGCAAAAAACGTAAGAAAATTCGAATTTCTCGGGCCACCTTGTCGCCTTCACCTTAAAGCATAAAATGTTGACGGTTAATTTCAAAACCGAATGTGACAACTTTAAAGTTTGTGATATTTTAACGCGCTGCGACTGTATAAAGAAGTAGGTACATACATAGTATACCCACTAAAAGTTTGTTTATCAATACAGTTTAATCTTATCATTCATTGTCCTTACAAATTGAACAATACTTTCAAAATAAACCATTACCAGTGAACAGTATTATCATAATATTTTGTTCATATTTTGTTATGTTCACAAAAGACTGATATTAGTCACCAATAACATAATAACATGCCTGTAATCTCCGATGGTAATTACCTGATAAAACACTCACTTTTGAACACTTATGTACCTACCTTCTTTTTTTTACTGTGGGCAGTCATCAAAAGACTCCTCCAGCTCTGGGCAGAGCGGTAGTAAGACTTCTACTGACTGAAAACCACTTAAGTTCCTTCTCAGCTCTTAGTGTCCGGGGCCACGGTATCTCTTTCAAACAACCCGCAGCTCGGACAGATCATAATAACCCTCAAATGATTTCCGGACAAAAATATAAATAGGTACATAGTGTTATCGTTCATAAATAATGTCTAGGTGATAACCTTGAACTAATAACGTCTTAATAATTATTGCTAATTGAATAATAATGATTTAACCTTCTTTTTCTCTGGTTAATTGGTTGGTTTAGGTATTTTTATCCTTAATTGGTTTTATATAGAATTCTTGATTGAATAGATGCTTTGTTAACTATTTATGGTTTGTAATAAGTATAGGATTTATAAATAATTTGATAAATCGTGATAAATATTTAGGATTTGTAATTGAAAACTTTAAAAACTATTAATAAACTAAAACCATTACTCTATTCGAGAGAAATTCAGCATACCCGAGACATATTTCTCGACGGTACATGTAAAGCCAAGTCATATCCACAAGGGGCATAGCAACTCTGACACCAGACAAGGAAGGAAAACCCACTAAAACAAAACGCAAAAAAAAAAGCGATCAATCGTTATTCTAAGTATGTGTTCATGAGAATCGGTCGTGTTTCCTCAGTTAATTCTGTGAATCATCGAGGTCATGGGTTCGATGACTTGGCTGCTGTTCACAATATTTGTATTGTGGGTTAAGCGGCACTAGTTACGTACTTAGAATTATGTCATGTTTTTTTTAAATAAAAAATATGTGCTCGTAAATAGCGCAAATAATGTTTTTGAATCCTCAAAATGTATGGAGACTGTATAATTTGTGTTTCGCAATTATTTATACAGTACAACTTCGTCCGCAAACATTGTGATAGCTTGATTAATTTTCAAGATATAAATATAATTTATAGCCTCTAGCACCCACGAATAATGTATCTTCCAATATGTTCATCAATATTTACCCGACTGCAATGAAAGGGTTATTAGAATTGTATCATTAGTTTGCATGTAGAAAAATGGAAAGAAAACATATTTATTATTTGTTGCAAAAACATGACGGATAAAAAAAAGCAATACACATACAATGCATATGTAACAAATATTAAAAAAAATAACCTATATATGAAATAAAAAGAGAAAAAAAAACAATCAAACAAACTTACAAGCTAGCCAATTTATAATTTTACCTCTTTCAAATAATTATACTTACACAATCATATCGTTTTATGAAATCTATCGGTAGCAAGGTCCCTACAATTTCTTTCAGGGAACCCTAGGCACTCTTTGTTAGGTCTAGTGGTTGCAAGCACGACTACTGACCATTGAGATCTTGGGTACGATTAACGGGTCCGGCAAGAATTGCATTGCTGTGGCAACTGTTCCAGCGTCGATTTGAAAATTGGAGTTATTGTGTAAATCAAAGTTATTAACTAATAAATTACTCATACAAATGAGTAATTTATTAGTTAATAACTTTGATTTAATTGTTTGTTTGAAGGTAGTTTGACTTTTAATTGTATGTACCTATTGTTTTTAATTTAATTTTAATCCTGATGCAATTTATTATTGTTTTTATCCAAATTTTAATAACATTTGATTCATGTATATATAAATATTGTGATTGACAAAAATGGCAAGGGGTTTAAAATTATCTGAATAAATGAATGAATTATTTATTAAAGTGTCTTAGAGTTTTTCCATCAGGAACTTCTCACTCGCATCCCGTAGGTTTGGCAATAGATTAGCCCTCTATTACACACCGACAAAAATATCTGGTAAAATAAAACTGGTGGAGGGGTTTAAATTGCACAAGTTTGTGCAATGAGGGCTATAGATACACCCGTCGGGGCTGCGGGATGTTCTTGACAAGAGATACCACGGCCTCAACATAAAGGGCTAAGAAGGAACATGGGTGGTTTTTAGCCAGTTCGCTCCGCCCAAGATCGGGACCTTATTTGATGATTTTCCACCAACCAAAAAAGTAAAAATAAAGGGCTATATAAACACGGATACACCACTGTCTGACTTTGAATCAGGCGTAATAATAGGTTATGTTATATTTTTGTACAAAATAAACACAGAATCACAAGTATTGATTTTACTTAACTATTTCTAAGTAATTGACTACAATAAATAAGAAACTCAATTCCCAAGACATGAAAGTATATTTTTTATTCTCCAAAAAAACTTCAAGGTCTAACACTGCCAATCTTCAAGCCCAATTAAAGAGACAGCACCTAAAGAAAAACGAAATAAAAAATACGGATTTATAACCGTGTCTTAACTTTAACTAACACGAATTTGTCTAAATCCACATTTATTCTTCTCCCCCTCATTAGTTAGGCGGAAAAAATAATTTAATTCGCCAATAGGCCCACCCTCCACACGACAGACAATCACTAATTACCCCCGGAGTAAGCTATACAAATCGCCGAAAATGTTTACTAATTTATAAAAAAGGCGAAAAAAAAATTTTTTTTTCACTCTGCAAATGAACTTATTTAGCTCAAGAGGGATTTAATAAAGATTTTTCACGGGTTCTCTCGGCTTCGACGAAGTTTTTAGGATTCCGCTGGAATGGATCTGGAACGCTTTTTATGCCTTTGAAGAAAAGATCTCAAATCTTTTAATTAAGTACTTTAATTGCAGAGAAATTCGATTTAAAGAACTAGATCTTTTATGCAAAACGTTGAAAATTTCTGAACATATTATTATGCAAACATAAACAGTACAACATTATGACTCATACCACCATCCTGAAATTCAGACAGGAGTTGAACATATTTGAAAATAATAATTAAAAGTCTAAAAAAATTTATTTGACAGTTTATTTAAAAACATTAGTTTTTTTTCTTTTTCAATCTAATGTCAGAGTTTTATGCAGCCTATGGGCCTCATAATTAAAATATTATGTAATGAACATTTTTGTCATAATAATATATTGTATGTTTTTTTTTTATATTTACATAATCAGTACGGAACCACCATCCCATGAACGATTCAACTAACATTTCTTCTGGCGACTTTTTTCACCGGCGACTAATCTCGACGATATTTCTCGTGTCGCAGATTGAATTAGTGCACGACAAACGCACCTCATTTCGATGAGAAAATCCGTAAAAATTATATACATTTACCCTCCTGTTTGGCAAACGTAAATTCGCTTATACTGATTCGAAAAAAGATCATATTGTATAGGTATTTCTGAACTTGTTTATTTTGACTTCATGTCATTAGAAATAATTTATACTCTACATAATAACCTGGCGTAACGCAGTAACATAATCACATAACATCACACCTATATGATTGTAAACTGACTAAGAACCTGTTGCTAGGACAAACAGATTATTTTGGTGAAATTAGGTAGGTACCTACCTGGGCCTAGTACAGTAGTTAAAAATCAAAATAATTTGATGTAAAATTACCTTTGTGGTTTCGTTTTAAATAACTCATGAAATAATGTGTCTTTCAAGTTTTTGCCAACATCGAATCTTATTACACTTCTAATATTAAACTAAATTACAAAAAAACAACTAAAGAAAACAAATCTTCGACATTTTTAACTTGAACATCGAGAACAAAACATTAAAAAGACACCCAAGAAAGGGGCAGCCTACCTTCCACGTAGGCCCAATGATCCTAAATTAACGTCGGAAGGGGCCTAATCGACCATTTTTTTCCCGCCTGATTACGAAAGGCTAATATTGAACCCCCTACCCCATTGGCTCAAACAAATGTTAACCCTTTATTCGCGCTTACCCCTTTCGAAAAAAAAGCCCATAAAATATATCTAATTAAAAAATATCCGCGTCTAAGGACTGACGCTCATAAAGAATGTCAATTAAGCCTGCGACGTTTTTTTTCTTTTGGCGAGTATAATTTTTTTTTTCGTAATATTTTCTGTCGTTCCGCGGCCGGCGAGGGTTAAGATAGCGAAATTAGTATCGGTATGAAATATTGAGTAATTTAATATTTGTAAGGTGGGTGGCGAATCCAACCCTTTTTGTTCTGTTTGATGTTCGTATTTTTTTAATCAAGATTAACAACGGGGTGGCGTTTAAATATTATATTTGATATTTTATAATTTGGCGCATGTGTCGTTTATGGTACTTATTTGGTGGGACAGCGATTAGACGGCTTTGTTTTCATTAGGGTTTTGTTATTATTAATTCTTCAGTTGGAAAGCATTAATGTGATTAATCTTAGAAGTATTAAAGCGCATGTCATGTAACATTACGGGTGCAAAACATGGGCACTCACAAAACAACACAGAAACAGGAAACAACGTAAAAATGGACCAATGGAAAGAAAACTGTTGATAATAATAAGGATGTTTACTGACTTAAAAAACATTGATTCTAATTAAATCGAAAAATATTGGATACGTATTTTTTGTTTTCTCAAATCAATAAAAATTTACGAAGATAAACGCGTCAAAGCTTTGGGGCTGTGACATCACTCACCGGTAAAGAATGTCGTACTAATGTCTTAGAAAATGACGTCACACGAGTTTTCAAAGCATCGTGTCGTCTTCATTGTTTGTTTACGTGAAAAAAGAAAAAATACGTGTGCAATATTTTTTGGAAATCTATCTGACGGACTAATTAGATTTTTTTTGTTAACTTCCCTATTGTAAAGTAAAGCGTATGGCCCCACCCTGGACTGGACCACTTTTGCTGATAAATGGATGACGATAATTTAAGAATGTTTGTGGATCTGTAAGAACACCGAGTTATAAAAGGAGTACTTAATTAATAGTATATTTTTATTTACTACACACACATAATTGACTGTGAATTTGGTTTTCGTAATATCATTAACATTAGATATAGGATGCCCACCTACTTATAGCTCATGCTGTACTAAACGCATTTTTTAACATCATCCGAGTGTCTCAAAACCATCGTCATCATTGACAGGTTAAAGTCAATAGTAGGGTCATTGACACGAATGAGGAAACCCTAATTTAAAAAAAAAACGGTAGATAGTTACACCATGATTCTTAAAGTTATGCCACTATGAGAAAGAAGGATATAAATAGGTTCTATTATATTATTACAAGTAGTTACATCATTTTAAATGATGATGATGACGTGGTGATCGGGTGATGATTAAAGCTTTTTTTTTTTTGGGCTCACTTTTACTTCTGTGAGGCATTAGTGACTGGAGATCAAATTTTAGGCCATCAGGTAAAGCCGAGCTTGCATAAATATGTTGGTATTGTTGGTGAATACACACCAGGACACGCGGGACACAATACTCAGTGTACCATTGTTCGAGAAACAGCACCACATAAAGAGTGTAAAAGTACGCAAACGAAGGGCAGGGGACCACACCTGGGAACCCCCTAGTTACGGAGATATTGGGGGTGAAAGTTCCAAATTTTGCACAGCTGTTTTTGTAAATACTAGTTTTTCAGGTTATAACTTTACTTTAATTACCTCCATGACCCGTTTACTATGCAAAATATCCACTAGCACAATGTTTTAAGAGTGCTACATTGAGTTTTACCGAAAAAGATGATTTCTGACCCCAAAAAAAAAATTGTTTTCCAGCAAAAAATTTTGTGTGAAGGGTTAATTTACACCCTGTATATACTCCAGACCTCATCATTAACCTAGCCTTTTCCCAACTATGTCGGGGTCGGCTTTCTTTACACTTTGGTAAGACTATTTCAATAATTATTTATGAATGAATGAATGAATGAATGACAGTTGTCAACTTTCCGTTCACTGACTACCTGTAACGACTGGCAAAGATCTATCCTACTAATAAATTATAAACGGGAAAGTTTGTAAGTATGGATGGATGGACTTTTGTTACTCTTTCACGGTAAAACCACTGAACGGATTTAGATAAAAATTGGTACACAGATAGTTTATAACTTGGATTAACACTTAAGACAGTTTTGTATCCCGATTTTATCTTCCAGTGGGATAATTTTCGAGTTGTAGCGGGTGAAGCCGCTGGCAACAGCTAGTTTAATATATGACAGCTTAACATGCTTTCCGTAACACGAAGGAAACTTGGTTTGTAATGGGTCTAGGCAAGCGCGGCTTAACCTGAAGATAGACCCGATTGGCATTTATACTCTAGTATTGAATCATAATTTATGAATCTCAAATACGTATGCTTCACTTACTTATTTATCTTTCTGCCGTTCCCAATCTTGTCTTATCTACCTGGTGGCACCACGCTGACTACCCCATATCAAGCGTAGCGTGATTGTTTTTGATATCTGATTAAAATAATACAATAACAAGTTACTTGAAAAAATATTCAATGTCATCGACTTACCTTATCTATGACTAGCGGACGTCACGCGGTTTCATCCGTGTAGTTCCCATTCCTGTGGGAATACAGGGATAAAAAGCCTATGTTACTCAAGGTGAATGTAGCTTTCAAATAGTAAAAGAATTTTTGAAATCGGCGCAGTAGTTTTTCGAGTTCATTCATTACAAAAATACACACAAAAATACAAATCTTTCCTCTTATATAACAGTGTATTTAAAAATGGTGATTGGTCAGTGGTTGTGAACGCCTTTTGACAAGTCCGGCTAGTGTAGGTACATGAAGTTTAAATAAATATTCATAATATCGTATTTCACCTAAAAAATCTAATTAGTCAGTCTGTTCGATTATCGAAAAATATTGGATAAGTACATGTTTTTTTATTTTTATTTTATCCAATTAATAAAAAATGACGAAAATAAAACGTGTCAAAGATCATGAGTGGGGGCTTGTAACGTCACACGACTTGACACGACTTTTCGAAGAACTCTTCATCTTTTGCTTACGTGAAAAAAGAAAAAATACGTGTCCATTATTTTTTTATCTGACGGACAAATTTTTTTTTTCGGTAAATACCCTATTCTATTATCCTTATTCCAATTCATTTGGGGCAGCTCGTCGCAGCATATCTCCTTTCATAGTTATCTATGTATAACTCGTCATCTCAACTGACACCTAGTTTCTAGCTAAATCATCCTTCACACAGTCCATCCATCATTTCTTTGGTCTTTCTCCACTCTTATATCGCTCCACATTCATACCCAAAAATCTCATATCCAGTCTCCGTTGGTTCTACTATGCGTGATCTAGAAATTGAACTCAGGACCTCACGCATTCCGTTTCCTCAAGAAAAAATGTCATCTTTAACAAACTGAAAGTTTATAAAGAATTTCAAGCTCTTGTTTAAAGACTACATCACAATAACACGCTAATATTATAAAGGCGAAAGTTTGTGAGTGTGTATGTTTGTTACTTCTTCACGGAAAAACTACTGAACGGATTTGGATAAAATTTGGCACACAGATAGTTTATAACCTGGATTAACACATATAATAGTTTTTATTTTCCCGTGGGATAATTTTCGAGTTAGCAACAGCTAGTTATCAATACATTACAACCTGTACTAGAAAAAACTACTTAATTACTTGCGTGTATGACCAGATGAATGAGAACGAGGTAAAAGGAGTATGTAAGGAACGTAACAAGTGGCGTTCTGTGGTTTCTGCCTACCACCATGGAAACAGGTCGTGAGTTTATGTACAGTCACGAGCAATAATATGTATACACTTGACCAAGTTTAAACGCGAATTTCTGGTGAAATGACGATTGCAACTTTGACTTTTATGACCTACTTTATGATGATATGGGTTCCAAAATATAGTTAAGTTACGTAACATGAAAATGTAATCATTACAGTGGGCGAAAATTGCTTCTAAAGTTTGCTAAGTGTATACATATTGTTGCTACTGACTGTATGTATGTGTCAACAAAATACTGTTCACTTAAAACAGCTAAACTTTTTACTTACGTTTAGACACATCACTATGGCAAACTATGTATATCATACATTGTAACAATCAAACATCTCAGTGCAATGCGCAAACACACAAACACACAGACATGCAGCACGTCAGTTGATAAACAAAATGGCTGTCACCGATGGTAGGTGGGTGAATAAATAAATATATACACCTCTGCATCTAGGACATACAATGTGGTCTACGTTAGAATTCAGGGGATAAGACTAAGACTATATTTATCTAGCTTATGCCTGCTGAGAGTATCTTGTTCCATTACATAATATTACTGGGATTAAAAGTATTATATGTGGTAATCCACGTTATAAACTATTTGTGTGCAAAATTTCATCTAAATTCCTTTGGCGGTTTTTGCGTAAAGGAGTATCAAACTTCCGTCCACCCTCAGAAGCTTTCGCATTAATAATAATTTGATGAAGGATTGAGAAAACAAAACGCGGCGCGGTAGTGTAAGAGTAACTTTGCCCGACCTGCAGGGCTATTGCGTATCTCTGTTGACAGATTTATTGATTATCACTTTGGCTCTGTGTGCTTTGATTAACTGTCAAATGGTTCCATTTTGTACTAAACCTTAACCAATTTGACAAATAATCCATGGAAAATATGACAGCCACTGTCATTTAAAAGATACGCAATAAAGTGGCTATCATAGTGTCCATCAATTAACTGTCAAATGGTTCCATTTTTACTAAACCATAACCAATTTGACAGTTAATCGATGGACACTATGATAGCCACTGACATTTAAAAAGATACGCAGTAGCTCTGCTGAAGGTTAATCAAAGTTTTATTTAATTTTTTCATCTGTAAATTTTTAGAAGCAGCCTTACAGTCTGAATTTGTGTCCGGTTAGTGGCAATAGAGACGCCACTACCGGGCCCGGGACATTCCATCAATAATATTTAAGTCTGTTTAACTAAGTTTCTCTCTGAGCAACCTCTTGAAGGACTGTAAATAAATCTCGACCGAAAATCGCGCGCGCGCGCCTTTGGCCTACACTTACGTGCTTAAAAAATGCAAAATTATAAAAAAAAAAATCAAAGAGTGCGTGATTGACAGTTGTCTGTACTCTTTAAAGATGCAGCGTTTAGAAATTTTGCAGTTCTTCGGAAGTTATTTTGCATTTCTTGGAAAGTTGTTTCTTATCACGAATACAATCACGTCTCTATGCGGCTGCCACACACTCGACGAGTGGCATGGGAAGTAGCGAGGAAAGGAGGCAGAGACATAGTGTGGTCACTTTACTCGTCATGCCGCACGTCATGCTCCTCGTCCTGCCCATCGCTCCCTATGTTGTCGGTTTGTGTTTTTAAAGGAGCGTCGCGATTAATTGCGCGAGTAGAGCAGTGTGGGCAGAGCGGGCAACATCGCGGCAAATGGCAGCGCGAGGAGCATAGCGATGAGCAGCGAGAGGAGCATAGTGTGGCGGCCGCATTAAGTATCAGTCATTAATTACCAGTTACTCTATACAGGGTGTAAATTAACCCTTCACATAGGACGTCAACCAAGCATTCTGTACATCAAACCAAGTACCCCTACGCAATTTTTTTTACTTTGAAACGACTTTTTTTGGAGTCAAAATTTACATTTTACGGTAAAACTCAATGTAGCACTCTTAAAACATTGTGCTAAGTTTTGAAAAGTAAACGGTTCATGGAGGTAATTTAAGTAAAGTTGTAACCTGAAAAACTAGTATTTACAAAAACAGCTGTGACAAATTTGGAACTTAGACCCCCAATATCTCCGTAACTAGGGGGTTCTCAGGTATGGTCTAGAACAAAAATAATATCGCAGTGGTGGGAAGAACAAGTGACCTTCGTTTGCGTTAAGGGTAGTTTTACACCTTTTATATGTCTCAGTATGGATATCGCCCTCAATTTCTTCATTGTATAACTGAAGCAACAATAACAGTTATATCAGTAAGTTGTCATTTGTTATATCAGATGTTACTTGTTATCAATATTCTTATCGGGGATTTACTTGCATCTGGTTATCGCATGACAATCCAATTTATTTCGACGAACAAGGTATTTGTGCATCGCGATATTATTTTACGACAATTTTTTTTGATATATGGCTTGTTCTCAATGTAATTTTTTTATAAACGCTGATATCGCAATTTAGAGATCGGGACTTTTTTATATAACACATAAGTCACATAAGTATATTTATACGTAACTAGGGGGTTTCCAGGTATGGTCTAGAACCAAAAAAATATCGCAGTGGTGGGGAGAACAAGTGCCCTTCGTTTGCGTTAATGGTACTTTTACACCCTTTATACGTAAGGAGTTTTATGTGACTATGGTTTCTTTTTTTGTTTGCTATAAATCCTCAATGTTACCTATCTACTATTCAAATAAAGAAATCGGTTAATAAATACTAGCTACATGCTCACGTGACCCGCGGCTTAAGGGATGGCTAATTAAGTGGGTCCATCATTTACATAATATCACGTCAAAGTAGAGGTATATTGATAGTACACCCATATTCCGCCGCTCGGATCAATCTTCAGGTGAAGGTGCTCTGGGCTACGTGTTGTTCAAAAGTTACCCGCGGCCTCGACATATAGGGCTAAGAAGGAACATGGGTGGTTTTTAGTCAGTAGAAGTCTGACACTCCCTTCCGATCTGCCCAAGAGCGGGAGGGGTTATTTAATAATGTTCCCACTGCAGGGACTCAGGCCTCCTCTCTAGGAGAGCGATGGGCTATAATCCATCATGCGGGTCACCCAGTGCGGGTTGATAGATGACAATTATGCCTTCGATTTTTTTGGTTCTAAGACATAAGTACCGGTTTCCTCACGATGTTTTCCTTCACCGTTTTGAGGGCAGTGGTGATGACATAAATTACACAAAGTAATGTGCCTGCCTGGGTTCGGTCCTCCGCCGCGTCTGTCTGTCTGTTCGCGATTAACCCAAAAAATACTGCACCGATTTTCATGCTGTTTTCATCAATGGATAGAGTGGGTCTCGAGGAAGTTTTTAATATAAAATTTGACCAACATCCACGCGGTTGAAGATGCGGGCATCAGCTAATGATTTATGATTTCTAAAAGCATGTCCACACAAAACCAAAGAGCCGCGCGTTGCTCAAACTGTGGCGAACTTTCCACACACTGCTCGGTGTGAAAGCGCCGTTCCGATACAGTTGCTATCTTACACAAATATACAACTACCTACCCCTGTGTTGCTTCTATACCGTGTGTATGTTTGAGCTCCTATTTTGGAGAGATTTGTTATGAAAACTATACTAACCATCACGCAGAGGTGTACCTAATTAATAATACACCTTCATTTCGGTCGGCCCTATTGCTTCAACCGGGGACAAATACTCCATGGCAGCTTCTGAGAAATTGCTATTAGAAAAACCCGGATAACACGTAGTCTTAACGTAGTATGAAGTTTTATTAAAATAGGAAGCTGTTTATTAATTTTGCTAACACTGACCCGTTGTAAATACCTTTCATTAATTGAATTGCACTCATCCTCTCCACATTATTTTTTTACTTTTCAACTTACAACTAACATAACAGGTCTTATCCTAATTCGTCGTCATTAGTTAGTATGGCAAATAACACACGACCAAATCGCCTTAGGGCCGGTTTTTTAATCGCTAGTTAACTTTTACCTGAGGAATAAATGTGATGTTTTGACAGATTTTCTATACATAAACTGTCATAATGACAAACTTATTCGTCAGATAGAAGTTAACTGCCGATTGAAAAACCAGCCCTAAGTATACCTACTCTTTTGAATTTTTATCACTACACCTGCTTTTAGACCGCAATGTTCCCATATAACTACCATTCCTCAATTTATCATTCAGAGAAGATAAAATGGTCGTATGAACAAAAGCCGAACCTTCTCTTTGTGACGTAATTAGTCAATGTACCATCAAGCAGTGCCCTCTACTAATACCTAGGATGTTCCATCCAACGAAAAGATATCGTGCAATTACTTTTGTTTACCTTGAGAGCAGTCTACAAGGCTTAACAAAAAAAGACGGGCTCTTGATAATAATAAGTGCCTTGTGTACCGAAACAGATAATCGTCAAAAAGCTTCGAAAAATCAAAGCTTGCTGGAGAATTAAATTAAAACCAATCGGGTGTTTCGTATCCAAAGGGATGCCATCAAAAGAACGTCAAAGATAATCAATTTTACAAATATCCCTCCCCCCGTTCACCGCCAGCGTACGTCTTTTACTTTTCATAAGAAATAAATCTTTTCAGACAACGCTTGAAGATGGATATCGTTAAACCTTAAAGGTCGTAACTCCACATTGCCATCACACAAAATTTAACTCTATTTTTAAACGGTAAAGTGGAAATTCGTATGCGTTCGAACTTGGTTGTACATAAGACGTTCCGATAAATGAAAATATGAAAACACTGTGTGAAAGTATCGAACTCAACTTTATTAATACTAAACGCAGTGCATTTTCCACCCTCTTTCCTATTGCCAAGCTTTCTTTTTGCATATCTGTTCAGGAGATACGACCTTTCCAAGTCGGGTAGTTGTCATCAATACCGTATCGTCTGCATTATCGTTTATATCGTAGCATTAAGACTGAACCGTTCAAGGGAAAAATTGGTTAATAAATGTTCTATTAAGGCGCTTACACATCATTCTATGCGAGGATTTTTGCGTTATTAAATTTTGTAAGCAAGTAAATGTTAATTTTAAAAACTACTTTTAGGTGTAGGTACTTCTGTCTTCTGTCTTGGGGATTACAGGCGTTATGTTCCGTTATGTTTGAAATTATTTTATCAGTAGTTACTTATGTTATTTAATATCCACTACAATGAAGCATAATATCTCTAAAACTAATAGGTAGATCATTATTATCGATACTGTTGACTTATTTTATCATTTGATTAACCATTGATATGCTTTTAATGGGAATTCCCCTACAATCATTCTTTGATATTAGTTTTTGTTGGGAGTTTCCACGTTTCACAGTGACCGATTATTTTGATAACTAAGTTGGTAATAACTGAGCAGTTGACCTTGTGGAATCACTAATCTGATTAATGAAAGATAAGATAATTTTAATTTGTCTAAAACATGATAGGTACATGACAAAATTCTGGAGGAAACGCATTGTGTGCAAATTATCCAGTGTGTTATTTAATCAGGTGATGAACGGGGTTTGGTTTACACTGAAATCAAAACGAGCTAAGTTTAATTGCTAGACATGATTGCGCTCATATTCATTCAAAAATTCTATTGAACTGCCAAAAGGAATGGCATTGCTATTAGTGTTTTATTTTACAATACCCCGAAACAGGTAGATATTAATTTTGTATCTTTAGATAGTTTACAGACTAAATTAATATGATAAAGAGGAAAGATTTGAATTGTTATTTTATTTAACTCAAAGACTACTCTGCTGATTTTAAAAACTTTTACATCATAGAAAGCTACATCTTTACGAAATTACATAGGTTATTTTATATTTTTAAAAACACTTGCTCGTCTTCGCGAATGAAGTGCTAGTTATTCATAATTATGTACATAAGGTTTTGGAGCAGGCAATGAAAACTGGTGGATGTTACACACGTCGTCATGATCTAGCCATGCCAGTTTCTTCATGACGTTTCCTATGATTGTTAAATAATCATAATAAAAATTAAATAAATAGTAGAATATTTGTGTCAGTTAAATATATTCTAATTTTCCTAGAGCACAGTTACTGTCATTATTTTATAAACAATTAGCTGTTGCCAGCGGATTCACCCGCTACAACTCGAAAATTATCCCACGGGAAGATAAAATCAGGATAAAAACTATCCTATGTGTTAATCCAGGTTATAAACTATCTGTGTACCAAATTTTATCCAAATCCATTCAGTAGTTTTTACGTGAAGAAGTATCAAACATACACACTCACACGCTCACAAACTTTCGCCTTTGTGATGTGATAAAGTGTGATTGCGAACGAAAATTATTTTAATGTAGATCTTTTATATAGATCACTAGCGGATGTCACGCGGTTCACTCGCGTATTTCCCGATCCCGTAGGAATACAAGGATATAAAGTAGCCTATGTTATCCGGGGATAGTGTAGCTTCCCAACGGTGAAAGAATTTTTCAAATCGGTCCAGTAGTTTCGGAGCCTATTCGTTACAAAGAAACAAACAAATCTTCCCTCTTTATAATATGTATTAGTGTAGATGTTTACATAAAAACTTAAGCATACCATTATTTTATTATTTATTACTGTATTATACCAACTAAGTTGGGTCACCTTCCAATCTAACCAGCTGCAGCTAAATATCTGTATTTTATACGGAGCAACTGACTATCTAACCTCCACAACCCAATATTATTGGGTAATACGGAAGTTTACAGTAAAAAAAAATATGATTCTAATTAGTTCTTCTTTTAAATTATCGAAAAATATTGGATACGTATTTTTTGTTTAATCAAATCAATAAAAAATGACGAAGATACAACGCGTCAAAGATTTGAGTTGGTTGTCACGTCACTCACCGGTAAATAATGTCATACTAATGTCTTGGAAAATGACGTCACACGAGTTTTCGAAGCACTGTATCGTCTTCATTGTTTGTTTACGTGAAAAAAGAAAAAATACGTGTGCAATACGTGTTTTGGAAATGTATCTGACAGATTACTTAGTTTTTTTTGTTAACTACCCTATTTTAAGACTGTTTACTACTGTTTTCGGGTACTGACTATCTGTGACGATTGTCAAATATCTGTCACACAAATGACAGCCAGGACCAACGTTTTAGCTTCCCCAGGCTCGGAGTAAACTCTGTATGTAATGATGGTCAATCATAACCTTTAAGGTCGATTCGTACGACTGCTATTATAAAGCCACAAGCTCCGATGCGGCCGATAGTGCAATAAAAAAATTATCGGTCGCTCCTCATAATTTTCTTTTTTTAATATCGTCTATACTTCCTCACCGTATGAGTATGTGTAAGGACCTTAACAATTGATCACATTATGACGTATCTCCAGTACTCCCTCAGACTGCAAGAGATAAATACGATCATTTATTATTAATGGCCGCTTTAGTATCTTTATTCGATGCTCATTACTGTTCCGATTTACTTACGGAGCTCTATCGGCTATTTATCTTGACTTGTTCTGGTGTGTATTTTCTATGAAATTTAGATAGTTCTAACATAGCTATCGGACTTCGGTAATATTTTAAAATAATTAGTTTGGTCTGCCTCGTTTGTTTAGCTAGTGTTTGCAAGTCTTCTGCTACTATTTTTTTACGTCATTTACTGGCTTTTTATAAAATTGCAAGGAATTTTTAGGATCATTCCCACTAGATCTACGATTCAAGGTGGTACGAAATCGTAGAACTAGTGGGAACAAAAAGTCCCATTAGTTCTACTGGTCCTTTTAAACAATTTTATGTATAATAGAAATAATGGGACTTTTTGTTCCCACTAGTTCTACGATTTAAGGGTGTTACAAAATCGTAAAACTATCGAAACTCAAGTTTCTCATTCCTTCTATCACACAGTTTAGGGTACAACTACAACGGCAACGGTTTTTCACTACTCATACTAGGTCTAAAGTTATCTGAGGAGCGGGTTGAAAGTAACACTTTTCAGCCCTAGGGAGAGTTGCTTTCAAAGGACAACTGTGAATTTAAAAAAATAAAAATGTGTAATTGGATGTAAGCCTGTTGACATCAAGCGATGTAATTGGAGCAAGCTTATTGCCATCAACCGATGTAATTAGGAGCAAGCCTATTCATATCAACCAAAAAAAAAACTATTTTACTTTCCTTGTATTCATAATTAGAAGCACAGTGCTTACCACGGGTTAAAGACTTATTTAGTCCCTTGAACTATTAGCGCCCTCGCTACGCTCGTGGGCCAAACCCCGTCTCAGGACAAAATAAGTTACTTTCACCCCCAAGGTAACAATGTACTATTGACATTCCTAATACTTTCGAAATTAATTAAGTCAATTCAACTCGATTTTATACTGGCATGGCCATCGGTCATCGGTATATTCTATTTTTTGTTAGTTTTTCGTACTTGTTGTCGTCACTCAAAACTTGATTCTGTTCCCGACACATGAAACTCGCTGTGTTCACTCACGAACTATTAACACTTTTAAAACTATGAACTAGATTAAAAGTGTTTTAGACATTTGTGTTAACAATCCGCTTCTTTTGTTACAGACTTCAAAATGCCGCCCTCCAAAGATTACAACGCCAAACAAAGCTACTCCAGGTCCTACTCTGATAGTAAGTATTAGATTTTTGTCCTTCTGCTAGACCTTTGCTTTATTTGTCCTTTACGGATTCTATCATTATATGACGTTTCCCGCTCTGGGCGAACTGGAAAGGAGTGTCAGATATGTCACCCACCCGTGTTCGTTCTTCCCTTTGTGTACCGGGGGTATCCCTTTCGAAACTTCGCGCAAAAATGTCCTTCGAAAATGTGCTAACATCTCGTTGAGGCGCACGTGGAACACGAAAGCGCCGTCGACACGGCCTGACGTCACCGTCTACAGACCCGTATCTGCTGGAACCTATCATTGACTGTCGTGTTATATGATGAGAAGAGATGGTAGAAGAAGACCAAAGAAAAGTTAGATGGAGTGAGTGAGAAGTGATATGAACGAAAAAAAAGGAAAATAATGTTAGCGTGACGATTGACAGGGAAGAGAGAAAACGTGTTGAGCCGACCCCAAATATCATGGGACAAGGGCACGACAGTTTTCATGGTTGAATTGCACCTAACACAAAATCGAATGACACTAATTGTAATTTTTGTTTAGCGTGCGATACGAGTATACGACCAAGGGGGTCGTATACCCCGTCGGGGCTGCGGCTGTTCACAAATTACCGCGGCCCCGACATATAGGGCTAAGAAAGAACATGGGTGGTTTTTAGTCAGTAGAAGGCTGATACTCCCCTTCGCTCTGCCCTAGAGCGGAAGGGGTTTTTTTTAAGATTTTCCTCCCGCCAAAAAAAAAGGGGGTCGTATCCGGCTGCGGGATGTTGTAAGCGCTACCGCGGCCTCGACATAAAGGGCGAAGAAGGAACATGGGTCATTTAAAGTCAGTAGAAGTGTGACACTTAATTCCTTTCGCTCTGCCCAAGAGCGGGAGGGGTTATTTGATGATTACCCACCACCAAAAAATAAGGGGGTCATATACTGTCAACTGTAGCCATGATACTATCCTAATGGTGGTATGGTATTATGATGATGTTAATTCTGAAGTTCTAATAAAGTTTTATTTTTTTGAGCGAAACCCTAATTCTTAAATATACGTAGCCTAAATAACTCCTTATAAAATGATCTATCTCACAGTAAAAATACCGTCAAAAAAACAGTACAGCCGTTTCGTAGATCAAAGAAGAAACAGATATTTTTTTAATGTATTTCTTGTCATGAATACCGTTTATTATTTTCATGACTACGCATTCTGTAAAAACCTGTTATTATGAAATTAACAACAAAAACTTTTATATGTATAATTATTTCAATAATGATTTGTCATCTTATGGTGACAATGCATTAAAGTGGCTTGCAACAAGACGTACCTATGTAAAAATAAATAATCTAGAATCCTAGATAGATAACGCTGGAAAACCCAGGTGACGCGGTACAGTGGCCAGTGACAGTTGACTAACGGTGGCCTATTGCCAAGTAGGTCTTTGTTCTTCTGACCTTCCGTGACATACCTAGATACATTACATATTGTTTAGAGAATAAATATTCTATGTCCAATTTGCGTGACTGCTAAGCATGTGGTTCTTAGGGCTTGATTCCCGGTTTTCGGGTAAAGCGTTATTGGGGTTTTCTATCAGGATTTTCCAAATTGCAGTCTGAGACTCGCCCTCTATTACAAAAGCATATTATTGCATTATTTAAACGTATGAATAAATGATGTGAACTAGACAATTTTTCCATTTCCGTCGACGATTAAAAGCGCGTCAATAACCCCATAATAAAAAAATAACGAATAAATAAATAAAAAAATAAATATTTTCTCTTATTCCAGATGGTATGTCGAACCAGGCGAGGGTCTACCACCCAGCGACCAATCTCATGCCGCCGCAATCACCTACGGGGAGGGCCCCTTCTGCTTTTGGTGCCGGCAAATCCAACACCTCATCTTATGATCGACAGAACAGCAACGGAAGATACCCTTGACGGACCCCATCGACCTAAGCCCGGAAAAGACAGTGGGGATCTCAAACTTCCGAGCCCGGAAAACTCAAAAATCTCGGCAAACTCGGCAGGTCTGATATTCGGACCAGATATTATCGATATTTCGATTTGGTTGTGTTAAAGGCAAATAACATTAATTATAAAAACAAAAAAAAATATACTGAATAGCAAAAAACATGCACTTTTATAAGCATTTGGTTTGTGGTTTTTATAATTTTTTTTTTATTACCAGCTATTCAATTTAAAAATGGGAAAGATTTCACAGACGATATTTTAACGACTTGTATTTTTCACTTCAATGTTTTGTCATTCCGAAAACCCAACTTTAAATGGTATTCGAAATGAAAAATGATAATTAAAAGAAACTTGTGATGTAGAGATTATTTTCAAATACCATTTTAAATGATACCCCACTTAGCATAGTTCGTATACTTAATTTTTTATTTATTTATCACAATACTTATGGCGTCTAGTTGCCGCCATATTGGATTTTGATTACTGCCATTTTTTTAGTGAGACTTGCAAGAATAAGACGAACCGATTGATGGACAGAATAACCAAAATTGGCCATTTCGTTTTATATGCAGAGGTGGCACTCTAGCGACGGAACAAATTGGTTAATTATATTAGGAACTTTTCTAGTCGGGTAAAAATGTTTATTAAGACGGGGCAACTTTTTTGATGATGTGATGGTGATATTTTTTTTTTTTTTAATATAAATTCTTATTAATTTGTTGCATTCCACAATGTGTAGTACAATGACATGGTAACTTCATATAAGTATATTGTGGGCCGCGGGTTGTACACTAGTTATCGCGGCCTCGACATAGAGGGCTAAGAAGGAACATGGGTGGTTTTTAGTCAGTACAAGTCTGACACTCCCTTTCGCTCTGCCCAAGAGAGATGAGAGAAGAGATGAATTTCCACCCGCCAAAACAAAAAAAAAATAAGTATATTGTATTATCATTGTACCTTCATTATATCTTATGGTTATAGTTTTTATGTTAAATAACGGAAAATAGGAAGTTAAATGTGATTGTAGTTATCAGAATTAACTTAGTTTTTTTTTAACCATTCCCCGTAATTGTTTGTCGAGTCGTGTGTCGTGTATCATTGAATAAAATCAGTAGTTAACTAATCGTACTTTTTTTTATTAATTTATCCAACCTCATTACCACAGAAAGGGAAAGTTTGCTCAGAACGTTTTGATAGATGTATTTTAGTAACTTCATTCAAAATATTATTCATTGCCTATTTTGGCAATTAAATTTTTAATTTTATAAATTTAATCAGGTAGACTTAGACATGTAAGTCTGTAACGTACAAATGTAATCATTAAAAAAATATATTATATCGGATTATCATCATCTCAATCTGTTTGTTTTAAAATTCAATCGCTTTATGTAAATAATTCATTAGGTAGGCACCAAAACAAAATATATAAAAAAACGTGTAAGAAAGGTATCTACTTAGAAAATAAGCATTTGTAATTTAACATATTATTATGTAGAAATGTAATAAAATTATTTGTAAATATTGTAAAATATATGACGTGAACCTATATAAAAGGAAAAATAAATACTCCGATTGTAAACCTATTTCGTATTTTAATCAATGTATCCTTATAGTTTTGCATTTCCTTGATATATCCTCAATCTGACGTACTATATATATTATTAAATAATAGTATAATATAACATCACGCCTATAATCTCCAAAGAGTTAGGCAGTGGTCTACCTAATATTACACCCACATTTTAGCAATTAAATTCCCATGTTAAAGAGGGCGAGCTTATTGCTATCAACCGGGTCCAAATTCCGACTCCGTGTCTGCTATTGAGAAATTACTGATGGAAAGAACCCAATAACACTTTGCCTGTCCCGGGAATGAAACCTAGGATCTCATGCTCAGCAGTGTGACCACTAAACCACCGAACCAGTAACAAATAACAGTTTGTATTTGTTTTGTTTGGTTTCAAAAACCGTTGCCCCACACTAGGAATTTCTCCTGTATCGTGGGTGCGGTCACAAACATTTAAACCCACATACACAAATACCCAGACTCGGAGCAACCAAATATTTGTTCCGTGCGGTGATCGAACTTGCGACACGTAGCGCAGCAGTCCATTGCTTGAACTGCTGCGCCAACCGTGTCGTCAATATACTTACTTACTGCCGTATTTAGAGACGTTTTATGATTTTGTATGTCAAATCGACGGCTTAAGTAATCATTAGACATCTCTGAGTTACTGCCGCACTCAGAGACCTTTAATGGTTACAAAGGCCATCACTTAATAAAGGTGTTGACAGTTTTGTCATACAAAAATATGTCAAACCTTTACTAAGTGACGGCTTAAGTAATAATTATAATCTCTGAGTACCTACCGCAGCAAAGTATTTCATGGCTGGTAATTTTAAAGTTTTAGGGCTGATGACTACATCAGTGGAAATGATTCCTTTGCTAATTTAATGGTTTAATATGTGAATGACACTCTAATGAATGTTCAAAACAGATTTTTTAACGGGAACTTTATTCCTTAAAACGAGGTCACAATAATTAGGTAGCTGACTCAATTTTTGAAAACTGATCAATCCCCATTGCCTTTCATAGGACAGCACAGGATGAAAACCAGATTCAAAGCGTTTTATTTCTAGCGTAAATGCTAGAAATAATATTTAATTTAATTAGGTATATTTTATTTAAATGGCTTGTGATAGTAGCGACATCTTTCCAATCAATAGTGATCTATAAATCAATTTAGCTCGTAAACTGCACAAAAGGTGGCGCTGTTACAAACGACTCAGCGTTTATTAGTTTGAAAAGAAACACAGTTTAAAAATTTAAAGTTGGTCACTTCGAGTTTGTATCAAGTGCCTACCTTTTTTTCTGGCTTTTTTGGGGTCGGCTTCCAGTTTTTCGAGATTCAGCTGAATACTAATGCATATAATATTTTAAACGGAGTCTGCGTATCTAACCTCGCAGTTAGTACAGTATAACACGATACACCTTTGTAAGTCCGAGTCATCCTAGTTCAGTTCAATAAAAATTAAAAAAATATATGTATATTATTTCAAACTATTAGTTTTAAGATCTACAAAGCGCCATCTGTGAGTCTGTCTAGTGTCCTTCAAGGATTCAATCAATACTCGGTTGTATTAGTGTTGACATAAACGTATAGATGTCACTTTGCTCAAACACAATCTCGCTTACAATAATGGTCCAAGTTATAAGTAGCAAGTAAAGTTTCAGTCTACAAATGGCGCACACTTGCCTAAAAGTAACCAATACACTTGAGATTTGGAACTTAAATTCCAGCAAGCACCTAACACAACTTTAAGTCACAATCAATCCAACAAAATATTTTATTTCACTTATACCTACCATTTGCCTAGTAGTTTTCTCCCCAAACTTGGAAGGTAAATAATTTATTTATTTATTTTATTTAAAAGCAATCGGTCGGTATCGGTCGATAGTTACACCTATCGGTCGGTATCGTTCGATAGTTACACCTGTCTCTAATTCAAACTGCGTCTTTGGTCGCAGAGTAGTAGAGGGGTCTTTAACTGCTTCTGCCTTTTCTGCTTTTTTTTAAAAAAAAAAACGTTGCCCCACACTAGGAATTTCTCCTGTATCGTGGGTGCGTTCACAAACATTTAAACACATACACAAATACCCACACACTACCACCGACCCGCGACCCGTACCCGTTACTTAAAGATACCTAAGTAACGAAAATGTGAATGTACTAATGGGAACACCTCTGCTTAACCCTTCGGGGATCACAGCCGTGATGTTATATTATGTTTAATTCTTTCGAGATAGCAGGCGTTATATTAATATGACATTTGTGAAGTTTCAAACTCAAAATGATATAACATAACCGCACCCATCCGTTTATTCTACAAATACACGAATTTTTAACTTACGCCAATGATAACACATTATCATTTAATTACAAATAACATGCTTTAGTATTAAAATTGATTCTTAATAGTCTTTCCGTCGATTAAAAGATAGATACAGTTTGGCAATCATTGAAATCCTTTATTTGCTCTATACATATAATAAATCGAAATAGCTTTATGGATTTAATTAATTATTCTTACTGTATAAATCGCTTTAGTTTGTCTGAATTAAATAACAGTAGATGGCAGGTTAAGCTGTTTTAGCCGAGGTCGGTTCCTGGATGGGTGTCCATCGTCACATATCAAGTTTCCTGCCTCGGAAAATCGATAAATGTTTCTACACGACCCAGGAATACCTTTTTTTTTTTTTGGCGGGTGGAAAATCATCAAATAACCCGCCGCTCTTGGGCAGAGCAAAGGGAGTGTCAGACTTCTACTGACTAAAAACCACCCATGTTCCTTCTTAGCCCTCTACGTCGAGGCCACGATAACTAGTGTACAACCCGCGGCCCACCCAGGAATACCTTAGTTATAAGAATAGAAAATTAGTGTAGCGCCTTACTATGTTCCTATAATCAGTGCATTAATTAGTTAAGTTATTGTGTAGTCCAAAATGTAATGTGTAAAACTTTCATAAACTTTTATTTTAAATTTTAAGTGCACACCAGAAATGGTTAATATGAGGATCTTATCTGTAGTATTATGTAATGCACTATGTACCATCTATTTACTCATATTAAGCGAATAAATTATTTGATTTGATTTGAAAGCCAGTGGTTGCGACTGTCATTTGTAGATTCAGCTGCAGCAGTCGTTATGAAACCTAAAGTCAGACAACTAGTCTTACAAAGGTTGCCTGTTTTTGAGTAATTCCTGAAAGAAAAATCGGAAAACATATTTTTTTATTTGAAATTAAAAATTATGTTTGCCAAGAGTAAGCCTACTCTTGGCCTCAATCTTTATAACTTTACTTAAATTACCTCCATGACCCTTTTACTATTCAAAGCATCCACTAGCACAATGCTTTAAAGAGTGCTATATTGAGTTCTACCTGAGATTTTTTACCCCAAAAAAAAAAGTCGTTTCTATTATAAGTAATGCAGAGTAGAGTGATAAACACAGTAGACAAGAAGTGAAATATTTAATATAATATTAAATAAAATTACATTGACATGCTTACAATGAAAAAACAGTTGCTTGGATACAAACAGAAAAGAACTCCAGCTTCCACATTTGAATGACAAGTAAATTCCATAAATGGCCAGCGTTATACTTCCAACACCCCCCCATAACGTGGGCATCATGATGGCTTCATGCCACACCAAGCTGGCGAGTGAACACCTCGTGCTTGACACAGCCCAGGGGCTTAGTGAACACATCTGCTAACATCTCATCCGTAGGGATGTATACAATTTCTACGTTAAACCTATCTATCATATCTCTAACGTAATGAAATCTTATTTCTATATGCTTGCTCCGTCTGTGATGAGTGTGATTGATAGCAAGCTGTATAGCAGATTGGTTGTCACAATACATTACAATTTTACAAATAGTCGTATTTAGCAATTCCTTAATTAAAGCTTGTAGGAACACCGCTTCTCTACTCGCTTCGCTCAAGCTGCAATACTCCGCCTCGGTGGACGAAAGCGATATGCAGGACTGTTTGTAGCTACCCCAAGATATCGTATTAACGCCGTACTTAAACACATACCCCGTGTACGACTTACGATCAGGATCTGCCGCCCAATCTGCGTCAGAATAACCCTCAAGAACGGGAGCTACACTCGACTTCTTAAATACCAAAGCCTTTTGCTTAGTACCTTTAAGATATCGCAGTACACGCTTAGCTTGATTCCAATGTAATTCCGTATAACAACTGTTAAATTTACTTAAATATGACACGGCAAACGAAATGTCAGGTCGCGTAGTTACACATAAATACATAAGACTACCAATCAACTCTTGATACGGAAACTTCGTTACAACGTTATTTGTAGCATTATTAGAACTCTCAATTACCGAACTAACATTAGTTATCATGGGAGACTTTACAGGTTTACAGTCTGTCATGCCAAAACGATCTAACATATTGTCAATCCGCTTTTCTTGACTAAGTTTGATGGAAGTTGCATCACGTTCTACCTTTATACCTAACATGTTTCGTACCGGGCCTAAGTCTTTGAGTTTAAAAACATTTAACAAAGAACTTTTTAACGTCTCAGCCAGACGTTTGTCATTATAGAACACGAAAAAATCGTCAACATACAGAGCGATAAAAACAATCGACTCACCTGATCTCTTAGTGAAGATGCAGTCTTCTTGTTTACACTGTCTGTATCCCAAAGAAAATAAGACATCTTTTACCTTTTGGTACCAGGATCGTGATGCTTGCTTCAACCCATAAACAGCCTTTCGTAATCTATAAACTTTGTTGTCACTCCCAGGGCATATGAAACCTTCCGGTTGTTGCATAAAGATCTCCTCCTGCAAATTTCCATTCAGGAATGCTGTCTGCACGTCTAAATGATCAATCTTAAGGTTCATTTCTACTGCCAGACATAGCAACAATCGTATAGAACAATGACGAACGACCGGTGAAAAAGTTTCTTGGAAATCTTCACCATATCTTTGAGTATAGCCTTTAGCTACCAACCTTGCCTTATAACGTGTAATGTTCCCATCCGAGTCTCGTTTAAGGGTAAAAATCCACTTATTTTTAACGACGTTCTTGTCAACCGGTTTATCCGTAAGCTCCCAAGCTCCATGTAAGACAAAAGAATCGATTTCCTCTTTCATGGCCTTCAGCCATAACTCTTTATCTTCACATTTCAAAGCTTCTTTGACAGTACGTGGCTCTATGGACTCTGTCACATTACACACGTTAGTTATATTACAGGTTGTCTTAGGCATACGTGGACGTAGGTTATATCGTGTACTAGTAGAGTCTGGTGCCAATTCAGGCGACGTTACCGAATCTTTACTAGCCTCGCGTTCACACTCCAACTCAACAGGATGATTTGGTGATTGTGCGGGAACTGTATCTGGCTCCGCCTCAAGTGGATGATCTGACGACTCAGCCAACAGGTACTCTGACTCCGCCTCAACCGACGTACTCTCCAGCATCTCCCTCTCATCATCAAATTTCTTTCCGTTAGCAACACAAACTTCCTTAGTCGACGACTCATCAAGAGCTTGAAACCATTCTTGTCGTCCTGACATATGATCTGTCGCTCCAGAATCAATAATCCACGAACTGTCAGTGTTAAGTGCAGACAACACCATAGAGGTCGACGTCGTTCCATTGCGGTCCAATTGAGGACAATCCTTCTTGACATGTCCTTTAGAACGACACTTCCAACACCATAACTTGTTCGTACTTGACGAGGTACTAGCGTGTTTTGATGTACTTGAGGCATTTTTCTTCTCGCCTCGAGAGCTAGCCTTTTCATTACTACGATTCCGTGTAAATAAGCAGCCATCGCCATTATCAGCAGCACTCCCTTTCCATCTCTTATCTTGAAGTAGTTTTGTTTTTACCATATCTGTAGTTATGTCTATCCTAGAATGCTCCAGAGCCATTATCATTGGGTCATAATCTTGAGGCAACCCTTGGAGCATAATAGTAGCCAGAAATTCATCATCAAGTGGTTTCTTCATACTACTGAGTTGTTCAGCAAGTGACAAGATCTCGTTGACATAAATTTCCATGCTATCGAACTGTTCTAGCTTAATCGAGCATAAAGTTCGCAGACACGACAATCTACTTTGCAACCCGGTATCATCGTAAGCCTTTTGCAAGGCATCCCATACATCCTTCGCAGTTTTCGCCTGCACAATGTGAGAATAGCACGATTTTTCAACACTCAAACATAGCCTCGCTCGAGCTTTCTCCTCTCTACGAGCTAATATGTTAGCGTTCTCACCTGAGGTTGCGTATTTTCCAGTAATACATTGCCACAAATCCTCGAATACAAGTATATTTTGCATTTGAAATGCCCAATCGCGATAGTTGATGGTACCTTTCAGCTTTTCCATCGTAACTTTCGAATTAACATACTCATCCATATTTCGAGTAAAATAATAATATTTTCACAAAATATTTACACTTCACACATGTAGCACATAACCTATTATAAGTAATGCAGAGTAGAGTGATAAACACAGTAGACAAGAAGTGAAATATTTAATATAATATTAAATAAAATTACATTGACATGCTTACAATGAAAAAACAGTTGCTTGGATACAAACAGAAAAGAACTCCAGCTTCCACATTTGAATGACAAGTAAATTCCATAAATGGCCAGCGATAAACTTCCAACAGTTTCCCAGCAAAAATGTTTGCGTAGGGGTACTTAGTTTGATGTACAGAATGCTTGGTTGACATATGTGTGAAGGCTTAATTTATACCCTGTATTTAGTGGGTAATATAAAATACCGGATTCTAAATAAAAGTTGTTTATATTTACCATACTGCCCGCAGATTTGTAAATTTAATGTTTATTCATAAATGTGCATTGATAAGAGTTGCCATGATTTTAGTGTTACTATGCAGGACACCAATCCTGATTCTTATTGACACCATGGTATGGTTGGGATACCATGGTGCTTGGTGTCTAAATCGTTGGTTCGAACCCAGGTACTCGTATTACTTTATATAATTTATTTCATCACCGCTGCTCTCAAAACGGTGAAGGAAAACACCGTGAGGAAACCGGCATGTCATTGAACCTAATCATGTGATATCTACCAACCCGCACTGGGCCAGCGTTGTGAATTATGTTCAATTCCCTCTCATATAGAGGAGACTTGGACTCCCAGCAGTGGGAAAAATGTAATCTAATCATGCATGCTTATGCTTATGACCCGTCTTAAAGCAATCTAAATTTTTAGTGTGGAAAAGAGATGGTGCTAGAGACCCTGTATAGCTCTGTCACTTTTCCACACTGAAATAAAAACAAAACTGTTTTGATATGCCATGGTAACCAGGACATTGATTTTGAGAAAGGGTTTTCTAAATCGCAATCCCTGGATAGATTTATGGGATGTTATAGAAAGCGAATACAATAGCTTATATAAATTGGCCCTGGTACTCAACCTTTCAAACTAACGGTTCCGTGTCATCAGGAGTTTAAACAGTGTCAAAAAAAAACTTTAAAATATGTATGATAATATTGCTTTTATAGTCCGAAGTTCTGGAGTGGGTACCGCAAGCCGGCAGACGTTGCGATGTAAGGCCTCCCATTAGATGGTCCGATGACCTGGTGAATGTTGCGGTGATCCACTGGATGCGAACGCACGGGACCGGTTATTGTGGCGACACAACGGGGAGGCTGTCCAGCTGTGGACTTATTTCGTCATCGAAATGATAATAATGATGATGGTTCTGTAGATATTGATATTGCTTATCGGCTCCTTAAGTTTTCAGTAGAGCTATGGGTTTCCTGGCACATGCTTGCACTGACTGGATAGGTCCGCTAAAATCTGTGTAAAACATATATAAATTACTAGCTGTTGCAAGCGGCTTCGCCCACTATAACTCAAAAATAATCCCACGAGAAGATAAAATTGGAAAAAAAACTAACCCATGTGTTAATCCAGATTATAAACTATCTGTGTACCAAATTTTATCCAAATACGTTCAGTAATTTTTACGTGAAGAAGTAACAAACATACACACTCACACACTCACAAACTTTCGGCTATATAATTTTGTCTTTCTCTTGTTTTGAGCGGGAAAACTTTCATTGATACCCTCCGGGTAAAGCGGAGGGTTATGTCGGAGTCTCACCGTCTAAAAACCCACTGTTCCTTCTACTTCAATGCGTAGCGGTCGGGGGCCCGGGTGTCACAAGTGGCCAGCGCGATAGCATGATCTCTAAGATCGTGCGCAGGAATCACTACGTGCCGGATGCAGAACCCTCAAAGTACAGGTACAGTCGAACAAGCTAAGAAGTATACAGCCTGCTAAGTTACATTGACTTTTAAGATTATACAGATATATTTAGAGACTGATGCCCAACGCTACAGTGTTTGACATCAGTCGCTTAGTGCGAAACGCTTTATAAAACAAAATTGCAATCAATATTTTCAGTGTTATAGAATAATAAAAAAACTCTAACTGTATACAATACTTATTTGCTTGTTCGACTGTACCTAACTCAAATAACTTACTCTTTTATCTAAGTAGGTACTTGCAGGTAAACGATAGTTTTTGCGCAATTTGACTGACGTGCATCACGGAGGTGGCGAACCAAATTACTGTTTAATCGATTTTTCGCTATTCTGTCTCTTTTCCAAGTAATTGATGACTATTTATTGAATTATTTATTAGTTAACCTGGTTCATTGGATACGGTTTTATCGTTTTATAGCGCAATTTTTGACGTAGTTTCGTTCATAAATTCAACTAGTTCGTATCTTCATTTTTATTTAAGAGAAGCAAGATTGTGAGCCGGGTCGTTTTTGTGAAACCGTTTGGTAAATATTTAAAGTATTACGTTTAGGCGTACTTTTTTAGTTTATCATACATCAAATAATCCCAACCAAGTTAGCGAAATCAATTAAAAAACGTTACGGAGTTATTGGGGGTCTAAGCTCCAAATTTTTCACAGCTGTTTTTGTAAATATTAGTTCTTTAGGTTATAAATTACTTCCATGGCCCCTTTACTATTCAAAGCACCCACTAGCACAATGTTTCAAGAGTGCAACATTGAGCTTTACCGTAAAATGTGATTTTTTACCCAAAAAAAAGTCGTTTCCCAGCAAAAATTTTTGCGTAGGGTTACTTAGTTTGATGTACAGAACGCTTGGTTCACGGATGTGTGAAGGGTTAATTTACACCCTGTATATATATCATAATAATATAGAATATTCTTTAAATACGGTAGGTTGAGTGTTAGTTTGAGGTGTGAAACAACAGATTTTACTTCTTTGTAAGAAGTTTACTGCTGTATTTAATTTCTTGAGCCACTCGTCTTAATTTGTAATGTTATTTTGTGTATTACTTATTTTTGTGAATGCTGTTGGCGACTGTGTAAGTCAAAGACTTTCAACCTATAAATACTTAAGAAAATAATATACTGTTCACAGAAGCTGTTGGTGAACCTACATTAATAAATAAGTGCAGTAAAGTATTAGTGGTAAAGTCCTAAAGTACTTAAAAGGAATGTCCAGTTATATTAATAAAAAATGGTGACTCTGTGTTTAAAATCAGTGTAGGGACCGTATTGAGCTCAGTTATCTCTTGCATCATGCAAGAATAAACTGTTAAGGAAAATAATAATAAAAAATAAACACTTTTATTATTTATTACTTATTAAAAAAAATATTATTGTTAAATAATTGATCCTGTAAATAATAACTTAAGTTTACAAAATTTATAATTGATTGAATAAAACTGAACTGGAAAGTGAATTTTGTGCAAAATGGAAGATTTTGATTCTGAAAAAAGTGTGGAACGTAAAAATCGGTGGCAGAAGAGGAAATATTTCTTTAGACAGGTACTTAATTATATTTTGATTTTTTTAAATATTCATATTTATTTTGTAAATATTAATATTTATTTTGTAAATGTATTTGTTGTTTTTTGGCCTATTCCCGTATTTAAAATCGATTTTAATCTAGTCTCAATAGCATCTCAACGACAATCAATGTCAAATAGTCACGCTTGTAACCTCTTAAGGGTTAGGCAGAGGTGTACATACTTAATAGTTCCAGTTAAAATACGAAAACGACCCTTAGATACACACCAAGGGATGACTACTGTCTTGATCTACCCCAAGTAAGATGGTCGTAAAAGAAACTAAGTGATTTTAGAAGGGATATAAAAATTGCCTACTCTAGTGGCAATAGATAGATGCACAAACTGACACATAAAGCTATACATTCAGTATAAAATAACCTGACGTTGTACGAGCTTCCCGAACAATGAAAGATCAGCGTGTACTTATCTTTATTGGTCGTCGTGCGTACTTAAATTAACGACCATCACACCCTGGGCAGTGGTTTATTCCCATCTGTCTCCACTGTTGGTAGTTGCAAGAACTGGTCGTATCTACCACCAATAATGACTGACCTGACTGGCCTGTTGGTCTAGTGGTTAGTGACCCTAACTGCTATGCCGGAGGTCGTGGGTTCGATTCCCACCCAGGACAAATGTTTGTGTGATGAGCAAGATCATTTGTTCTGTGTCTGGGTGTAATTTATCTATAATATGTATGTATTTAGAAATATCTATGTATGTTTATCAGTTGTCTAGTACCCATAACACAAGCTATGCTTAGCTTGGGACTAGATGGCGTTGTGTGATAGTTGTGGAATATTATTATTATTATTATTATTAATGGTAGTTGTGTATTATATCCTAAAAAGGATATTATGGAAAAGCTTGTTTTTTTTTGGTATAACGTAGTGTAATTTAAATTGCTTATTTATCAATTACTATTACAGACTCTGTGATAGTAATTAAATTAAAATTTGAATAAGGTACAAAAGTGGTTTGTGTATCTGAAAACGTGTAAATAGAAGACATCTCAAATGTAGCAGTTTACTAAAAACCAGGGTAAGTAAACATTATTGTATGTACTTTATTTTTGTATCTCAATCATAATTTTCTTTTTACATACTTACATAAACTTTCGCCCTTTTCCCTAGAACGCCACTTGCTACAATAATATCAATGATATATTAAAACTATAGATACGTTGTCCGCCCTCAAAAATGACAACATGAAATGAAGACAATTGGCAACATCGCGCTTAGTTACGCACCAACCTCTCACGCGACGCTACGTTTGTTCTTAATTTAAATCGTGTGTGTAAAGCGCCGCCATGTTAGTTCATGACGTGTCTTTATTATAATACGTCATTGAATTATATACATACCTTTGCCTCATCCACAGTCATACTCGTACATCTGCAGGGCTATTGCGTATCTTTTAAATCACAGTGGCTATCGTATTGTCTATGGATTAACTGTCAAATTGGTTATGGTTTAGTACAAAATGGAACCATTTGACAGTATTTGAAAGGCACTATAGGTTAGCCACTGTCATTTAAAAGATACGCAATAGCCCTGCTGGTCATACACGCACACCTGTAACAAGAACTATGAACGTATCTTTTCTGAACATCATCATCTGCCTAGCCTTTTCCCAACTATATTGGGGTCGGCTTCCAGTCTAACCGGATGCAGCTGAATACCAGTATTTTACATGTAGCGACTGCCTATCTGACCTCCACAACCCAGGCGATACTAGGTAATACGATACCCTTTGGTAAGACTGGATGTCAGACTTTCAGGTCACTGACTACCCGTAACGACTGCCAAAGATCTATATATGGCACCCGGGACCAACAGCTTAACGTGCTTTCCGAGGCACGGAGGAAACTCGGTATGTAATGGGCGGTCACCCATCCACAGATCGACCTAGGCAAGCTCAGCTTAACCTAAAGATCGACCCGAGTGGCAGTTCTTGTTAAGCCACGAGCTCCTCTATCTTTTCTGAACAACCTCAGCAATAAGGTCAGTGTATGTCTTTCTAGGGCGTCCGCTCTCGGTGTTGTCACTCACATTTGCCTTGTAAATAAAATAATTAACACCACCTACGAGTACCTCGTTTCTTTTTGTTTTAACAAAATAATGTCTGTCACAATATGTTTGTATTTTTTAGGGTTCAGTAGCCGAATGTCAAAAAACGGAACCTTTATAGATTCATCATGTCTGTCTGTCCGTCCGTTTGTCACAGCCACTTTTTTCAGATACTATTGGGACTACAGAGTTGAAAATTGGTAGGTAGATTTATTCTGTGAACCGCTTCACGATTTTTATACAAATATAAAAAAATAAAAGATTAAGGGGATATACATGGAATTGAAATTAAAAAAAAGTTTTTTCACCAAACGTTTACGTGGTTTATAGACAGGTCATTAAAAGTAACGAGGTTCCTAAAACCATTTTTTCTCAAAGTCAATTGTTTGGATGATAGACACTTCCAAAGTGGTGAAATGTGCCCCCCTCCCCTCTAGTTTTTAAACTAAGAGAGTAAAAAACAAAAAAAGAATATGCTGTAGATCGCAACGTAAACTTTCAACCAAAATTGGTTTCAACGATAGACAGTGAACAGTTTTCAGTTTTCATTAAAAAAAACCGCAAATATAACTTTGTCATTCATACCAACACTATGAAAAACAAACTTATCAAAAAACATGTTTTTCTATTGCCGCTTTAATAAGAGATAATACAAATTAAAAGGTACGGGTGCAAGTTCAACTTGCACTTGGCCAGTTTTAATAGCGTAAAACAATCGTCGAAGAAAAAGTTTATGTAAAATTTCATGTAGGTACCTACCTACCTACACCAAATTATATGCAGAACCAAGTGGCAGAAAAATGACAAAAATGCAAAGACAACATTTTCCGAGCTGATTTTCCTGCCGTCCACTTGACAATAAAAGATAATTATAGTGTCAAGTGTCATCATAAATTATTCCTATCAAAACAGTTAAATCAACCATAGACGTGGAAGGCCACAGACACACTACAGCAAAAAACTATAAGAATAACTTGTAAAAAGCAGAAGACATCCAATGACCCAACCAATTTTTTTTCTACTTTTAATTGTTAGGTATTTCAACTTGTTAATAGCTAGGCCCAATAAGGCTATACTGGTTTCTATGTTAGATTAAATACTTGGTGATGTCAGACGGCTAGTTAATCGTCAAGTGTGCTACGACTATTGGAGGATATCACTAATTTAAGTATCATCTGCCTCGAGTGGGAACAGAATTACAGTCATCGTCACATCTACCAGCACTAATGGTGGCATATGTGTGAAAAAGTTGCAACTGTCACCAGTGGGGACAGACTAGTGTGGGCAGATCGGTGTAAATAAACCCCCTATTCTTCTCTACATCTTATGGTTCTCTTTGATCTAGACGTGATGTTATAAGGATTTTATCATGCCTTTTAACAGAAATCATTTAATTACTATTAAAACATTTTTATGTCAAAAAAGGTATCTGGAACAGATATCATAAACTTTTCTTGTTAGGGTCAATGACTGTCAGGGCCTGATGCAAGCCATGGTCGGGATTGGGACGCCGTCACCTCCTTTGTCCTTCTGCGAAGCAGTGTTGCTAGCAAAGGAGGTGGCGGAACGTGAGAGGGAGAGAACCTCTCGTCTCGAGCGTCGGAGGCCACGTGATGGCTTCCACCCACCGTAGACGCGGGCCTGTGGACGGTGAGTAATGGGCTAGCTCGCCGCCCGTCCGTCTTATGACAACGACAGGCCGTGTCGACGACGCGTTCGTGTTCCACGCGCGCCTCTGAGAGATGTTGCAGAGAGTTTGCAGAGTCGATGCAAGGGCCGACGCCCGTCGAGGGTTGCGGGTTGTTCTCAAGAGAAAGAAGGAACATGGGTGGTTTTTAGTCAGTAGAAGTCTGACACTCCCTTTCGCTCTGCCCAAGAGCGGGAGGGGTAATTTAATGATTTTCCACCCGCCAAAACAAAAATGGGGAAATTACCGTTTTAGATATTGTCAGTCCTAAACTTCCAAGGTGTTGTCGATGTCTGTGCAAACTGTATGACGTTGGTCCTGTGTGCCTCAACAGAGGGCAAGACAGGCGTTGGAAGATACGAGTAGATTGTTCTATTCAGATTTACGAGATTGGAGGTAATTTTTTAACGTTTTTCCTTCCTCGAATATCGATTACCATATTTTCCAAGTAGATTATCAACAATAAAATATAACGATCTAATATAATTATACCAATATAGGAAAATTGCTTTTTTCACATAGGAAAACTACGAGCGAGCCAAGATAAAACGACTGCAAAACTTGAAAATGAGTTAGAATAAATTATTAAAAAAATATAGTAGTATTGTCTGTGTCAAAGTCGTTGTAGAAAACGGAAACACTTCGAATGTAAGTGTCTTATTTGGTTGAAATAAATAAAAAAGAAGTATCTGATTGTAATTCCAAAATAATAGCTAAATTACAAACAGGTACCTAATTCAATTCATTATTTATTTAGATAATGATGGCAGTATATTTAGTGACCTGCCCTTGTCACATATATCGATGTGTAGTTTTTCAATAATAAGTATTATGATAAAAAATATAATATTGTGACTGATAAGAGGATGGAGTTTCTTGCCCATTCTTGTCATTCTCATTCTTCTCTTACCATTTGGAATAGGCAACTACAGTACCTACTTTAACCAGATTACTATGACTGGAGCTTTGCTTTCTTCGTTTATCTGACATACAAAAATGCCCTTTTTTTGGGTTTGGGAAATCATCAAATAAACCCTCCTGCTCTAGGGCAGAGCGAAAGGGAGTGTCATATTTCTACGGAGTAAAAACCAGCCATGTTCCATCTTAGTCCTTTATGTCGGGGCCGCGGTATCTCTTGCAAACAACCCGCAGCCCTGACGAGGTACAAAAGTGCCTGTAATGGTATGGTTGGAATAAATGCTTTGAGTTCGAGTTCGTTATTAGACTTATTGATTAGAAGATACCCGTATGCTTAGTATTACAAACAAGAAATATTACCATAGATTCGTAGATTACAAAATTGCAACTGGTAACAGGTATTAGTGATTGCCTCATTCAAATTTACATACATACACTTATTTAAATCAGTCAATAACCAGTAAGAAAATGCCTAATAAATTACCTAAAACAGGCTAAAAATAACAGGTTTTTCTGCTTTAAGGCAGGCTAAATAGTAATGAGTAGGTACCTATAAATTATAGAAACCTAGATTCTGTCCGTTGGTTTTCTTACGTGGACGTCAGTCATTAACCCTCGAAAACATACCAATGAGATGAAAAGTATCCCATGTCCAAACCCAAGATATGATTTCATATTTTAGGAAGTACCAAGAGGTGAAGTGTAGATAACTGCGGTACTCAGATATATTTTAATGATTACTTAAGCCATAACTTAGTAAGGATTTGACATAATTTTATATGACAAAACAGTGAAAAGCTTTACTAAGTGATGGCTTAAGTAATCATTAAAGCTCTCTGAGTGCGGCAGTTAGACTGTTAGAAGTGATAATTTTTTTGTAGCAATCGCAGAGTCTGGATTTGTTCCCGGATGATGCAAATAGGTTGTAACTAGCCCCCTATTACTTGGGACTTTTTAAACATAACTATCAAACTATGGTTAATATACCTGGCTACGTACACCTTTTTTCGCAACGGGATCCAAGACAGTTACATCGTTTCTCTTCGATTTCGTCGATCTTCAAAGTCGGGGCGCTTTTTTGGTGATCGCAACTGTTGAGCTTTCAGAAGTTACAGTTGTTTGGGAATAGTGTAGGCGGGCTTGTCCCAATAAAACGAAAATAGGTATACCTTTGTCTAACCCTTCGGAGATTCCAGGCTTGTTGTCATGTCATGTTACTAGTGATAAAATGTTTTGTGCATTCCAGATGCTGGTCAGCAGTGGAGGATGGACGTGCTACTTCATCATGGGCATGTCGTTCGGTGCGTCCACAGTGTTCATCCCGCAGATCAGGAAAGAAGCTGGCTCATTTGATGCTGTCAGTGAATCTACTGCTTCTTGGATACGTGAGTTTTAATTCTTCTACTTTATAATAAACCTTAACAATTTATTAAAAAAAAATGGAATCTTTATAGGTTCACTTTTTTTGTCCGCTTGTCAAGACCCATTTTATCAGGAACGCGTAAAGGTAGTAACTTGAAATTAATGTCAAATATGACCCTTAGAACAGTGAAAAAAACAAACTTGCGATTCAACGCGATTTAAAAGATATGACCGGTAAAGTTGGACATTTCACGACTCCACAGGGGAATCAAAACCCAACTTCCCGTTGACGATGATGATGTCTTACAAAACATGTAAAGGGAAATATTTCAAAACCGTAAATAACTATGTAGTTTTATAACAAAATACCTATAAGTTTATGCGGAACCTTGAGTGATCGGTCCAAATCGTTCTAGGCCGGTTTTTTTTTAAATTCGGCGAGGCTTTCCTAGACATGTTACACTCGTCCACATTTATGTCCTGCATTGAATTTGCTTAATAGACAGTCTTTTGCCTCACCCTTAATCATTACACATATAAGGAATATAGACCCTAAATGGCTGTTGACCAAATAACAAGTAATGCCGTATTGCATTAATTCAAAATCAATTTAAAAGTTACTAGCTTAATTATGCCCGTAATGGTAAATATCATTATGTCAATTCAGCAAGTGTAAATCTACTAACCTAAGTTTATTTATAATCTACTGTATGACCACTTTAACTGTGATCAGTTCATAGTGGCATTACTTGTCAAGAAAAAAATCGATTGACATGCCAAAACGTTCTGTTTTAAAAATTAAAATTCGATTTATAATTCATAGATTGCAGGGACATAATGATTAATTCTAGCTTTGTCTTTCCAGCCGCCATCATGGTTTATGCAGGCCTACCCTGGGTATTCATCCTGCCTGTCTCAATGAAATATATTGGAAGAAAGTACACCTTCGCATTCGTCTGCATCAGTAATCTGATCAGTTTCGTAGTATTTTACTTAAGTACCAAGGTCGAACACATTGTCATCAGCGAAATCATCAACGGCATCAACACTGGATCCCACTTCACAGTATCAGTTATGATCATCACTGAATATACGTCTCCTAAGCATAGGGGTTTTTTCTTGACTGTCAAATCTGCTACTCTCTTCTGGGGTATCTTTATGTCTAATGCTATTGGGACCTTTTTCCATTGGAGGAACATTGGAATTGCTGGCATCATTCTTAGTGTCTACAGTCTTTTGGTAGCTTTTATACTACCTGAGTCACCATTTTGGCTGGCAACCAAACAGCAGTTTGAAAAATGCTCATCTTCGCACAGATGGCTTATGGGAGAAGAAAAGCAGTCAGAAGCAGATTTGGAGAAGTTGATCGACTTTCAGGGGAATCTTAGTGCGTATCCCAAGTCCAAAGATTTTAATTTAAAAGGATTAGTAACTAAATATTGCAATGTCATATTGTCTAAGCAGTTTTATAAACCGTTAGTTTTAAGTTTATTAATACAATCTTTGTATGTGTTTTCTGGTAAACTTGTATTAAGTGTGTACGCTATTGATATAATCGGCAAAATAACTGAAGGAAACCAAATGTCAGCTTATACAGCCATGTTAATGTTAGATGGCGTCACAGTATTCTGTATGTACATTGGATGTATATTTGTAAAAATATTGCCTAGGAGAAATTTATTAATTGGTTCCTCATTGATTGGGATTGGATTTCTTTTGTCTATTTCTTTGTATGCTTATTTGATTGAATTATCTGTTTTAGCTGGGAATAATTACGTAGCTATATTTTTATTAGTAGGTTATTCTATAGGTATATGTGGGGGCCCTGTTATACTGACTCAAACTATTTCTGGAGAATTAGTATCCATAGAATCTAGAGGGCTTTCATCCTGCTGTATAGACTTATGTCTTAAAATACTTTTAGGTACTTTAGTTAAGATTTCTCCTTACTTGTTCAAGTCATGGGGTACCCATGGTGCCTTTCTATTCTATGGCATGTCCTCTTCAATATTTTTGCTGTTGATTTATAAGTTTTTACCCGAAACAAAGGACAAGAGTTTGCAAGAAATTTCGGAGTGGATGAAAGGGTCTAAGAAAAGCCTGGTATTGCAAGAAGAAGTAATTTTTTTACCGGTCAAGTAGTGACTGACAAAGATGAATATTAAGGGAACTCTTATTACTAGGGGTCAACCAATGACGTATTATATATAGACACGTCATGAACTTCCATCGCGGCGCTTAAAAACGGCGAAAATATTAGATAACTACATAGACGCGTAAAGAAAGGGAAAGAAAATATGACACCATACAGCGGGATGCCTGTTGATGCCTGTTTTCTTTATGTTTTGCACATGATTACACACACGATTTAAATTAAAAACAAACGTAGCGTCGCGCGAGAGGTTGGTGCGTAACTAAGCGCGATTTCATGTTGTCATTTTTGAGGGCGGACAACGTATCTATAGTTTTAATCATTGGGGTCAAGAGACTAATTTTCCGGGACCAAAACAATGTCAGTAAACTGAGAGTAGATTAGAGGATCCATAAAAATGTAATAATGTTCTTTGTGTTTTGATTAAGTTATATTTTTAAATGTATAAGTATCAAGGGTTTCTTAGGAACATTGTGATTAAATCAATAAACGTTTTTAAATCACTATTATTTTATTCCCATTTGGAAAGTAAACATACACATTTTTACTTGTAGTAGCGTGGTTTTTGTGGCTTCACTGTTGGTGTTCGCGGCGCGCCGTCTATCTTTTTTTCTTGGTCTGAGGTAGTAGGTAAGATAGAAACTTGACACATACTTTCATCACTATAACCACAGAGTGACAGTAGCTACTAATTGTGGTCATATACTAAGATCACGTTAAGTGTATAATATTCAATACCATGATCAGTATCTAATGGACACTGTTCAAGAGTCAACTGTTTTGCTTTAATTGGATTTAAATTGTCCTCCGTACCTACTAATAAAAATCTGACTTTACAACTAGGTGTACTTGGATCTGTCTCTTCTAAATGTAACTGTCATAAAGGTTATAGTCCTTTTTCAATAATTCATTGCTCCTCGCCCGTAATCCATAGGTTTTTGAACCTTTTGTAAAGTCACACAAAATATCATTATTACCTTGTTTTGACTGAAACTGACAACTGAGACGATAAAGAAAAAATAAAAATAGCCAATTTTATCGAATTGCCGAAATAAATCACATTTTATCCATTAATTCAAAAGATTAGATAGGACGTATATTAACGTTTAAGTGATTCTTCAATCGAAGTGCAGTTGCGAAGTGATTTCGTGCGAGATGGAAGATTACGAGTTGGAAAAACGTGTGGCAAATAAAAACAAATGGGAGAAAAGGAGATATTTCTTCAGACAGGTACAATATATATTTTTTAATATTTAGATTAAAGTTTTAATTATTAATTTTAGATGACCTATGTTCAGCAGTGGACGTCCTTCAGCTGAAATGATAATGACGATGATGAGTTAAGATCTCATCATCATCATCAACAGCCTATTTACTCAAAGTAATGTGCCTGCCTGGGTTCGAACCCACGACCTGTTCGTAAGTCGGGGCCGCCACCACTGGGCCACCGATGCTCACCCACCACTGGGCCACCGCTGCTCACATTTTAGATCTAGGATCGAATTATTTTGGGTCTTAATCTATTTAAGTTTACGAGGTCAATGTTTTGGAGCAGGTTGGGAAAGAGTTAATGTCAAATGATTGATTAAATCAAAATCCCTTTTCGCCAATATAGCATTCGACCAGCTCAATAGTTTGAAAATATTTGTTTGAGTTTTTTTGCCTGGCTATGATAAGGCCTTTTTACAAACATTTCATCTTGTTCAATATAATTATAATATATTTCAAATCATATTAAAATTTAAAAGGCAACTCTGTGTTGTTGCAACATAGAATTGTTAATTGAATTATTAATTAACAACAACTGCTGAAATTTAAAAAACCCAAAAAATCTTCATCGGGCTAGCCTTTTCTCAAATACGTTAGAATGTCCGAAAACCAGTATTTCTAATGGAGCGAAGCTGCTAAGTAGCATGACACCATTTTTTGAGTGTAAGACTTGAACTGACCAAAGCCCATCCAAGTTCCTTCTTAGCCCTTTGTGTTTCGGGGTCGCGGTATCTCTTTCAAACAGTCCCGCAACCCCGGAACATAACATTCTTTGGGTTGATTGGCTTTTTTTTAGCGATGGCAACAATCATGCTACAAAAGACGCACACGACGGCGCCACCGCATCATTATCTAATCTCAGTATCTTTCACGGTTTAGAATAATACGATAATTAATATAAACAGCAAACATATATAAACATAATCACATATTTATTTCCATTATACAATTTCGATATGGATCAGATTTTTTGCTAATTGAATGTGGAAGCGCGGACACTGATAAAGCCTGTACCCTGCTGTAGGTGAAGTCGAAATGTGGTTGATGATAATGTTGTGGAGCCCATAGAAGTGTGGCGACAGCGACATCTATCGCAACACATGAGAACTAACTGACAATTCCTACATCTCGCTATCAAAGTTATCCGCGACATTAGCAAAAATAATATTATATATAAAATACCGGCTTACAAATGTGGGGCAGTTAGCCCACCAGACACAACACCCGTCTGGTCGGAGGATCCTCCCTTTTCTGTAGGGGATGAGGAACTTTACACCCTGTACCCTACAAAGAAGTAAAACCTAAGCACCTAATTCCAGAATCTAGCTGCTATAATCTCTTTCTTAAGACCTCTAGAATCGAATCTGTATTATTATGAATTGCAGGATTTATATGCTCTTTAAGTATCGGTAGTCGTTAACCAAACATACTGTTTTATAATCACAACCATTATTTTAAAGGATTGGGTTTGCAATGCTAAACCTTTTCAAGATTCTATTGCTACGTTGAAAATTAAAAGAATAACACTATCACGCCAAACTCTTGACCTAATTGGCGCCACCAACCATCTGATGACGACCAGGCACTGACCTGTACTATACCTAGAGCCTGGGCATCTGGGAGACGTTCCAGGCGTCGGGGAATACGTGACGGCTTCCGGCCACCGTAGACGCGAGCCTGTAGACGGTGAGTACTGGGATAGCTCGCCGTCCGTCCGTCATATGACGACAACAGGCCGTGTCGACGGTGCGTTCGTGTTCCACGTGCGCCTCAAAGAGATGTCAGTAGAAGACAGAGAACATGGAAGGGCCCGCAAGGTCCGACGCCCGTCGGGGCTGCGGGTTGTACGCATGAGATACCGCGACCTCGGCACAAGGGCTAAGAAGTAGCATGGGTGGTTTTTAGTCAGTAGAAGTCTGATACTCTATTTCGCTCTGCCCAAGAACGGGAGGGGTTATTTGATGATTTCACAGCCCCTCAAAAAAAAATGCCTGGGGCATTCACAGGTTACGGCAGAACACCCTGGCTTCCGCCAATCCGCTAACTCTTTCAAGATTATAGACTAACAAGCTGTTGCCAGCGGCTTCATCCGCTACAACCCGCGGGAATATAAAATGGGGATAAAACTATCCTATATGTTAATCAAGGTTATAAACTATCTGTGTACTAAATTTCATCCAAATCCGCGCAGTAGTTTTTGCTTGAAGAAGTAACAAACATACACACTCACACACTCACAGACTTTCGCCTTTATAATATTAGTGTGATGTGATGACCTTGCCTCACTAACCTCAAGTGTGCAAGTAACGATTTCTTTATCGTTTAGCAGACGGTCATGTAGGACAGTAATATCAACAATATTTTTCATTGTTATCTACTTAAATATCTTTTACAACAGTAGCAGGATTATCAGCTGCAATAGTCCTGTCAGTAATGATTTGCGATCCCACTTTAGTATTAATTGATAGGTTATTGCAATTTTTTTTAAGCTGAAATTTGGTTACCACGTGATTTTATTAAGTACTCCCGAAAAGTTGACCGATGTTGCTGATAGTTATCGGAAGACAAGAGCTCAGGGCAGGTTGATGGTACCCTTTAAGAGAGGCATATATGCTTGATTAATAACAGCTACTAGGATCAATCTTCAGGTCGTTTGTCTAGACTGATCTGTGGAAGAGTGACCACCGATTACTCACCAAGTTTCCCTCCTACCTCTGAAATCACGTTAAACCGTTGGTCGTGGCTGTCATTTCAAAGCCCCTGAAGTCTGACGACCAGTTTTACCGCAAAATATCATTATCCCCCAGTTCTTATTCGGTTGTGGAGGTCACACAAGCACTCGCTCCATCTAAAATACTGGTAATCAGTTGCATCCGGTTAAACTGGTAGCTGAGCCGATATAGTTAGGATAAGACTACTTAGATGATGATGTCAAACAGTGACGGGCTGCGGGTTGTTCACAAGTTACTCGACATATAGGGCTAAGAAGGAACACGTGTGGTTTCTAGACAGTAGAAGTCTGACACTGACTTTCTTTTGGGATTTGATAATTTTCCAACCGCCAAAAAAAAAAAGCTGTGTACTAATGTTAGTGAAAATCGATGGTATTATTTCATCTTTTTATGACAGATGATGATCAGCAGTGGAGGATGGACGTGCTACTTCATCATGGGCATGTCGTTCGGTGCGTCCACAGTGTTCATCCCGCAGATCAGGAAGGAAGCTGGCTCATTTGATGCTGTCAGTGAATCTACTGCTTCTTGGATACGTAAGTAACTTATTATTGAGATAAAGAAATGCAAACACAAAGATTGTACAAGAATAACAGGGGGGTCTAAAATGGCCACTTTAACAGATCATATTAAGAATTGCGTTATAAATCGTAAAATGGACTTCTAAACATAGTAACTGCGTCTGTGAACATTTTACGAATTGAAACGCAATTCATATTATTTTTCTACTATGATCTATTTTCCTAAATGTTTACAGACGCATTACTATTATGATAGGTCTATTTTACGCCTTTTAACGCAATTCATATTAAAATCTGCTAAAGTGGCCATTTTAGACCCCCGGTTCCTCTTTGATAATGACAATAATGATTTAGAAAAATAAGAATATTGACTATCTTTTTCCTCTTTTGATTGCAACTGCTGACATCGCGACTGCTGAGCATGAGACCTGAGTTCGATTCCCAGCCAAGCATAGTGTTATTAGGTATTGCATTGGGAATTTCTAAACAGAAGCCACAGAGTCTGGATTTAAGCTCGGTTTATGGCAATAGAGTCGCTTACTGTTATATTGAACTTAAACATAACTGTAGAATTGTGGGTGTATTAGGAACAACTCTGCCTTTCCTTTCAGGAATTACAGGCATGATGTTATGTTAGTATACAGGATGTAAATTAACCCTTTACACATACGTCAAATTTTTGCTGGGAAACGACATTTTTTTGGGGTCAAAAATCACATTTTACGGTAAAACTCAATGTAGCACTCTTAAAACATTGTGCTCGTGGATAGTTTGAATAGTAAACGGGTCGTGGAGGTAATTTAAGTAAAGTTATAACCTGAAAAATTTGTATTTACAAAAACAGCTGAGCAAAATTTTTAACTTTGACCCCCAATATCTCCGTAACTAAGGGGTTCCCAGGTATAGTCTAGAACAAAAAAAAATATCCCAGTGCTGGTGAGAACAATTGCCCTTCGTTTGCGTTAAGGGTACTTTTACACTCTTTATTATAAATATTGTGTAAGAAACAACTGTTCTACCACCAAAAATCCAAAACCTTCTCTTCAGCCCCTCTGTGGTTGGGTAAAAAAGTAATGTTATAGAAGTCTTACTAGCAATACCACATTACCATTCAAACTAATATAATAACATCAGGCGTTGGTATGAAACGATTATCTAAACCATTGCTTTTAGCTCAGACAAGAAAGCATAAGAATTAAACTAATTAGTAGTAGCTGTAATTTTTACACATAGCACAACTAAACCCTTTTCTTTTGCATTTTTCAGCTGCCATCATGGTCTACTCAGGGCTGCCTTGGACCTTCATTCTACCAATTTTCATGAAATACATCGGAAGAAAATACACATTTATGTTTGTCACCATCAGCAATTTGATAAGCTTCATTGTTTTCTACTTCAGCGTCACAGTCAATCAAATTATCATCAGTCAGATCATAAATGGTATCAACACTGGATCCCACTTCACTGTGTCAGTCATGATCATCACAGAATATACCTCTCCTAAACACAGAGGATTTTTCTTGACTGTCAAATCTGCTACTCTCTTTTGGGGTATCTTCATGTCAAATGCAATCGGAACCTTCTTCCATTGGAGAAACATTGGCATTGCTGGTATTATTTGCAGTGCCTACGGATTATTAATAGCAATCGTTCTCCCAGAATCACCATTCTGGTTGGCGACTAAGCAGCGCTACGAAAAATGCTCTGACACTCACAGGTGGATGATGGGAACAGGCAAGCAAGCAGAAGGAGACCTAGAAAAGTTGATAAACTATCAGAAGAATCTCTTTTTGGAGGAGAAATCTAAGAATTTTGCACTAAAAGGATATGTTGCTGACTATTTAAGAGTGATTTCATCCAGACAGTTTTACAAGCCTCTAATTTTATGTTTGATAGTACACTCCTTGTATATATTTTCTGGTAAGGTAGTATTTAGCGTTTATGCTATAGATATAATTAGTAAAATAACTGCTGGACATCACATATCGCCTTATACAGCTATGTTAGTATTAGATGGAGTTACAGTATTCTGCATGTATGTAGGGTGTTTGGTTGCAAAAGTATTACCGAGAAAAAAACTATTAATATGTTCTTCATTAATAGGAATTGGCTTCCTTTTATCGATTTCTTTGTACGCGTATTTAATTAAATTGTCACTTGTAGTTGAGAATAATTACTTTGCTATATTTTTGTTAATTGGTTATTCAATGGGACTTTGTTTTGGTCCTGTAATATTGACACAAACTATTTCTGGAGAATTAGTTTCAATTGAAGCCAGAGGTCTTTCATCATGTTGCATGGATCTATCTTCAAAGATACTTTTAGGTACATTAGTGAAGATGTCGCCATTTTTATTCAAATCTTGGGGAACTCATGGTGCGTTCTTGTTCTTTGGTCTGTCTACTTCATTCTTCTTAGTCCTGATCTACGTGTTCTTACCTGAAACTAAGGATATGACATTGCAAGAAATTGCCGAATGGATGAAAGGGACTAGGAAGAATCCTGTCGTTCAAGAAGAAGCTAATTTCTTGCCTGTAAAGAGTTAAAACAACCTGAGACAATTATTTGTGAAGCTAGTCATTAACTTCATCGTATGTAAGTTTAAGATAGAATATACATAATAACAACTTTTGGTACACTGATCTAAAATAAAAATTGAATTTCTAAAAATAGAGGTTTTTATTAACCTTCATTTGGAACCATTTTACTTTTAGATTATTCGAATGTTCATCATCATCGGCCAACCATTCTATTGGGGCCGGCGCTAACTTTATTGAAATGATGCGAATGAAATATATTGTAATTTTATGCACCATAAAGCTACAAACTTGATTTTATTTGTTGGAATCTATTATATAAAAATATCTTTGATATTGCAGCAAAGAGTACGACATTAAAAACGAGATTCATCTGCAATTAATAATATTAATGAGATACAGTCAACAAAAAAGAGTTTGATGCAATAGGTAATCATTTTATTTGCACTAGAAATTATTATATTTCATCGCATAGCACAGAAACACAACAGTTCATTTAGCTGTTTCATATCCTACTTTACAAATGAAAATGGCGTTTTTAAGTGACAAGATGTTGCAGTCAGTTTGCAAACTCTATCGCCAGTAAGGGAGGAATCTCACATTTTGCAAATCGGGCTCAAATCCAGATACCGTGGCTGTTACTGAGACGTTCCTGATTAATCCTGATGGAGCAACCCAATGACACTTTGCCCGAGCTGGGAATGTAACTTGGGACCTCTTGCTCCACAGTCGCGCTTGTTACCACTAGACCAATTCGGCAGACTATATCTATTTTATTTTCCTTTTTTAATTCGTTCATGAAATGTCACGTGGTTGGCATAATCATCATCAGGCCCCTCTATGAGAGGGAATAGGCTATCATCCACCACGCGGGCCCAGTGTGGGTTTGTGGACTTCACATTCATGTTCACGTTTTAAGCCATGCCGGTTTCCTCACGATGTTTTCCTTCATTTTGAGAGCAGTGGTGATGAAATAGATTAGGTACACAGTGAATGCGCCTGCCTGGGTTTGAACCCACGACTTTTGTTCGTAAGTCGGGGTCGCTACCTATTAGCCACCACTGGCACTGACAGGCATTATAATAATGAGTGATGACGTATTTATTTGGAATAATACGTATATCGCAAAGTAAAACAAAGTGTTCTGAATTCAATTATGAAAAAAGTTTGCTTCGCAAAATGCAGCTGCTTTTTTCTCTTTTGCTGTCGTCGAAAAATTCTAAGAAATTCTTTAAAAACATAAACTGGTAAAACATGTTTAGCTCATACAGAACATGAGTCTACGAGTATCAATAAATTTCGAGGGTTCCGTAGGCGCCGCGCGCCGTCGTCGCGTCGAGTAGGAAACAGATGGTTAACAAAACTAAAACCTTAATTTGTGTTCAATTTTTTGTATTTTGTTGTAATACAAAAAATAGAACAAGAATAGAACTAAAAGTTAATACTTATATAATATATACAACGACCACTTAGGCGTTTTAGTAGTCCTCCGCATCGCTGACAACCGGGAACGTGCCCAGAAGACTGGCAGCATTGCCACGTTGAATTAATAGTTATAATAATAGTAATAATAAATTAATAAAAATAATTAAAAATATTTTTAAAAAATAATTAAAAATATTTATAAAAAATAATTTAAAAATATATAATTATATTTCTTTCTCATCTAGGCATCACATTCATATCTTGATTTAATAAAATTGAATAAAATCAATACCTGTGATTTTATATATTGTTACAGCACCATGCTGTGTATACAGTATGTTAACTAACAGAGGGCGTTCCCGTTAACCCGCAATAGTATAGCATCCATACATGCTAAAAAAAAATTACCAACCTGGAAACCCCTTGGTTACGGAGATATTGGGGGTCAAAGTTCCAAATTTTTCACAGCTGTTTTCGTAAATTCTAGTTTTTCAGGCTATAACGTTACTTAAATTACCTCCATGACCCATTAATTATTTAAAGCATCCACTAGCACAATGTTTTAAGAGTTGTACTTTGAGTTTTACCGTAAAATGTGTTTTTTTTTTGACAACAAACAAAAAAGGTTGTTTCCCAGCAAAAAAATTTGAGTAGGGGTACTTAGTTTGATGTACAGAATGCTTGGTTGACGGGAACGCCCTCTGTTAGTTAACATACTGTATAGCTGCACAGTCTGAAAACTAAATTTATGATACTTAATAAGCTTAATAAGCTTATTATTATATATATTAAAAATAATTACAAAAAATATCATTAGTATAAATAACTAGGTGTTGCCAGCGGCTTCGCCCGCTACAAGTCCAAAAATATCCCACAGGAAGATAAAATCGGGATAAAAACCTAACCTATCCTATGTGTTTATCCAGGTTATAAACTATCTGTGTACCAAATTTTATCTAAATCTGTTCAGTAGTTTTTTGCGTGAAAGAGTAACAAACATCCATCCATGCACACATACATACTCACAAACTTTCGCGTTTATAATGTTAAGTAGGATTTTCAAACATTATTTTTTATTAATAAAACGGTGCGATACCCTAAATTCATCTGATTCGAACCATTCGATTAACATTAATAAGATATTATGGCGTATTTTTGGTTGACATCACACGAGTTTGGTGGTTGCTAAGTTTTAGTGAATTTAATAAAAATGAGTGAAACAGACTCATCAAAGGACACTTTTGTGTGGATATATTTTTTGCGGCAGGTACGTTCTTGTTTATATTTTTTCTTAAAATAGGAGTGGTATTCATTTGCTTAGGAATTAAATTAAATGTGTTTTTTTTTTAAATAAAGGACTAGATCATAAAATTTAATTATCACCTCGACATGTCGTGTTACTACAGTTAATACCTATTTTACCAGGGTTAGGTTGGGAGGGCTTGGAGGTGTGACTTACACCAGTTCTGCCCCGTGAGTCCATTGTAAGAGACTTGAATTAATTAGTCATTAAAATCATCAAGTGACTCCTCCCGCTCTGGACAGAGCGGTGGAGAGTGTCATACTGCTACAACCTAAGAACCACCCATGTTCCTTCTTAGCCCTTGCTATTTTGAACGACCCGCAGCTGGCTTACTAACCTCAAGAATAATTTGCACCGATTCACATGTGGAAATAAAATGTAACGACCGAATTTAGATGATCAAGTTGTTTACAGTTGTTCAAGCATTTTATTAACACTGGACCATGAACAAATTATCGAATCTATATCTGTACACGTATAAGTGAATTAATAAAGTAATTAGCAAAAAAAATGTAATTAGTGCGTCAGATAGATTTCCAAAAAATATTGGACACGTTATTTTTTCTTTTTTCACGTAAACAAACAATGAAGACGATACAATGCTTTGAAAACTCGTCTGACGTCATTCTCAAAGAAATTGCATGGCATTTTTTAGCGGTCAGTGACGTCACAAACCCAAACTCAAATCTTTGATACGTTTTCTTCGTCAATTTTTATGGTGTTTGGGCGTGTGAAAAAAATCATGGTAGTAGCTTAAATAACGAAAAGAAATGGAAAACTATCACAGTTTAGTAAGCTTTACAAGTTTACGTATAATAGTCGACCAACTTATAAGATGTACTTGTATTATTTTTTTCCAATACAAAATGTATGGGAGCGTAAGTCTCAAAACTGCAAATGTAAGTTTATTTTATTTTTACACAATAAAATCATCGTTCGGAGGCAGGTCGGCAGGGTGGTTAATCAGTTAAGTAAGTTCACATATTTTGATGGGCAACTACGGAACCCTACATTGTGTGTGGTCATGCACTTGGCCGTTTTTTTCTTGGTCACACAGACAGAAAATCAAAATAAAGTTGACAGTACGATAAAAATAACAGTTAAATCAAATAACATATTAAAAAGTAAAACCAAAGAGTAACAAAAAAGACGAACGAAAAATAGACCAGGTTGCGATTCAGTAGCGTACTCTTTATTTCTTACCATTTCGTAAAGTCGAACAAGCTAATAAGTATTCAGACAGCTAACTTGCATTTACTTTTAAGATTATACAGACACATTTAGAGACTGATGCCAAACGATACAACATTTTGCATCAGTCGCTTAATGCGAAACGCTTTATAAAACAAAATTGCAATTAATATTTTTAGTGTACCTACTAGAATTCTATAAAACTCTACCTGTTTACTCAATAGCTTGTTCGACTGTACCAACAATCTGAATATTTGTGAACTAGTGTTATAACACAAAAGCAAGTTTATTTTATATTTATGTTAGTGCACGAAATCATTGCATGAATTGTGAATGAGGTTATAAATCAAAACATAATTTACAAGTAGTATTTAATTTTACCAGCTTCTGACTCCATATCTACCACTTCATCAGCGTGGAAAAAAAAAATGTTATGTGTCGAACAAGATTGTAAACAAACTGTGTGCCAAAGGACATTGTTCTGCTCTTATACATCGTACGCGTTGTGTTGTCGATCATTATTAAAATCCTTTTAGATCCTATTTTTATAGCGGACTAGCTGCAGAATATTATTATATTTTATATATATGTTATAATCGAACCAACAACAACAACAGATATTAATAACTGGAATGTGCACGTGCAACTCAAAGCGTTCCGAGCGAGATTACCTCGAAAGTGGACATTATCTCTTTCTAATAGAGTGTAAAGCCCTGAAGAAAATGAGGGGTATTATCAGTCATGTTCGCATTCAAAAGTTTTTTCTTTGATATTAATACTATTTTATTCAATTTATTTTAATTCTAGAAGTTGCTTTCTTACTTCGTTCAGTTTTTTTACACATCGTAATTTTGAATAAACTGCTACCAATGCAAAGCTCGGTGGTAGGGTGGGTGCTAGGAAGTTAGATAAAACACAATAGTAACTGTCCTAAATTAAGTAGTCAGTTGCACATGCACATTCCAGCTAATATATGAATTCCTTGTCGCCTCCATCTTCATCAATGGTCATGCATCCCATATCTTTTTGACATGACATCAGCATGACGTTTTATTCCAAGAGCCCAGAGCTTCCAGACATAACTTATCTTCTAAAGGACAAAATGTGAAATGAAATTTATTTATTTTGCCAGAATATAGGTACATACATAATCAGGTGGTAAAATAATTTTAGATATTCGACTTATCAGTCGTGCAAATATTTCTGGTACATGCATAATAATAACATATAATTACGTCAACGGCTTTCATCAAACATCATAATCATAAAAATTATAGTCTACCAAAATTTACATCATAAAATAATATTAGATTAGAGTATTTCTCAGTCAAGACAGTTCATCAATTTGTTGATTAGATTTAAAGATTCTTAATGTCAATATGTAAAAAGTGAAAAAAAAAGATATATAAAATGTCGAAAATTTAACAAGCTACGAGTATACATCATGTCTGTTTAAAATTTAAATAATCGTCTATTGAATAAAAACATCTGTCACAAAGCCAATTGTTTAAGGTTCTGTTAAATTCTAAATTATTCATTTTTCTTATTTTACCTGGTAGTTTATTATAAATTTTCACCGCCATGGTGTAACAGTTTTTGTCACATAGCCTCAATCTGTTCCGAGGAACCATGAGAGGTTTTTCGGCAATTTTTCGCTTAAATTGGGCCTTCTCATCCTGCTCAAAGAGTGGTAGATGGTTCCTAACAAATTTACTCATTTCAAAAATGTATAGGCATGGATGATGTGGGGCTTCGATCAGTGATTATACGTGTAATTTAATCGTATCGGCATACCTGCTTAGTTGGTTACACGTCCATCTCTCTCCAGAGATCTACCGTAAATTATTTTTCCTTTAATTTTTGTTATATTCTCTTCCTTTTAGTTTCATACTATAATTTTGTTTGGTTTCAAAAATTAGCTCCGCTGGTCTAAAATTGCAATAAACGTGAGAAAATTTTAATTTCGCGAGCTGCCTTGGAGGTTTCACCTTAAGTAAACAATAGTCATAATTATCGACACACTTTATTATACACTATTATGACAGTCTGTTATGAAATCGAGCTAGAAATTGTGCAAGGACTAAAAATAAATAATTTGTGCACTGTGATTGTGAAAGTTTGTAAGTGTAAATTAATTCAAATGTGCGAATTATTTTCATTCGTCAGATTTTAGTTGTATCTTTTAAATTTTACTTTCGACCCACAAAAAAGGCTTTGTTCTCAGGTTATCAATGAATATTATACCTACTTATATAGTTTCGAACTGATAAGAAAAGTAATAATAATAATAGTGTATGTGTAGTATTAATATTAGTGAAATTTCGCAAACTAATTATAGAATTTAGAAGTGGTCGGAAAGTTATATTTATAGACTCTTCTTTTATACGGTTTTTCACGGGTGACCACTAGTGTCCTATGTTCACCTGGCTGATAATTATCACCCAGTTAATATTATTAGTTGATTGTTATAGTTGATTAATGGAACTACTACGTGCATTTATGTTTTATTATTAAAATTAAAGAACAAGTAGGTGATGAGAATCAAAGATAGATGAGAAATAAATGGTTCTTGAATCTCGGTTCATGAACTGTTTTTTTTTTTTAGAAATGGTCGCGATCAACCGATCTTCTTTTTTTTCTTTGCTTTGTATCCTTCATTACTGAAAGGTCGTGTTCTTGATGAAAGTTCTTCATAGATCTTACAATCTGTCTCCATTTCTCTCGATGTTCGGCTTGCCTTAGAACAGCTGTAACAGTCTAGTGGGTACGGTAACTTGATCACACCAACGTCCTATCCTTCGAACTTTTAATCAGCCGATCAATGTCAAATTTCCAAAAGTCATGGAGCAAAAGTTGTTTCATAATTATTATCGTACTAGCTGTTGCCAGCGCTTTGCCCGCTAAAACTCGAAAAAAATTCTTAGGAAAGTTAAAATCGGGATAAAAACTATCCTATGTGTTAATCCAAGGTGTCAGCTAACTTCATACCAAATTTTATTAGAATCGCTCCAGCCGTTTAGACGTGAAGATGTTACAAACAGACACACTCACACACTCACAAACTTTCGCCTGTATAATATTAGTGTGAAGTGTGATGAGTCACCCCACGACAGGTTGTGCTTTTAATAAATTACGCTTAGGTATGTATAATATTATAAATATGTTTTCTTTCTTACTTATACATAAATGTGTAGGAACTTGTGACTTAGAGGAAAGTCACCAAATATGAAATAGTATCTTAATATGGAATACCTTCATTTCTCTAAGACTATAAGTATGAAACGCAACACTCGACCATCTTCTGTTCCATTCGGTCTACTAACACGTACGTGGTGCAATAGACCGAATGGAACAGAAGATGGTCGAGTGTTGCGTTTCATACTTATAGTCTTAGAGAAATGAAGGTATTCCATATTAAGATACTATTTCATATTTGGTGACTTTCCTCTAATAATTACTGCCACTGTTGCTAGCCGCGCTTTCATAGGTTAAACTGTGGATGGGTGGGGCCGCCTATTACATAACGAGTTTCCTCCGTGCCCCGGAAAGTACGTTAAGCTGTTGGTCCCGGCTGCCATATAAAGGGTGTAAAAGTACCCTTAACGCAAACGAAGGGCACTTGTTCTCCCCACCACTGCGATCATTTTTTCGGTCATAGACCATACCTGAGAGCCCCCTAGTTATGGAGATATTGGGGGTCAAAGTTCCAAATTATGCACAGCTTTTTTTGTAAATACTAGTTTTTCAGAAAAAAAAATTTTTAAAATTTTACTTAACTTATCTCCATGACCCGTTTACTATTCAAATCATCTACTAGCACAATGTTTTTAAGAGTGCTACATTGAGTTTTACCGTAAAATTAGATTTTTGACACCAAAAAAAAAAGTCGTTTCCCAGCAAAAATTTTTGCATAGGGGTACTTACTTATTTTGATGTACAGAATGCTTGGTTGACGTATGTGTGAAGAGTTGATTTACACCCAGTATAGATCTTTGGCAGTCGTTAGACGTAGTCAGTGACTTAAGAGTCTTACCAAAGTGTATCGTATTACCCAGTATTAACTGGGTTGTGGAGGTCAGATAGGCAGTCGCTCCATGTAAAATACTGGTATTTAGCTGCATCCGGATAGACTGGAAGCCGACCCGAACATAGTTGGGAAAAGGCTAGGCAGATAATGAACCCTCGAACCAATAAGCTTGATGTTAAAAAAAAAACAATATTTTTCTCTTCAGTTACTGGTCAGCAGTGGGGCCTGGTCATGTTTCTTCATGCTGGGACTCTGCACTGGGTCTCCAACAGTTCTGGTGCCCCAACTCCGGAGAGAAGCCAATTCCACTGAAGCTGTTACTCCGGAGATGGCATCCTGGTTACGTAAGTATTTTTTCTTTTCTTTTGTGGATGAGTTTTCATCAAATGCCTTTCCCACCCAAAATGAGCAAGGACATTGCCTAACACATCGTTTTGTTTAAAACATACTTGAGTTATCTTTATTATCACAATCTGACTGTAACAAAAAATAAAAATAGCAAACCTGTTAGATGAGTAAGATGGCACATTAAATGAAATGAAATAAAATTTATTCATTTGCCAGAATATAGATACATACATAATCAGGTGGTAAAATAATTTTAGTCTCACTATATTCGACTTATCAGTCGTGCAAATATTTCTGGTATATGCATAATAATAACATATAATTGCGTCAACGGCTTTCATCAAACATCATAATCATAAAAATTATAGTCTACCAAAATTTACATCATGAAATAATATTAGATTAGAGTATTTCTCAGTTAAGACAGTTCATCAATTTGTTGATTAGATTTAAAGATTCTTAATGTCAATATGTAAAAAGTGAAAAAAAAGATATATATAATGTCGAAAAATTAACAAATTACGAGTATGCATCATGTCTGTTTAAAATTTAAATAATCGTCTATTGAATAAAAACATCTGTCACAAAGCCAATTGTTTAAAGTTCTATTAAATTCTAAATTATTCATTTTTCTTATTTTAACTGGTAGTTTATTATAAATTTTCACCGCCATGGTGTAACAGTTTTTGTCACATAGCCTCAATCTGTTTCGAGGAACCATGAGAGGTTTTTGGGCAATTTTTCGCTTAAATTGGGCCTTCTCATCCTGCTCAAAGAGTGGTAGATGGTTCCTAACAAATTTACTCATTTCAAAAATGTATAGGCATGGAAGTATAAGTAATCGTTTTTGAGGGAATACCGGTCGACACGAATCAGTCCACTTTAGGCCATAGATCGACTTTATACATTTTTTTTGGGCTATAAAAGCTCTCTGAGCGTCTGTCGAGTTTCCCCATACAATTATACCATACCTCAATACTGAACATACATGGCTGTGGTATACCATTAATGCTGTTTCTTTATTTGTTATTTTTTTTATTTTTCGAAGTGCATTATCAAATTTATGTATTTTTTTACAAACTAGCTCTACATGGGATTTCCAGTTACAGTAATTATCAATATTTATTCCTAGAAATTTTATTTCATTAACTTCTTCAATTATATTATTATTATATTTTATTTGCAAGTCAATTGTGTGTCTTTTTTATTTATTTTATTATTATATGTCAAATATCTCATGAATTTAGTTTTATCTGTATTTATTTCTAAATTATTTTCACATAACCAGTCATGTATACTTATTAGAGCTTCATTGGTGATTTTTATCGACTGTTCCATAGTAGCTTCTCTAGTAAGAACAGTGGTATCATCTGCGAATAGTACAGTGTACTGATCCGTTGATTCGGGCAGTTCGTTTACATATGCTATAAATAATACTGGGGCCAGCACAGTTCCTTGCGGTACGCCATAGTGATTCACTAAGTATGGGGACCTATAGGTTACCTGAGTGTTAGTGTCTCGATGCATTTTTATAATTTCTGTGCATTGTTTTCGACCCCTTAAATAAGTTTCAAACCAATTTAACGCAGGACCTCTAACACCGTACTGTTCCAATTTGTTTAATAATTTATCATGGCATACCATATCAAATGCTTTGGTCATGTCTAGAAACACAGCTATAGGAATTTCTTTTTTGTCTACTGACCTGAGAATTTCCGTTATAAGTTTAAAACATGCCAATGTAGTGGACTTATTTTTAATAAAACCGTTTTGTTGTTTACTTATGACATTATTTCTTTCAAAAAAATTCATAAGCCTAACACACATTACTTTTTCAAATATCTTGGAGAGGATAGGTACCAATGTAATTGGTCTATAATTCCCCGCTTCTGTTTTTGAACTTTTTTTATGAAGTGGTTTTACGACGGAAAATTTTAGGGCATCAGGAAAGAGTCCGTTTTCCATGGACAGATTTATTAAATAGGTCAATGGCTTTAGTATAGCAAATATGTTATCTTTTAATATTCGAGTTGTAATACCATCATAACCGGCTGAATTCGTATTTCGAAGCTCCATTGTTATTTTATAAACGTCCAAATTATCTACTGGTTCAAGATAGATGGAGTGTGCTAGCCTTTTTCCCGTTTTTGGTTTGTTTTTTGAGTCCTCGGTGGATTTTGGTTTCACAATGTTTATGAAAAAGTTGTTGAAATATGAGGCAATGTCATCTCCTTTGTCCAAAAGGCATTTTCCATCCGAAATTTCCTTAATTTCATTGGTTGCACTGTTTTGTTTTGTTTAAGTCGTTGATTTATTATTTTCCATGTGGCTTTACACTTGTTTTTAGCTTTTTCTATAGTTTGTTTATTTTTACTGCTTTGAATATTGGCAACACATTTCCTTAATATTTTACTATATGTAGTGTATTTTAGTTTGTTTTGTCCACTTTTATTCTTTTAATACTCGTTTTGTAATTTTCGTTTTGTTACAAAAGACTTTTTCAAGCCCTTTGTTATCCACTTTGGGTTTGTCGAGTTTTGGTTCATTTTGACTTTTATTAGTGGAAAGCAAAGATTAAAAAAGAGACAAATATCATCATGGAACAATGAAAATGCTTTATTTACGTCCGATTCAGCAAAGATTTCTGAAAAAGACATATTACTTAGATAAGAAACGATAATAATTATAAGGGTTGTAAAATCGGGATTTGCAAAGACGTGTGGCCAATCCACTACATTGTCTACCTCCTATAATAAATGCCCTCTTTTCACATTTAAACCTCGAGGTGTTGCATTCAGGTCCTAGTGCTGCAACGTGATTCTTCTGAAGCTTATTGCTTGTTGCGAGATGTTCAACGAGATTTTTGTCGGGGTGTATCTGCACTTCATGTTCTAAGGAAGAATTTAGGGTATCTAACGGTTGAGTTTCTATGTTTGTCGTTGGCTCATCGGTGATTACGATAACTTCCGGTTTTACAGTAAATTAACATAAGAATCGTAACAACACGAAAACATGCTTTATCATGCTCATTTATTGAACTTGCTGTTGCTTATAAGACCTTCAAAATGTTCGACCTTAAAAATCTTACTTCCCTATTTATATCGAATTTCGTTAACTACTCGTATTTCAAGGGTTTTAATTATTTTATACATGGAACTCTAACTTTTTCTAAAAATAAGCCAAAGTACCTCAGATATCTGTTGTAAAGGTTTTAATCGGTCCAGTTATTTTGGAGATTAGCTAGAATATGCAGGCAACCGACAGCAATTGCTTTTATAAACTTTCATAATATGCATTCAGCAAAAAGCTGTTGTTTTGAATTTACAGGCAGACTTTTCAATTTTATTTATTCGTATAGATGATAGATGCTACCTACTATAATGAACACACTGTGCCGTACCCATTTTTTCTTGTGTACATTTTTACTAACACTTATGTGAATACCTATTTTTTTTAATATTGTTTTTTGCGCTTTTTGCGCTTTTGTTAGTCGAAATTCCAAAACTGCCATTATGAGATTCATCAACATCATCAAAAGCCTATTAATGTTCCCACTGCTGGGACACAGGCCTCCTCTCTTTAAGAGGGAATGGGGTATAATCTTCCACGCGGGCCCAGTGCGGATTACTAGATGTCACATGTCTTCGAATTTTTGGTTTTAAGACATGCCGGTTTCCTCACGATGTTTTCCTTCACCGTTTTAAGAGCAGCGGTGAGGAAATAAATTACAGAAAGTTATGTGCCTGCCTGGGTTCCAACCCACGACCTACTGTTCGTAAGTCGGGGCCGCCACAACTGGGCCACCGCTGTTCTGAGAAGAGATTGTGGTTAAATAGTAACAACGGTGCGAATCAATCTCCCAGTTAAGCGACGGTTGCGGGTTAATCTGTAGAAAGAAAGAAAACAAAAGTATTAAAATTTATTGAACACCTCACAGGACAAGAAATTGATAGAAAAAAAAATTACTTAAGAACGAAAACAAGAGAAAACTAATAAAATAATACAGAATTAAAATAAGTCCCGTACGAAGCCAAAAAGCAGCATGGCTGCAACATTTTTGACAAATGCCACAGCGCTGGTATTCAGATAGCGCCCCAGGTGACGTCACGTCACAGAAAAAAAAACTTTACGTTAAGCGAGGATGAATGTGTACATAACTATTGTATAATAAATATGAAAATAATGTGTCCACATCCATCGAGCTACGGTATTTGTCTACGCCTAGAGAATAAATGGCAACACTGACAAACGAACGGACGCCGCCGGCGCAGCATATTGAACAGAATGATGGGTGACAACCCATTACGAACCAAGTTTCCTCTGCTTCCTGTGCTTTGGAAAGCACGTTAAGCCGTTGGTTTGTGGAGTAAAAATTGGTATACAGCGACATCTGGTGAGACTGGAAGCTGACCCAAACATAGAGAAAAAGACAGTTGATGGTGGTGGGTGAGGAGTAACTTTGTATCTCATTATAAGTGAACTGTTATTTATTAAGTTCTTATGAGAAATAAATATCTTTAAACCTATGGTGTGACAACGGTTGAAAAAATATTCAATAACCTACCAAAATTATATAAGGTCAGATTAAAATAGACGAACAAATTTAAACACGGCGTTCAAAGATATAAGCAAAAAAAGTGATTTTATTTTGACCTTAAATGTTGGTTGTAACCAACACAATATTTAGTGTATTTTTGTTAGCAATTTTTCATTCTGCAGCATCTAATGCGTTTTTCTTATTTATTTACTTTTCAATTTTCTTTATTTTGGTGGTCTGAATTATTTCTAAAAATTTGTCCATCTATTTGAATGGGACCTTATATAAGGACCTGCCAATTAATCGTTTTAAAACGGCATTATTCAGATGGCTCACCGATTAATCATTTTATTCTGTGAATGAGTTTAACCTTAAAAAATTACTTTGACATTTCCCTATTCTAATTAATTTATTGCAAACTTATTGACATTTTTACTATTGACATTCTTATTACAACATACCAATTATTATAATTATATTCCTTTTGAAGGTGAAGGCGACGAGGTGGACAGCAAAATTCGAATTTTATTAGGTTTTTTTACAATTTCCCGATCAGTATCAAGTCGTATGTTAAATAAAATGGGATTCGCGTCCTGAATAATGATTATTAAAAAGGAAGACTGAGACGGTTGTTGTGGTGGTTTTAATTATTATTACTCAGTAAATAGACAATATTGTTACTGCCGCGAATCCCATTTTATTTAACATACGACTTGACACTGACTGGGAAATTGCAAAAAACTTAAGGAAATTCGAATTTCGCGGGCTACCTCATCGCCTTCACCTTAATGTATTGTTTAATTTTGCATGCTAGTTTTAGCGAATTGTGGGAGCTACTGTAACAAAACCTGACCATCAATATTGTACTACAATTCTAGCAAATAAAGTTAATTTAATTTCAACGGGCATTAAACTTTCCTAATGTTTCCCTTATAATTTAGCTTCCGCCCACAGTTTCATCACCGATTTTTTTTAAAACTGTCTTTATTACATTAAAATACCTATGCGTTATTCTTAATTAGGTACAAGTGAAATTATTGTAAGATTTCATCAAAACCCGTTTAGTAGCTTTTTGCGTAAAAGAGTAACGAATGTAGCAACCACACCAACGAACATATAATACATCACGAACTTTCACAAATTATCATAGAAGTAAGAAGTAAAATTTACCCAATCGTTGTGCTTATTAGTTCCAAAAGATACCGCCTCTCAACTTGATGACGGAATTTCATTCGCCGAACAAAACGAACTCAACGATTTCTTATATTAAATCAGCGCAATTATTGTGTTTCAGCTGCCGTCTTCAGCTACGGAGGACTGCCCTGGGTCATCATCCTGCCCACCTTAGTGGCGTTTATAGGCAGGAAGATCACCCATTGTATCGTCTGCGTCTCCAGTTTTATCGGTTTCATCATCTTCTACAACAGCAAAGACATCTACACGATCCTCATCAGCGAGATCTTCCAAGGAGCCGTGACTGCTTCGTATCTCACCATCTCACTGGCCATCATCACAGAGTATACCTCATCTAAATACAGAGGCCTTTTCTTGACCATCAAATCTGCAACGTTCTTCTGGGGTATACTAGCTGCAAACGTTATTGGAACTTTCTTCCATTGGAGGAACATAGCCCTATTTGGTTTACTTTGTTCAGTGTACAGTTTGGGCACAGTATACTTCTGGCCTGAGTCCCCACTGTGGTTAGCAACAAAAGGCCGTTTCGACCAATGCGCAAAAGCCCACAAATGGCTGAAAGGATCAAATATGGTTTCTGAAAAGGAACTTGAGAAACTCATAGCTGACCATCAAAATGATAGACGAAGAATATCTTTAAGGTCCAAAGTTATGGAGTCTATAAAAGTTGTAGGAAAGAAAGAGTTTTATAAGCCTGTGTTATTTGCTTTATTATTGATGGCATTGTACATATTTTCTGGTAAATTAGTTTGTACAGTATACGCTATAGATATACTAAAGAAGATAACAAACAACGAGTCTGCCGCTTATGCTGGCATGCTAATATTAGATGCTGTGACAGTTTCAACGATGTACGTAGGTTGTGCATTATCTAGAGCATTTAAAAGACGAAGTTTGTTATTAACCTCTTCTTCTATTGCAGTTGTTTTTCTGTTTTTACTATCACTATACATGTATCTTGTAAAATTATCAGTAATTTCAGAAAACAAGTACGCATCAATTCTCTTGTTAGTAGGTTATTCAATATCAATAAGTTGTGGACCAATGATTCTATCTACGTCTATTTGTGGCGAGTTAATATCTTTAGAATGTAGAAGTCTATCCATGTGTGCTATTGCACTTTGTTTTAAAATAACGATGGGTACTTTTTTGAAAACAAGTCCATACGTTTTTAAAGGCTTAGGAATGCATGGTACTTTCTTATTATTTGCCTTGGGTTCATCTGTGTGTTTGGTTTTGATATATTTATATTTACCTGAAACTAAAGATAAGAGTTTGCAAGAGATTTCTGATAATATTAAAGGATTGAAACCTGTAGAAGAGGCCAAGGAGTTATTACCAATTGTGGGTAAGGAAGTGATTATTGTACCTAGTAGCAAAACAACTGGACGTGAATAAATTGTTGATCTTGGTAGTATTATCACATTTTTTAAAAGCATTGATATGGTAGGGTATGGTAGGTAGGGTGGTGAACGTCAGACTCTCAAACCCAAGACACATGTCTCTGATTTTTTCGGATTTATGTTCGTAATGTATTTATTATTCGCTTGATTCAGTGAAGGAAGACGTCGTGAGGAAACCAACATGCCTGTGACATTTTTCTTGACGGCATGTAAAGTCAAGAGGCCTATGCCGTGTCGACGGCGCGTTCGAGTTTCACGCGCGCTTCAAAGAGATGTCAGCAACATGATACCGCGGCCTTGAATTATAGGGCTAAGAAGGAACATGGGTGGTTTTTAGTCAGTAGAAGTCTGACACTCCCTTTCGCTCTGCCCAAGAGCGAAAGGGGTTATTTGATGATTTCCCATACCCCAAAAAAAAAGGCAGAGGCCCATTGCTTATCTCTGACAACAGGTTAGGCACAAACCGCAAAATAAAATACTTAATAATTATTTTTATAATTTAACATTAAATTGTTATGTAGCTATTCTTAAACTCGAAAAATTTAAAGAAACCCGAATATATTTGTATAATAGTAGTAATAGTGTGTGTTTTGTATTTTTAATAATGTTATTTAAATCGATTACGCAGCTAAATTATATTAAAATATGCAAATGTTTAATAATATATTGTATAATGCGTGTCATGTCTTGTGTGTTATTTTCGTAACCTGATGCCTTCTAGTAATAAATTAATAACAACTAGTCAATTTTAATAGTTACAAATATTTTTTTTTATTATAATTGAAAAAAAAAAATTGTTTACCTGATTTACAGACGCAGGTTTAATAACAGGTTAAATTATTTGTCGAGCTCTGACCACCAGTTTCAAAACCTAACAAATTTCTAGGTGACGATGGAAATGACAGCATTTGTGATAGGTGGGTAGGCTTTTGGTGTGGGATGCAACCTGTGTCTACACTCTTGCGCCATCTCTTGTGGCTGTGCAGGCGCTGCTGCTACAGCTGCTGAGAGCCTCAAATGGAGACCAACATGTAGGAGCTTATTAGAAAATAATGGGTACCTGACGGGGCAGCCCATAAATTCACGATCTTGATATTTTTTTGTTTTAAATCCGAAATGATTCACGCGACAGAGATACCTACTTGTACTTACTTAGTTTGTATTAATGATTATTGTTTGTAATAACTTTACTTTTGTAAAGTACGAAACAAAAAGAAGATTTTGAGCAGTTTGAGGTCGCTCGGATGCGTTTTCTTTTTAAGAAAGTTTCTCGCTGGCTGTCATCTGACTAACTGTATCGTGTAGGTGTTACAAAATTATTAAAAAAAGTCTGCCTATTAGTGCCTATTCGTCTGTTACCTTACTTTTGAAGGTGGAACGAAAATAGTATTTATTTGTACTTTGTGAATACTTTGTTTTTGTTTGGTTTTTCCCCTAGGAGTTCGAATTATAGAGGAACCAGAAAACGGTTGTACCTATGATAAAATGCATGAGTTTGGTAACAAGTCTTCGTCACGACTAAAAAAAGGTAATTTCCTATTCTCGCAAGAAACGAAAGAAATATTGATTTTATTTATTTATTGAAGGAAAAACAAACAGTAGCACAATCAAAATTAAACATATTATCTTAAATCTAACATTTTTAAACAATTATGCTACCCACTACGATTTCCGCGGATTACAATTTATCTAGTAGAAGAAAATGACCATTTAGATTCAGAATCTGATGAGAATCTCTAGAATTCCAGGGAACAAGCTAATGCTGGCATGAAATATTTCGGTTTTTTTTTCCATAAGTAATAACAAGTTTGAAAATAAAGTTTTATGATATTTTTTCTGTCTTCAACTAACATTATCAACAAAATGAATTTTGACCGTCTAAAACGGTCAAATCAACCTATGTGCGCCGGGAGGGACACAGGTTGGGCCTAGAAGGACATACACTGATCTTATTTGTGCCGTTCTTCAGAAAGGACATGTGGGTGGTACTCGTAACCGGCGTGCGTGTATAACCAGATGAAACCAGATGTATGAATGTGGACGAGACAAAAGGAGTATGTAAGGATCGTAGCAGATGGCGTTCTGTGGTTTCTGCCTACCCCTATGGGAAAAAAGCTCGAGTTTATGTATGTAAAATCATTACATATTATAAAACAACGTACCTACTCTACCGCGTCTGTTCGCGATAAATTCGAAACTGCTGTTCACATTTTCCTGTGGGTTTCACCAATGGATAGAGTGATCATTTAAGAGGGTTTTAGTACATATTTCACCGACATACACGAGGGTGAAGCCGCGGTCATCAGCTAGTATTATATAAATTAGTTCTTTCTTTCGGTAAATATTTAGTTTGACGACACGGTTGGCGCAGTGGTTGAGCGATTGACTGCTGCGCAGCATGTCGCGGGTTCGATTCCCGCACGGAACAAATATTTGTACGACCTACAAGTATTTGTTCCGAGTCTGGGTGTTTTTCTATCTATAATATGTATGTATTTACAAAAAAAAAATGTATATAAGTAGTTTATCAGCCATCTCGTTACCATAACACAAGCATTAGGTTGCTTAGCTTGGGACTAGATGGCGTTGTGTGAAATGTCCAAGGATATTTATTTATTTTATTTTATTTTAGTTTGAATTATGAAATAAGTAGCTTTTTAATTAATTTAAAAAACTGTACATTTCATAACGGAATCCAAAAGTTTGCGGTACAACCCCCTCCCTAAAATTCATTGTCCTTCATAGTACGGGGAAAAAACTGTAGATAGCGAAATTTTTCCTAATTTATTGCCCGCGGCGATATCGCTCCGCCCGGGTCGCCGGTTCAATGCCCGGGTTATCTTTCAAAGAGAAGTGTTCCTTTTCCGTTTATTAATTAGATTTCAACGGAAATTAAGAAATGGAAAAGCGCAGTTTTTATCGTTTTTCTGGTAAATTTCTGCGAAGATCGCTAATTAGGTTTTGAGATGTTTTTTGAATGATGATTTTTAATTTTGTCTGTTTGTCAGTCGTCGTAATGTTGTTTTTTTAATTCAATTTTATGTTAACAGAATTTTTCCTTGCTTATACATATGACCCATTATGTGGCCCAGTGGTTGCAGCCCCGACTTACGAATAGTAAGTCGTGGATTCAAACCCAGACAGGCGCATTACTTTGTGTAATTTATGTCATCACCGCTGCTCTCAAAGCGGTGTAGGAAAACATCGTTAGGCAACCTTATCTTAGAACCAAAATAGAATCTACCAACCCGCGCTAGGCTCGCATGGTGGATTATAGCCCATCCCTCTCCTGAAGTGGAGGCCTGAGTCCCTGCAGTGGGAAAATTATATGCTGATGGCGATGATTATAAGAACTTATTTTTATTTTATTAAAGGTACAACAATAGTCACCAAGTCACCCAGGCTTACCACAGGGTTCTTTGTTAAACAGTAACGTAAGTTGACAGTAGCTGAGATCCCCGCACGGAACAAATATTTGTATGGCCTACAAATAGTTGTTCCGGGTCTGGGTATTTGTGTATGTGAATTTAAATGTTTGTGAACGCCCCTACGATACAGGAGAAATTCCTAGTGCGGGACAACGTTTAAAAAAAAAAAACACAGTAACTGGGTTCAGAGGTCAGATAATAATACATGCAGTCCTTTTGTGTAAAATACTGTTATGGAGATGCATCTGGTTAGACTGAAAGCCGGCCTTAACATAGGTGGGAAAAGCAAAGGATCCATACTGTTCTATCAGTTAGAGATTATTATTTTAAAATACAATTGAATGTTTGACCTAAACAAACTAACGACCACCTAAACATCATCTGCCTAGCCTTTTCCCAACTATATCGGGGTCGGCTTCCAGTCTAACCGGCTGCAGCTGAATACCAGTATTTACATGGAGCGACTGCCTATCTGACCTCCACAACCCAGTTAATACTAGGTAATACGATACCTTTTGGTAAGACGACCACCTAAACATTGCAAGTTTAAGAAAGAGCCAATATAAAGCACTAGCTGTTGCTAGTGGCTTCGCCCGCTACAGCTCGAAATTTATCCCACGGGAAGATGTGTTAATCCAAGTTATAAACTATCTGTGTACCAAATTTTATCCAAAGGCGTTCGGTAGTTTTTACGTGAAAGTGGAACAAACATCAATCCATTCTCACAAACTTTCGCATTTATAATATTAGTAATAAGTAGGATAAGTACAACTCTGTCTTACCTTTAGTAAAGGCTGGCGTGAAGTTACACTAATTATGATCATTGAATAGTTCACTGACCTCTCTGATAGTTCATAAACAACTGAATTCCACTCATCATTTGCACTATTAATTGTTGAAAGAAATCACATGACAAACCGATATATCATGTACTACATGTAATTTGTTCATTGTCTAGAAGTTAGTTATGATTTGATGCGTGTCTTCATTGCTGTAACGAGTCTAATAGTTGATCGCTATCGATTTCAAACGGTCTGTGCTTGGTTTGGGAGTTTTTGATTGGGTAACAAAATGCTGAAAGCTGTAAAAAATATTTGCGTTGACAAAACTAGTATAGCTATTAGCAATGCCTCCACAGCAAGGCGTGAGCTCTGGCAAAACCTGCTTAAGCCACCTGACGGCTTCCTCGAGCCGTCTAAAAGCCTTTCACCGAAGCCTTTTGGCATCAATCGACCACAAAAAAACTGTGGCTGTAACTGAGATATTCCTGATGCAAAACCCCATTACCACTTTGCACAACCCGGGAATCAAACCCAGGACGTCTCAGTAGTCGCGCTTGTGTCCACTACACCATCGAAGCAGTAACTGATATAGTGTGATTTCTCACTTGTATCAGCACGTAATTATGTTATGTGATGCGAAGAAATGAGGAAATGAATATTAATGTAGGCTATAACAGTAGAGGAAGACCAAAGAAACAATAGGGAATTTCACCAAAAAAAATCTAATTAGTCCGTCAGATAGATTTCCAAAAGAAATGGACTCGTATTTTTTGTTTTTTTCACGTAAACAAAAGATGAAGACGATATAGAGCTTCGAAAAGTCCACCTCTCCACAATTAAGTTAGAAATGGGTAATACAATACCAATACTAATAATGGTAACGCCTGTTAAAACTCCTACCTGTCGAATGTACAAAAAACAGCTGGAACCAACGGCTTTATTGCTTTTCGAGGCACAGTGGAAACTCGGTGTGTAATGGCTAGGCAAGCCTAAAAAGCAAGGGCTATCCAAAAACGCGTTGAGTTGACGGTATTCTTCAATTTGCGAGAAACAGATGGATTAGGACGCACTGAACAGAGAAAAATCGCAGAAGTAAAAGGAGGCTTGTAGCCAACCGTGAGTGATGACCAAAAAAAAGACTCAATCCCAAATAAACCACTCCCGAACCAGACACAACCCGCAGGCCCACTATCAATAAACCGACACGCGGCACCATCGTGTCACTGATGCATTTTCTATTATTAGATCCAGTTCATCACATCCTATCAACGAGGTATTGACCATCGCTAAATATAGCGGTGATGGCACACGCGTTATTCAATGAATCGATTGCTCCTGAATGGGGTTGTGACTCCGCGTGATTTCTGAACGATTTATAATGGTCATTTAAATAAAGTGCTGGTATGTGGGACAATGTTTTGTTTTATAGATTTTGTGTGTGAAATCGGAGGGCCTGGATTTTAGCTCGTCGTCCGTCCGTCTTATGACGACGACAGGCCGTGTCAATGGCGCGTTCGTGTTCCACGCACGCCTCAAGGGTCGACGCCCATCGGGGCTGAGGGTTATTCAAAAGAGATACCGTAGCCTCGAGACAAAGGGCTAAGAAGGAACATGGGTGGTTTTTAGTCAGTAGAAGTCTGACACTCCCTACCGCAAAAAAAAAAACAACGACGACAGCATTTACTATCATCGTATATTTCATTAAACGCCTGAACTTATTTTAATGTGTTGAAGCTTATCCTTAGTGATTAGCGTGATTTATTCATAAGGCACACTTTATAGGCATCGCGTAAAAATAACAGTCTACACCCCAATTGATATGGATAAAGGCAGGAAGATGATGATGATGATGATGATGAATATAAATTAATTAAACTTAGTAAATGCCTCTTCGGTGTAGTGGCTCTAAGCGCAACTGCTAAGAATGAGGTCATGTCTTCGAATCCCAAGTCTGGCAAAGTGTTGTTGGGTTTCGAGAAATTCCTGATTAAAGAATTTCTCAGAAATAGATGGCATTATGCTAAGAGAGTGCACCCTACCTAAACCTTCAGGGATTACAAGCGTGACGATGTTTACACAACTAAAATTATAAATGATGAGTTCGCTGTTTCCCGTTTGCTATTTTGACATGAAACACCAAATAAAACTCAGAGGTCGCGCTCTCCATTAAAGTGTAAGCAAGTCAGAAAGAAACCATTACAGATTAATCTGAGATTACTGACCATGGCGGTCAGTAATCGTGTAGCTCAATACAGAATTATTAATTAGATGATTGTTAGGACCTCTAGTTACCTTTTTTTTTTGGCGGGTGGAAAGTCTAAAACCACCCATATTTCTTCTTAGCCCTATATGTCGAGGACGCGGTAATTTTTTTTTTTTCGATAAATGTCAGCCGTCACCAACGGAGTTATTTTTGCAGCTTAATTGCTTCTTTTTTGCAAGTAAGTTGCTTCTTTTTTGGAGCTTAGTTGCTTCTTTTTCAAGAAGAACGGAGGAATCTCTGTTTGTAATAGGTGGGTCACCCATCCACAAATCAGCCTAGGCAAACACGTCTTAACCTGAAGATCGAACCGAGTAGCTGTTATTATCTACTATTAATTATTTTGTTTCCCACAATCGTCAACAGAATAGGGATGTTAACAAAAATAAACTAATTAGTCCGTCATATACATTACCAAAAAATATTGGACACGTATTTTTTCTTTTTTCACGTAAGCAAACAATGAAGACGATACACTGCTTTGAAAACTCGTGTGACGTCATACTCTAAGACTTTTACTCTAAGATCTTTGACGCGTTTAATCTCCGTATTTTTTTATTGATTTGATATAACAAAAAATACGTATCCAATATTTTTCGATAATCTAACAGACGGAGTAATAAGAATCACATTTTTCAAAGTCGGTAAACGTCCCTATTAAAAATCCTCTTCACAATACACTTCTGACACAAAAAAGAAGCCGATGATCAAACTAATTTTAAACTGGGTCACAAATAAAACATAGTTTGCTAGTATGTTCACACACCAATTATTTCATGTTTGGTCTCTGAGTCATATCAATTGATTTAGAGCTAAATAATTCGATTGATGCGTCTATGGATGTATGGGAACCGGGAGACGGTTCAAGGACATTATTTGGTGTAAATTTTATAGGTTTTAATTTTATTGTGGCCGTTATTTTTGGCCTGAACTGTTTTTATTGTGTATTTTTGTTCACTTGTACTTAGCTGATATTTCTGGTAAATTTATCTACGACAATTTCCTTCTACAGACCATGCGAAGTACAATGAAATAAAGTCGAATGTAAATATGCAATTGGCAGAAAAATGTATCCAACTTACCTGGGATAGGTACCAATATTGTTTTGTGAATATGTAAACATTGTAGGCCTTGTAGATTTCTAGATGCTTTTTAACGTTAAAATGTACTTATACTACTTCTTCTTATTTTAAGTTTTTTGTGTAAGTACCTAGCCTATAACTTATTGTCGGGTCAACATTGTAATCAAAACATTTTGAAAGAAGATTTTTTAATGTAGTTTTTTGCGGGTTCTTCACGATAGTAAACGATCAATCCGATCCGTGCACCTTTTCTCGACGTATTTTAACTACGTAAAATTGGGAGTAACGAATTTGGGGGGGGGGGGGAATATTAAAGTAACAAAATTAACCACACCAAAGTTACTACGTGTAAAAACCAAATATACATAAAAAACATTTTTTTTATTTCAGTTTTGGAACAAAACATCAGAAAACATTTCTACGCTTTAAATATTAAAAAAAAAAAGTACCTACGTTTATAATGAGCAAACTCGATAACTACTGAACCGATTGAAATGTCCAAAGCCGGGACGGGCGGCTAGTTACTGATAATCCTACAAAATCACGAATAATTGATAAATTAACCACGATAAATCACAAGAACTTTTCAAAAGTTCTTACAAAAAATCTGATACGAGACAAAAATATATGCCCCGGGTGAGGATCGAACTCACGACCTTAAGATTATGAGACTTACGCGCTGCCTACTGCGCTACCGAGGCTACGGGAGAGGGGAGCGAAATTAGCCACTAGTACGCCACGTTATTCTATTTTTATCAATTGTGTGGTTTGGGAAATGTGGCACACTTTTATCAAGATTCCGTCAATGAGAATACCTTTCTTGAATGAAAAGTATCTATAAAAACGTCATCACCATCATCCGCCTATAATGTTCCCACTGCAGGGACTCAGACCTCTCTAGAAGAGGGATGGCCTATAATCAACCACGCGTGCCCAATGCGGATTGGTAGATGTGACATGACTTCGATTTTTTTGGTTCTAAGACATGCCGGTTTAATTAAAGATTTATTAAAACAGCATACCTACATAGTCTACATACATAACTTTTACTAATAACAAATCTTATTTAAGTTCTTGACACAAATATACAGAAAAAAAAACAAAAATAATAATTCAACACCGTTTTAAAATATCAAAAGTGCACAAAAAAAGGCTAAAATGTCATGTAAAATTTGTACGGCCACCGCACATGCACGGCCCGGCGTCGAACCGCAACTATTGGTGGACGGGTGCAATTGACAGCACACCTCAATTTATGGCCCTACTGTCTACCGGGCTAGGCCGTAGACTGGCCTCGCTGGATGTGGCCTCGATTGGAAATAGGAAGCAATTATTGAAAATGTCTCGTTATAACATAGCTTTTATAAAATTACTAGTGGATGTCACGCGGTTACACCCACGCAGTTTCCGTTCCCCTGGGAATACAGGAATAAAAAGTAGCCTAGTTACTCAGGGTGAATGTAGCTTCCTAATGGTGAAAGAATTTGTGAAATTGGTGCAGCAGTTTTTGAGTTATTTCATTACAAACATACACGCAAAAATACAAATCTTTCCTCTTTATGATGTTAGTGTAGATAAAATGTTCGCGTGATCTGGCAAAGTTAAAAGGAAATAAAACTATTTAATCCTACTAATATTATAAATGCGAAAGTTTGTGAGGATGTTTGTTACTCATTCACGCATAAATTATAAAATAGATGACATTTAGAATACAGATAGTTATAACATCAGACAGTTTATAACTTGATTTAACACACAGGATCTGGGGGCACGGCAGTACCCCCGCCAAGTCGAGCAATTACTTCTTATCACGGTAGTATGATCCCGTGGGTCAATTATCGAACTCCACGCTGGCGAAGCCGCTGGCTTAGCATAAGGTCCATTTGTTTTTTGATTTTTTCAGTAGCAACCACGAGGCCTGGAACTGTGGGTGTGTGGATGTCAATAGGGTCGCCCCTTATTACATGGTGCTAAAACATAACTGGCGAAATGTGGGCGTGCTAATGATGATACACCACTGCTTACCCCTTCGGCAATATAAGCGTGATGTTATATTACCTATGCTATTTGCTAGACAGTTCAGTTATAAGTCTGGTAAATTTAAAAAAAAGAAACGTTAAACTAAATTCTGAACGTAAATTACAAAATTAAATGTAATATTGACTAACATGTTTTTCCAGTCAATAAAATTATGTTTCAAAAAAACATCGGTTTTTTTTAAAACAAGCAAACCTCAAGAATCAAAAAATTTGAAGACATGTGACATCTACCAACCCGCACTGGGCCCGCGTGGTGGATTAGGTACTTGTGTAGCCCATCCCTCTCCTAGAGAGGAGGCCTGAGACCCTGCAGTGGGAACATTATAGGCTGATGATGATGAAGCAAAGCTCCTCCTTTTCGTCAGTCGGTTAAGAAAAACACATTTTGCTCTACAGAAGCCGTATCCAGCGTCACTATGTTTGGCAACAGAGGCAGTATTTAATTAATTCTCCCATTGGTATAGTGTGAATTCTGACTGCAACTGAAGTCCTCGGTTATTTTGTTTTGTCGTTTTAATTAATGCCTAGTCGCGTATCGGGGTAAGCTATAAATAGATTATAGTGTAGCTAACTAGTGGGTGACTAGCTTTATAGTTAGGTAGTATAGTTTTGAAATATGGTGCAGCTTGTAATCGGAGGAGCACGTGGTTTAAAAATAACAACCGCTCGGATCAATCTTCAGGTTAAGCCGTGCTTGCTTAGGTTGGTCCGTGGATGGGTGACCACGCAATACATACCGGGTTTCCTCCGATCCAATTGAGTATGTTTTTAATAGTATGTTAAAGACAAATAAAATGACTGTTGCAGTTTCACGAAAAAAATCCATCTCTCATAAAATCTAAAGATATTCAACCAATTTTCGTTGATCAAAACTCGATCTATTATTACTTTCCTAATCTTTAGGTTACTTTTCCGACAAACACGGTAGATATTTCTTAAATAAAGGGTGTAAAAGTACCCTTACCGCAAACGAAAGGCATTTGTTTTCCCCACCACTGCGATATTTTTTATGTTCTAGACTATACCTATAATAGGAACCCCCTACTTACGGAGATATTGCGGGTCAAAGTTCTAAATTTTTTACAGCTGTTTTTGTAAATATTAGTTCTTCAGGTTATTACTTTACTTGAATTACCTCCATGACCCGTTTACTATTCAAAGCATCCACTAGCACAATGTTTTAAGAGTGCTGCATCGAATTTACCGTAAAATGTGATTTTTGACCCCAAAAAAAAAAAGTCATTTCCCAGCAAAAATTTTTTCGCAGGGGTACTTAGTTTGATGTACAGAATGCTTGGTTGACGGCTGCGTGAAGGGTTAATTTACAACCTGTATGTCATCTAAAACTGCAAATATCAATATAATCATATACCGAAAAAGCATCATAGCAGCTTATAAATTTAAATGTTCCCACTGATGGTACACAGGCCTCCTTTAGAAGAGAGGGACTGGACTATAATCCACCACGCAGGCCCGCACCGCGATGACCTCCGGCCACCATAGACGCGGGCCTGTGGACGGTGAGTGATGGGCTAACTCGCCGTCCGTCCGTCTTACGACGAAAACAGGCCGTGTCGACGGCGCGTTCATGTTCCACGCGCGCCTCAAAGAGATGTCAGCAACATGGGAGGGGCTCGAAAGGGCCGACGCCCGTCGGGGCCGCGGGTTGTACACTGGTTATCGCGGCCTCGACATTGAGGGCGAAGAAGGAACATGGGTGGTTTTTAGTCAGTAGAAGTAATAATAATAATAATAAAATAAAATATTTTTATTGACACAAGAAAAAAAAAGTTGTACATTTCGATTTGAAACCCTGACTCCTGTGCTAGGTGAGACCTGTGTTACAGAAGTCAGTGTCTACACCCCTTTTTTGATACTAATGTTCACTATTTATACATTAAAAGTTTAATAAGAAAAAAAAAAAAAAATGTAAAAGGAAGAACAAAAGTAGCCAATATGGAGAATAATAAAGCATGCGTGCTCTTGTGTGGCGTGTGTGCGTGTGTTTAAGCGTAGGTGTGAGTGTGTTGTGTCTGTGAGTGCGTGAGTGTGTGTTTTGGGGTGTGGTGTGACTGTGTGTGTGTGTTTTGGGGTGTAGTGTGACTGTGTGTGTGTGTTTGTTGTGTGGTGTGACTGAGTGTGTGTGCGTTTGGTGTGTGGTGTGACTGTGTGAGTGAACGTAGTTGGCGGATAAAATTGGGTTACAATTTAGACTTTGGTTTGCCTATCTAACTATTTGTCATCTCGCGTGGTATTGTCCTTTTATTAGGTTTTCCGTCTGTTGGTAATCCAGTGTTTGAAGCCATGAGTTTAATTTAATCTTAGTTTTAATTCTTGTTAGTGGGTTGAAATTTAGGATAATATTTATTTTATTGTATAGATAAGTGGATAAGTATAAACCCTGGCGTCGAGCGGATGCGGTCTTACATTTGACTGTGCTACATGCATTACCGATGGTTCTCTTGTATTTGGTGGCGAGATTTACCGGTGTTTTTTCATGCTGTTTCAATACAAGATTGAGCAGGTATAGTTGTCTCACTGTCAATACTTGGCAGCATTCATACAGGGTTCTTGTAGGGAACCGGTACGGCTTGTAGGTCATAACTTTTAACAAAGATCTTTGAGCTCTCTCAAGGCGTAGCATGTAGGTTTTACAAGCACCTCCCCAAGCAGTTATGCAGTAACCTATGATCGACTGAGCCAGAGCTAGATAGACCGCCCGGAGAAGCTTAAACTCGGCCACTTGCCGTAGTTTTTTAAACGCCCATATCAGTTTTCTAACGCGGGAGGAGGTATATTCAATGTGGGGACGCCAGCTTAGTCCCTCGTCCAGAATCACTCCCAGGTACTTCACTGATTTATTTTTAGTGATTGGAAGACATGGGCATGGAGTGCTACTGTTTGCGACGTCACACTCACAGGTGTGTGCTTTGAGCCTTACTTCTGTAGGTTTGGTTTTGGCAAATGAAAATTGCAAAAATGAGGTTTTCGAGATGTTAAGGGTTAGTAAGTTAGCTTCCAGCCAGTGGATTATATTACGTAAGCCTGTCTCAGCAGCTTCCCGTGCTTCATCCCAGTGTTCACCGTGGAATACTAGTACTGTGTCATCTGCATAGCTAAAGATTTTATCATTACTAAGAGACTGCTGGCATAGGTCATTTACATAGAGTAGGAAAAGACTGGGGGATAGACAGCTACCTTGAGGCACACCGTAATCAACGCTGGCTTCGTTGCTAATGACCTCACCAATCTTTACTTTTTGTGTCCGGTTATTGAGAAAGTCTGCAAAAATACCCAGAGCCTTTCCCCGGATTCCAGCATGCTTTAACTTTGTCACAAGGGAGACAAAGTTAAAGCAGGAGAGAAGTCTGACACTCCCTTTCGCTCTGCCTAAGAGCGGAAGGGGTTATTCGATGATTTTACACCCGCCAAAAAACAAAAGGCCCGCACCGCACACCAACGCAACCGCACTGGCGGTTGGTTGATTTCATAAGTCTCGTAGATTTTTTGGTTCTATGACATGCCGATTTCGTCACGATGTTTTCCTTCACCGTTTAGAGAGCAGTGGGGATAAAGTACATTTATAGGTACAAAGTAATGCGCAAGCCTGGGTTCGAACCGCGACTTGCTGCCCGTAAGTCGGGGCCAAGTCGTCGTTGCTCGAATAACCACTACCACAAAAACCATACCAATACCTACACTAATAATATTAATAATTAATATTATAAAGAGGAAAGATTTGTTTGTTTGTTTGTAACGAATAGGCTCCGAAACTACTGGACCGATTTGAAAAATTCTTTCACCGTTGGGCAGCTACACTATCCCCGGGTGACATAGGTTACTTTTCATCCCTGTATTCTCACGGGAACGGGAACTACGCGGTTGAAACCGCGTGACGTCCGCTAGTAATTTATATAGAAACATCTAAAAACTCACTCACTCCAAAACTTATCCAATATTTTTCCGTTATCGTCCAAAAATAATTTATAAGTAATTTAATTAATGAACCACCCCCTAGCTATCTATCTTTAAGCCAAATAAAAAAAGGTTCTCAGCAGAATCCGCGAATGAATAAATCATTAGCTAAGATAACCAACAAAATAATTAGCTATGATGGCGAAGGCGCCTTTTTTCTTAATTAAAAATAAATATCAAATGAAGACGTAATCAGGAGGATGGGAGTTCGATTCGGTGGGAAATGAAAATGCCAGGTGCGATTTTTTTTTGTGTTTAAGTTCCGTAGGTATTTTTTAAAGGTTTAAAAACTAAGGTCGCTTTACCCTTAGTATACGGAGTCGCTGCTAGTCCTTAATTACCCACGGCTCACTATCAGAATCCTCCTTATTTTTTGAATGGAAAGAGAAAATAAATAAATAAATAATATGAAAAAAAAATATGTTTAAAATTCCATTATAAATGTTTATGACACAACAGCTAGGGATATAGGGAGGGAAGTTTTCTTGCTTTCAAGTCTTGCTAGCTCTACTTGCATATTAAATATACAGACGCCAGCACATCAAGCTACTATAATCTGTCAAATTTCTTTAAGACTTAAGCATTACGTTCAAGGTTGGTTGAGAAAAAAATACAGTTAGCAGGGAAACTTGATTTGGAAAAAAAAAACAGCTAGCAGGGTAACTTTATTTGCTGGCATTTCTACAAACTATCAGATGGTCTTGAGAATTATCTCTACAGACTAATATTGTTACGAAAACAAAACTCAATAATCAAATCATCTCAAATCAAACACACAAGTTCAGTTACCAGCCCTGATAATGTTAAAAAAAGGTCCCCAATCAAACACATTTTTTTTTGTCTAACTGAACCCTAAAAATAAAATCGCACCTAAGGCGAGTCGCCATTTTGAAATCGATTTTTCATTTAGCACTAACGAACTTAGGGTGGATTGAGATGCTGTATTTTTATCTTAATTTTAATCTGTAAACAGTCCTGATATCGAAGATGGTGTTTATTACGGGAGAGAGTCTCTTCAAAGGTTTATTTAATTCAATTAAAATAATTAAACAAATTCAAAAAATATTAAACCAAGATGCGAGAGAACTATCCTTATTTTAAATTTTAATATGCTCGCTGGTGTTTGATTAGTGTTCTTCTATTCACAATGAAACCGGTATTCATAGTTTATACGTAATTGGCCCCGCATGTTCCCACTGCTGGGACACAGGCCTCCTCTCTATGAGAATTGAGAGTGATTGGGCTATACTATACCACGCGAGCCCAGCCATTTTTCATTATTTTATCCTTACGTTTTAGAAAGCAGTAGTGAGGAAATGGATTCGAACCCAGCACTTACTGCTCTTAAGTCGGTTCCGCCAAAACTGGGCCACCGCTGCTCGAAACTGGTGTTCAATGTAATAAAGCCCAAATGCCCCCCCAATCCCAAAAAATATCTAAGACTGGCTGACCCACGCAACTTCGTCTGCGTCACAATAAATATAGCTTACAACCTTAGATCGACTATCCAACATAGTAATATTTTTTCAATTAGCTTTCTAATGTGGAAAGAATTTTCAAAGTCGTCATAGTAATTTTTGAGTTAAATCGTAACAAACAAAAAATGGAATCTTTCCTCTCTATAATATTACTTAAGATTACCTTAGAATATATTATTAAAGGGAGAATTACTATAGGTACATGTCATCATCATCATCATCATCAGCCTTATACTGGTCCCACTGTAGGGACTCAGGTCTCCGCTCTAGGAGAGGGATGGGCACATATCTTCGAATTTTTGGTTCTAAGATAAGGTTTCCTCACGATGTTTTCCTTCACTGTTTTGAGAACAGTGGTGATGAAATAAATTACACAAAGTAATGCCTGGGTTCGAACCCATGACCAACGTTCGTAAGTCGGAGCCACCACCACTGGGCCACCACTGCTCACAAAACAATATACAATAACACCTTGTAAATATTATGGTGCAATAAAAATTTTGAATTTGAATTTCCCGGAGGCCAGAATCTTCACGTACTCGTATCTACACTGGGACGCGAGGGCCGGTGCAGCGGACCGCGTAATTATTTTGTCGCGCGGACATTTTTACATTGCGATATCTTCTAAGATATTTGTTTAAACTATATAGAGCAAAAAGCACAAATATTCTGTATTAAACTTCAATTCTAACAAACCTATTTATTTAGATATAGATTAATACCATATGGGTTAAATAAGCTTCGCAAAAAATAACTCTATTCAACCTAACATTTCAATGGTAAAAAATGGTTACAGTGAGCTAATCTTAATAGATAGATATATGCTGTCGCGGACTTTTTTGTAGAACTTCTAAAGAAGAACATTTCTTTCATACATGATATTTGCATAACTTAAACCATTTTCGCAGCGCACGCAACGGAAGCTCTCAATAAGGAATATCGTTTCCCATTTTTGCAACATTTCTCATTTATGCTCCACTCCCTTTAGTCGTAGCGTGGTGTTATATAGCCTTCCTCTATAAATGGACTATCCAATACAAAAATATTTTTTCAATTCCAACCAGTAGATCCTGAGATCTTAGCGTTCAAACAAACAAACAAACTCTTCAGCTTTATAATATTAGTATAGATTTCATTACATAGTAACAGGTAAAGCTAATGAAAGCGTGAGGGTCTATTGGACTATAATTATGACAACTTTTAGTTTTAACCAGAATATAAAATGTCAAATTACAGGAAATTAAAATTAAATGCCACTTAAAATAGCGGTCATTCATCAATATGTCTTCGTGCAAACCAAAAAAAATGAACCATGTATCGTTTTTCATTAGAAACATTTTTGAAGATTGATGACGATTCAAGACATGAACAGGCTTTTTGGGATTTCCAAGTTAAGAACTTTAATAAATCTAGAGGTGGGACAATGACCATTATTGCGATCCTAACTGGCAGCTACTCTTGTTTATAGATGATGTAGGCAATGCAGGGCGTCCTCTACGCCCTAGAAAGACATACACTGACCTTATCCTGAGGGTGTTTGCAGAGAGGCTGGATGGGCCTACAATGGGGAGGTTTATCAAGCTACATGTTGGCAACAAAGCTTGTTAAACCATCCCGTGTTTGTGTTTGTTATTTGTATTTTTAAGTAATGTTCCTGTACCTTACTAACATAGCTTTTAAGTGAGTTGTAATACTAACACCCTATGGGCCTTGATGCCTGATAATATTTTTTTTTTATTTTATTTTTTTTATTTTTTTATTATCTACGTGGTTCTTCAGACAAGTCAGGTGCGTAGTAAGTACTCGCAACCGGCGGCCTGCGTGTATGAATTCTATTCTATTTTAGTTTAATGGCAATTAAAGCCGATGTCGACTATTCTGCCCATGTCCAGTGAATTTGAAAAACGAGTGTGCAAGGTAAAAAATAAAAACATTAACGTTGACTGGCCCGTTGGTCTAGTGGTTAGTGACCCTAACTGCTATGCCGGAGGTCGTGGGTTCGATTCCCACCCAGGACAAATGTTTGTGTGATGAGCACGATCATTTGTTCTGTGTCTGGGTGTAATTTATCTATAATATGTATGTATTTAGAAATATATAAGTATGTTTATCAGTTGTCTAGTACCCATAACACAAGCTCTGCTTAGCTTGGGACTAGATGGCGTTGTGTGATAGTTGTGAAATATTATTATTATTAATGCAATGTTAGTTAAATCAAGATCACAAATTAAATTCTTCGACACCACGTGGATCTTGTCTGCGTGTATGAATGTGAACGAGGCAAACGGAGCATGCTAAGATCGTATCAGGTAGTGTGCTACCGAATACTGTGGTGGTGTCTTCCTAGCCCCATGGAATACCCGCGTGCGGATTATCATAAATGCAGCCCATGAAATTCAGAAATAGTACGACGAAGTTTCCACAATAGGTAATGTGTCAAAGAACTTTATACATAACGATAAGACACATGCCAGACCATTTTTTTTTATAAAATAACAAGCATTTATTCTTCTACAAAACCCAGTTATGATTGCAACATTTTGTCGTCGAAATTAGAGCATAAAATTTTAACATGTCGGGGAGAGTCTGAGGGTACACTAGTGAAGTGAATCAGATATGAATCTTTAATTTTCCAAATTTATTAAAACGCTAAGCGAACTCTACGTTCAAACAGCAATATTTTTAACGACGGAGGTTAGGCCTAGTGATGTGCTTACTGGATGGGAAAACTATCGATGTTTTTACAGACATTGTCGTTTCTCGAACAGTTTATTTTACGTGAATGTAATATTTTCTCTTTAAAAATATTTAGGAAGATATGTAAATAAATTATTACGAACCGTATATATAAGTGAGTTCATAGTTCATATTTATTTTCATGTTTTTCATGGGTCTTTTGTAGATCGTTTTGAAAAGTAATCTTCCAACAAGATAGTTGAAAGATTGACTGTTGTATTTGTTGGAATACTGCCCAATGGCTGTTGCTCAATTTTTGGAGATGATTATAATATTAATGGCGAGACTAACTACAATATTGAAATTATATTTCAGGATAGTTTGTATGTGGCACTAAAGATGTCACCACATCTTCATTTTATGTGTCACCACTTAAAGAATCCATCAATCGTCTTTTTCTGACCCGTGCAAATATTCCAATTGAAAGTGAAACAACATGAATAAAACAAATTGATTGCCAATCAAAAAAACTTGCTCATCGATAGAAATGAAAGTCACGTACTCGATGACTGCATCGGCCATCCGTTCGACAACACCCAATTATATATTACCAAAACATGGACGGCGCCACACAATTAAAAAACAATAAATGCCAATAAAACGATGACACATGATATAGAAGAATGGAGTGCAACAATTTTTTTAAATGCACTACAAAGTTGACGGATCGTATCTGGCCTAGATTGGCAAACACTTATTGGAAAGCATAAATATTTGTTTTTGTACTACAGAAAACAATACTTTGTAAGTTCACTAAATGTGTTACAGGATTGTTATAAGCTAATAAAGCAAAATCCCAGAGACCGCTGACATTACTTATTTTCTCTGGGTCTGGGATCTTGGATAAAATTATCTGAACAAAATTGGTTTGATTGACCACTTCATTTTAAGTATACAAATGCCTAAAACGAATGTTTGTTTGACATAAATTAAACTTTGACGTCCAAATAAACTTCTAATATTTTTATATTTTACAAATTTACCACGGCTGTCAGACGTATAGCTAAATAAACATGTTAAAATCAGCTGACACCATTGCCACTCCATTTTCTCCTTACTCCAAGCTCAAAAGCGAATGCATACAAATTGATATGTGCACAATAGTATCGGATCAATTCAGCATGACATCACCACGCCTATGCAAACTGTAACATATACGAAGTGATTCAATTATTCTATATTTATGTGAAATTGATTGCTCACACGGCCGAGTCGTGATAAATTTTGAATTAGCTCGATGTTATTGAATGGTTTTGGTATTTTGTAGTGACAGATATTTTAGTAAATTGTTGTTTTGCGATAGTTGGTTGATTGCACCAGTGTAAATTAGAAAATAAGTGTAAAGACGAGATATTTTTTTTGAAGAGACGAAATATAAAAAAAAAAGTTTTTAGTTAAGTTTGTACGTTTGTACTTAATAGTGTATTTATATAAATGTTTATTCTAATGAAAATAATAGCAGGGAATCATTAATGAGGTGACAAAAATTCTCTTTACGACGTTTCTGGCACCCATTAATGAAATAGCAACTTAACTATTATTGGTTCCTTCCATTTGGGGTCAGCCCAGTATATATTACATACTTACTTCTCTGTTACTCGACATCTCATCAGCAGACACAACTTTCTTGGCATATCATCCATAGTTACCTACTTTGTACTTCCTTCCTAGGTATAATAGTAAATACAAAATAAAAAACCATTCAACAATTTTTTTAGTAGGTATTGCATTTTGTGCCTAGCTTTTTCCCAACTATATTGGGGTCGGCTTCAAGTCTAACAGGGTGCAGCTGAAAATTTTTTTTAGTATACCAAAGCATTTTAATCCACAAAAAATATCGACACAGCACGCCCCCATCCCTACAGTTGGTACGCGATAGGAAATTAAAATTTTCCTCTTCATTTAAAAAGAAGCAGAGCCCCGGGCTAACTCCTTAATGCGGTTCTACATCTATTTCAGAATATACTTTAATACTCATCGATGTAGCCGTTGCTTTATGTAGGTATACCATTTATCTGAGTCTGTGTTGTTATTAGACTCTTTTGAGATAAATGTGTTTTAGTTTTGAAGGTGGAAGACACACAACACCATGCTTGTATCCTGTATCCCCAAAGGGTTAGGCACAGGTGTACTTATTTATATTTCAAATTTCGTCAGTTAGGCGGATTTTCTACAGCGCCGACGATGTGCTGAAGACGTCCACTGCTGGACAAAGGCCTCCCGCACACTGCTGGCGTGCGTGTACGCGCTTCAAACGAGATTTGAGAACATAGGAGGTTTTTAATCAGTAGAAGTCTGATATTCTCTAGTCAGCCAGTACAGATAGTCATTTTGATGATTTCCCACTGAGCTGTAGGTGGCTGTTACTGAGACACGCCTGATAAAAAAATTCTAATAACAATTTGCCGGACCCTGGAATCGAATCAAATCTAATATGAGCAGAAGTCGCGCTTGCAAGAGCGGCGAAAACTTGTTGTACCCTATAACAGGCACACTTCTGCCAACAGTGTTTAATTACTGCAAAATAACATCAATATTCACTCACCTACCAACAGAAATAGCGACGACAACTCGACAACTTCGAGTTCTCAAACTTATAATAAACTCGTATGCAGGTCTGTATTGAAAACGTAAAACGGCTTGCAAGAAATTAATGGGAGCAGGAGTACATTCTCAAAGAAACCTCGATTAGCAAACCAAACCAAACCTTCTACTTCAAAAGCTAAGGTCTAAAACGATCTAGACGGGTGAGTTTTTTAGTTTCGTTCAGCAAAGACCGTTTGAATTCGTTTTTTCGGCTAAAATTGCATGCTTGAATTATGTTTAAGTTTTCGTCTGGTCTTAGAGCTTTTGCTAAGACTTTGCAAATGGTGTGTTTTTTTGTTTTTGTGTATGTTTTTATGTCTGTGACGTTATTGCATTTTGTAAATGCTTCTTATAGCGTTAATTCTGCTGGGACACAGATTATCACACCTGTTACGACACTATTTTTAGCGCAACTGTCCCAAGTTACCTGTCGATGGTCAACTTAGGCACCACTTTACTCTGTATTTTCAAACCCTGTTAAGCTTGAGGATATCATAATATAACATAACATCACGCCTGCAATCTCCAAAAGGTAAGGCAGTTTATACCTAAGTAGGCGTTGCAAGCGACTTCGCCCGCTACAACTCGAAAATTATCCCACGGGAAGATAAAATCGGGATAAAAACTATTTTATGTGTTAATTCAGGTTATAAACTATCTGTGTACCAAATTTTATCCAAATCCGTTCAGTAGTTTTGTGTGAAAGAGTAACAAACATACACACTCACAAACTTTCGCCTTTATAATATTAGTGTGACTAGCTGTTGCCAGCGGCTTTGCCCGCTACAACTCGAAAATTATCCCACGGAAAGATAAAACCGGAATAAAAACTATCATATGTGTCAATCCAAGGTGTCAGCTAACTCCATGCCGAATTTTATTTAAATTTCTCCGGCCGTTTAGACGTGAAGAAGTAACAAACATACACACTCACACACTCACAAACTTTCGCCTTTATAATATTGGTGTGAGGTGTGATAGTACACCCACATTTAGCCAGTTATGTTAGGTCCCATGTAATAGATAAAGGCTGAGCTAATTACTATCTACCCATCACATAATATCCAGACTCCGTGGTTACTATCAAGAAATTCCAGATTGAAAAACCCAATGACATTTTGCCTGATCTGAGAATCGTGTTCAGGACCTCATTCACAACAGTCGCACTTGCGTCAACTACACCAACGAGGCAGTTAAACGAGAAATATCTACATCATTGATTATTGTAATTTAGGGTTCTGCAGTGTAAATCGAAGGTGCAGAACGGTTCAGTGTCGGAGCGACGCGCGGTTGATTGAAGTTCGCTCGCTCCATTGCTTCCGTAAGTGAAGACAGCAGCACGAGGATTGTAAGGAGTGGATAGTACCCTCCTTCTGTTTTATTTTTATTTAGTACGGCTTACGAACAGTAAGTCGTGTGTTTGAACCCCGACGGGCGTATTACTTTGTGTAATTTATTTTGTCACTACTGCTCTCAAAACGGTGAAGGAAAACATCCTAAGGAAACATGCATGTTCTAGAACCACAAATTTGAAGACATGTGACATCTACTAATCCAAACTAGGTGGTGGATTATAGCCTATCCCTCGCAAAGAGAGGTAGCCTGAGTTCCTGCAGTGGGAATATGATAGGCTTTTTTTTTTTTAATGGGACAAGCCCGCCTCACTATTCCCAAACCACTGTAACTTCTGTAAGCCAGAATCAACAGTGGCGACCACAAGAAAATCGCCGAGACAATGAAGCTCGACGAAGTCCCAGAGAAATGATTTAACTGTCTTGGATCCCGCAACGAAATTAATCAGAAAAGAATAGCGGAGGAGTAGGAAAAACAGAAATTTCCACACCCTCCATATCAGCAGGAGACAGAAAAGAACAAGGCCAATAGGCACACAGGGACGTATACAACTGGGATAAGCCCAGTTACCTGAATATTATAGGCTGATGATGATGATGATGATCATCCTATTATGATTCTGCTAAAGTGGTCATTTGAGGCAAATTGATGGTAAAGCTTACTAAGGGGCCTCCGCTACTTATCGCTCTATAGAAATCCACCTCCCGAAGACAAGCATCTTGGCAGATAATTTGATTTGTATTTAATTAAACAATGACATCGATTCGTGACGGAGGCACCTCGAAGCCTGCCTACTCCCTATCGGAATTCTCGTTAAGACTGATGGAGGTCCGTGTAGTTTGTCTGTTTGTTTACGTTAGATATTGAAATTAGATGTCGATTGAATTTGTGGGATATTTTGTGTTTTAGGGTGCGTTGGGTGAGACGAAATAGTGATAATTTAACTGAAATGTGAGATCGAACACTTTTTAATATAAAATGAACAGCTTATTTTTGTGTTATTTACTTAGAAAAATGTCTTTGTATGGTCTGAATGAGGTGTAACGCGTGGAAACCATTTTAGCTTCGTTGTCCATTTTTTTGGACGGGTGTAAAATCATCAAATAACCCCTCCCGCTCTTGGGCAGAGCGAAAGGGTGTGTCAGACTTCTACTGACTAAAAACCACCCACCTTCTTACCCCTATATGTCGAGGCCGCGGTATCTCTTGCAACATTCCGCAGAGTTTCAATGTCCGTATCACCTAACATAGGTAAAGATCGAAGATCTTAAATATATTTAATGTATTAGACTGCTTGATGATTGTGACTATCTTATGCAACCCAATTATTTCCCGTTTCCATTACCTGGAAAGGAATTCAGCCTTTCTGCTTGCAGTAGCTCTTCAGCCAGTAATAAAATAAATAATAAAAAAATAAAAAAGCCTTTTAATTCCAATAGCTTCAACAATTAAATTACATAACCATAAAAAAAAAATTGTTACGTCATACGAAAACAAAATGTATGCTAACATATCTTGACCTCTCATTTAAGAATAAATTCATGAAAATTAAACAATAATTTTATTAATAGATCTAAATAAAAATTAACAATTAATAACTATAAATATAAAATGGCGGTTAAAAGTAAAGTAATTGTACAAAATAATTTAAGTTGGATAATCCGCATTGAATTGATTCAAGCTTCAGCCAGTAGCCAGTATGAAATAGGTGGTAATCCATCAACAGACCAACCTAGGCAAGCATGGCTTAACCTGAACATCGACCTGAGAGGCTGCTATTATTGAACTACGGGCTCCTATGGCAAACTTAAGTTTGTCAACGAAAAATACAGTAAAATAAAATACATAAACAAAGTATTATCTTATCTTATCATCGAATTATTTTCACCTGTTTTCCTTCACTTGCACCTAAACCGTCTGACAAAAACAACACCACTCTAATAAACTATACCCCACTAAGCCAGAGCTCTGCTTACACCCTAAATCATATATTAGCGGCAAAATGAGACTAATGCGAGACTTATAATCAAAGAAAGAAATTTCTGGCTAGCCACACGTGATAGTTAGGGAGCGGATTTAGTGGAGACTTAAAGCGGGAAGCGATTTAGAAAAGGAAACGGTTGCGTGAACTAAAAATACCACAAAAAAAAAACATTGAACTGTACTGCTTAAACAGTATTTTTTAAAGGGCTGTCGTTAAAAAACATGTAACTGACTGTTTTAAACAGTAACATTTTTAAAGTTTAAAGCATGAATTTTTTTTTTAAACCATTTTTTTTAAATGTTCAGAACAGTAAAAAATAATGTTTTAAACAGTTAAATGTTTTTTAACGACAGCACATTAAAGGTTACTACTTTGAACGGTAGGCTCATATTTTACTGTATAAGCAGTACAGTTTAATGTTTTTTTTACGTAATTTATTTGTCATCACGATCGTCTTCTTCTTCAATACTTCATCAATCATCAGACACCTTCTTTCTGGCCATATCATCCTGTACACAATTCAGTCATCGTATTTTGGTCTTTCTCAACTCGTATAATAATTCACATTCATACTAAAAACTTTCCTCACAACATTTTCCGCATTCCTCCGCGTCACATACCTATAATAGCAAACCAACTGATTGCTACACCACTTTTCATTCAACTTTCTGTTGATTTTTAAGCCAATATTCTCCAGTTAATATAATCCAAATAAATCCAAGATCCACATACTCATCAGTCTCACTCGCGACCACTCGACCGAAACAAAATAAACTATCCAAATATGTAATTCTCGTTGAAATCGCTAATATACCCGCTTCCGTTCCCCACCATGCACTCTCTCCCAAATAAAGGGGAGGTAGGACCAGGGTGGACATCAAAGCGTTAAGTGCTTCTTTTTCTCATCGAATCCCATTTAGGACGGACCTACCCTCGCGATAAATAAGATTATATACGGTTACACGTTATTTCTTGGTTTTCATATAGCTTCCAAGTAATGGTGTTACTTAGATCTTGACTTATTTAATGGTCTGTCTTTGGTTATGGGATATCTAATGGAAGTTATGAGGTTTTGATCCTCTTTGAATTCTCTATGGATTTGACGAGATGTATGTATGTTAGTATTGTATTGTCCATTAGTTGCCAGTAACGGGAGAATTCATAAATTATAGAAAAAAAAGAAAGAAATAAAAAAAAAATATTTGTCGCAGAAACACACCGAGAATACCAACAACAACAACTACAATAACAACCAACAACAACATCATCTTCTCGTTGTTAACTATGTTGGGATGAAGGCTGGATTAAATGTCCGGTTCGTAGCTCGGTTATTGGCACTAAGCTCATTGGCTATTAAGTAGCATAAAAAAAATAAAAAATAAAAATGGAATTTTATTTTTGTACTCTTCCATCATTGCTGTCCTATTTGACTCAAAACTTGACTGGTAGAATATGCCTTGTAGCATTATGTCCGCCTATATAGCACTCTTGCACATGAAGTTTAAATAAATAAATAAAATGTGGTTCTATTATAGGTACATCACTCGATTATAGGCTTTGTTGTTTGCTTGATGCGTGTCGATGAAAGCTACTCGACACTCTGTCGACAAAAATGTCTTCAAGAGAAACAAGTGCCGATGTCTGTCGTGTACAGTTACGAGCTTTTTATTTTTTATTTAATTAATGATTTTGTGCTATCGACACGCTAAAAAAAAACAAGCAATAATATTATGTACCTAGTACTTCAAACGCGCATGCAAACTTCAAACGCGTATTTCTCGTGAGATAATGATCGCAACTTTGAGATATGACCTAATTTCATCAATACAGTATCAGTTTCATATTCAGTTACGTAACATGAAAATAAAATCAATCAGTAGGCAAAAGTTGCTCCTATTAAAATCGTATACTACATTGATGCTACACTGTACAACTAAAAAATTACTTCTTGCAACAAACATTAATACCATCTTTCAAACAAAAATTCAAATCAAACAGCTCTAAAATGTTGAATCTAGGCAAAGTACACACACACAAAAATAATTTCTACAAATACGGGCTTTAATAAAGCAGTGGTACAAAATAATGATTTATATTTAGGAAACATTGCGGACGAATAATCTAAAAGCCATAAGCTTCCAACGAAAAATGTACTTGCATTCATGAGTGGACGTGAAACGGAATGGAGTTAAGCTTGGTCTACAATCGCGGGGAATGCCTAATGAGGGGAATTAAGAAACTGTTTTAGGTTTTCTTACAGTTTTAGTCAGTTGTTAGTCGGGGTGCGAGGATTGAATATGTACATGAGTACATTTACCTCGGCGAAATAGTCTCCTTCCAGGCAAGACAAGACAAAAAAGTTGCCCGACGCACCGAGAACGCCTGGAAGAGCTATTGGTCGATGAAGCAAATAATGGAAGGAGCTCTCCCTCTCTCCCTCAAGAGAAAACTCATAGACATGTGCATTCTTCCTACCCTCACCTATGGATCGCAGACATGGTCATTAACCAAGCGTCAAAAGTCCGCACTCGGGGTCTGCCAGCGAGCAATGGAGCGTAGTATCCTCGAAGTCAAGCTTAGTGACCGAATAAGGAACTCGATACTGCGTTCCAAAACTCAAATTACCGACGTGGGTCACACGGCTGCCAAGCTTAAGTGGAGCTGGGCTGGCCACATCTGCCGCATGCTGGAGGAGCTATGGGCTAAACTAACAACACAATGGGTCCCAAACAGCAGCAAACGGCAACGCGGCAGGCCTAAAAGAAGATGGCGAGACGAACTCGACTCTTTTTGCAGGGATTGGCAAACAACATCACTGGATTGGGATAAGTGGAAGGAGGGAAGGGAGGCCTTTGCCCTGCAGTGGGACACAAATGGGTAAAAATAATAATAATAACATGTGGGATGTGGACTCAGCGATCATTGTGCCGATAGTCGTTTCAGCCAATGGCTTAATAGCCAAGAGCCTCGACCAACACCTGAGGAGGCTCTCGTTAGGCAGCTGGATCAAGGGCTTGATACAGAGAGCGGTACTCCTGGACACGCATTGTTAGGAGGTTCCTTTCTCTGGAGCCCTGACCGCCGGTAGCTTGGACCCTGTTCCCGATACCGGTGGGCTACAATTTTTATATTTTTAAATGTTTTTTATTGTTTTTTTTTGTAAAGAATATTTAAAAATGTAATAAGTTTGTAACAAAATAAATAAAGGGAATAATAATAATAAATACAGTTTTAGTCTGGGGTCCTAGGTTGGGTTTTAGGATTATCACCTTGTGTCTAAAGTAAAAAAAACTGTTTTTAGGTTTCACGGTCTATAACTGGCTTTAAGAGTAGAGGAAGACAGAAGAAACGGTGGATGGACTGTGAGAAAGATGATGGCAGAAATGGAGGTGACTGCTTAGATGACGGGTAATAGAGCAGTATGAAAGAAGTAGACATGCTGCACTGCACTGCACAACTTATGTTGAATAACTTTCCTATACTTTGGGATAATATCGCAACATTTTGTTTAAAAAAAATGCTAGAATGGGATAAGAGCAGGAAAATGATCATGATGAAAAAAAAGATGATTGTTAATTTCTAATTTGCTATTGGGGTCGGAAAGTTCTGAAGTGGCGACCGCGAGCCGGTAGACGTTGCATTGGAAGGCCTCCCACTAGGTGGATCGATGACCTGGTGAAGGTTGCGGGGATCCGCTGGATGCGAGGCGCACGGGACCGGTCAATGTGGCAACACTTAGGGGAGGCCTATGTCCAGCAGTGGACGTCTTTCGGCTGAAATGATGAATGTTATGTTATTAATTTCAATGCAACTAAAAGAAATAACACGATGTGTGAAAAAAGTAATAATATCGATAAAAAAAAAAGTAGTTAATAAACTAAAAAACCCGACCATTCTATTTTCAATTCAATTCATAATTTAATATTCAAATGAACCCCGCCTGCTTCCAAGTTTTGTTTAATTTAAAATGTGCTTGTTGCTTTTAAGTCTTTTCAGTCGGGTTTTTTAGTTTTTTCTACTTTTTTTATTTCTAACTTTTTAGTTCTTTTGTGTTTGTTCTTTCGTTGGTCGTGTAAAATACTTCGCAGAAAATTTAACTTTTGTGTTTGTTTATAGAATTTGTGACTTTGAATTTATTTTAAACATATTAGTGTCATATATTTTTGTAATCTCCTTTTAAAACCCTTCATTTTGATACCCTACTCGATGGTAAAGGATTTTTTTTATTTTTTCAAATCCACGATATGGCCCCTAAAACCAGCAATTTTTCTTTGTTTTTTAATTTTAATGTAGCCTATGACACTCGCGCCATCAAGACGAATATAACGACGTATATTTCATTCAAACCCCTTCATCCGTTTAGGAGTTTTGAGGGAACAAAGAAACGGACATACATACATACATACATACATACATACACACATACACGTCAAACACATAACCCTCCTTTTGGGCTTCGCCGCAGTCGGGTAAAAAAGGAGTGGTTACATGCTTTAGAAGTTTTTGGTGGAGGCACTTTCTATCATTTTCGCGCAAAACGGTCATTTGTACTACGTAACCGTGACGTAACTATGGCGGTATGAAATATGACGACACGTTTCTATAGCGCTGTCTTTGTCTAACACGTCAATTAAAATTATTTAGCACTTACTGCCGCACTCGGAGAGCTTTAATGATTACTTAGGACATTACTTAGTAAAGGTTTTGACAGTTTTGTCATACAAAAGTATGTCAAACCATTACTAAGTGAAGGCTTAAATAATCATTAAATATCTCCGAGTAGCGCAGTTAGTCTTTTTCTGATCGATTTTATTCCTTTTTTCGCACATCGTGTTACTTCTGTTAGTTCTTTGAAATAACATACTCGTAACAATTTTGAATCAAAATTTAAAATCAAAATTTAAAATCAAAATTTAAAATCAAAATTTAAAATCAAAATTTAAAATCAAAATTTAAAATTAAAATTAAAATATGTCTAATTTAATTGTAATACTATTTTTCGAATATGTTTACTTATAACTATTTAGACCAATGTCACTTAGATGTATGAAGTTCCATTAAAATTGATTCAGGCATTTCGAAATATATTAAGGACTTGAAAATTTGTATGAAATGCCGTACGGCGTAAACGCTCTTAGCACCATATTGTTCGTTGCTGTTCAGAGCTATTTTCAATATATTTGTTTTATATTTTCCTGTCATGACCTCCACAAACCAATTAGTATTGGGTAACATGATACTCCTTGGTAAGACTGGTTAAAGGGGTTCATTGTGACATGTAACTAGGTAAGTAATCATTTCAAATTTAGGAAACCTAGTAGTGTCCCGTAGTTCTATCCCCCGCTTTATCTAAAACCAAACACTAATCCCTGTATATACACATTAACGGATCTGTGAGGCGAAATCCGTACACTCGTGTGGGGATTTTCTCTATTCGAACCGAGGCGAGCCATTCCTCACTGAAAATACAACATTTAATTGAATATGTCCGTGCGTGTGTTATGTGCTTAATTATTTTCGTGGTTATTATTTTAATGATGGGATATGATGTGTAGTCGATGTTTTGTGACTAGACTGCGGTATTGGTTAAAACTTTGGTAAATGAAAAATCCAAAGATTGTGATAATACAGGGCGTAAAAGACCCTTCAAGTAAGCGTTAACCAAGCATTATGTTCATCAAATTATGTTACCATACGCAAAAAAAATATTCCTAGGGAACGACTTTTTTTGGTGTAAAAAATCACGTTTATGGTAAAACTCAATGCAACACCATGTACTGGCCTGATACTTTGTCAGCCAGTCTTACCATAGGGTATCGTATTACCCGGTACTTAACTGTGGTTGTGGGGGTCAGATAGGCAGTCGTTCCATTTAAAATAGATGGTCAGACTGGAAGCCGACCCCAACACATTTAGTAAAAGTCTGAGAAGATGATCATAATATCCAAACACGTATACACACAACGCCATTCCCATTTTCCCTGAAAATGGCAAAAAATACCCTTCAGAGCAATACCCCATCAATTCTCATATTCCAGATCATTACACCCATATCGGAAAGAGCGCCTATTATCTTATTAGAAATTACTGCTGTATCTTACAGGCGATTATCGACCTTATTACATGGGGGTGCGAAGAAAATTGGGGTGAGATTCCAGTGGAGGGTTATAGCCGTTTATGTAGCATGCTGTTGTTATTACTTGTGTTGGGGTATTGTTTGCTGGATGTGGCTAGTGCTTTTTGTAACTTTTTGTTGGTACTTAGTTGTCAAGGTATCAAAGTGTATGTATGTTTATTAGAAGCATGCTGGTAAACTCTAATTTGCAGTTTTCGTAATGAAATATTGTTACTGGCAAAATGAATATTATATTTTGTTTTAAAACGTACTTAGAAATACCCAAAAAAAAGGTAAATTTGTTCATAATCAAAATTTTATTTTAAATTATTATTTCCTTCGTTTTACCGTGTTCATGACAATCTACATAAAGTGAGTCAGCCTGAAAAGTTTGGTACTTTCAGTGGTGTTTATCAGCTCCTATGATTTGCAAACAACATGACAAGCAGGGCACGATATCAAGTATCCCTTCGTTTGTGGGGGCAACAACACATTTGCGCTAAAGAGTCGTCGAGGTTATTACCTTTGAAAACCTTTACGGATTAACGTGCCATTTTTTCTAAAGCAATGTTTAATGAGACCTTGCACGTGCCGTCCAATAATATTGTTTAGTCTTTATTGGCATATAAACTAAATATTTTCAACTAAAAACTTATTTACTACCAAGAAAAGAAAATTAACAAATGTTTCAATTTTACTTGAAATTCTAGTAAATTAAAGTAACCTAATTGTAACTTCTGTTGTTGCTGATTAGATCATAAGTAACTTATAATATAGTTTATGGGTTGTAAGAAGTTACTTTGTTGAACTGGACTCCTCTACCAAACGGTTTCTAATCGAATCATAAGATATTCATATTTGAAAACAATTCAAACTCAAACTCAAAGCATTTATTTCAATTAAACCTTTATAGGCACTTTTGAATGTCAGAAGAACAATTCATAAAAACAAAACTACGAGTGCAATACGTCATTCCAAAAGCCACCACGCCGAATCACACGCCGCCAAATGCCAGCAACAACGAGCACCGCGAGCACAATAACTCGTAAGGCATAGATGAAAATATGGTTAAAAATTTGGTGGTGTGCCTCAATTATGTCATCAATGGCACGCATGCCATGGGTTCGCCATCGGGACTTAGCATATAAAATTGCCTCGTCGAGTATGACTCGACATCAGTCATTAGACTATTTAATTTAGACCCATTTGTAGGACAAGCCAAAGCAAATCGGAAATAAAAGCTTCAGATTTATTTACTGGGTTCAGAACATCAAAATAAGCACAGAATAAATAGCTACAGCATAACATTTACAAGTTTATTATACAATTCACTGTACTTACACAGGTACTTTAGAGCTCCTTACACTTTCAAAGTTCAGAGAAGAATGTCCTGCTAAAATGGCGCCTTGGACCTTTTAAAACCTCTTTACTAGACTGCAGCACTAAACCGTCATTCCAATAATCATTGGCGCCATTTTGGCATTTCAACTAAATCAAATAACTTACTTATTTATACAAAACAGTTCTGTAATTCTTATAAAATACTGTAAATATCTTGAAACTAGTTATAAATGTATTTAATTAGCTAACACATTTAAACAACTTTCCTTCTCTTCTTAATCTTTCTTTATCTTAGTTTCTTTACTTACAAAACGTCACTTCCAGTATCTCTAACTCCGCATTAAACATTGTACCCGTACGTCTGTTATTACTTACTATCTGCGCACAACACTCCTTGCTAATGGCATTTCTTTACCATCGTGCATCGATGTTCGTTTTATGGGACATGTGGTGGTATTATTTTGGTAATAATTAATCTTAGACAATAATCTCATGTGTTGCAGACTTGCAGGGGGCTTAGTGTAAGGATATCGGTTGGATGTGTGAAGATGGTTTTCAATGTTCAAGTTTTTTAACGTGGCTGAGTGGATAAGTTACCTAATAATTCGATTGAGTTGCCTATAGAAAGAATGAAGACATATATATTAGGCACACGCCACAAGTGCAAACCACAAACAAAAAATGTAAATAAAAAAAAGACATAATATTGTGAGATTGTACAAATGATATAAATAGATTGATATAATAGATTGTACCCAGGACACTATGTTACACAACTAAAGAACTAAGTAAGTTTAACTCGCATAGCTGAAGTAATTTTGATACTTTTGGTTGAATTAAAACAAGTATAAAATCAAGTCTATTATATTTTTATGATCTACAGATAGTTGTTCCAGGTCTAGGAGTTTGTGTATGTGAGTTTAAATGTATGTAAAAGCCCCCATGATACAGGAGTTCCTAGTGTAGTGACAGCGTTTTTAGGGTTCCGTACCTCGAAAACAGAAAACTGATCCCTTGTAGGATTACTTTGTTGTACGTCCGTCTGTCAAGACACTATTTATCAGGAACGCGTGAATTGTGCGAACGTGGAGCATGTGTATCAAGCTGAAATTTATATAAAATACTTAGGTCTGCTGTCCCTCAAATCTGTGAAACAGACTTCTAAGCTGATCGACTCAAAAGATACAATCGTTTATGCCGAAAATTTTCGACACTTGCACGGGAATCGAAACCTACCCTTGAACTCAGAATCTTGAAATTTGGTACGAAACAACGTCATATAGCACAGATAAAGGAAAAGTTGCGAAAAGTATACATTTTTAGTAACATCATTTAAATAAAATATTTTGAATAGTTTTAAACTTTGTACGGAATCCTCGTTGCTCGAGTCCGACTCGCACTAGGCCGTTTTTTTATTATTTAAAACGAGAAAAAAATATAAAGACACATAGATCCATACCTAGTAAGGTAATCATTTAAACAGAAGATAAAGCTATTAGGAGACTGTATATAAACATAAAATCAAAACAAATCCAACACGAAGCAAACCTCAGAGCCTATGCGTCATCGGGACCAATCCCTTGGGGCGTAATGCCAATATTTTCCAATACCGCTTTAATCGACTGGCCGTCATTACTGTCTGCGCCGACATAAATTAATACACGTTTCCTTCCCTTACGAGGGGGTTGATAAGGGAGGCTGGCCGCTATGGATTGTTTGTGGTCTGCTGATGTTTGTAATGAGAAGAAATGGTTAGTTTATATAGAAAGATTTGAAATTATCATTGAAATATATTGGTGGAACGATTTGAGACTTGTTGAGCATCTTGCTTGACTATAGGTAGGTAGGTAGACATCTTATTTATGCTAGGGTCTTAATCCATTTTTAGCTAATCTCCGAAACGGCAGATGGACCGTTTTTGCAGGCTGTTTTTGGCAGCTGGGATTAAAAGCAATAACTACTTTTTAATAAGGTTTCGTGCAAAACTTATGAAATTGTTAAAAAAAAACCGAATCAAATAGGAAAGCAATATTTTAATATAAAAATCACGCAGATCAAGGTATGTAACGGCTAGTATTAAAAATAAAATTAAGCGGAAATCAGCAAGTTTGTAAACTATTAAGGTAACCCACCTTAATAGCTTTCAAACTTGAAGAGGAGTGCTGATTTCCGCTATTTAAAACAACCTATTTTAGGCACTTTTCTACAAGGAAATCTATTCCCACTAGCAGGAGTCATCATCATCACCTTATTCCAATTACCATAGGAATTGGGATAAGTGCAAGATCGTCGCACTATCTATCGCCTTTTTTTAGCAGGAGTCACTTACCCATAAAATAATCAATCTATTTAATGACAAAACGAATGAAATCTAATGAGTAGCAGTAAAACGCACAATTAGCTTCTGCCAAGTCGGGAAAAATCCATTAATTCCGTCGTTAAATCTTATATCAGTCAAGCCTAATTAAAAGTCACCCCCTGTAACTGAGGTATCACTTTTAAGTGTCTTAAAATGATGGCAAGTCGGTTGCCGATTGGGAAGTCTGTGCTTCGATTCTTAGATCGGCTTCTGGTATTTCAGATGTATGTTTGTCTCTATACGGATGAGTATTTGCGTGACTGTTTATAGATTTAATAAGATAAATCAGGTTCTGTAACACTGGAACCTTTTTGTTCCTACATGTAAGTCTGTGTGTAACTTAACGGGAACGAACCAAAAAAGGTCACGTAGTTCGATTGATCGAACTATCAGAAAACTCAAACACACGTGGCCCGATTAATCGAACCAACTGGCAAAAAGTTCACGTAGTCTAATAGAATCGACAAAATGCTAATAGTCTTTAAAGGACTAGGCAGATGTTTACTGAATTTCCACAAATCACCGATTTATGTATCACTCTCATGTAATAAGTGGCAAGCTGATGAAATCCAAACTACGGACTGTATTAACATAATTATGTATTCGAAAATTTTGTATGGGACATAATATACAAAAATTATAGTGTGCTATGTGGTGAAATTGTTTGAGACCAAAAGTAACGTAATCTTTCTTGAAAATTAACATTCATCTAAGTTTTTCTTTTTGAGAGTAGTGGTGATAAAACAAATAACTTTCCTGCCTGGGTTCGAACCCACGACCTACTGCTTGAAAGTCGAGGCCGCCACCACTGCTTGCCGCATTGGCTTGTATGTAATCCGATGCCTAACAAACGTACACCTTCCGACCATGCGTGCGGTGAGCGGAGCGCACTCCTCGTGGGGTACCGCCAATATCTTTGTTTTTTTTGCTAAAACACTTTTGATTTTTTTCTGATAGTGGTCATAAAAATGCGTGAGTTTTAGGAGACTTATATTTTTACTTATTACTGAAGAAGCAAGATTAAATTAATGAAAAATTAAAATGATTGCTGTAATAAAAGGCACTATTCAGGAAGAAAAAAGAGGGATGTGAAATGTAGAATTTGTATGGAAAATTGCAGCACATTTTCTCTTTAAATAATAAATGTCCTTCCGTTCTTCACAATATTATAAAACGATGATTCTTGCTCAAAATCAACCAACCCACGCCCGTAATGACCCCGACAAAAATATCTCCTCAGTAACATCGGAGTGACACAGAGGGAGGATACGCCATTTTGCTTAATGCCCATTGCTCACGAGATAACTTGGTCCCGGGGGAGTGAGATCTGAGGAATCAATGCGGTGAGGACAGGAGGGTTACTGTTTGTTCTCGAAAGTATGGGAGGATTTAATGTGCTTTTATTTTTATGGTGTAGTTTGATTCTAATACAGGTGATACATGAGTGTAATATACCTACGTAAGTCGTTTATGAAGGGCAATGTTGGACCTTTGAATCTAATAAATAAGTAAATGAATCTAAAAAAAAAACTGTCAAAAAAGTGATTTGCACTTTGTACTTAAAAAACAAGTGCATAATCCAATTGTATAAATAGTTTTCTATTCGGAATCTTGTAGGTACCGAATACATTTTTTATGCAAGGTTTAATGGTATAAAAGAAATAAGAGTACCTCTACTGTTGGCTATTGATATCTTTCGTTTATATTTAATTGAAAGAAGGATCAATAGAGGAAAAATACTTTTTACAAAAAACAAAGTTGAAACAAAACCTAGGAAAAATCAACTAAAACAAAACATATTTCCTTAGTTAAGTAAAACTCCGTGTATAAACAGATTTTTTTTTTGGATATCGAGTTTCTCTCACTTCCTACTCACTTTGTACCAATGGTATCTTCCTCGGTAGTAATTTCGTCACAGATGTTTTCTATGCTAATTCTATTGTTTTTTTGTTAATTTTTATGTTCCTTTTCATGCTCGATTTATTCCGTTCGTCCGTTCGTTTTAGTATTAATGATAATGCTTCTCTGGATGGAAAACCTTCGGCTTAATTTCTTCGGAGATTGAATGCTGTCTTGGTTTTAATTGTTGATGATAAGAATGAATTCAAACTAGATATTTTTCTGAAATTTTATGTAATTTATTTTAGTGTTTTAAAATTATATGACTGGTACGTCTTATTTTTACGAAACTTAAAGAAAAAAATGTTGTTCTTGACTACAGGCAAAAACCATTCAAAGTTGTAATACGTATTACTGTACAATCACGAGCACAAATGTGTAAAACACGAAGCAACTTTTAAAAGTAATTTTCTTCCACTGAGTTCGATTTGATGTGGATCTGATGTTCTTAAAAAACGTTTTAGTTTTTTACGAACATAATATTATTATCTTGGAAGCCATACTATTCCGAAATAAGTCTTAAATGAAGGTAGAACCCGTTACTTATTTTAAAAGAAAATAGCTTATTAATTTTGCTAAGTCTAGGTAGGTAAACTATTGACTGTTTTTTTTTATTTATTTTTTTATTGCAGATAGGCTCGCGTTTGACCACTATCTCACCTGATGTTAAGTGACGATGTGGTCGAAGATGTAGCACGCTGACCTAGAAGTAACCTATTCACTCTTGACTTGAAGACACCTAAGTTATATAGTTTATAGTTTATTAATATTTTTTTTTTTTTTTATAGTTTTGAAGAAAGTTTATTTTAACCTGCACACAAAAAACACGTTACGAAATGGCAATCCCAACGTTCTCATTTCAAAAGTATTCGAAATTTAACCTTTCAAATATTGAATACTTGTCCCACCCTTTAAAAATCCATCTCACGAATTAACGTTTAAAAAATACTGGCATAAATAAAAATTCGTAAAATGCAAGACGCTGGGGACCGGGGTGATTCGAAATTCGAAAGTTTTTGTCTCGATACGAATTCATTTCGGCTAATATTCGATTTTGATTTCGACCAGTGTAAGATGACATTTCGTAATTGGAATTTTATGACATTCTTTTATTTTAACTTGAACATTATTATTATTTATTGTGAGTATGTATGTACAGTACAGCATACAAGGGTTTTTCTTATAATTTTATCAAACACTAAGAAAATTATAAAGATTTTCTGTTGAGTTTAAGTGCTTCTCGCTCAGTGCAGGAAAGGATAATTTTAGTCTGTAAATACACTTAACAGATCCTTAAGAAACATAATAAAAATACATACTTTTCAAGTTTCAAGTTGAAAGATTAGAGTTCACAGTACCTAGCGATAAAACGAATTGAGATATTTTTTAAGCAAGACTTTTATTTTGATTTTGAGAAACAAACAGACATATTATTAAAAAGGAAGGAAAACCTCCAGGATGAAATACAAAAATTCAGCGATGCAACAATACATTAAGAGATCTTCCTAAATTGGTGCATTACGCATCGCTGCCCCGAAGCTAACTAAAAAAATTAAGCTGTCATTAATTCGGAGTATAATATTCACCCCCTGCCCCCCTCTAGGGAATGGGGGGCGATTAATCTGTGTTTAATGTCGCCCCCAAAAATATAAAAAAGTAGCTAATCAACAGATTGGCAACGTTTTTCGCCTGAGGGTGTGTGAACGATGCTTTGTAGTTTTTTTTTAAGGTTTCCCAGACTGATTTGGGATCGACAAGCATGGGTACTTATGTTATATTATAGATTCTTTTTACTCGACTTTGGCGGAGTCTATAAAAAGTAAATCATTATGTTTCAGAAGCGTAATTATTAAACCACTTTTAACTTAGCTTATTGGTCTGCAACATACCAAATCGGCAAGCTGTATTTGCACGTGGTAATATAAAGTTCAGCAACTTCCCATCGAAGGCCGTTCAATTCAAATAATTGTGGATATTATGGTTTTCAGTTCATACATTTTTTTTGTGTAAAACATGAAAATCATCGATTCATGTTTAATAAACATTTCGTTTTTAAGGGCCTTAAAGTTCAGGCAGGTACTCTTGTTGCTAACTAAAAGATAACATAATAAATTTAATCACAATTCCAAAGAGAACATTCTTATTTTTGAGCGTATTAGTATTTAAAGGAAAATATCGTGATCATTTTATTCTCGGCAGCATGTAAAGTCAAGTCAAAAGCCTCTTTGTAAGGTTCCGTAGTCAATATGGAAACCTTATAGTATCGCCATGTCCGTCTGTCTGCCTGTGTGTCCGCACTATATCTCAAAGACTCTTACTGCCGCACTCAGAGATCTTTAATGATTACTTGGGCCATCACTTGGTAATGGTTTTGACAGTTTTGTCATACAGAAATATGTCAAACCTTTACTAAGTGACGGCTTAAGTAATCATTAAATATCTCTGAGTACGGCAGTTAGTACTAGAAAGCTGTAATTTGACATGAATATACAAGTGAGTTATGCCGACAAAGTGCTAAAGTAAAATATTGTGAATTACGTAAAAATTGCAAATTTTTGTTAGACTCAAATGTAACCTAAACCATCTATACGGGTTGTGCTTGGGCGTGTAAAAAAATCATGGTAGTGGCTTATCACAGATAAGCATGCTTCATATGTTTACGAGTAATAGTCGACCAACTTATAAAATGTATTTGTATGAAATATTTTCCAAAATGTATGGGAGCGCAGGTCTCAGAACTGCAAATGTAAGTGTGTTTTATTTTAACAATTAAAATCATCGTCCGGAGCCAGGTAAACAGGGTAGTTAATCAGTTTAGTTAGTTTACATATTTTGATGGGCAACTGCGGAACCCTACATTGTGCGTGGTCCGACATGCACATGACCGGTTTTTGCGTTATTAAACATACGAATTCAGACTATTTAGGTACATTCCTAAACACAAAAAAGGTCCTTTCGACTCCCAACTAAAATAAAATCTCAAATAATTCCCAACTCAGATTAGCATAGCTAATAAAATTATCTGACATCAAACAAGCAATCAATATTAAAGGGCATTGAAATCGCATCGTTACGGAGCACTGGCTTGATCACCAGTCAGATTGCCTTCAAACGTCCACGGCTGGGAAAAAATTAAATTTGCCAAGTCGATTTCATTTTTCATTAATTCATGGCGGAGGGTCGGTTGTGGAGACTTAAAAAATGGATACGGTAGAGCTAAAGCAAAAAAAAAAATTGTGTTAAGTCAGGTGTGGGTAACTTGTGTAAGATGTGATTTTGTATTTTTTGTAAGTACTTAATATGACTGTAATAACCTGCCAAATGCTAGTGTGACTCGCACACCGAGTGTTTTAGTTATTAAGCCACAATTTTTTACGGGTATAAGATTGATTCCTTTACATATCCCGTAAGATATTCCTTCTAGCCAAATTTCATGATTCTTTGTCAACGGGAAGTACCTACCTACCTATACTGATTGCTTTGTGAAATTATATTGAATTTAGATTCCAACTTGAAACCTTTACGCATTCCTGAGAAAAAGGGTCTTGACAGACGGACAACAAAGTGATCCTATATGGTCTTTTTTCCTATATGGGTTTTATTTATACAGAATCTTAACAACAATTTTTGAAATAAACTTTTGTTTTTAAATTCTAAACTCCGGGAGATAGCTACATGACAGCACTTTCTTCTTTTGAAAACTCAAATCCATTTTCCAAACCACCAATCTTATGTGAGATCAAGAGTCGACGCCCGTCGGGGCTGTGGGTTGTTTGAAAGAGATACCTCGCCTCGGCACGAAGGGCTAAGATAGAACATGGGTGGTTTTTAGCCAGTAGAAGTCTGACACTGCCAACCGCTCTGTCCAGAACGGGAGGAGTCATTTGATGATTTCCCATCCTCAAAAAAAAAGGTCAAGTGCATCACCACAATAGGGGATTGGACAAAAAAATAATAATTAGTCCGTCAGATAGATTTTCAAAAATTATTGGACACGTATTTTTTCTTTTTTCACATAAACAAAAAATGAAGACGATACAATGCTTCGAAAACTCGTGAATTCCTCGAAAACGTCACATGGTAGTACATTTTTCACCAACAAATGACGTCACAACCCCCCACTCATGATCTTTGACGCGTTTTATCTTCGTCAATTTTTATTAATTTGATAAAACAAAAAACACGTATCCAATATTTTTCGATAATCTAACTGACGGACTAATTAGAATCATATTTTTTTGACCCAGTCTGATCCCCTATTATTAAAATAAATAAATAAGTTTAAAAACAAGGATATTCTCCAAGTGCCTTATTAATCAAACTTTTCAATTTACTAAGAACTGCCTTAAGTGGCATCAAACTAGAAGTAAAACCATTATTTCTATCTACACCAGTCATGACTCATCCAGTCAACTGACATCTCTGTGTCCCTAGTCGATACCAAGTTCCTATATAAAATTTCCCTCAGGGTTCTCTCGTTCAAAAAATACGTTTTTTTTTTCTCTTTGCACAAGACTCTGTTTAACCCTCAAATGGTGGCTAATTTCGAGACGAGATGGCTGATTAATTATTGATAGACGGTTGAGAGATCGCAAGTCAAACTGCTGTTTGTCTTAAATGTTAATTTTTCTCTTTTTAATCCCTCGGCGGCCATGTTTTTTTTATTAAGGATGATATTGTTTTGCGTCGATATTTTTAAAAGAGAAATGTTTTGAATTTTTATGTGTTTTCCTTGTATTTGTAAATTGGATATTTTTAAAGGCATATCTGTATAATTTTTCAGCACACTATGCAACTCCACTACTTAACTGAATGCATACTAGAAAAATCAATGCTGTGCAAATAAACCAATAGGGGATCAGACTGGGTTAGTTAGATTATCGAAAAATATTGGATAAGTGTTCTTTGTTTTATCAAATTAATAAAAAATGACGAAGATAAGACGCGTCAAAGATCATAAGTGGGGGGTTGTGACGTCACTTGTTGGTGAAAAATGTACTACCATGTGACGTTTTCGAGGAATTCACGAGTTTTCGAAGCATTGTATCGTCTTCATTTTTTGTTTATATGAAAGAAGAAAAAATACGTGTCCAATATTTTTTGAAAATCTATCTGACGGACTAATTATTTTTTTTGTCCGATCCCCTATTGATTAATTAATGTCTTACAAAAAAAAAAAAACTAAAAAAGCACACAAAACGAGATGACCGTTTTGTATCGAATTCACACCACAAATAATGTGGTTCGTACATCGGAAAAATACGAATTGCTTATCAAAAATACTAACTTGCACTTTAAATCGTTCAGGTTAGGTTAGGTTATGTTGAGTTTTTTTTTCAGTTCAGTCCAACCGTTCTGCAAATACCATTATTATTTTTTAAATGAATAACTATGTCTACCTACCACAGGACAGGCCGTGCTGCCCCCACCCGGCCGCTGTACGAACTATTTGGTGTATAAATCACGCTATGTACCCTCAACTGAGATTATAATTTTATTTATATCATATGTCTTTGTCTTAACTCAATGTGTATTTTTTTATTAATAGAAGTTAAGTGCAATACCTCTTATAGGTAAACATTAGTGTTATGCGTGTAAAGTCAGTGTCTAAGACTTTTGTGCCAATAAATAATATTGTGTCCTAACGAACTTACAAATGTGTATGAATGTGTAATATAAACTCAGTGCAAAATGTTTGTATAGGTAAGTATTAGCCTAAGAACTAGTGACAGTAAGGGTTGTACATAATTAGAATAAGATCTAATTGTCTGCAGTTTGTAATCTTTTTCTGTGATAATAAAGACTTTTAAAAAGAAAGAAGAAAAAGAAATACCATTAAATAGTATATTGAACTTGATTTATTTAGTATGCATAATTTGTGTGCAAGTCAGTATTTTTGATTTACTTTGTAATATTTTGTTCGAAAAAAGGGAATATTCAGATATCGATTTAAATACATGCCTTGATTGTCACTCTAAAAGAATATAGTTTCTCTTCTCGATGCCTTGTCGTATTCACCATAAAATAATTATTGCCTAGAGTCCTTCTTATAATATACGAGAATCTTAGAAATACTGCCTCGTTTTTAAAGTAGTTGCAAGCATGAGGTCCCCGGGTCCGGCAAACTCTTAATACTTAGCCACGAGATCATACACGTGCCATCAATACCACACAATCGAACTCATTTCCACCTAACCGCATTAGACGGAAGCCCACCAACCTACCATCAAACCACCGCCAATGCAGCCACGAGCGGCCATGCGAGGTCGTCACTACGGTTTGGGGCGGCCAAGCGAGGCCGTCACAATGACAAGCCGTCACGACGCCGGCCGCGGACAATGCTCGCGTGTCGCGTGACAGATACACAATCGGCGACGTGACCCGTTTATGTACAGCGGGTTGTTTTGTTTGGTTTTGCGATTCAAGTGTTATGCAGAGACGCGTTATGGTATATCGTTTTGTGATGTCATTTTTAGGTTTAACCTGGTGAAAAGGTAATATTCTTAGATCATCATTCATCATCAGCCTATAATGTTGCCCCTGTACTCAGGCCTCCACTCTAGGAGAGAGGAGGGATGGGCTATATGGCTATCCACCACGCGGGCCCAGTGCGGGTGGGTAGATGTCACATGCCTTCAAATTTTTTGGTTCTAAGACATGCCGGTTTCTTCACGATATTTTCCTTCACCGTATATTTTAAAATAAACAGTGTCTGTTTCCAGGATTGACAGGTAAAATGGAAGAAAATATTATATTCCGTTGGCCCCAAGTAATATGAGAAAAGTTAATACATATATATATACCTATATATATAATGGTGACAGTGCTCAAGAAGTTTCTCGGTTTTATCATTCCGTCTAATACGGTAGTTAACAAAAAAATCTAATTAGTCCGTCAGATAGATTTCCAAAAAATATTGGACACGTAGTTTTTCATTTTTCACGTAAACAAACATTGAAGACGATACAGTGCTTTGAAAACTCGTGTGACGTCATTTTCCAAGACATTAGTATGAGATTCTTTATCGGTGAGAGACGTAACAACCCCTCACTCAAATCTTTGACGCGTTGTATCTTCGTCATTTATTATTGATTTGATAAATCAAAAAATACGTATTCAATATTTTTCGATAATCTAAAAGACGGACTAATTAGAATCATATTTTTTAAGTCAGTAAACATCCCTATTGATCGGTCATTTGACAATTTAAAAGTTCCAGTATATGTATTAATTTAAATCTTCTTTGTAGGGTTCCGTATTTAATCGTGTGGTAAGTGCCTATCATAGTGTCAGAGCTTTTTGGACCTGGCTTTACACGCCATCAAGAAATATTTCCCTCTTAGGCTAGCTGATTTCCTCACGATGTTTTACTTCACCGAAGCAAATGCTTTGAATTTAAGTTTATCACACCGCCATTTAATTTTAAAACACAGACGACTCAGTTTATTTCCATCATTGCGCAGACACCATTGTTTTAATTATACTTTTTACAACAAAAAGTAAGTAGGCATTACTGAGTTAAAACAATAATTAACGTGAAACAATCAGAAATTAATAAAAAAGAAAACGTATTTTAGAAGAATAACGTGGACGTCGACAATACGAAGCCAACTTTAATGTGACCGAGGCGATTTCAATAGACTTGTGTAAGTCTCAACAGCCCCCTTAAGAGAACAAATCAACCCTTTTCTTTAGCTTTTTTAATGTTTATTGTTAAATAAAGTAACGCCCATTTAAGACAGGTAACACCCACAGATCTTACGTGGTGTTCAAGGAAAGTTTCTTACGGTTTCACCTCGAAGCTTTCTTTTCTCCAAAAATATTTTGTGAAGTTTTCGCTTGTCGGTTGGGTCTAAAAATAATGATTGACCCCTTTTTGTTCACTCGGACTTTATTTAGAACGAAATTAGTTACGCAATTTATGTTTTTGGAAGTTATAAAATTTCACAAATTAGAATTGAATGGATGTTTTAAACCGACTGACTTCTAATTAATCCGTCTGTTAGATTATCGAAAAATATTGAATACTTTTTTTTTTGTTTTATCAAATCAATCAAAAATGACGAAGATAAAACGCGTCAAAGATTTGAGTGGGGGGCTGTGACGTCACTGACCGCTAAAGAATGTCATACTAATGTCTTAAAATATGAAGTGGCACGAGTTTTTAAAGCACTGTAACGTCTTCATTGTTTGTTTACGTAAAAAAAGAAAAAAATTACGTGAGCAATATTTTTTGGAAATCTATCTGACGGACTAATTTGATTTTTTTGTTAACTAGCCTATTGAATTTACAGTAAAATGGCGGAGTTTTTCCGTTAGCTAAAAGTCAGACTAGGAAAAGTAAAAAAAAAAAATGGGTTTCTTAAGATAGCTCAATCGTCATCATGCCTGCCTTTATGCCAACAGGGTATTGAGGGTAGCTTATAATTATATTAATCAACAGTGCCAAGCGCACTGTTGATTGAGTGTATCGTTGTACGAGTCTGCAGGGCTATTGCGTATCTTTTAAATGACAGTGGCTAACCTATAGTGCCTTTCAATTACTGTCAAATGGTTCCATTTTGTACTAAACCACAACCAATTTGACAGTTAATCCATAGACAATATAATAGCCACTGTGATTTAAAAGATACGGAATAGCCCTACTGGTTTCCTTATCCAATACTACCCACCGATTACTATACCACAGCTAACCAAAGATTAGTTTTAAAAATCATCCCGTTAGCGACATATAATGCTTAAACCGCAGATATTACGATAATAACTCGATATAATGTCAAAAAAACAACATCAATAATTTAAACTTTCCTATTCCCTTTAAAAAACATCATCCTATACTCGAAACAGGTAGCTACAGCAATCTAAGCATCCATTCAATAAAACAAGAACAAGCCACACTCCGGATCGGTCACACATCGCTACCCGTATTCAAGTTATTTGTATAGTTCAGAGCTGGACAAAAGATCCAGACACTATTGGGTTACCCAGCCATTATCTGGGTCAGTAACCAGGAAATGGAATAATGGGTGACCAGACAAAAGTAACGTTATCGGGTGTTTTTGAATTGTATAGATGTGTGGTGTGGTTATTGAGAGGATGTTTTTCTGCTGTGTGTCAAATATCTATGTAAATGAAATAAGAAGAGAGACTTGTGACAATTATATCGATCACGGTAAAGTAGTTAGTAGAAAGTTGTAGACAAAATGTTTACTGCTAAATTATCACACTTAGGGCCGGTTTTTCAATCGCCAGTTAACTTTTATCTGACGAATAAGTTTGAAAAAAACATCACATTTATTCCTCAGGTAAAAGTTAACTGGCGATTGAAAAATCGGCCCTATTATAAAGGCGAAAGTTTGTGAGTGTGTGAGAGTGTATGTTTGTTACTTCTTCACGTCAAAACGGCTAAAGCGAATTTAATGTATGTAGTAGGTATGGAGTTAGCTGACACCTTTGATTAATACATAACATTTTTATCCCGATTTTATCTCCCCGTGGGATGATTTTCGAGTTGTAGTGGGTGAAGCCGCTGGCTGGCTAGTATTACATAATTATTATTGACGGCACAGTTGGTGCAGTGACTGAGCGATTGGACTGCTGCGCTGCGTCTCGCGGGTTCGATCCCCGCACGGAACAAATATTTGTATGACCTACAGATAGTTGTATCGGGTCTGGGTATTTGTGTATGTGAGTTTAAATGTTTGTGAATGCACCCACGATACAGGAGAAATTCCTAGTGAGGGGCAAAGTTAAAACAAAAAATTACATTACATAATTATGCAAGTGTGTACCTAATAGTTTACGTTTAAAATTTTGAACGCCAGAGCGTAAAGGCATTGCGCCCCTCCCACGCCAAGGCATTAAATAAAATCTGTAAAATCATTATTTTTTAGTATTTGTTTGTGTGTTGGGCAGGTTTTCATTTGTCAGCTATAAACGACTGTGGCGATAAAACTTTAAGTTTTATCTAAAAGGGGCGATCTTATTGCCATCAAACCGACATAAAACCAGACTGAAAAGGACACATTTGAAACCCAAAAAAAAACTTGGTTGTTTTTAGTCAGTAGAAGTCTGACATTCCCTTCCGCTCCGCCCAGAGCGGGTTATTTATATATTAATCAATCTGCAACAAAAAAAATAGTTTACTATTGTCAGCATTGTAAATTGCATGTTTACGGTTGTTGTATAATATAATTAATTAATGTTTGTATTGATTATGCATGAATATGAATTGTAACTATTCAAATAAAAGATTTATTTATTTAAATATTTAATGTGAAAAACTTGGAACTTTGACCCCCAATATCTCCGTAACTAGGGGTTTCCAGGTATGGTCTAGAACAAAAAAATATCGTAGTGACAAGAAGTACAAGTGCCTTTCGGATTCGTTAAAGTATACCTTACCAGCCTATATACATACCTACCAGTCAAAAATTATTAGCAATCGTTGGTATATCCCAGTATGCGAAAAAAACTGAGTTTTTTAAGATACAAGTTGCAAAGAACTAAAAATGGCCGAGCTGTATTAAAATAGAGTGCATACCGCACTAGCGCAGGAAACATCATTCTGCGATCCGGTTGTCAGCGTCTCTGATAACGCTGGTTTCCTTCCTCCATTACCATAGAACCTAAGGTCACACGTCGGCATACCATCAGAAATGACATATTTTCTAACTAGAAATATGGCTGACCTTTGGTTATATAAAGGGTAAAAATTACCTTTCCATATGAGTTAAAAAGCCAACGGTATGTGCTATATAACGTTTAGTCAGGCCCCTCGGCCCCTTTTTATTTTAGGTCGCAAATCATTAAATAATCCCTACTCGCTCTTGGGCAGGGCGAAAGGGAGTATCAGACTTCTACTGACTAAAAACCACCCTTGTTCCTTCTAGTCTTTTATGTCCAGGCCGTGGTAATTCTTACAACATCTCGCAGCCCCGACGGGAGGTCCCTCGGCCCCTAAACTTACCTTGTCACGTTAAACTATTGGTCTCGACTGTCATTTGTTGATGTGTGACTGTCGTTACAGGTTACAGGTGACAGACAGTCTTACCAAAGGGTATCGTATTATACTAATTGCCCAATATTTACCCAAAATAGTCAGGAACAGGTTCGACCGATAACTTAGTGCCTAAGTACAGTTGGTTGCAAAAGCGTTGCATTACGATTACCGAGAGCAAGTGTTGTACCTGAAATTTCATTGATCTTCTCGGGCTACATATATAACCACCAAGTCCACCATTTCGGATAATCAGCGAATAAGACGATTCTCAGACAGAAGGCGTATATATCATTATAACTTTGCCAAAAAAAAGCTTCTTGTCTTCGAACAGCATTAGCTATTGGTTGTCTCTTTACATTGCGTTATGTGAGACGTGGGTATCCACATTCAAAATAATTAACACCCACACTTACACACACACCACTCACACAAACACACAGCATTAAATTCTACTCTTGTATACCATACAGTAGAATGACACAGTTCACTTGATATAAGTTTTTGTAATATTGACCGTAAACTACTTCTTAAAATACAGGTATATCCTAGCTGAGGTAGAGTATTATTATTGTACAGAATTTGCAACATGAACTTTATAATGTATTTCTAAACAAAATATCAAACTGTTATTCAAACTCTGTATGTTTTTGGGTTTATAAAGATAACGCGTTAACCAAATTTTGCCATGTAACGTTTTTACCCGACTACGGCGAAGCCCAAAAGGAGGGTTATTCAATATTTAAGGTTCACTATTTCTGTTTGTCTTTCTTTAAATTTTATGCACCTCCTCTTGAAAACGTAGGTACTGTAAATTGCATATAATTCAATAAGTCAATGGATACACAAACAATTTTTTTTAGGGAATAGATAGACACCACAAACCGTCACATACATAAATTCCTTTCGCTTCGTCTACGTAAAATACGCACGGTTGTTGCAAGTACTAAGTACGCACCTGACATTTCTGAAGAACAAGTCTATCATTCGCTAACAAAACAGTTCTCTTAGAGTGTCTATGACAATTTAAGTTGAGTCTGCTGTCATTAACTTGCACCTTACTACGGATCGAGTCTGGTTCTTCTAACCTAACCTAACAGACAGATGTGTTGCTGGGGAGTTTATTCCGCCACTTCTTCTCTCCAGCTAGAACACTAGGAAGTATCGAAGGGTAGGCGTTTTGGGGGACTATCTCTAGTAAATAAGTAAAGTAAAAAAAAAATATACGGTCGAATAGTGCTGATTATCAGCCTAGTTTGAATACATGAGTCTTGATTTCGATTTGAGTAAGCCCAAAATTTGGCGACGAGTTTGGCACTTTCAGTAACCTTCATTAGCTCCTGTGATAATATTAATAATTAAGTAAGTATAGATCAGCAGGGCTATTGCGTATCTTTTAAATGACAGTGGCTATCATATTGTCTATGGATTAACTGTCAAATTAGTTATGGTTTAGTACAAAACTGAACCATTTGACAGTAGTTGATAGGCACCATAGGTTAGCCACTGTCATTTAAAAGATACGCAATAGCCCTGCAGATCAGTGGTGGCCCAGTGGCTGCGGCCCCGACTTCCGAACAGTAGGTCGTGGGTTCGAACCCAGGCAGGTGCATTACTTTGTGTGTCATCACGACTGCTCTGTCGGCAGCATGTCTTAGAACCAATAAATTCAAAGACATGTGACAGCCAACCCGCACTGGGCCCGGGTGGTGGATTATAGCCAATCCTTCTCCTAGAGAGGAAGCCTGAGTCCCTGCAGTGGGAACATTAGAGGCTGATAATGATGATAGATCAGGACAAAAGACTAATATTAATATACGTAAGACTACAAAAAATAACCCTAAAACAAAAAAAAACAACACAACATCAAAAAAGAATCGATCCCAACCCACTAAATTATGAAGCTACCCACATAAAAAATATCCACAGAGGCATTGAAAGATTGAAAAGGGGAAATCACTTAACTTAGGCAATTTATAGCTAAATCTTACCCGTGGGAGAGTCGTGGTCAGACTAACAACATTAGGTGGTAGAAAACTTATAAGCCGGTTGAGATGTGCCCAGTTGGGGCTAAATTGATGTGCCATGGTTTTGGGGCGATTTTTCCTTCCTTTTTCGAGAAGGGATCTGTCCATTGATTTAAATGGATTGAGTGAATGGAAGGGTTGGGTGATAGACTTAGGTTATTTTTAACAATATATCAAAACTTGGGCTGAAATGTTGGTAATCCAACTATTTTAACAACTATTAATACAGAGCTTACCCTAAATTCTTAGTAGTTTATTTTTTAATATTCTGTAGTTAAAAAAGAAGAAAGAAAATGCATGTATTTGGCCCATGCCAAAGCCAAGTACAAGTACACACAAAATTAATATAAGAAAAACAAACTTTAATCTGAACGAAATGTACAGTGTGCGTCACGGATGTGCTAAATAGGCCCAGTTCAATAAAATGCGCTAGTTTTCAACTGAACCTGAATTAGAGAGTGACCCTCTCTTCTCTCTACAAGTAATGTTACCCGACTTTTGGATTTGACAGCCATTGGATGGTTTACTAACAAACAATATCACGTTCTAAAACCTAATACTTCTTCTGATTGATAACCCCACATTTACCCAAAATGGCCACCACTCGATTTCAAACAAGGTCATCTCAGGACCAATCTCACACTGATCCGAAGATATTTTTTATCCTCGGACCGTGTGCTCGTGTGGGCACGTCTTCTGCCCAATTTGGGGGTAGTGGCAAATCGTTGGCTATTGACGGGATAAGTGTTATCAACCCCTTTGGGATTGGAGGTGGATTTATTTTTCCGCATTAGTGTCGATGTATTGTGAGATAAAGTGGATGTTCGTGCTTATTTTGGATTTTAAATATTTTATACCATACCTACTCTAAAAAGCTTATTTTATTCACGCAAAGCAATGAATAAAAAGGCCTTTTATTCACTGTTTTGTTTTTTCACTATTTTGGTGTTTGAATTTGGAACACAAAAATATATCCGGTCTCTATTTCAATGCTTACACAAACTCCTTGCGCTAAAATTCGAAATTCAAAACTCTTTGGTGCAAATAAATTCTCGAGATTTGATTGGTCGATATTTGCGACAAGGAGTTTGGCATTAGTAATAAGAAAATTACGCTTAATTTCAGTCATTGCTCTAACTATAATGTCCATTTCAATTAATGTAACAATTCTTATTTCTTGATTAAATTTCTATTTTCGCTTAAATTATGTCTTTTCTCGTAGTCATGGTATAAAGTATAGTATGCAACTCCTGAATAAAGTACGAATTTATATCGAGGGCCATAAATCACTCGCATCGTTCAGGATTCTAATCATTAGAATCCTTCACTTGCTCGTGACTCATCTACGGCCCTCGCTTTAAATCCGTCCTTTATTCACTAGTTGCATAATATACTATTATTTTGGTTTAGGATCATCATGATTCTTCCATATTCCAATTTAATTGAGGTACAAGGCCTCTCATCAGAGATCGATATTAAACAGATTATTTTTTCTAAAATAAAAGTAGTGTAAGTACGGTAAAATCTCGCCGGAGATCAGTCGGAACAAATATTTTTTTATTCTTGTAAGTACCGTACATATTTTTTTTTTTGGGTGTTAGAAAATCATCAAATATACTCTGCCGCTCAGGGGCAGGGTTTATTTGATGACAGGCTTGGGCAGAGTGGAAGGGAGTGGCACAAGGGCTAAGAAGGATGGCCTGAAGGCCGCGGTTTCTCTTTCAAACAACCCCCAGCCCCGACGGAACCGTATACACTTTCACACGCATTCAAAAAAAGTTTGAAATTTGGAAATAAGACACACTTCTATTTTATTTATTTGTAAACATTATAATAACTCATTATCTGTTATATGTTTTACATAGATCAACCCAATCGAAGCAAACAAGAAAACACAAATCCATACATCCCCCAAACTATCATTCTACAAATCACATAAAACCATAAAAAAGTAATGACCTGCCAAAAGCGATGGTGCTCTAGCAAAACAATACGGTGGTATCTATGAACATCACCTTATCGGCTGAGAGAAAGGGCACTGACGAATATACAGATAAAAAATAAACTTATTTTTCCAAACGTCGAAGAACTTGGCTGGCTGTTACACCGAAGTGAATTGTTAGTTTTCTCCTGTCTATGAATTTACCGCCCATAATATATTTTACAGAAGTATTCGTCAAGGTCGAAAAGTTCAATTAAAATGTTCAATATTTAAATATTAAATTATACATTTCAACCTATAGTTTTTTGCATAAAAAAATAACAGAACTTTATCATTAAACTTACCTAACAGGCGTGATCAACCATCAATGTTCGCAACAATTTTCGAATATACAACATATTTTTTATAATAAAACAACATTGTTGTTCAATAGGGTTTTGTTTGGGGAGAATGTGTTTTGGGGAGTGGAGACTTTTTTTTTTTTTTGGTTGGTGTAAAATCATCGAATAACCCCTCCCGCTCTTGGGCAGAGCGAAAGGGAGTGTCAGACTTCTACTGACTAAAAACCACCCATGTTCCTTCTTCGCCCTCTATGTCGAGGCCGCGATAACCGGTGGACTACCCGCGGCCCCGACAGGCGTCGGCCCTTTCGGGCCCCTCCCATGTTGCTGATTTCTCTTTGAGGCGTGCGTGGAACACGAACGCGCCGTCGACACGGCCTGTTTTCGTCGTTAGACGGACGGACGGCGAGTTAGCCCATCACTCACCGTCCACAGGCCCGCGTCTACGGTGGCTGGAGGTCATCGCGGGACCCCCGACGCCCGGAGCGCCTCCCGCGGCGGCTGGGACGAGAGGTTCTCTCCCTCTCGCGTTCCGCCACCTCCTTCGCCAGCATCACTGCTTCGTAGAAGGAGGCGACGGCGTCCCATTCCTCCTCGCCCCGGACCATGGCTTGCACCAGGGCCGGCCGCGAGAGGTCGCCGCCGCCGATCGCTGCTACGAGAACACGGCACACCTCCACTGTGTGCTCCACCGTGTCCTCCGGCCGATCCTCACAATGGTGGCATCCGGGCGTTTCCTCCCGCCTGATTCGGTGGGGAGTGGAGACCTTGGACAGACAAAGGAATGTGTGAAGACAACCAACTTGGGCTGGCTGAAACTAGACAGCTAACTGCCGCGCTCAGAGAGCTTTAATGATTACTTACGCCATCACTTAGTAATGGTTAGTACGGGTTTAGTACGGCAGTAAGACACAAAAACTTTAAAAGTAGAAAGATTTGGTAGACACCCACTTGGCATTTAATGGTAAAACGTTAAAGAAGAAAAAGAGAGGGAGTTTTTTGTATGGCTCCTATATCTCGATTTCGGTTAGTTTTATTCACAAACTTCACTTCTTACTTAACAAAAACCAAATCTGCTACTCTACGGTCTAAATGCACTATAAAGTGTGGACGGCCGGGGGCAAGTGGGTTAAAATGGAACACAGCGCAATAAAACACCCCTTCTGTCCATAAATATCCGAGTTCGGAAGTTGCTCTGTTAGCGGTCGGATATTTTTTTCTCGGTCCACTCTATTTTGCGGATACTCAATGGGGTGTCCTTATTTATTTGTTTCGAAAGTATCGGGAATTTGTGAAGAAATACGAGGTATGTTTATGAGGCGCTATCGGGTATTTTTTTCTATTCAAATAGAAGTAGGTACTGAAGATTCTTTGATATTTTAAGTTACAAACACTAAAGATATTTCATTGACTGGACGATAATAAACATCAAGTAGGTATTCGAATATTTCAGGGTTATTGTTTAGCTAATTGACACAGTACATCAATTTTCCGAGAAATATAGCATAACATAGCATCACGCCTGTAATCTCCAAAGGGTTAAGCAAGGGTGTACCTAATAGTAAGAACCCAATAACAATTTAATAGAACTTTAAACAATTGGTTTTGTGATTGTGACAGATGTTTTTATTCAATAGACGATTATTTAAATTTTAAACAGACATGAAAAATATCATAGCTTGATAAATTTTCGACATGATATATTTTTTTTTCACTTTTTACATATTGACATTAAGAATCTTTAAATCTAATCAACAAATTGATGAACTGTCTGGACTGAGAAATAATACTCTAATCTAATATTATTTTATGATGTAATTTTTGGTAGACTATAATTTTTATGATTATGATGTTTGATGAACCGTTGACGTAATTATATGTTATTATTATGCATGTACCAGAAATATTTGCACGACTGATAGGTCGAATATAGTGAGACCAAAATTATTTCACCACCTGATTATGTATGTACCTATATTCTGGCAAATAAATAAAATATTTCATTTCATTTCAATAACACTTCGCCAGACCCGGAATTCAAACAAAAGACCTCATTTTTATATTCATTGCTATTTCAAAAGACTGTCCAAGTAGAAATAGCTCAAGTATAATCTCGTGCTACCAAAGCAATATTCAAATAAATACATAAAACGCGCAGATAAAATAATAGACATCCTATCTTATTCCATCATATTTCGTGGTCATTACTTCCTTTTCCGGCGACCCCTCGACTTGACATTCAAATTGCCACTATTTTTCACAAACATATTTTATTATATTGCAAGATCCCAATAAAGATATAAAAATATCGTCTCGTAAAGCCCATTGGCCCTGGGCATTGTGTAAATCTGTCTCAATAGAAAGAAGGGAAATAGCCATTTAACCCTCTCCTACCCCTGAAGAATAAATGTATCTTTGAATCCCCTCGATATTCGGAAAAAAGAACAGTGGCTTTAAATTAAAACTTTGTTAAAACTTTTCCCCTGATTTGTGAATGTGGTTAATTTAGGAAAGTATTGAATGCAATTTAATTATATTCTTCCATTTGGAACGGTAAAGTGTGTTTTTGTAAGGTTTTAATTGCAAGTAAACTGTTTCTAGGTTCACCAACACCCCTTTTCATTAACTAACTTTTTTATTTATTTTCTAACCTTAAATAAACTTCGGTACCTACGTGATTAGTTTATGCATTATGTTTGCAGTTACTAAAATACATAGGATAGACTTTAAAATCATAAAATTGACGCAAAATCAGTATCTCACGAGAGTAAATCATATTTGAAATCAATAATCGAGAGTGAATCATGCCTAATTTTTAATACTTCCATCCTCAAACAAGAAGACTTTAATCAGTCTAAGAAAAGTCACGTATAAAATTAAGAACCGCAATTCCAATGAGCGCATCGGAACACCAATAAAGACAGAACGAGTGAAGAATGTTAGCAATTTAAATTTTTGATTCCAATGGAATGCTCGTGACTTTCAAGCGCTGCAATATCTGAGCCCTTTTTAATAAAGTTAGACGTTATATAAGAATAAATTCGCTGAAAGCGCTGCTAGTGACAGGGGCACGGAAGTCATAAACCACTGAAGATGTTGATTGAGTGAGAAACGGTAGAGCAATTACGGGTTTATTGGCAAAAATTGCTAATGTCACCGATAGGAGGAAGTAAGTGCTTCTGTCACTTTTCAAAGAGTTAATTAGTCATTGGGGCTGCGAAATTAAGGAAGTGATCGAAAGGGTGGCTTTGGAATTTTATTGGAGAAATATTTCGTAATTATGTTAAATAAAACGAAGTTTTTTAGCGTTTCTAATAACGAAAATCACATTCAACTACTTATGATGATGCTTTTTAGCCGTGCAAAATATTAATAAAAAAAATGGAAAATGGTCATAACAGACTAACATTATACAGTACGTATTATAAACCTATAGTGTCCCACTGCCTGCAATGAAGATGTGTGCCCTTTGCCCTTGGTCATAACAGACTAACATTATACAGTACGTATTATAAACCTATAGTGTCCCACTGCCTGCAATGAAGATGTGTGCCCTTTGCCCTGGGCAAAGGGCACACATCCCTATTTCCACTTTTTGTAATCTATTTCGATTGTATATCCATCATTTGAGAAAGACTTCAGCTCATTCCGCCATCTTTTACTAATGACCAATTAACAAGAAAAAATTGTTCACTACAAATAAAACAATAACGTCAACCAGCCAGTTGTCACCTCATAAAATTTTCAATAATTGTACAAAAATATTTCCTAATAATATTGAACCCACATTGAACATAAAGTAAAACAGGCAACGTAAACAGGTGGGCACCAAACACAAATACAAGTAACTCTAACAAAAGAAAAGCCGGGCTTTTATAAAATTAAAAACGCAGCACAAGTAATGATATTAAAATTCAACGCTTGCGTTGTGGCCTTAAACATGGCGGGTGATGGAGCGGAGTGATAATCACACATTAGAAGACTTTCAAACACCGTAATATTAGGAGTGTTCTTGATCTAGTGATTATAAGCTTGATTGCTGAGCATGGGTTTGGTCCTCAGGTAAGTAAAACCAAACATCATTGGGTTATCGAGAATTACACTCGAACTCTAGAATTCTAAATGAATGGTGGGAAATAAATTAAATTCATTTATTTCAGGTATCATAACATAACCCATAAAACGGTCCCCCGGCACGACAAAGTTTAATTAAAATAATTATAAGAACGGCTATAACATTAGACACACTCTCACAAAACCAACACAACTGTATTTAAACACCCCCCAACACACCACACCAGACCAATTTGACCATGTCTGCAGTATACTTGACACACTCGTACTTGAGCAGTGGGCCAAAATTACACACACATAGACATAGCCACAGACACAGCCAGACGGCGATGACTAATCATGTACTTACACTTTCTTTAGTATTGTACATTCTTGATATTTTATGTTTTAAAGACTTTTCAATTATACTCCAATTTTATCTAAAGCGGCACGGTTGAGACAGTAATATTAATCTTTCCAAGTCAGTCGCTCTTTGATTCCAAATCGCCGTTTTTATGGCCACAGCTAACGTACAGTGCAAACGGACATAATATTTGTTTTAAACAGAGCCAGCGTGCCCACGTAAACTTATTAAAATATTTCCAGTTATATTTAATTAGTGTTTCTGTGCCATTCGTCCCCTTTCTCCTCTAGCTCAGGTGTATCGCAGATTCGGCTTTGGCTGTTCATTTTTTTTATCAGAATTAATTAATTTCTTTAATTATGCTTTCTTTTAGACCTTATTATGAAAAGTAATAAAGTAATGTACTTTATGGATTTTATTTTGTAATTTTTGTTTTAATTTAAGATGCTGTTAGAAATGGTTTAAAGAAAACTTCAAAGTTAATTATTGAAACTGATTTACGGAAGCAAATATTGGATATAGGCTAGTCACTATATTTGTTACGTGTTTCGTATTTTCGATAGTTTCCATGTCGTTGCAATTACCTATTTTTCCACTTGTCTATATCATTGTGATCTTAACAAAATCAAAACTCATTTATTCAAAGTAGGCTGATAATCAGCACTTTTCGAACGTCAAAATTTACTTTACTTTACTTATTTACAAGAGACAGTCCCCCAAAACGGCCCCCCTTCGACACTTCCTAGTGTTTTTGCTGGAAAGAAGAAGTAGCGGAACAAACTCCCCAGCAACACATCTGTCTGTTAGGACACACATATTTATTTAAATGATTCCTTTCCAATGTTGCCTTTCTTTCATTTCGTTTTTTTTTTGTAATGTTTTTCCGATGCAATAAAAATGACGTTCATTTAAAAAAAACACGAATACCTTTTTAAAATGACGAAGACAAGATTAAAAAAAAAACTGTTTTAGTTTATTTCCTCCCTTCTTTCCCAGATATAAATTTAACATGACTAAATGAAGATATGCAAGCAACGAGTCACCAGTTATTATTTGTGAAGCAACAGAAACTCCCGACTGAACAACGGAATCGTACGTGTAACTTTAGAAAAATGTAAAATAATGTGAAAATTTACAAATAAACAGTGCACTGTGGACATGTATATGCATTAATAAGTTGGGGAACTGGTTCCGTATATTGTTTTAGGCAAGTAGGTAGATATTTTATTTTGAAGAATGAAAAACCTTATGCAACTTTATTTTGTTGCAACTTTATGTCAACTTTAGTTAGTATACATATGTTTTTTTGGCAATTATGATCTTAATTTGGTGTTCGGTTGCCTAAACCTACATTGTTTCACAAAAGTGACAATGTTTTTACTATTAATTGCATTTTTCTTTATAAAATTGAACATATTATACGTTTTAAGCCAAAAGTAAAAAAAAACTAATAGGTACATGTGCTTTCCAAAAACGTGACGGAATGATATGAGAAAACAACCAACTCGATGGACAGACAATCTCCGTAAAATGGCCAGAAGTAACTTGATAGCCATAACACAAAACCCCCAAATGTAGAAAGATTTGTAAGAGACCTACACTCAGCATTGGGTGGTTAAAGGATGAAGAAGAAAAACAGAAAGAAAAATACTACAAAAAAGCATATTCTATGATTGCTTATTTATACTAAAAAAAAACTTTATCAAACAGCAAACATTTCTCCGCGCAACCCTAAAAATATGAGAAAAAAGCAAAAGTACAATAGGAGCGCAGGTCACACCTGCGCGCGTATTATTTCATAATTTAGAGAGCGGACCGCAAAGCTAATGATGTTTTTATTTTATGTTACATTACGGTGTGATTGAGGACCTGCATAGGTTGCCCCGTTTCCGCGAAAAGGTGTAAAAAATTGTAATTAAATTAATGTTATTTGCATGTGTATGGAGTTTTATTCTATGCACGTTTACAATGGTATGTATATTAATTACTTTCTAAAGACCAGAGGGCAAGTGGCAATCTCCTTTTGGTAATATTTGATGATTAAGTATTCTTAACCTACATTGTTTTTGCTGAAGAAATATCACTTTGACTATACCTCGTTAAAACATGTACTTAGATAATATTTTTTCGATTCCTCAAACTAGCACTGTAACTCTTAAGACCAGCCCGCTATTTCTAGCCCTTACCCATATCAACAACATTTAATGTATGACGAATCATTAGATATATTCGCAAGTACGGATCTAAGTCTCCTTACTACTGCTTCTACCTGGAGTCCATTGCCACTCCTCTTCTCGGGTTAAAGAAACTGTATTCCGAGTAGGTATTAGAATATATTTACGATACGGGATAACGAGTTTTTGTTAAATTTTTATATGATTTCATTATATTTTTTTTTCACTACAATGTTATGTTAATTTTAATTGTAGTATTGTTCTTGTTTTGTTGTTATTTTTAAATTTCTAATTATTTTGTCGGTTTTTATTCAAAAGATATAATTTTAGAAATAGATTTAGAAGTTTAAATTTATTAATTTTTCTAATATTATTTTTCTACTGGATTTACTATCGTAAAATTTATACTTTTATACTTTTCGTTTAGTTATGTATTTAAGTGTAATTTTTATGTTCAACCTTTAACTTTATGTGTGGTGTTACTGTTAGTATAAGTTGGTTATAAATAAATAAATAAATAAAATATATAACATCACGCCTGTTATCCTCGAAGGGATAGGCAGAGGTGTACCTATTACTAGGTACACCCACATTTTGCTAGTTATGTTTAAGTCCCATGTAATTTGGGGCGACCCTATTGCCATCAATCGGCACGAAGAGACAGACTTAGACTCCGTGACTTTTACTGAAAAATTTCTCATGGAAAACCCAATAACACTTTGCCCGGCCTGAGAATAGAAACCACAACCTCATGCTCAGTAGTCGTGCTTACGACCACTACACCTGCAGATCATCAGTGTTAATCCAGCGGGAGTGGTATAAGAGGCTCACAGTACAGATACTGATGTAGCCTAATTTAATTCTACTGTTACAAAAAACCCAAAACTTAGACCAACCTCAACGACACTTTCAACATAACTTCGTCAAAAAAAAAGAACAACACTTACTTAAAAAAGCGGTGGAGTATCAAAAACGCATCAAAGATTGCGCGAGTACCATCGGGCGCAAACGCAAATAAATGAGCTTAAAATTTAAAATTATAATGGGATTGTGTATCCGGTGACACAAATGTGTGGAGTTTGTTACTAACGACTTGGGCTGAGACGACGAGCTGATGGACAGAGGAGTGGAGTCGATGTTGCTTGTAGATTTTTTTGAAAATGGGCTGGCTGTAAATAGCTGGTGTAAAGAAGCCTATTGGATCTTCATAAATAATATACATGTGTCCTCCACTAAAATAAGGAAGTGGATATCTTTACATTTTTGAAATGTTAATAACTTCAGCGCAAAAAATCTGAAGTGGCTATGGGCTTATGAGCTGTAAAAAGGTCACTGTTGCAATATCAGGAGATTTAGATTATTTATTTAGCTTTATCTAGAAATCCACTATCTAGATAGGTACGAGTAGGTGGATGACGTGAAACAATTTAAATAAATGACTGTCGATTAAATGGCATTTATTCAGTGATGCAACTGGTTCGTATAACAGATTTTTTTTACCATCGTCATTAGCTACTTGCGAATCAACTGTAATTTTGAATATTTTTAATATTTTGTTACCTATTCATATAATTATATTCTCACTGCTGGGATACTATGGTTCTAAGACATGCGACATTCACACAATATTTTCCTTCAATTAGGTACATAAAGTAGTATTACTTTATGTAATTGAAGGAAAATATTGCCCGGCTGGGTTCGAACACACAACTTATTGCTCGTATACCTATCGAGGCAGACTGACCGCTACCCATTTGAAACATTTACTCCATAGTTCGGTATCTACCATCCAAACAAAAATTAACAAATTTTGCGACTCCACGCCATGCCCTGTGGTATAGTTTTACCTGCCATCTCGTGGCAACTAATTGTGAGTGCGGATAAAGTATGGTGTGTAAGATGGCCTTAGTGGGGCGATTGCATCACCGCAGTGTTTAACTACCCTATGCGTCTGCTGCTCGTATTACGGCACTAGTTTGAAAATTAACGCGTTTTACATGTAATTTTCTGCAAGGGGTGGATTTGCAGAAAGCAAATATCACTATCGGAACAAATATTACAAAAGAACATCATTATTCCGGTAGGTCTATGTGACATTAGATACTTACTCAGAAAAGTTGATGGTTTTCTAGAAAATTTCCTCATTAAAATTATTGCCACTTTTGAATATTAAGCTAAACTATAAAACGGGAAATGCGAGATCTTCTGACCTATCTGTTTTTACCAGTCTAACTGCCCTACTCAGAGATATTTAATGATTACTTAAGCCGTCACTTAGTAAAGGTTTGACATATTTTTGTATGACAAAACTGTCAAAACCATTACTAAGTGATGGCCTAAGTATTCATTAAAGCTCTCTGAGTGCGGCAGTAACAGAATTATCCAATCCCAATAGTAATGAAAGAGATACAGTAAGTTACAGCAGTCATTATGCCGATTATCGTAACGAGCAATAATAACTAAGTATTATTGTATTTAATCTAATGTATTTTAATATTTCTTGTAATTTTTATTTGTAACCTATTTTTATTGTTATGGAAAAATTCCTGAAATAAATGATTATATTATATACTAGCGGACGTGACGCAGTTTCATCCGCGTAGTTCCCGGTCCCGTGGGAATACAGGGATAAAAAGTGCCTATGTCACCCGGGGATAGTGTTGCTTTCCAACGGTGAAAGAATTTGACAAATCGGTCCAGTAGTTTCGGAGCCTATTCGTTACAAACAAACAAACAAATTTTTCCTTTTTATAATACTAGTGTAGATTAATGGCCTGACGGCTAAAAGGTTCAACGAATATATCTTTCGTGACTCTCGCTTGGCGGTTGGATCAAGGGTAATACTTATCGATACGGCCCGCACTATCAGGAAGTTCCTGTCTCCAGCATATTGCAATTAACTGTCAAATGGTTCCATTTTGTACTAAACCATAACCAATTTGACAGTTAATCCATGGACAATATGATAGCCACTGACATTTAAAATATACGCAATAGCACCGCATAGCCCTAACCACCGTTTGTATGGGCTTTTCTCTCGACACTAGCGGATAACCATTTTGTTTTTTTTTTTTTTAAGAAATATTACACATTGGGACAGCACGGTTGGCGCAGTTGCTCAAGCAATGGACTGCTGCGCTGCGTGTCGCGGGTTCGATTCCCGCCGGAACAAATATTTGTATGACCTACAGATAGTTGTTCCGGGTCTGGGTATTTGTGTATGTGAGTTAAATGTTTGTGAATGCACCCACGATACCTACAGGAGAAATTCATAGGGGCAACGTTTAAAAAAAAAAAAATTAAAATGTAATCTATGTAGAAGTACGGTAAGGATCGTAGCTGGAGTTGTTCAGTGATTTCTCCTTAACTACATAAGAAAAGGGCTTGAGTTATTGTTTGTATGTAAATCATCATCATCATCATTTCAGCCGAAAGACGTCCACTGCTGGACATAGGCCTCCCCTAAGTGTCGCCACATTGACCGGTCCCGTGCGTTTCGCATCCAGCGGATCCCCGCAACCTTCACCAGATCATCGGTCCACCTAGTGGGAGGCCTTCCAACGCAACGTCTTCCGGTTCACGGTCGCCACTTTAACTTTTCGACCCCAACGGCCATCCGTTCTGCGAGCAATGTGCCCTGCCCACTGCCACTTAAGTCTGGCAATTCTTCGGGCTATGTCGGTAACCTTTCATGCGGATGTCCTCATTTTTGATTCGGTCACGCAAAGAAACTCCGAGCATAGCTCTCTCCATTGCCCTTTGGGTGACTTTGAGCTTTCTGATGAGGCCTATTGTGAGCGACCACGTTTCGGTCCCGTATGTAAATGGTGTGTTTAAAAATTGAATTAAATATACTATTAAGAGATAAAATACTACACCAAGACTATAGCTTAAATGAAACAGTCTCACTCTCTGAACACGGCAGCATCAATGGCTTGTGTGAACACATTACGGCGGCGTGACTTAAAAACATGCAGTAAAGCAAGACGTATGGAAGTGCAGTTTTAGTTACTGCGGTCTTAGATGTAAGGTGGTGCCGTAAAGCGCAGGTAGGCTTAGGACATAATTTAAGAGGTAGTTTTAATGTTAGCTGCCTACCCGATAATCAGGAGTACAGTGATAGTAGGAGTTTTTTTGGGATGGAAAAATATCAATTAATGACCCCTTCGGCTCTGGGCGATAGAGAGTGTCAGACTATTAGTTTATGAAGTTTCTTGCCATTCTTCTCATGAGACCAACGCTTTGGAATCGGCAACTACAGTACACTGACAGTTATTATGGCTTGTGAGTGAGACTGTAGCTTAGTTTATTAGCTTATTAAAATTTAGTATTTGTTCGACTATTCAAAAGAGCCTGTAACTGGCCAACTTGAAATAAATGATTTTGATTTTGATTTTGATTGATTACTGACAAAAAGAAATCATGTTCCTTCTTAGCCCTTTGCGTTCAGGGTCCCGGTATCTCTTTCGAACAACCCGCGGCCCGTTTTTTTCATCAAATAACCCCTCCCGCTCGGGGCAGAGCGAAAGGGAGTGTCAGACTTCTAGTGACTAAAATCCACCCATGTTCCTTCTTAGCCATATAAAGGGTGTAAAAGTACCCTTAACGCAAACGAAGGGCACTTGTTCTTCCCACCACTGTGATCATTTTTTTGTTCTAGACCATACCTTGGAACACTCTAGTTACGGTAATATTGGGGGACAAAGTTCCAAATTTCGCACAGCTGTTTTTGTAAATACTAGTTTTTCAGGTTATAAATTTACTTAAATTACCTCTATGAAGCATCCACTAGCACAATGTTTTAAGAGTGTCACATTGAGTTTTACCGTAAAATGAAATTTTTGACCCCAAAAAAAAAAATCGTTTCCCAGCAAAAATTTTTGCGTAGGGGTACTTAGTTTGATGTACAGAATGCTTGGTTGAGGTATGTGTGAAGGGTTGATTTACACCCTGTATGTCGAGGCTGCGATAACTTATAAACAACCCCCGCAGCCCTGACGGGTGTCGGCCCTTGCGGGCCCCTCCCATGTTGCTGACATCTCTTTAGGCGCGTGGATCACGAACGCGCCGTCGACACGGCCTGTCGTTGTCCTAAGACGTACGGACGGCGAGCTAGCCCATCACTCACCGTCCACAGGCCCGCGTCTAGGGTGGCCGCCTGGAGCTAGGGGTTGTACATGGAGGAAAGAAATAACATTATTTAAGTGAGGAACTTGTGGCTTAATATAAACAGCCGGCCGAGTTGATCTTCATTTTAAGCCTCGCTAACCTAGGTTAGTCCGTGGATAGGTAACCGCTCATTACATTTCGTGCTCTTACGTGCCTTTAACCTCAACTCTATAAGTTATACAATTTCCTACATACCTTGTAAAGAAGATATACTTGGTTTCCAATTGATTTGTGTTACAAAATAATTGGAAAGGAAATTATCAGTTGTTACACACACAACCTGTATAATAATGCGTTATTGAAAACATCAACATTTCCCCCTAACAAACGTCACAATCAAATCAAATCACAGCACAAAAAAGTCATTACACGAACAGTCATCATAACAGCAGTTATTAAACATATATTATCGGCAAACACCCGGGTTCGCATCCCGGCTGAGGCAATAAATGTGAAAGCAGTGCCGGCGCGTGAGTTGTGACCACTGCATCGCTCCATTAGTGATTATTGTACAAGTTTTCTGGTAACTAACTGGACGATCGGAGATGTAGAGTTGATGGAAGTGGCAGGAAAGGAACAGTTTCCATCTTTAAGCTGACGGACGATGGGGAGGTGTAGGACATAATACAGCTGTTAGGTGCTACCACAATCTGTATTTCATCAATAAATTTTCAAACTTATTGTCAAGCATCATGGTTTCGGATGACTTGATATACTGCCGTACAGTGAACTGTAACGACAGTGGTAAAAAATAGACAGGAACTGATTCATTATTTTATTCGGACAGAGTCTCGACTTACAGGTTTCACAATCGAGCGCGACAAGACCTCGAAACTGAGCTTACAGGGCATTATATAGACTGATATCCCCACCGGAGGCATCCGGTAGTTATGGCGGTGTCTTCGCTTGACTGTGATTGGCTCGCGAGTCGTTGCCCGTCATTGGCTGGCTAGAGTGGCATGGCTATGGTATGCTAGAGTGGCATGGCTATGGTATGCTAGAGTGGCATGGCTATGGTTTGCTAGAGTGGCATGGTTATGGTTAGCTGTAGCACTTTTTATCCTTGTCGCGCAAAACGGCCATTATTTTGTACTGAGTAACTATGGTGGTATGTAATGTCACGTCACATTTCTGAGACGCAGTCTTTCTAGCATCACCATCATCATCATCATCAGCCATAGAAGTCCACTGCTGGACAAAGGCCTCCCCCATATAACGCCATGCAGAACGGCAGCCTGCCGTTTGCATCCACCGGTTGCCCGCAACTGTCACGATGTCGTCGGTCCACCTGGTGGGAGGCCTAACAACGCTGAGTCTTCCGGTTCGTGGTCGCCACTCAAGAACCTTTCTTCCCCATCGGTTGTAGGTTTTTTGAGCGATGTGTGTGTAGGTTTTTTGTGTGGTTTTATGTTTTTTTCTTCTCATTGCCACTTCAACTTGCATATTTAGAGCTATGTCGGTGACCCTGGTTCTTCGGCGGAATATCCTCATTTCGGATCTTATCGCACAAAGAAACTCCGAGCATAGCTCTCTCCATGGCTCGTCTTTCTAGCACGTCATTTAAAATTAGTTAAAACATTTTTTGATCCATTTTATTACTTTTTTTAAACGAAACGACACGGACTCCGAAGTACTCTGAACACACACGGATTTTAATAAATAATATACTGTACTGTACTGAAGTATCTATCGAAATTCTGTCCGGTCGATTTGACCGCACCTTGAAGCGTGCCACATCTAGCAGATCTACATCCGCAACACCGGACACAACTCTGCCAAATTCTTTGTACGTATTTACTAGTATTATTTATAGCTATCGTATCGACTACGCTCTCAGCGTGCCAAGCGCGCTATTACTACGACAGTTAAAGCCACTTCCAGTGCTACAGTTTCTTTGTTTTTGTTACAAAATTAACTTGAGTTTTTGAATTAGAGTGCCAATTTTGTTTTCATATTGAAATTTGGCTGGCATGTCGTTTTGTAGTGGATTATGTGGTGTTCAGTGGTTGGTTGATAAGGATCTAGTGTACTGCAATCGAGGAGGACATTTGTTCTTAAAAAATTAAAATAGTAAAGTGAACATATGTGTAACAGTAAACTGGGCCCCGAGTCTGCTATTCAATAGTGTCAGAATGGTCTATTATTGATCTGATAATTGTTGATTATGACAACACCCAAACTTGCTAAAATCAACAATTATGAGATCAGTGATAGATCATTCTGACACTATTGAATAGCAGTCTCGGGGCCCTGAACATTATTTATAGCAATGAACATTATTCAGACATCATCTGCCTAGCCTTTTCCCAACTATGTTGGGGTCGGTTTCCAGTCTAACCGGATGCAGCTGAATACCAGTATTTTACATGGAGCGACTGCCTATCTGACCTCCACAACCCAGATAATACTTAGTAATACGATACCCTTTGGTCAGACTGGTTGCCAGACTTTCAGGTCACTGACTATCTGCAACGAATGCCAAAGATCTATATGGCAGCCGGGACCGATAGGTTTCCGAGGAACGTGCTTTCCGAGGCACGAGCATTATACAGTAAACTACACAAAAACTTAACTTTTAAGTGGAATTGTCTAAGTATAGCTTTCTCTCCTGTGACAGAGTTAGTTCAGAAATCATCATCATTATAATTAGCGTGCAACAGTAGACTTCTCGACAGAGCTTTTAGACTTTCCTTATCGCACGCCATTCTTCTTTCAGCCACTTCCATCTTGCTGCTACAAGCTATTTTTTTTTGTTATTGTTGAAAATCATCAAATAACGGGGCCCCGCTCTTGGGTAGAGCGATAGGGAGTATCAGACTTTTACGTACTAAAAACCACCCATGTTCCTTCTTAGCCCAGTATCTCTTACAACAACCCGCAGCCCCAACGGGCATCGGCCCTTGCACTTCCATGTTGCTGACATCTCATTGAGGCGCGCGTGGAACACGAACGCGTCGTCGATTCGGCCTGTCGTTGTCATAAGACAGACGGACGGCGAGCTAGCCCATTACTCACCGTCCACAGGCCCGCGTCTAAGGTGGCCGGAAGCCGACACGTGCCTCCGATGCCCGGAGCGTCTCCCGCGGCGGCCGGAGCGAAAAAAAAGAAAAAAGAAAAAATATTTATTGGTTTCACACAGGACCAGAACAAATTGACAAAAAAACAAAATATTAAAAAAGCTTAAAACTTACGAGAAACACGACGAACAACGAAACGAACGAGAGGTTCTCTCCCTCTCACGTTCCGCCACCTCCTTTGCTAGCATCGCTGCTTCGCAGAAGGAGGCGAGGGCATCCCATTCCTCCATGTCAGCTGCCCTTAAGTTGACATCCAATCTTAATTTACCAGCCACCCCGTGGCCCCTCGCTCTACCCAGCCTGAGGCCCATTGCCGTAGTGGCTAACTTGTTATGTAAGAGCAGCGTTAGTATACATATAAGGAATATAGCTTATTTAAAAAATCTGTTAGAGGCTTTATAACTTTTTTTTACTTACATGCACACAATTTCACACAAACATACTGTTTATATCTAAAATACTGAATGAATGACGACGGCACGGTTGGTGCAGTGGCTGAGCTATTGGACTGCTGCACTGCGTGTCGCGGGTTCGATCCCCGCACGCAACAAATATTTGTATGGCTTACAGATAGTTATTTCGGGTCTGAGTATTTGTGTATCAGTTACCCCACGTAACGTTATTTAAAAATATAGATATATGTGGAAGAGCACTAGTTAAACATTACTTGCTTAAAGGGAGGCTCCAATCACTAACTACAATAAAACACTTTGTTTAAAAAGACAAAGATTTTGTACCTATTTTTTGTTACAAAATCGTCATCAGCTGTGTCATCACTCTAAACTCCTACTGATTAAAACTAAATGCTGCTGCACTACACAACCCTAAGCTATTTATCAACTTAATGAAAGGTAAACTGGCTTCCACTGCGTAAAATACCCTCACGTCACTCAATCGTAGTGTAATTCGAACAACATGTGACGTCACGGGCCAATACCTCACAATATCAATCCTGTATTTCAAACAAACTTTATTTGTCATCAAGATAACCCTTATAAACAAAACGACAAGGTTGATTATCATGTATTGTGTTGGTAAAGTAAGTTGTGAATGACATGCATTGCTCGTTCATTGGTTTGAATTCGAATTTCGAATAATGTTAAGAGTATTGCAGACTTGGGTTTTGATTTTCACAAACTAAAATTAAAAAAAAAGGTTGCTTACTCATTAGCACAAAAATAGGTAGTATTCATTAAATCTTAGCTTATTTTGTTCGAAATTTAAGATAAATTTAATAATAAATACATGTTTTATCCGAATTAGTTTTTATCTTAATTCAAAACCACTTTTTTATATATTTTTTTTACTTCGTCGTAATACATGTTGAGTTTCTAAGAAATTACTTAGCAGCAAATATTAATCTGTTTATATTTCTGAGACAAAGAACCTATTCATGCGTACGCGCCTGGCCTCCGTTCAGTATTTCATTCGTCCCGTTCGTGTGCTAGGAACTAGTCACATTACTTCTCAATACAATATAAAGGTTAAATTAAAAGTTCATATTGAAAGTTAACCTAAAGAGTGAAGTTTGATTATCCCCCACACCTAATAAATTAATAGGTTATGGGCCCAGGTGTGCGCGAGTGAAATATTCACTGTGTTGAACAATAGTTTTGAAAATCTGCCGTTGAACAATAAATAAAAAATAAAAATAAAAAAATGGACTATTTCAAGGTTAAAAGAAATATCAAGCCATTCGACGGTGAGAAGTACAGTGTATGGAAGTTTCGTATTCGTGCGTTGCTAAGTGAAATAAATGTGATAAACATTATCGACGAAGACCCAGTACCTGGCAACGAAAATTGGGAGAAAAACAATAAAATTGCCAAAAGTGTGATCATAGAATATCTTTCCGATTCTTATCTTGGTTTCGCTAAAGAAGATGTTTCGGCAAAATATATTTAAAAAAATTTAGATACGTTGTACGAACGTAAGAGTATCGCGACGCAGTTGGCACTAAGAAAAAAAGTTGTTGTCGTTGAAATTAAAAAGTGAAGTGTCGCTCATACAACATTTTACAACGTTCAATGATCTCATCACTGAACTACTTGCTGCTGGTGCGAAGTTAGAAGAAACCGATAAAGTGGCTCATTTACTACTAAGTTTACCCTCATCTTATGACGGAGTCATTACAGCGATCGAGACGTTATCGGAAGATAATATAACGTTAGCTTTCGTTAAAACACGGCTATTGGACCATGAAGTGAAGTTGAAAAATGAGTCAGGCGAAATGAGCGAAAAAGTGTTGCAAATAGAAATGCAAAACAATGACAAGTCGAAGAAAAGAAAATTTGATAACAAACAGTCAAATAAATATATAAAACGCAGGAAAGAGAACGCTAAGTTCGTAAAATGTCATCACTGTGGGCGTAAAGGACATAAACGGAATGATTGTTACCATTTAAAACAAAGGAATCAGCAAAAGGGCAATAATAACAATGACCGACTAAGAACACTACAGTCAGTCAAGATAAGCCAAAATAAACAGTCAGCATCGAATGAGTTCTCAGGATTTGCTTTCATGACCGGCGAACATGAAACGCAAGACGATGATAACAAAGTTACTTTTATTCTGGATTCCGGCGCCTCGAATCACATCATCAATAGAGAAGACTTGTTTACTAACTTTGTTGTTTTAGATACACCACTTAAAATGTCAGTTGCTAAAAATGGCGAATTTATTTCAGCTACGAAAAGAGGTACCCTGCAGGTTACTAGCAACATGGGTGTCCAGGGATGTTTGGATGGTGTTCTGTACTGCCCTGAGGTACAGTACAATTTGCTGTCGGTATCTAAAATGCAGCGAGCTGGCTACACTGTCATATTCAGTACTGACGGTGCAAGGATATGCAAAAATGGTAAAACAGTAATGAAAGGTATGTCTTTTAATAATCTAATTGCTGTAGATTTTGTAGTGTCTGTAAACGTGTGTCGTCTTGTTTCCCAAGCATGCATTAGTGACAAAAATAATTATAAATTATGGCATCAGCGCCAGCGAAACTAGATAGTTTAAAATCTAGTGGGCAAGATGAAAATCCTGCTAAAATTCGCAAATCGAACCATGATACGCTAAGCAAGGTACGTTTTGATAATTCAATGAGTAGTTCTATTGAAAGTACAAACAAAAATACTGGATTAAGGAGGAGTGACAGGATTAAAGACAAAACCCCTGTGTCTTATAATGAAATTGATCACAAAGACTATTTGATGTGCGCTGAGTCTGTTTTATACAGTTTACCAAAATCATTTGCAGAAATTAAATATAGAAATGATAGATATAAATGGGAAAGCGCAATTAGGGAGGAAATTAATTCATTACATAAAAACGAAACGTGGACTTTAGTACCACGACCGCCAAACAAAAACATCGTAGATTGTAAATGGATTTTTACTGTCAAAAATGATGAATTTGGATATCCTCAACGATATAAGGCCCGTTTAGTTGCGCGAGGTTTTAGTCAAGAGTATCTGACAGACTACAACGAAACATTTGCACCTGTTGCGAGAATAGCCAGTTTTAGATTCATTATTAGCTTTGCAAATCAGTTTAATTTATTAATTCATCATTTGGACGTTAAAACTGCCTTCCTTAATGGTAAATTAAAAGAGGAAATCTATTTAAGGGTTCCTGAAGGTATATCATGTAAAGAAGGTTATGTTTGTAAATTAAAAAAGGCGTTATATGGGCTTAAACAAGCGGCTAGATGTTGGTTCGAAGTATTCGAACACGCTTTAAAAGAAAAAGGATTTCAGAATTCATCAGTTGACAGATGTATATACATACTAGATAGAGGGAATATATGTAAAAATATATACGTAGTGCTTTACGTTGATGATTTAGTAGTAGTATGTAATGACTTTAATACGATGACTAATTTCAAAACATATTTAATGAGCAAATTCGAAATGACCGATTTAAATGAAATAAAACTGTTTCTAGGCATAAAAATCACTAGAGAAAGTGATCAAATGCTGTTGGATCAAAGTGCATACATCAAAACAGTCTTAACTAAGTTTAATATGCACGAGTGTAAACCTGTGTCTACCCCCTTAGAAAATAAGTTAAATTATGACGCATTGAACTCTGAGGAGAAATATGACGCACCCTGTCGAAACGTCATAGGATGCCTTACGTATATTATGCTTTGTACTAGGCCCGATTTAAGCGTCAGTGTAAACATCCTGAGTAGGTACACACACAAAAATAATAAAGAGTTATGGCAATGTCTTAAACGGGTACTAAGGTACTTAAAAGGCACAACTAATCTAAAATTGGTTTACAAGAGGTGTTATAAATACAATGACATTTTGTGTGGGTACGTAGACTCAGATTGGGGTGGCAATGATACACATGATAGAAAGAGTACAACTGGGTACTTGTTTAAACTTTTTAATCAGTGCACAATTTCCTGGAATACACGAAAACAATCGTCAGTCGCGGCTTCTTCAACTGAAGCCGAGTATATGGCATTGTTTGAGGCAGTTAGAGAAGCATTGTGGCTCAAGTCTCTAGCGGCCAGTATAAATATACTGATCACTGTACCAATTGTCATTTATGAAGACAATAATGGCTGTATAAGTATAACCAATAACCCAACATGCCATAAACGGTCAAAACATATTGACATAAAATATCACTTTTCTCGGGAACAAGTTGAGAAAAATGTAATAACATTAAATTATATTCCCACAGGTGAACAGTTGGCCGATGCATTGACAAAAGCTCTACCTGCAATCACTTTCCAAAAGCTAAGATCTCAAATGGGAGTACAGCGATAGTGTAAATAAGTGTATAGTGTACATACATTATAATTATATAATATGATATAGTGTGTACATAACTTAATGAGTACAACTGAAGTACATATTTTTGTTGACTTTAGAACTTAAGTCAGTTATATTTAACTTAAGTATTGATTTTGATTTGAATTGGTCTGGTTGAAGGTTTTACTGGGTTTTTAATGATCATTGTGTTGAGTATTGGGTGTTAATTATTAGTAAGTAATACGTAGCTTGTTTTTGTTTTAGATTGAAGAATACTTAACTGACTTTACTTTAACACTGAAAACAGGAACATGTCGCTTATAATGCCATCAAATCACCAAAAACTAGAAACCAGTGTACAAATCACTTTACCGTCCACGCAATTGTCCGGTCGAGCGGCGACCGTTCGATGTCCGGCTGGCGGCGATCCGGAATGATCCGGCACACGTGGTGCTGTTGTATTGAATTGATACCATCGTTGTTGATATCGATATATTGAATTGAGTCAAACATTTACTTCTATATTTATTTATATTTTTAAAACCAGATTATAAAAAAAAAACCGCAAAACTTTTCTTGGACAGTTCCAAAAGTCTAAACATGCACTTAAACATAACTGACAACATGTAGGCGTATGATTAGGTGCACCTAGTCTGTCTAAACCTTTGGGAATTACAGGCGTGATGTTATTTTAAGTAAACTTTTGATATTGCCCTCATAGACACGCTAAATTCTACCCGAAATATAACTTGTGGTTTTTGCGGATGACACGAATGCCATTATTGGTGCAAATGATACAAAAGAACTTGCTGATAAAGTTAATGCCGCAATATCTCACCTGTATTCATGGTTTACTGTAAATAAGTTAAAAATTAATATTGCAAAGTCCAAGGTAATTTTATTTAAAACAACTGCCCGAAATAAAGACCCTATGACAATACTACTAAATGATGGCAATATTGAACTCGTAAGAGAAATGAAATTCCTGGGAATACACATAGATGACTCATTAAACTGGAAAAAAGAACTAGCCGCCATTGATGCATCTATATCATCCGCGTGTTATGCTTTAATAGTAATAAACGAAGTGACCAAGATAGGACGCGTCAAAGATCATGGGTTGAGACGTCATTTGTAGGTAAAAAATGTACTAACATGTGAGGTTTTCGAGGAGATCTGACGGAATAATTTGTTTTTTTTTTGTCCGAAAAATACTTAGTGGAAAATGTAATAACACTTTCTACGCCCTATTAGAACTCAGGACTTCATGGTCGCGTTTGCGATCAAAAGACCATCAGAGTAATCAAAGCAGGCAGGACCCAATGGTGTGAGTATGTGAAAATTCCCTATGTCTCAACGTGTCTGATCATCATCAGCCTATAATGTTCCCACTGCAGGGACTCAGGCCTCCTCTCTAGGAGAGGGATGGGCTATAATCCACCACGCGGGCCCAGTGCGGGTTGGTAGATGTCACATGTCTTCAAATTTTTTGGTTTCAAGATTTATGCTGGTTTCCTCACGATTTTTTTCTTCACCGTTTTGAGAGCAGCGCTGATGCAATATACATATAACACAAAGTAATGCGCTCGACTGGGTCCGAACACACGTCTTACAATTCGTAATTTGGGGCCGCCACCACTGGGCCACCGTGCACCGCTGCTTTAGCGTGACTCAATTCAATTCAATTCAATTTTATTCACAAACAATTTACATTGTATTTGAAATCACAAACATAATTAAAAGTAATAATAATAGCATCAAAGAAAAAAAAAACACAATCATATGTCATAACTTCAAAACTAAACATTGACAACAAAAATTTTAATCACACATTATATACAATTTTAAATCATGAGAAAAAAAAACAAAAATACAATTAATTTATTAAATAAAATTGTTGTGGAATTCATGTCAGCTTAATACATAAGTCATTTTAAAATTAAATTCACTTTTTCGTATTTATATTCACTTATAATACCACAAGAGCTTCAAAATTATCGGGTATTTCCCGATAGGTTCGTTGCAAACAAATTCGCGCTCGTGATTTTTTAACCTGTAAAACTTGACGATTTTATTTGTTTGCAGGGAACCTTGAGGGAAATGCCAGATAATTTTGAAGCTCGTGTGGTATTCGGGGGATTATTTTTCCGTCCCAAATGTCGGCCAATAGAATTGCACCATGAGACGAAATGTACAGTTAACAAATAAACATTTCCTTTGACTTTTTTATCGATGGTGGACAGAGAACAAACTCCAAATCGACTCATTTTCATGCAAAATCTCCAATTTTCACAATTGAATTCAACCTGTCAGTTTGACGTGTGGTTAATTTGACTGGATCATGTTTTGTTTTTTATATATAGCAACGACCAGAGAAAATTTTCAAAAAATTATCAGTATAATACCATGTAGGTTGTACCACGTGACGTCGAATGGTGCAATTCTATTGGTCGATATTTGGGTCGGAAAAATAATCCTCATTATTACATGTCGTGAACGGAGTAGAGACATTTATCCAGTAGGAATGCTTGAAGCTTTGTTTTAAATGAAGACGTATAGATTAAGCTTTTTAATTCTAGTGGTAACCTATTGAATAATTGCACTGCTTGATATTGTGAACTATGTTTCACAATGTTAAAATGAGGACTTATCTTATTTGTAAAGTCTTTCCTACGTGTGCTCTCCCTGACTAGTCTTTCCTCATTCGTCTCATATTCGTGTATGTATTTTTTTAAATTAGTAAGAAGGATTAGAACGTAGAGACTGGGATCTTTAAGGATCTTTAAATCTATGAAATGCGGACGACAACTCTCTCTTTGTGAGATACGGACAATGGTACGTATGGCTCTTTTCTGAAGGACAAAAGTTCGTTGACAATTATAATTATAGCTGTTCCCCCAGAATTGTATACTTATAATTACAGCTGTTCCCCCAGAATTGTATAATTATAATTACAGCTGTTCCCCCAGAATTGTATACTGTATCTTAATTTCGATTCAACGAGTGCGTGGTATACGATTTTTAAGTGCCTAATATCAATTTCGTCTCTAAGGGTTCTTAATTTGATAAAACAAAAAACACGTATCCAATATGTTTCGATCATCTAACTGACGGACTAATTAGAATCATATTTTTTTGACTCAGTCCGATCCCCTGTTGGCTCGCCCCCTTTAACATGGTATTTAAATATAGGTAACTGGCAAAATCTAGGTGTACTTCTTACCTATCCCTAAGGGATTACAGTCGTGATGTTATATTCCAACATTGGAACTTCATACCTTAGTATTGTGTCGAGTCTGGTTCTTCTAACCAACCTAACAGACAGATGTGTTGCTGGGGAGTTTGTTCCGCCACTTCTTCTTTCCAGCAAAAACACTAGAAAGTGTCGAAGGGGGGGCGTTTTGGGGGACTGTCTCTTGTAGTAAGTAAAGTAAAGTAAATTTGAAAAATAAGTAAAGTAAAGTAATTTTTGACGTTCGAAAAGTGCTGATTATCAGCCTAGTTTAAATAAATGAGTTTTGATTTTTGTAAAAATCACCCATCCATATCTTGACCGCAACCACGTCACCTTAAACTCTACTACCCCCTATTCCTCAAATCACATAACATACGATAATAGGGGTTGTCCATCACTCAAGACACGACACAGTAATTCCATACTCCGATATATTTGAGGCAAATAAATTATAGTTAGGATGACAACCCTAGGAGTCATGCAAATTGGGGTGACCCGTCTTTTGGAGCTGGTTATTTATTTATTTTGGGTGGTTTGTATTGTGTGGAATGATTTCAGTGACTGATAGAAATAGAATAAACAAGTTAAAAAACTTAACTTAGGATTACACCAGTAATTCTAATCTCAAAAGGGTTTATTTATTTATTAGGTTGACTTAATACATTTTTCATAAAACATTGGATATAGGTACATTTATGAGTGTAACAAAAAATTATAGGCTAACCCCAAATGCACTATTTAGGTTTATAATATAATAATCAAACAATAACGAATTGATAAAAAATACTTATACAAAACAATGAAACTAAGCTAATCAATAAATTTAGAACAATATTACAATTTAAAGCAGAGAAATTAAATTAAATTTAAAAGCACAGATTGATGGACTAAATCTACACTAATATAATAAAGAGGAAAGATTTGTTTGTTTGTTTGTAACGAATAGGCTCCAAAACTGCTGGACCGATTTGAAAAATTCTTTAACCGTTGGGAAGTTACACTATCCCCGGGTGACATAGGCTACTTTTTATCCCTGTATTCCCACGGGAACGGGAACTACGCAGGTGAAACTGCGTGACGTCCGATAGTGATTTATAAATGTGATCTTAATATTAAAGCGAGGCACTGGCAACAGTCTTCTTACAGAAACGTTCGAGAACGTCTTTCTTGTAGAAACTAGAACAAATTTCCGTGCGTTCAAGCATTTTTGTCATACCTATTCATCATCATCATCTGCCTAGCCTTTTCCCAACTATATTGGGGTCGGCTTCCAGTCTAACCGGATGCAGCTGAATACCAGTATTTTACATGGAGCGACTGCCTATCTGACCTCCACAACCCAGTTAATACTAGGTAATACGATACCCTTTGGTAAGACTGGATGTCAGACTTTCAGGTCACTGACTACCCGTAACGACTGCCAAAGATCTATATATGGCACCCGAGACCAACAGCTTAACGTGCTTTCCGAGGCACGGAGGAAATTCGGTATGTAATAGGCGGTCACCCATCCACCGATCGACCTAGGCAAGCGCAGCTTAACCTAAAGATCGACCCGAGTGGCAGTTCTTATTAAGCCACGAGCTCATACCTATTGGAACCAAATATAACAGCTTACAACTTAGGACCCAGTAATATTAATGACAACAATATCCGTGGTGCTAGGCAACTGGGCTTATCCCAGTTGTATACGTCCCTGTGTGCCTATTGGCCTTGTTCTTTTCTGTCTCCTGCTGATATGGAGGAAAGTGGAAATTTCTTTTTTCCTACTCCACCGCTATTATTTTCTGATTAATTTCGTTGCGGGATCCAAGACAGTCAAATCATTCCTCTGGGACTTCGTCGAGCTTCATTGTCTCGGCGATATTCTTGTGGTCGCCACTGTTGATTCTGGCTTACAGGAGTTACAGTGGTTTGGGAATAGTGAGGCGGGATCGTCCCATTAAAAAAAAAAAAAAAGAAGACTTCTTACCGTTGTTGCCAACAGGTTACACGGACCTTTTATGCAGCACTGGCAGGCCTTATATGCACCTGTATACCGGGCGTGAGGGGGTAATCTTAAAAAGTAAAGTAAAATATATAGTATATTGGTTTGCATACCGATGGTGATAATAATTTGGTTTTCTACGGTAGTCGAGATTTGTAAGCACATAATGTTAAATGTTTAATATATGTATATTTTTTAGTTTTTCCGGCTAAACAGTGTCCATAAACAATAAACTATAATATACTATATATACTAAACATTAAACCAAGCCAAGGATCTTTTGCGTTAACAAAAAACTGTCGTAATATTATTTTATGATTAAAATGAATATTAATGCGACAACCCTCAGGGCGCATGTAAATCAGGGGTGACCCTACGTCTTTCGTAAAATATTATTTATGAGTTGGTATGATACACTGTCAAATGTAAAGTATTACTGACGACTGCATTGGTTACAGTACTTCGTAGTAGCAAACTTTCGGAGTAACGTACATCGGAGTAACGAACATTCTAAATACCTTGCTTTGTCATAGCGTACATTCTGATTAACGTTATTCGAACTCGCAAACTTTCTGTATGCCGTACATCGGTATTTCGAACTTCGGAGTAACGTAATACAGTCCTTCTGGCTGTATCTTTTTTAACCGACTGCAAGTATAGAAAATGAGCCATCATAACGTTTTTCCAGCAAATATTCCTTTGAAAAATAATTATGTTCTTTATTTTTCAATGTTTATTTGTTATCACATCACATTTGTAAAACATCATCTGCCTAACGACTCAGCTGGTATCGGCTGTTACTCCAAACAGATGCAAGTGTTTTACATGGAGCGATTGCGTATGAGACCACCACAAACCAGTCAGTTACTAGACTTTACGGCATAAATAAAGATTAAAAAAAAATAAGTTACTTAAAACTGTAAGTTATAACAGTTATAACTGTACTTGACAAATACGCATAAGTGCAGTTACAACGACAACATATAAAATTAGAGAAATAATTATCTCATAATATTCAAAAATTCTGCTGTTAAATTTCCAAAAATACCATTAAAAATTACTTACCACTGTTTGTCATATATAATATGCCTCCAGCGTTGAGTCCTCCTATATACGTTGTGCTTGAAGTATTAAATAATAATAATAATAAAAAACCAACACCTTCTCACGCTTTCAGGTAAACGCAAAATATTTAAAACAATTCGCTACGAAAAAAAACCGGGTCGCAAACCATCAATTCCGGACTATCTCTGGTACCTACCCGGCACTGACCCGGTTATCCTTAAGTCCGACAGTCGCCTTTCATTTATCACAGCCGATTACCAACCCTTGCGATGTCACTACAGAGGATTTTAGAAAGAAAAATGGATGCCAATTGGTAGGTAAATACGAAGTGGATTGGGTAAATTGGGGTGGTCAATGTTGGGGGTACTGGTTTGTAAAGGGTTGATAGATTGCTTAAGAGTAAGTCGTAAAGACGCAAGTACTGTACAGTTGCACATACCACAACATTTACACAAAGAGCTGCAAATTAGTTTATGAGTAATTTATTGTTAACTTGTCATCCTAAATTTATTTTTAGTCACCTTTTGTAATTACGTGTGCAATAGTCTCACTACCGCACTTAGAGAGCCTTATTAGACCATCATTAATTTAGTAATTGGTTTTAACAGTTTTGTCATACAAAAATATGCCAAATCTTTCCTAAGTGACGACATAAGTAATCATTAAATATCTCAGTATATGGCAATCAATGTTGTTAAATAATTAAGAGAAAGAGCGAGATAGTCCCAACACAAGTATTATCAATTACTTATTGGGGATGTTTCATTGTTTTCTATGCAACAGATTTTTTAGGACAAATAAATATTTTTCATTTTAAACAGTGAAAGAAAATGTTTGTCTTCTTTAACGTGTGCTAAATAGAAACTGACTGAGACTGAGAAATATACCAAAAATATCACAGATTTGTACCCAAGAAATGGAAAAGTCTTACGAGGATGGCTGACAAAAAGATGGGAGGATGATCTACCAAAAGATTGGCGAAGAACTGCCCTTGATAGGAATAAGTGGAGGGAAATAGAGGAGGCCTATGTCGCAAGTCAGGCTGACCTGGTAGTAGATAATGGGAAATGCAGGATTATTGGTTATAAGAAAATGTTATTATATACTAGTTTTAAATTAATGTTACTACTTGTTGAGGCGGGGTTCAATTGAATATTAAATAATGAAATGATAACCCTCCTTTTGGGCTTCGCCGCAGTCGGGTAAAAATAAAATGGACCTCGCCTGCTTTCAAGTTTTGTTTAATTTAAAACGTGCTTGGTTTTTGCTTTTCAGTTTTATCAGTCGGGTTTTTTAGCTTTGAACTACTTTTTATTTATTTATTTATATCGTGTGGTAAACTTGCCTGGGTGGCAGAATTTCCATTCCGCCCGTGGGCCTCTGCATTAAATTTACATGCTGAGAAATGTCACTCTGGTATAGTTTGGTTTTCTTACGACGTTTTTCTTCACCAAAGAAGTGATAATATGCAATATGCAAATAAATTCAAAGAATCAGATGAAAACTATATTTTTTTGCACTTTCCTATTATATCAGTCAGAAATGGTTCAGGAAAAGGATGCCCAGCTCCAAATTATTTACCTTTTTTTCAGAATAAATTTGAACACCTAATAAAAATATTTTTTAAAGTCTTAATAAAAGTAAGTACTAATTATCCATATCATCAACTATTGGCTATGTCCAGTGCTCCCAAAATGTAACTCATTGTCCCTTTCAAACCCTTACATCTATTGATTCCCCAAAAAACCTTTACCATCCGATACAAAACATCAGAGGATCCCATTAGGAAGCCTCCTAAAGGCTGACATTAGGGAAGGCCGAAGGGTGTGTATGACCGATGGAGCCAATAAGTCAGGCCGTATTAACACCCTATACTTTAATGGGTCACGTATGAATAATGGTGAAAGGAAATTTCGTATATTAGAGAGGATTTCGTGATTTCGATGATGTTTTGAGTATGTGAGAGAGTTGAATGTTGTCACGTGTGACGTGTGTTTGAGACACTGATAGACAGGGTGTAATTTAACCTTTCACACATACATCAACCAAGCATTCAGTACATCAAACTAAGTACCCCTACACATTTTTTTTTTCTGGGAAACGACTTTTTTTTGGGGTCAAAAATCACATTTTACGGTAAAACTCAATGTAGCACTCTTAAAACATTGTGCTAGTGAATGCTTTGAATAGTAAAAGGGTGATGGAGGTAATTTAAGTAAAGTTATAAACTGAAAAACTAGTATTTACAAAAACAGCTGTGCAAAATTTGGAACTTTGACCCCCAATATCTCCGTAACTAGTGGGTTCCCAGGTATGGTCTTGAACAAAAAAATAATTGCAGTGGTGGGGAGAACAAGTGCGCTTCGTTTGCGTTAAGGATACTTTTACACCCTTTATAAAGAGTGTAAGCAGTCCTTTAACAAAGTCAAAAAGCACTTATCCTCTTCGTCATTGTCATACTTTAATTGTCCTAAAATATACCTGTTAGCCTTCTTATTATAGAGGTCAGTGTTCCAACTTTTACACATACACACATCAAAAGTGTCTAGGGATCAAGCATTTTTATGCGGATTTCTTGAGATTGAGATGTGGCTTTGTAATAAATTTATGATTTTATAAATTTATATGGATCCTTTTTGGTGCATTTCATAATTTGAATCAGGAACTGTGAATCAAATTCGAGTAAAAGATGAAAATCAGCTGTCAATATTTTCCCTATAAAAACATACAACGCATTGAAGACATTATTAGTGCTACTGTTTCCCTACTACTGATTAAAACCAACGTTATTATGGAGCGGCGACGTCATTTAAGCAGGGAAGAAATGCTCAGAGCCGTGGGAATGATAGAAGCTGGTTCCCGGCAACGTACTGTGGCTTTAGCTCTGAATACAAGTCAGAGTGTTATCAGTCGACTTTGGACACGTTACCGAAGCACTGGTACCGTGGCTGAGCGCCATGGAGGATGGTATCGCTGCACCACACGGAGACAAGACCGATACATTCAAATCTTAACTCGAAGAGCTCCAACAATAACCGCCATGATGTTAGCCGTGAGGCTTCATCACTCTTCAGGGAACTTAATTAGCGACCAAACAGTCAGAAACCGCTTGCATGAAGTGAACCTTCATTCCCGAAGACCGCTACGGGTACCACCTATAGCAATGCACAATCGTAGGATTCGATATCAATGGGCTCTTGAACACAGAAATTGGGCAGAAGAACAATGGCGTTTCGTGTGCTTTTCTGATGAGTCTCGTTTTGGTATGAGACCGGATACAAGACGTATACGACACTGGAGAACCCCTGGACGCCAACAGCGATTAAAATCCTGCCAGGAAGTCCATCCTTATAGTGGTGGAACCATCATGGTATGGGCGGGTATTTGGATCGGCGGAAGAACTGAGTTGATTTGGATCAGAGGCAACCTCAACGCTCAAATTTATGCTAAGACGATTGTATCAGACGTCATCGTTCCTCTACAAGTGCAAATCGGTCCCTTATTTCAGTTAATGCATGATAATGCACGACCGCACACCGCAAGAGTTGTAAGACAGACTCTCGCCGCAGCTAACATCAATGTCCTGCCCTGGCCTGCTCAGTCGCCAGACTTGAACCCGATTGAGCATGCATGGGATATGCTACAGAGAAGAGCTCTGCCGAATATGGAGGGTATCCAGTCGCAAGAAGACCTTTTTTTGTTGTTGCAACGAACATGGGCGGCCATTCCACAGCGTGATTTGGATGAACTCATTTTGAGTATGCCAAACCGATGTTCTTGTGTTGTTAGTGTTCGCAGTAGAAACACGGATTATTAATTGTTTAAGTTACCCAATAAAATTTTAAAGAAAACTGTTATTTCAGTCTTTTTTTCGAACTTTAATGTTAGTGGTTCAAATGTCAAAAATCCCTTTATTAGGAAAATGGCAAATTTCTTTATTAATGCAAAGGTGACTTGGTTTATCGTTACTGTGACAAACGAAAACACTTTATTTGATGAATCCTTAAAGAAAATTTTAATTAATATCAATCAGGAGAAAAGTTATTGCAAAAATATATGTTGATCCCTAGACACTTTTGATGTGTGTATTTACAAAAAATAAACGTTTTTTTGTCAAGAATTTTATAGTTGTTCCCGGTCTGTGTATTTGTGTATGTGAGTTTTAATGTTTGTGAACCCACTCACGATACAGGAGAAATTTGTAGTGTGGGGCAACGTCTGTAGGCCATACAAATATTTGTTCCGTGCGGGGATCGAACCCGCGACACCAATAAATAAAACCATATCGCGGATTTGAAGCAGGCGGGGTTCATTTGAATATTAAATTATGAAATGAAATGAAAATAGAATGGACCCCGCCTGCTTCTAAGTTTTGTTCAATTTATAATGTGCTTGTTTTTTGCTTTTTATTTTTGTCAGTCGGGTTTTTTAGTTTTTTAACTGCTATTTTTTATTTCCTCTCCAATTAATAAAGTAGTTTCCTAGCAATAATTTTGTGGTACAGTTACTTAGTATGACGTACAGAACACTTTTAACACTGGCTAATGCGATACCCCTTGGTAATACCACTGACTACTTTACCGTAGAACACGCTTTCGTAAAACAATAATCTAATTCACAAATACGATTTCCGCCACCAAAACCTAAAGACAAACAAAACCCCTCAAACGATCAACAACACCGAAAAATACAAACAACTATCAATCACTAACCGCATACAGATATGGCTAACACCGCACACATATAAGGCTAACCCTATACACGGCTAACCCTTTACTGTCCATCGCGTCGTACGTCATTTATTACTCGCAAATCCTCCAAGCTCCTTCCTTGATATCTCTTATTTATTGTCAGAATGCCAACTGGGATGAAGCGAGAACTATTTGTCATTGACAAAGCTTTTTGGATATGTGCGACCCTTGGATATTGGGAGTCTTTGGGTTGAGTTGGATGCTGCATGATGTTGGATGTTTTGGTATTCGGATATTGTATATTTTTAAGGGTCATTCTTTCTGGGGAATGTTTTGGATAATTGTTTACGAAGGAAGGAAATGTATTTTGTTTGGCAACGGACAAAATAAAAATGGTTAAATTAACGATATTAATAAAACAAAATTATATAAAAAATAATCAAAACGTTGAAGGAAAACATGTCACCACACCGGTGACAAATGTCTTATAGAAATTCGAAGCCAGGACATGTAATATCTTCGAAACCGCACTGGGACCGCATGGTAGAATATAGCCCACTCCCTCTCAAAGAGAGAAGGCCTGAGTAGTGGGAACATTTTAGGCTGAATAATCAGACTTAAATAAACTTAACATAAGACACACGTAATTGAAAAAAAAAAACACAAAAAAAGTCACAGTGCTAGTATTCTGATATCGCCGGTCGATAAGTCCGATAAGTCCGCTTCAGATGAGCGAATAACAAGAGAATATTTAAAAATACTTAAATTCAAAAGCACCTTTATCACTTTTTAGTCAAGGTTAGAACGAGAGCCACTTTTCTAGAAAAGGAGATGAACTGAACAAAACCCCTAACGTGAATCAACCAATTTCTTCATCAATTCCGCATATTATAATTATCTCCAAAATCATAAGCAGCTACCTTCTGTAAGGTAGGGGTGGCCAATGTCCTATTTCTCAATCAGATAAGACGTGTATTTAAGTAATGGCAGGCTGGATATTGAACGTCAAGCCTTGGACGGGAGGAGGCGTCCGGTTTTTGAACGATTGTCATCTGTTGATGACTGCTAGGGTTGCCACAGCTAATGATAGCAGTTGTGGTAATGTTTAATTTGTAAATAAATAAATAGAAAACAATATTTTTATTGACACAAAGAAAAAGAATTATACGTGGAGCGACTGCCTGTCTGACATCCACAACGCAGTTGGTACCTGAAAATATATGAATTAATGTAGGTATGTAAATCAAAACTATATGACGAGAATATCGACGATTCTCTGATTGTTGACACATTTATGTTACAATGTACATACAAAGCGAATTAGTTTTAGTTCCGTGAGTGTGTTTCTAAACTGCGTGGATTTAAATGTAGTTTTTACCATCATTTAAATGAACAATTCTAGAAGATTTATGTACATATCATATTGAAATGTATATAAAAATAATTTTAAAAATATCTGAAATAGGTATAAACAGGACTTCGTGAATCAGGGGCGGATAGCAATATTTTTTTTAGCTTGTACCAACTGTGTCCCACTGCTGGAAATAGGCTGTGCTGCCTAGTGCTACGCGTCCAGATCGTCATGCCACCTTTTTCTGGGCCGGCCTCGGCGGCGCGGCGGCCCCGTCTGTCTTTAGTAATAATAATTTATGAAAATAAATAAATGAATATTTTTAATCGTCATGCTTTTAAACAATTAAAATTCTCTTGTTCAGGATCTAAAATTGATAGTAGAATATAAAAGCATCAATTGCCAAGTGTTTATTCGTCTCTAAAAAGTCTGATACTTTCAATGAACCAATCAATCCAAAGAAACCTTCCACCAGCCTATTACTTACCAACCTTTCTAACCACATAAATGGCTCTCCATTAAGAAACCCCACAGCCGCCGATTCCGCCCGATTTACTAAACCAAACTCCAACCCTTCAGTTTAAAAAACAATTTATTTTCCGCACCAAAAAAAAAGAAACCGAAGAATTTTCGCCGATAAATATTTGTTGTTGGCAACCCTGGTATTGCAAGCATGTCATGTCCGAGCCCTTTTCAAAATGGCTGTCAACTCCGTAGGGTGGCGGTCAGTCTCCCGGGTTGTGTCTGTTCGCCAAAATTATATTATTTATTGATATGCTTATACGTGTACGTTTGGTAATTTTGGCAGAAGGATGTGACGTCTTCCTCTGTGTCGTCAAAGTTTTGTTTGCGTTCGTAGTTATGTCGGAAAATGTCAGGAAATGTCTTCGTTTGGTTGTATTTTGTAAAGTTTTTCATAAAAGGTTATGTTTGCTTGTTTAATGACATGCTTCGAAATGTAGCTCAACAAACTAACCTATTATGTGCACAATAAAGATTTTTCTTTTTCATCTCACTACACTAATTCAATCTGAGACATGATCTAGTACATAATACGAACCTTATCCGAAGACATGACAACTAAGACGACCCACTGACCCGGAACTTATGTTTATTAGGTCCTAAGGCCACTTAGATTGAACCTTGCAAGAAGTTTCAGAACACCTGCCTTTTCGCTCCAGTCCTCACATCCCTGCTTTTGTCTTAATTACGTCTTCATTATCAAGACTTAAAGCGTTCAGCGAACAAACCAATATTGTTACTGCCTCCTATCCAATAACTAACCTTCACACAAACACAACTTACCTAATATTTATGAAACAACTCATTACCTCTGCATTACCGTTAACACATCACTCGACACTACCAATCAAAGCCGATACACTAATAAATTATGGACATCACTAAATGCTAGTGAGGGGCGTTCGACATCGATGTCTGCGGTCAGGATCGCGTTTGGCTTACATTATTAATGATTCATTTAGTTCACACTAACCGGGCGGCTCTGCTGATCCCTTTGGGTTTTGAGTAAGGATGTGGTAGGTGTTGTGGTTTTGTCGATGAATAGTTTGTTGTGATGTTTGTTCGATGGGTTTGTGTTGATGTTAGTGCCTAGTGGAAAGATAGAGTAAAATTTAATATATGCTGGTTTTGTAGTTGTATTTTAAAATGTTTAAGGTTGAGGTGATTATTTTAACTAAACGAATTTCTTATTCAACATAAAACCATCCATGACATGTTTTTTTATCGTGATGTTATTCCTTAACCTGTTGTCAGAGTTTTAAGCCACCCATAAGCCTCTGACTTGGCTTCACACGCTGCCGAGAAATATCTCTCAGACATGCTGGTTTCATCGTGATGTGCGCATGTTACGATTAATGGGAACGTTAGAAAAAGCACCTCAAAATTTGTAATTAATACATTCATTAAATATCGCATTTTACCTTGCTACGTCTTTATGAAACATCAATCTTATGACGACACTTTTACAATACGCCTTTAAAAATAATAATCCAACTTACCATTTATCGATGTCGATAATACGTTCCACACCCACATCCCTAAACTGATGTTTAGTCACTGCAATCGGCGATCTGATTAATAGTGTTCCCGCGAAATGTTTAATCTTTCGAAGCTACTCGAGTTGGGACCCTTTGCTCGGCGACGGAGCAACAACACATATATTATGCATTAAAGTATCGATTGTTTGCTTTACAACACTATAATGTGTGAGAGTTTGTAGATCTTGATTACTGTTTGGAAACTAGATTTTTAGGTTTTATCTAAAGTTGGTGTGATTTTTTTTTAAAAACGTTGCCCCACACTAGGAATTTCTCCTGTATCGTGGGTGCGTTCACAAACATTTAAACTCACATACACAAATACCCAGACCCGAAACAACTATCATACAAATATAGGTCATACAAATATTTGTTCCGTGCGGGGATCGAACCCGCGACACGCAGCGCAGCAGTCCATTGCTCGAGCCACTGCGCCAACCGTGTCGTCGTACCCGTGATGGTGGTTGGTAGGTTGGTCAAGGACCATACCCGGACCAACCTACGCAGGCACTCATGTGCTCACACATTACATACCGAGTTTCCTTCGTGACTCGGAAAGCACGTCAAGCCGTTGGTCCCAGCTGGCTTTAGATGATGAACCATCCTTACCAAGCGGTCCTAAATACAACTTGGATTATGGAGGTCAGATACGCAGAGGTTAGACTAGAAGCCGATGACTAACGAGGATAATGGTCAACAGCGAATCACAGAAAATGCCTGACCACAGTGGAGGGAACACAAAAAGCTGATTATTTAATATGTTATCTATGTAAACTATAGAGGCTGGCCTTAGGAAGGCGATCGAGTAGCTTTGGCGTTGGTTCATAATAACAGGGATCTTATCATGAACCGACAAGCTTACAAATCTAGCTGATACAGTCTGAAGCCAGGACCAGTTGTTTGTGGCATAGCTTGAGAACTGTATAATTATGCGTAGAGAGCAGAGAATGGTCATGGGTTAAGTTCATTGACTAACCTTCCGTCTTATGATTCTTACAGCACCCATATTTCAGACAGTCAATTGTTTTACCGAATTCAGCACAAAAAGTCGTGTAGACACGCGTATTAAGTTTCAAATGATTAGGCAAACATCACGGCGTCTTGTTAGACTTGGGATCAAACGGCGGGGTGCGCCAAACATGGGGTATCTTCGGCTACCCCTCTTGAGATTGCGGGCGGTAATATGGCGCTTTTGCAATGGAGTTATTTTGGAACACTTTTGCAGATCAGTGATAGATTTAAGATTGTGCTTTTGAAGATGATTTGTGGTAAAAACCGAATAAATATCTGCAGTGAAAATTTAAGTTTAAAACAAAGCAAGGTAACCCATAGTGTTATTTTTTATAGGAAGGTGCCTAAAAATAATCAAGATGACTAGTTTACGAGAGTTACTACCTGACGCACTCAGAGAGCTTTAATCATTACTTAGGACATTACTTAGTAAAGGTTTTGACAGTTTTGTCATACAAAAATATGTCAAACCTTAACTTAGTGACGGCTTAAGTATTCATTAAATATCTCTGAGTTCCGCAGATAGTCTTATTTAATAAAAAAAAAATAAGCTATCTGTTTTTTAAAATTAGTAAAAGCACATACCTAGCTTAAATAAGGTAGTAGATAAAACAATCTAATTAGTCCGTCAGATAGATTTCCACCACCAGCCCCTACTCACGAACTTTAATACGTTTTATTTTATTAATTTGGGTTTACAAAAAACACGTACCCTATATTTTTCGATAATCTAATAGACGGTCTAATCAGAATCATATTTATTTTAGTCAGTCAACTACCCAATTCTTGTCTTATGAGTCAGCCTTCTGAATGTAGAATTAAATAAATAAAAAAAAACATACCAATCAAATTGAGAACCTCCTCCTTTTTGGGAAGTCGGTTAATAAATTCCGATTTAAGGGTGATAATGGTAAACAGTCGATAGCAAAAACCAATATAAAAGGAACTCCTATTGTGACTAAAATTGACATAACATTCACAGCATCACAATGTTTAATCCCATTGCAACTTTATACTTCTCCGAATATTTCCCTTTAAACTCGGAGCGCCATCTTACCGCCCCGATTTGTTCAGACAATCGGGAGTCTTACCAATGTTTTCTTTGTTCGAACCGTGGCAAATATTTGAGCTAATTATACGCCTGATTTAACACTCGCGTTCAATTTACAAGCATTTGTCTTTCCTAACAATGGTCGGTCCTTGTTTTGCTTGAGGGAAGTTTATCACGGGTTTTTCGGATGAAGCTTTTCATGGAAATTCGATGGTCTTTTTTGGGAAAGTTTTGGATAACTGTGTTTATGGATAATAAAATATTATTGTAATAATGATGGGATGACAAGTTATTCTTTACTTTTTCTTTGAAGCAGAAACACGAACAAGAAAGCAATAATTTAGGTATATTTGAGGTGTACCAAAATCATGTACCAAAATTCTCGTATGTTGAAACTAAAACTTTAGTGCATTGAATACAAAGATTAAACTCGTTTAGTATGTGCTTCTGTGCCAAAGTCAACTAAGGGGTCACAAATCTGATATTAACTATCTGCAATAATACAAATAGTCCATTAGTCCCCCCGTACCTACAGTCAACATTGAGGTTACACAGCATTTGCATGACGTATTTTATAATGAATTTCAAGAATTGAAACTTTCAACGCACAAAAACGTGTGTTATAAACCCGAGTATAGAGTTTAGTTTTTTTACTTGCTTTTTATTACGAAAATAAATCCAAAAATAATACCAAAAATTCAATATACCAAAAACACTAACCCTAAAATGCCGCATCATTTGTCACAGTAACTTTCAATAAGGGTACAATGTACCAACTTCATATCATACCTCAAAAAATATTCCAATATTATGATTTATGACATAATACCGAATGGCATGTGACTATTTGCGTCAGCCAATATAAAAATACCCCTACATTTGTGATGCATACCTTAAAATGTGGGTTTATGTTCGTTGGTTTGTATTAAGATAAATATTTTTTCTCCCCTAAGGTATGCAAAAATGTCGCTCAGATACGCCCCGTTCGGGATAATACTAAAATAGCGGGAAGCAGTTTTTGTTCATATAAATCTTCAATAGACTTAATACACTGGAGTGCTATTGGATTTTGGTGAAAAAAGGGTAAAAAGAAAAAGGGAATGAAATGTTTCATATTTTTTATTATGAAGCTGTAAAAAGAATGGTGTGTTCTGAAAGGCTATTTGTATGCATTTCGTAATGAAGGTATAAAAACGAAAATTACGCGTCACATTTTTTATGATTATTTTTGGCATTCTTTTACTTGCGATATCGATCTGATTTATAAAAAAAAACGTTGTCCTTGTTTACTTTCAAAATCAAGCAAGAAAAAGCTAAATCTAAATAGGAGAAAAATATTAAGTTATTAAATATTTACTTGTTTAACACTTTAAGCGTTAAGTATAGACCTCCATACTTAATGTCCACCTGGACATTATGCCTCAAGCAACAATGTTGGGAGGAGATACATGCTGACAAGAAAATTAAATGAATAATATGATATAGTTCATAATTAGAATCTGACAAACAAAACTAAAAGTCTCATTTAATTTAACATAGTGTTCATTCATTTATTTCAGACATAGAATCAATAACAATTGTTTCAGAAGACAATTATAATTAACTACCATCGTCATAAGTTCTATTCAAAACAAAACACAGCGCTCTCGATCACACTCTAAGCCTACAGTTAAAATATTACATGTACCATACAAATATAAAGCGAATATGTGCGTTATTTATTAGGTGCGAAATACTTTGATAAATCACCACCTTCTCGAGGGGTACAAATGTACCCCCTTCGCATTGTAAGGGTTAAAATTGCTCTGACTATAGAAATGCGAGTGTGTAAGAAATATATTGTAGTATTAGACACAAATAATATGATTGAAGAAAATTGGTGTATTTCATATTTTCTTATCAGTTGATGTACAGGCTTTCTTATTTTGTTTGTTTTTGGAGTAGAACTTGGTAGGGTGGGCAGAATTCTTGGTTAGAGCGATCGTTCGTATTGTTTTTCGTACATTTGTTAAAGAGGCAGAGGTAGTGCTGTGACGCTTGGGAAAGGCTTTGGGATGTCCTGCAGTGAAGTGGTTTACATAGTTGATTAGGCAGAAGTCCTATTAGCCACACTGTGCCAAACGAAGTAATGTTTTACAAGTAACGAATCGAAGATAAACACAAATTGTTAATTAAATCTCTTTTATATCTGATGAAAGTAATGTATTCACATAGGCTTGCACCCACTGCTAACAATATTTCACTGCTAATTATTACGAGGACAACAGGAGCTAAACGCGAGTTTTATACTGCGTTACAGTATATGATTCACTGCAGTAAACAATCAGAAAAAAAACTTATGATATTCTTCAGGACATAAGCTAGTGCTATAGTGTGTGTTGAAAACATAATAAAACTTATTTTACTTGATAGAAAAAAATCGCGAAAATAACTCTAAAAAATTCTTTTAACGAATAAAAACCATAACAACATAATAAGGTATTTTTTTTTATTCCAATCGATAGTTTTTTTTTGTAAATCGCATAATTATTATTCCCGAACATATTTTTTTATGGTGGTAAAAAATTGGGATGGACAGTCCTTACTATTTGAAACGTATAGTTAGACCCTACGAAATTACTAGCATGCATTGCAGAGATGAGTTTGAGTGACGCAAGCTCCACCCACTCGCTCAAAGTCGCTGGCATTTAGTGTCGCTTTCAACTGCAGGTCAGTTCTGGAAAAGCCTTTAATGAGAATTGGTCATTTTTATCACATCGGAAACACAAACGTCAAGATAAAACGTTGAAAAGTCAAAAGTCTGTGATATTGACATCATCATCAGCCTATAATGTTCCCACTGCAGGGACTCAGGCCTCCTCTCTAGGAGAGGGATGGGCTATAATCCACCACACGGGCCCAGTGCCGGTTATGGCCACAGAAGCAAATGGTTTAGTGGCATGGCTACAGAAGCGTTTTAAATGTCAAACCTGTTTTTATTTTTGAATATGCTAGTCAATGTAATTCAATGTCTGTCTGTGGAGACGGTGTGTCTACATATTTGAGATCTGATTCGTCCATGAACCCCTTTCTGAAGAGATTGTCTTTGCTATGGATGACTTGGGTCAGGAGTCTGTTTAGAGATTTCTAAGTCGATCACGGCAAAACATACCCAGGTGGACAGCTTTCAGCTGGCTTAATTAAGCAGTAAGAGGGCTTAAGTAGGTCCCGCCAGAGATTAAATCTTGCTGGAAATTGGCATTGCTATTAGCTGAACTAGCTGGACCACTGTTAAAAATTGGCGAAATCCTAATAAAGTGTATGGTCCGATGTAAAAAGGGGCTCGTAAAATTGTATGCAGAAATAAGAATGAAAAAATCTGAGGCACTACAAAATAGAACCAATGCATTATCTACGAATCTCTCCAAAAATGACAATTGACAATCAATATTTCCCAATTTTCGCACCCACCTTTCCCCACGAAAAACCCACAATTACAGACGAAAACAGTGCAAATAAAACATCAATACACGATGATAAAGTACACAAAACACAGGGTACCCACCCCTCGGGGACAGGGGGAGTTCTAAGAATAAATGCCCTACATAAACCCGAGTGCTAGAAAATGTACGTGAGCGGTCTTAGCACACCCATATGCGGGGATTCATATAGAGGTGGTAATGCGAAAGTTTTTGAATTTGTGTTAACAAATGTGGACCGTAGAATTGTGGTGTGTTCTTAGTGTCAGTAACATAGAAATATAGCAGTAAAAACCTCGTGGTGAAATAAATTGTTGGACTGACAAGTCATAGGTCGTTCGAACCTAAGACAGGCCTCTGATTTTTCAGATTTATGTGCGTGTTGTACCTTTTTTTAAAGGTGGGAAATCCTCAAATGACTCCTCCTGCTCAGAAGCAGAGTGGTAGGGACTGTCAGACTTATACTGACTAAAAGCCACCAATGTTCCTTCTTAGCCCTTTGTACCGAGGTCACGGTATCTCTTTTGAACAACCCGCAGCCTCGACGGGAAAAGTGCCTAAGAGATATTTCTTGACGGTATTTAAAGTTAAGTCAGAGGGCTGCCAAAACACTGATACCTGGTTAGTTACTAACGATAAATAAGGAGTACTGTATACTATGTAACACATCACACCTGTAATCGTTGAAAGGTCAGATAGAGGTGTATCCATTAGCACTTATACTAATGGATATTTCACCAGTCATGTTAAAGAACTGGATATACGCCGTTGACAATTCACCCTCCCGCACTGATTTATTAGATTACTAGCTGTTGCCAGCTGCTTCACCCGCTACAACTCGAAAATTATCCCACGGGAAGATAAAATCGGGATAAAAACTATCCTATGTGTTAATCCAGGTTGTAAATTATCTGAGTACCAGATCGTTCAGTAGTTTTTGCGTGAAGAAGTAACAAACATACACACTCACACACTCACAAACTTTCGCCTTTATAATATTAGTGTGATAGTGTGATTCCCACAAGTCCTACTGCGCAGTCCTACGATAGAACTAGTGGGAATTATTTTTCCCACTAGTTCTACGATTCAAGGTGGTACGGAATCGTAGAACTAATGGGAACGAAAATTCGCACTAGTACTACAATTTTCGAGTGGAAATTACGTAAGAAAAAACCATATAAAACCGCAAAAATAAGCCAAAGGCATGACTTTATATAATAATATTCATTACAATAGAAAGATCCTATGATTTATAGTTAAGGAGAAAAAAGGTAGTAACAAAAATACAAATACAGAGGCTACTTTTGCGTATTTGTTTAATTTTTTTATTTTTTTTAAGCAAAGGGGACATGCTCTAGATTGTGAAGATTATGTTTTTTTTTTAATCCTGTGATGTTTGCGGCAAAATAAGGATCTAATATATCCTAAAAAAGGCCAATTCAGGTATATATGCACGCCTTAAGTTCCATGTAAAAGGGGGAGAATTAAACTCCGTGTCTGGCTACAGATAAATTTTTGGAGGAAAACTTTAATAATATTTTGCCCGACCTGCAGGGCTATTGCGTATCTTTTACATGACAGTGGCTATCATAATATATTGTCCATGGATTAACTGGCAAATTGGTTATGGTTTAGTACAAAATGGAACCATTTGACAGTTAATTGATAGGCATAGTGCCTATAGGTTAGCCACTGTCATTTAAAAGATACGCAATAGCCCTGCTGGGTGTCAAACCCAACACCTCATTAAACCAATGAGGAATCCTATTCTCTTTGATTTTCCGTAGAATTCTGTGTTCTGTGCGTTCGATATTCATGTGTTTCAACAGCTCCACATGAATATCGAACGTCTCGTTACAAAGACTGTTTTCTGCGGCGTAACGCGCGAGTATCGCATTATATCATTTATAAACAAAATGTGTTAAAATAAATCGCTACGTCGCGCCAGGAGCCTCAGATACGCGGTTTTAATGGCCACACACGATGTGTATATATTTTATGTCGTCGTTTATTTGGGGATCATTTTCGAGATGATTTGAGTATGAAATGAAAACTGTTTCTGTGGCTGTAGAGGGAAATTTTTGTTGAGAGTTAGAATTATAGTGGGTTCTTTTATTATTTCACACATTATACACCTTAGGAGGCCGAGTCCCGTGGCTAGATAATAACACCCACTGGGGACAATTTTCAGGTAAAGCAACGCTTGCCTAGGTTGGTCTGTGGATGGGTGACCACCGTATACCGAATTTCCTCCGTGACTTGGAAAGCACGTTAAAACGTTTAAACATAGCTGTAATTTTGTTGTTGTTGTCATCAATATTTTTTTATTGTGGGAGATAAGTCACCGACGTGGGACACGTCCTTACCTATTAATAGAGGGCAAGTGTGCACGCAGGCACAGTTGCACTCTCTGTTCCTAAACTCGCATAGTCTAATTCGACCGGACAGAGTAAGAAAAAGTTTAAATAAAGTAGTAAGAAAAATAAAAAATAACACACAAACACGTTTTCACGGTTTGACTATGGGAACTGATAAAACGGTAGGATATTAGAAGCTAAGTTCTCTCTTTTTGTCAGTCGTTTAGTGTCTTACTTGGTGACAAATCTTATATGCTGCCTGGCCTGGCTAAGCTGGTTTCCTGTCGGGGCTGCGGGTTGTTCAAAAGAGATACCGCTGCCTCGGCACGGTAGTTTTTAGTCAGTGGACTGGATTGACACTCCCTACCGCTCTGCCCAGAGCGGGAGGAGTGCCAAAAAAAAGGGAAAAAGATTTTCACACGATGTTTTAAGACCATGGACCAGAAATATCAAAGAGAGAGTTAACTGCTAACAGCATTATCATATAGAACCTTTACAAGAAAGGATTTCGATATAAAAAGTCAGTAAAACCAATTAAGAATCACTGATCTATCAAAGCCACCCCCAGGCCGTAACATAATGACACACACCCGACACACTGCCGGTCGAAACAATGGCGCTTGCTACAATTTTCTTCCCATCCTGACATAGGTACAGTCGGCTTCAAGAATATGTCTATACCGACAAGAATGCACTTCACTCCGAAGCATAAGTACGACAGAGATGTGTCCAAGGTTTTTCAAAGACAAGTTAATAATGTTAATCCTGTTGAATGATGCCGAAAAATTATGAAACGCTTTGAATGCAATGTTCACTAATGTAGACCCTTAATCATCAAATGATACCTCCCCTTCTGGGCAGAGCGGTAGGCAGTGTCAGACTTCTACTGACTAAAAACCCTATGTTCCTTCTTGGGCCTTTGTGTTCCGGAGCCGCTGTATCTCTATTGAACAACTGGCAGTCCATTTTTGTAGATCCTCAGGTAGAAGTCTGAGCGTGGACTGGACTGCTGACTGCACACTTTTACAGATAAAGCATTAAATTGTATGTTTAGTTGAACATAATTAACTTGTATTATAGGTAACTAGCAGACGTCACGCGGTTTCACCCGCGTAGTCCCGTTCCCGTGGGAATACAGGGATAAAAAGTAGCCTATGTCACCCGGGGATAGTGTAGCTTTCCAACTGTGAAAGAATTTTTCAAAACGGTCCGGTAGTTTCGGAGTCCACCGTATTAGATTTACCGGTCATTTACAAAAAAAAGTCATCAATAAAATTGATACTTCAAAAACCTGCCCCCTTCGAGAAGTGCTGGTGAGTGTACCCACAGTGATATCCAGGTGGTTCGACAGGCCACCCGGAGGTAGAAAGGTGCTCGGCAGTGCGATAGGAAATTGTGCGAAAGCGTAGATTCGTAGCCGTGGGCACTGGCTAGCTAGGTGCCCGAGAAAGAATATGGTGGATCGAGGGATTAGTTGCATCCCGTCGGGGCTGCGGGTTGTTCCGCGCGTTATTGAGATTCCGCGGCTTCGGCACAAGGGCTAAGAAGAAATATGGGTGGTTTTTAGTCAGTAGAAGTCTGGAGGAGTCATTTGATGATTTTTCAACGCCCAAAAAAAAAGGGATTGGTTGCATATTATTTTATTAAATACTAGGGTTTGCCCGCGGTTTCGCCCGCGTGGATGTCGAGTTATATCCCAACAAAGTTTCATCCCCTATTCAACTCCTTTTAGGGTTGAATTTAGAAAAAAAATGATATTCAAACTTTCCTCGAGATCCACTCTATTTGTGATAATAATTTGGAAACAGGTGCAGTAGTTTTTGAGTTTATCGCGAACAGACAGACAGACGCGACAGTGGAGGACTATATTTTAGCTAGTGAAGAAAGGTATTAATAAATTCTTAGCGTGTCGATGGTAAATTTTTATTTAAACATTTGACTCAAAATTCAGCTATTATTTTGACAAAGAAGATAAAAACTAAGCAAATCCCGTTAAAAGTTGTAATAACAGGTCACTCTTTGCAAATAAAATAAAATAAATTTAACCAAAAAGCCAACGTCACGCAGTATTCCCAGGCGGTCACCCATCCAAGTACTAACCGCGCCCGATGTTGCTTAACTTCGGTGATCGGAACGAGAACCGGTGTTCTCAACATGGTATGGACGTTGGCGACAGTGCAACTGAAATTACACTTCGCTAACAGTACACTTGGCAGATTTCCGACTAGGAATATCTGGGGGCCAATTCTCGATTTTCGCCATTTATCTCGAGTTCGAGATCGTAAGTCTATCTCTATGTCTATTAAAAATATCTCTATCTCTACCAAAAAAATTCGAATTGAGCAGAATTCCGTATTCTCAGTCAAAATAGAAATAAATGTCACGAAAATGTCGAGTCGAGTGAAGATAATGTTACCATTATGAAGAATCGCACGTTCTGTTTTAGGTAGCTATGAGTTAATGAATGATTATGTTTTAAAACGCTGACTAAACCTAATTATTTAAGTATAAAACGAAACGTTTAGTGTGTTTCAAGATTTTCGTATGCTCTTCGTGAAATAAAGAAAACAAATTGACAGTTGACTGTCTGTCAGTGTCAGAATTTGCGCCTATTTGCGGTTCCTTCAAAACTTTTGTTATGTTTACATGTACTGTGTTTACATCATTATTGGGTGCTGTTTTACATTTTAAAAGTTTTATTTTAACATGGAGGGGAAAAATCAAACAAGGCAAGGGCACAAATCAAAGAGTATAAATCGAATTTCCAGTAAGTATGAGATGCCAAGCCGTATTTTATTTAAAAATTAAAGAAAAGAAAACACAGTGTACAATCCAAAACTCAACAAATTCACTCAGAAATGACGTATCTCTACAATCGACATGACATCTCAACTGCTCAGAAGCACTCGACATGAACTCTAACGTTAGCTTTCGACAAATGTCGAATTCGACATCCCCAGAATAGCAACTTTTAAAATTTGTCTAAAAAATGACGTCGATAGAAATTTTTGTCGAGTTCGACACCATCTCTAAAATCGAGGATTGGCCCCCTGTAATTAGATGAATTGGACTTCTGCTATCACCATCTGTGCTACATTACTGCTGGTCTGGTGGTTAAGAGCGCGACTGCTGTAGGTCTTGGGTGGGATTCCCGGGCTGAGCAGTATTTTTGGGGTTTCCTACGAGTAATTTCTCTGTAGCAGACAAGTTAAATGAATTTGTGACCAAATAAATTGATTGTAATTAGTTTATGTACTCCCTTGTTTAAGGACCTTAAACATAATTAGCAAAATATGATTGTACCTACTTTGAGGTTAACCACTGCCTAACACTTCACGGATTACATTTTTGTATGTGTGTATGTATGTCCGTTAAAAAACTTAAAAGCAAAAAAACAAGCACATTTTAAATCCAACGAAACTAGGAAGCAGGCGGGGTCCATTTAAATCTAAAATTACGAAAATAAAATGGGCCCCGCCTGCTTCAAGTTTAGTTTGATTTGAAAGTGCTTGATTTTTGCTTTTCAGTTTTTAATTCAGTAGATAAAGATAATACACAATACTCTAAAATATAACTATTACCTTTAACAGCTTCATGGTGTAATTTTTCTGTTGGTCACCATTGTCAATTCTGGTTTTCAGGTATTGCAATGGTTTGGGAATAGTGTGGCGATTTGTCTCAATAAAAAAAAAAATACAGCTTGTCGTAGAAAAAATGTTTTTGTATCAGGATGTGGTGGAAGCATTTCATAAGATCGTAAGTATCGTGGAAGTGAAGTGCTACTAACATAGTTTTTAAGTTAATTACACTTACACAAATGTTAATAGTATGCATATTTAGATTAAACTACTTATCTATACGTCTTTGTTACCTGAAAATATATTAATTCTATTCTTTTTGATAAGTCTTATCCACCCAATTCGTACCGCCACACTCAAAACACCAGAGGCGTTATTACAGGTCGGCCGACTCGGCGCTTACTATTGAATATCGGACAAAGAGCTCTAATTGTTCGTGTGCTGCACTGCAATGCGGCTCTGGAGACCAGAGACACTCTCTGCAATATCCGCGACTGGGAGCTCTCCATAAATTCTGCGTCTCCAGGAGGTATGGGATACTGATTTGTTTAGTAAAGGGAGGAATAAATTATATGGTCATTTAATTAAATCGAGCATTAAAATTGGTTATGGAATTGGTATTTTTTTAAGCATACGTCTTGACAAAGTGAATAAAGAGATAGCTTTATATTATAAAATAAAAAAAAATATATTTTTTTTGTGTCATGTTTAAACGAGCCCTTAGGTTCATGTGGATGCCAATAAAAAACTAACTGTCACACGCGTATTTAGCCATCCTAAGACTTTAAAATTAAATATTAATTACACTAGCGTGTCAATTAAAAAAAAAACAATTATGTTTCTTAAAATACTAAAACTAAAACAAAATATACAGGTTAAATTTTTAGGACAATGCCCATTTCTGCATGGTTATGTTTGCTAAAATTTGAATTAGTTATTCTTTCCCATGAATTATAAGAGAAAAACTATCGTAGTTTTTTGTCGGATATTTCTATAAGTAGGTATGTAAAGTATGTTTAACATTGATTTTCACTGTCATAACGCACGTGGGCAAGTAGGTGTTCCTTTGGCATAAGTCGTCCAACCTTCGTTAAAGCGCTTAAATCTACTTTACGTACCTGTGGGTCCTTCCAGGTATTCGATTTTACAGACTTACAGTGTACAAAATAGTGTCATTATTTTAAATTGAATCATAGAATTATCCCACTCGACTGCCTCGTTTGTCTAGCGGTTACAAGTGTGACTGCTGAGCATGAGGCCCCAGGTTAGATTCCCGGATCGGGGAAAGTGTTAATGGGTTTTACCACCTGCAATTTCTCAGTAAACACCGGCGAAATATGGGTCCACTAATAAGTAACACCTCTGCCTATCCCTTCGTGAATTTTAAGCATGATATTATGCTTTGTCATAGAAATACGTTTCGCTTACACTGAGTGAGCAATAGCGACTTTTATTTTTTGGCCTGCAGTTGAATAAGTTCAGGTTTTAATTACAATTTGGTTTTATCAATTAATGTAGTAATAACATTTTTAACCTTAACTACTACTTTTGGGAGGTCTGCAAGCCACTTCACTATATTTCATAAAGCATCTAATGCATGATGATTAACTGAGTTAAGTTAAAATTATGCGAACTATCGCCCGATGTCCGCTCACAAAGAACTTAGCCACACATCACTTAGCATAACTGTGAGATCAAACGAGCATAGACCAAACAATGCCTAGACATGACTAGCGTTCATTATAATGTTGTCTGATTGATAATGTTGGCTTAAGGAGTGTTCTTTTTCTCTTTTCTCATAATAATATCGAGCCGATCTGTGTAGTGGAATTTATGCCGCATGGGATGGCAAAAGTACTAGTTATGTTAGTAGAAAAGTAGAAAATTTCTGGAAAGAGATGCCATCACACGCTCGTCCTCAGGCTCTGTGGAACGATGACCTTTGCGGGTGACTGCTAGCAACAGGAGAGTTGCCGAGAATTGAATTGAGCAGCGTGCGATTGCAAAGGCCTATGGCCAGCAGTGAATTGATATCGGCTGACGATATTATGTACGATAAAATGACATTATTTTGTGCAAACATTGTATTCTGCATTTTTGTTCTCGTCTCTAAATTTATTGTGATTATTTCTTAATTTTTTCAGTTATCTGTGAACTTAATACTGCTAATGTATTTTAACAAGAAAGGCCTCATCAGAAAGTTCAAAGTCACCCAAGGGGCAATGGAGAGGGTTATGCTTGGAGGTTCCTTGCGTGATCGAATCAGAAATGAGGACATACGCATGAGAACCAAGGAATTTTCTTTTCTATCTTTTTTGTTCAGAACGGATGGCCGATGGGGCCGAAAAGTTCTGGAGTGGAGGCCGCGAACCGAAAGACGTTGCGTTAGAAGGCCTCCCACTAGGTGGACCGATGACCTGGTGAAGGTTGCGGGGACCCCATGCGAGACGCACGGGACCGGTCAATGTGGGGACACCTGGGGGAGGCCTATGTCCAGCAGTGGACGTCTTTTGGCTGAAATGATGATGATGATGATGATTTTAACAAGGTCCATCTACTTGTGGATATTCATTGATAGTACCAATGGGCAATCTTGAAGTTTTTTAAAGGCACAAGAGATAATTGAACATCGGATAATAAAATCTTCATCTGCCTAACCTTTTCTTAGCTAAATTATAGTCAGGCTCAAGTCCGTCCAAAGTAAAAGGATTGCGCCACCTCTATCCTATACTCCAGTCTACAATACCCACCCCGCGGCCATATTCCTCCACGAAGGTCTGTACAAAGGCGATACGTGGCAGAAGCATCGTCGAAAGTTATCTATCCTTTCGCGGGTAGTTAAACCATAGACCATTACAACTAATAACATGGTTGCCGACGTGTGGGATCAAAGCTTAGTTGGGATTTCTGACTGAAGTTCTATGCTGGTGAGGTTTTGGGACTAGTGTAGTACAATTGGCTGGTATTCTAGAGTAATTTTGATAGGTTTGCGATCGGGTTTACTCATAACACTTGAGAATTAGCGCATGTCTCTGTGTCAGTAGAATAAAAAACATCATCTTTGGAAATAAGAAAACGACATGATAGTTATCACACTGAGGATATTATTATTATATAATACGATGTGATCGAGCGGATGGAAGAAAACAAGGCGGCGCGTGTCTCGTGGCCACACCGCGAATCGAGCTGAGGCGGGTACCGGTGCCGAACGAAGTAAAAATTGATGACCATGTTTTTGAACTAGTAGGTGCCACTGTTTATTTACGTAATAGGTTTTTGTTTTTTATATGTGTTGTCTATATCCCACCAAATAGTAGTGAAAATGAATATGGGTTGTTATTTAGAACGATTGAACAATATTGTAATAATTATCGTGAAGTGGTAGTGATAGGGGATTTTAATTTATATTCGTGTACTACAAGCATTAATTCATATTATGAGTTTCTTATGACATATTGTGGGTTTACCCAGAGCAACAGAGTTACTAATTGCATTGATCGCTGTTTGGACTTAGTATTGAGTACATTTGAGGAGGGGGAGTGTGTGAGTGTACGCGCGGCGGAGGCGCCGCTCGTGCCGGTGGACGCTTATCACCCGCCGCTGGAGGTGTCCGTCAGCCCGTGTTTACGTACAAATACCTACTTAGAGCCAAGGAGCACATCGGCATCGGAAGCGCCCACGCAATATGTTAGTTGGAATTTTAATAAAGCCGATTTTTTCCTTTTATACTCAAAGATCGCATCCATCGATTGGACTCCTTTATATAACTTAGATTTAGATAGGAGTTTAAAGTATTTTTATGACACGATGTATTCAATTATAGATGACTGTGTTCCCAAGAAAAAGCGAAGTCGTGTACGCTCGAGGTACATTTACCCCGAGTGGTATACGGGTGAGATAATTCGCGACATAAAACTCAAAGCTGCTCTTCATAAAAAATATAAAAGTAGTGGTTTGAGGAATGATTACGAAATGTTTGCTCAGTGTAGGACCCAAGTAAAAGGAAAGATTTTAGTAGCACAGGAACAATATCGCCAACGTATGCAAAACCAAATGTCGAGCGACCCTAAATCTTTTTGGGCTTATGTTAATTCTAAAAGAGGTAACACTGGCAGCCAAAAGATTTTAAAGAACGGACAAGCCTTGACATGTGAACAAGCGGTTCAAGAATTTGCTGAATATTTTTACTCAGTGTACAATGTAGATAAACCTAGATTAGATGTAGATGCGGCGATAGTGGAAGCGGGCAGTCAGAACGGAGCAGGGCGGGTTCATCTTGACAGCTTGGAGTTGGCTGACGTGGTTCGCGCCTTGCAGAAACTTAAGCCGAAAAAATCGTCAGGGCCTGATGGTATTCCGCCGTACATTTTTAGGGACTGTCGAATGAGATTAGCGAGACCACTATTGCACATCTACAATCTTTGCCTTAAATCAGCTGTATTTCCTGAGATGTGGAAGAGTACCCGGGTCATACCGGTACCGAAGGGAGGTTCGGGAACTAAAGTTGTAGAATACAGACCGGTCGCAGTATTGTCAACAATGGCTAAAATATTAGAATCTGTTATTCATAGGAGCGTTTTTCAGCAATTTAGCTCGCAACTCACAGACGCGCAGCATGGATTTAGGCCAACTAGAAATACTACCAGTAATTTACTTGGCTACATGGCAGATGTGGTGCCAATAGTAGATAGTGGGGGACAAGCCGATACTGCATATTTCGACTTTAAAAAAGCGTTCGATTTAGTCGATAATGACGTGTTACTGAAAAAGTTAGCAGGGGTCGGTTTCACCCCGCATTTACTTAAGTTTTTTGCTAGTTATATGAGTAACAGACAACAGTATGTTGACTATGCAGGATATCAATCGAAAGCATATTATACTAGATCTGGGGTAAGTCAGGGAACGAATCTAGGGCCTCTGGAATTTCTAATAATGATTAATGACCTACCAAACGTTGTGCAAGATGCTAAGTGTTTACTGTTTGCCGACGACCTCAAGCTTTATCTCCCCATCACAAACTTGAATGACTGTGAAAGACTGCAGAGAGATATAGACAGAGTGGTAGCTTGGAGCAAGAGTAATCTCCTGCAGTTTAACACATCTAAGGGTGTGACCATAAGTTTCTCGCGTGCACACACACCCATCACATTCACTTATACGGTGGATGGGGTGCCGATGGATAGGGCTACTGAAGTGAGGGACTTGGGAGTTCGTTTCACCACTGGACTCACATTTCGTGATCATATAGTTATGATATGCAAAAAAGCATATAGAAACCTAGGTTTTGTGCTTAGAATGGTTAAAGGCTTCACAAATATTAAAGCTATAACGGCATTATATAATGCTTTAGTAAGAAGCCAACTAGAATGTAACGCAGTTATCTGGGCTCCACATGAAACTAAGTATAGTCTCATGTTGGAGCGAGTACAAAATAAATTTATTAGGTATAAATATATGAGGGAATACGGGGTATATCCATTTTATCCATTGATGTATCCAACTCTATTTATCTTGGGAATGGTCGGATATAATGAACTAAGGGTCAGGAGGCAACTCACACTAGTGACTTATATTTTTAAGGTAATTAGAGGGAAGATACACAATGCAGATATATTGCGAAGGGTGGAGCTAGTCGTGCCGGACAAGTATGTGGGTCGTCGTCGTCAGCCGCGGTTGCTGGTAGAACCGCGCGCGCGAACTAACTTGCTGCGCGAGGCGCCGCTGACGCGCGCGCTCCGCACTCTCAACCTCATTGCCGAGGACTTGGACATATTCTGTTGCGCTTTGGGTGAATTTACAAAAACTGCTACTTATAGAATTTGCTATGTAAAAACTATTTAAATTTTAAGTGTGCTACAATATCGCATTGGGTCTAGCCTGTAAGGATATTTGTATGTTTTGAGTAAATAAATAAATAAATAAATAAATTATTATTATTATTATTATTTAATAAATTAATTGTATTTTTTTGTATCATGATTTAAAATTGTATTTAATGTGTGATTATAATTTTTGTTGTTAATGTTTAGTTTTGAACTTATGACTTATGTTTGTGTTTTTTTATACTTGAATGCTATTATTATTACTTTTAATTATTTTTGTGATTTCAAATACAATGTAAATTGTTTGTTAATAAATTGAATTGAATTGAATTATGAGCCGAAAGATTACAAAAAAAAAAAACTATAGGTACCCGGCTAATGACACTGGTGCATAAAACTTGTAAAATGAAGTATACCTACTCTGTCTTCACTTTCGGAGGATTTAGGCATGATGTTATGAGTAACATTAACTATGTTGTTAAACCATTGAGGTTATATTGTATTTTAACATAATACAGGGTGAAAATTAACCCTTCACACATCCGTCAACCAAGCATTCTGTACATCAAACTAAGTACCCCTACGCAAAAATTATTGCTGGGAGACGACTTTTTATTTGGGGTCAAAAATCTCATTTTTCGGTAAAACTCAATGTAGCACTCTTAAAACATTGTGCTAGTGGATGCTTTGAAAATGGTCATGGAGGTAATTTAAGTAAAGTTATAACCTAAAAAACTAGTATTTACAAAAACAGCTGTGCGAAATTTGGTACTTTGGTACTTTTGGTATATCTCCGTAACTAGGGGGTTCCCAGGTATGGTCTAGAACAAAAAAAAAATGCTGTAGTAGGGAGAACAAGTGCCCTTCGTTTGCATTAAGGGTACTTTTACACCCTTTATCCATCTCAGTCATAATATAATGGGCCAAAGTTGCCAGAAACTAAGTGAATGTTATATTATGCCAAATACAAAATTGAATTTCATGTTTATTTTTTTTTTTTAATTTTCGTATTGTAACTACCTACTCTCTCTCACACGTCCTAAGACGTGGGTGTATTTAACCAGTGTGTGTTGCCAGTGATGACTTATGGAACAGAGACATGGTCCTTAACTGCTGGCCTCTTAGAGAAGCTCAGAGTCACGCAACGAGCCATGGAGAGAGCTATGCTCTGAGTTTCTTTGTGCGACAGAATCCGTAATGAGGAAATTCGACGAAGAACCAGGGTCACTGACATAGCTCTCAGAATATGCAAGTTGAAGTGGCAAAAGTATCGACAACCGATAGGGAAGAAAGCTTCTCGAGTGGCCACCACAAACCGGAAAACCCAGCGTTGGTAGGCCTCCCACCAGGTGGACCGACGACATCGTGAGAGTCGCGGGTAACCGGTAGATGCAAACGGCAGGTTGCCGTTCGTTATGGCGTTATATGGGGGAGGCCTTTATCCAGCAGTGGACGTCTTATGGCTGATGATGAATGTAACTACGCATAATTTCGGTGACAGTGTCTCAGTCAACTAATTGAGCGCCTTATTATAGACACAATTAAAAAGCCATTGTTTTATGTACAGATGGTATTCGTAAGGCGCGCGAGGAGTTAATCGGCAATATACCAACGTAGCCGATAGGCGATTTTGCATCAATTCCCTTTAATTTTTCAACAAGCCTGAGGCAAGCAAGCTCTATAATAAAATCCACCGTATAGATTTCATAGGGAATCACTTGCAAGTAACAATTTTATCAAACCACTGTAAAATCGATATGGCATGGCCAATCGATGATGGTACATATGAAAATAAAGGCGCTGCTCCTTTGCCGCGTATAACTACGCTATACGCATATGCAATATTCGTGGTGATTACTCCAAATTAGATAAGAGTAGCATGCTTACACCACATTTGTGTTGCAACTCAGTAAGAGTAACTGAGATGGAATCAAATTGCTCTGATCATGCTTAGTTTTCATGGTACCTAGACAAAATTGAATTAGGTATTTTATTGCGTTGGTAAGTTTTTTTTTTCTGCAGGCATATCTGAGCGTGTGTCGCACATTTAAAACTGCCATGCGTATCCTATCGTCTATCGGCTTTAAACGAAATTGTGGGCAGGAATACGTATGGAGCAGTGGCCGTGCGTAGTCGCAAGGCCTCTCCTTGCACATCTTCTGCAGCAGTGGTATTGTGTCTTTATAAAGGTAATGATAACATATGAGATGATGTTATTACCATGGGAAATCGATGGCTTTAGGCGGTGCATGTTCCTGGAATACTGTGGAAGTTTTGGAATGTGATAAGTTGTGTGAGTTTTTGTGAATTCAATTACTGAGGTTGTCAAGTTTGGTTTTGATTGAAAAATTTTGGAGTTGGACTAATATGTTGGAGAGGTGGTTTTCATTTTATAATTTAATATTCAAATGAACCCCGCCTGCTTCCAATTTTTGTTTAATTTAAAATGTGCTTGTTTTTTGTTTCAGTTTTTTCAGTCGGGTTTTTTAGTTTTTTGAACTACTATTTTTTATTTCCAACTTTTTAGTTCTTTTGTGTTAGTTCTTTCGTTGGTCGCGTAAAATTCTTCGCACATGATTTAACTTTAGTGTTTGTTTATAGGATTTGTGACTTTGAATTTTTTTTAAACATATAAGTGTCGTATATTTTTGTAATCTCCTTTTAAAACCCTTCATTTTGATACCCTACTCGATGGTAACAGAAAATATTTTTTTTTCAAATCCGCAATATGGCCCCCAAAATCTGCAATTTTTCTTTGTTTTTTTTTCATTTTAATGTAGCCAGTGACACTCGCGCCATCAAGACGAATCTAACGACGTATATTTTATTCAAATCCCTTAATCTGTTTAGGAGTTAAGAGGGAACAAAGAAACGGACATACATACATACACGCCAAACACATAACCCTCCTTTTTTCGACGCAGTCGGGTAAAAAGCACGCGACGAGCCTTCTGCACGCGACGCGCGACGCCCCGCGTCTCGCGTAAACGAGCCCTAATTGCGAGTTATAATACGACCCGTAATTTTGACAAATAATCTTACACAAACTTATTTATAGTTTCTCCAGTTCACGTTTAAGGTGAATGCGATGAAATTCGAATTTCCTTACGTTTTTTGCAATTTCGCGGTCAGTGTCAAGTCGTATGTTAAATAAAATGGGATTAGCGCAGTAACAATTGTCTATTTACTGAGTAATGATGATTAAAACGGAGCAGTGGCCCCGACTTACGAACATTGAGTCTTGGGTTCGAACCCCGTCAGGCGCATTACTTTGTGTAAATTATTTTATCACCACTGCTCTCAAAACGGTGAAGAAAAACATCGTGAGGAAACGTCTTAGAACCAAAAATTCGAAGACATGTGACATCTACCAATCCGCACTGGGCCCGCGTGGTAGATTATAGACCATTCCTCTCCTCTAGAGAGGAGGCCTGAGTCCCTGCAGTGGGAACATTGATGGATGATGATAATGAATGATTAATACCACCAAAATAACCGTCTCAGTTCATACAAGTGTCAAGAGAGATTATTAATTGATGAAAAAGGCATTCTTGACACTTGTATGCCTTCACCTTAAAGCCCAATATCTATCAAAAGATCACATCCAACAATCAAAATCCACAAAACCAACAAAATCACTTCGACCACAAACTTGAACCCTCCACTTCTCACTTAACCCACTCCTAAAACTTAACCTTCCAAACTTCATTTGACATAAAGGTCACTTATCGAAGGGTTGTGGTCTGATCGACCTGTGCGAAGGTCAAGGTGAAGAGGGATGTTATTGGACGAGATCGATGGGTTGTCGGAGGTTTTCGGATTTATTGGGATAAGGGTTAAATGTTTGATGTAAGGGATGAAAGGTTGCTGTAAGTGTTAGGGGTAGTTTTAGTGGTATTTAAGGTAAACTGAGCTACTATTTCTTTTTTAAAGGGTTTTAGATTGAGAATGACATCGCGATTATGACCGACGACACGGTTGGCGCAGTGGTTAAGCGATTGACTGCTGCGCAGCATGTCGCGGGTTCGATTCCCGCACGGAACAAATATTTGTACGACCTACAAGTATTTGTTCCGAGTCTGGGTGTTTTTCTATCTATAATATGTATGTATTTACAAAAAAAAAATCAGCCATCTCGTTACCATAACACAAGCATTAGGTTGCTTAGCTTGGGACTAGATGGCGTTGTGTGAAATGTCCAAGATATTTATTTATTTATTTATTTATTATACATCATGTTTGTAAATTGACGGTTAAGTTTAAATATCTATGTTGGAGTTTAATAATATAATAATCATTTTATTTATGGGAACTATTGATAAAAGCAAACAAGATCTGCTAAATCGATTCTATTGTCAGTTTTAACTGTTGACTATCTGACTCACTTCTTGACTATTTGAACGTGCGTGTAAAATTATTTACAGGGCATTTGTGACAGCTACAACAGTACTTCAGGGTCTAGTTAGAGTTCTATTATTATCTTTATAAACTTTCTGCTGCGTTCTGCTTCTTTGACCCTTGTCTTCTTCACTCCGTTCTTTCATGTCAAAGACATGGAAAAAAAGAAAAAGACGAGGGGGTTTGCCATAATCGCCACGCTCGGCAGGCGGGTTGGCGATCGCAGTATGGTTGTTACAGAGGCACAGAGAACGCTGCTGCCCATTCTCTGGTAAGTCCTTTAGTCGCCCCTTACAACACCCACGGGTAGATATGGGATGGTGCTATTCTTTACATCCGACACCATACGGTACCGACATGTCATACAGGGTGTAAATTAACCCTTCACGCAAACGTAGACCAAGCATTCTGTACATCCAACTAAGTACCCCTATGCAAAAATTTTTGCTGGGAAACGACTTTTTTTTTTGGGGTCAGAAATCACATTTACGGCAAAACTCAATGAAGCACTCTTAAAACATTGTGCTAATGGATGCTTTGAATAATAAACGGGTCATAAAGGTAATTTAAGTAAAGTTATAACCTGAAAAACTAGTATTTACAAAAACAGCTGTGAAAAATTTAGAACTTTGACACCCAATATCTCCGTAACTAGGGGGTTCCTAGGCATGGTCTAGAACAAAAAAAAAATCGCATTGGTGGGGAGAACAAGAACCCTTTTTTTTTTGTTTTTGGTGGGTGTAAAATCATCGAATAACCCCCTCCCGCTCTTGGGCAGAGCGAAAGGGAGTGTCAGACTTGTACTGACTAAAAACCATCCATGTTCCTTCTTCGCCCTCTATGTCGAGGCCGCGATAACCAGAGGACTACCCGCAGCCCCGACACGTCACGACCCCTTACTCAAATCTTAGAAGCGTTTTATCTTCGTCAATTTTTATTGAATTGATAACAACACAACAACAACAGAAAGAACAAGAACAAGTACCCTTGGTTTGCTTTAAGGATACTTTTACACCCTTTATAAGACTTGTTTTTCTTTTTTGGAGGGTTGGAAGTGTCAGACTCCTACTGACTAAAAATCTCTCCGAACAACCCCCAGCCCCAACGGGATACATTTAATCCTTCATCGGTAATTACTGTCCATTACCACTTCATCATTCCAAATCCTAACCAAAAGTATCCATAAAACTAGTACCCAAAACATCGATAATCGTACAAACCCTAAACTCTTCGGAACTTCTTTGCAACACACATAAAAAGTGTCAGTACACGACATAACCCTCCCACCGCTGTGTGGTACAAAAATCCCCCACGCTCAGCTCGCACCTGTTAACGTATCAATAACAGATATCCCGGTACGGGCCGTCGAACGTCCCGGCGCGGAGCTGAAAAACGATAAGTCGGTGTAGGGTTGACTCTGGCATTTTCATAAAATAAAGTTTATAATTTTTAAAATATTCGACACACATATCATCACATCACGTATGTAATCCCCAAAGAGTTAGGCCGAGGTGTACCTAATAGTACACGCAGATTTCACTAGTGATGGTAAAGTCCCATGTTTATGGTTGCACATATCCAAAGTACGTGGCTGCTTTTGAGAAATTTCTGATGGACAAACCCAATTTGATAACACTTTGCCGACCTGAGAATAGGCAGACCGCCAGAGAGCTCGGTAGTACATACGGTAACAAATTAAGCTTTACATTTCCAGTTTAACGTGCCCTTGCATTGTATAGATTTCCCGTATAATTAAAGATTCACATAAATTCGTCTATTTGGATTGGTCATAAGTGTATGATAAAAAAGTCTTTGGTTGTCATTATAGTATGTCCGGTCCGTAAAAGTCGTCTAAACCGAATAGAAAAGTAAGTCAGTTGTATAGTTAGATTCTTAATATATTGCTTTCACACTGTTTCAGACGTCATCGTTAAATATCAAACAAGTGTGTAACACACGCCTTTTTATCACCACAAAATTAAGGGAAAATATTTTTTGAAACCAATCAAACTGACAACCCTAATTCTGAAGCCGATCAACCTGTTGCGCCGAACTTTCGATACCCTTCAATGGCATGCTAGACAAAGACAGCACGATATCACTGGACCTGGGTATGAGGGAGACGAGATACAAGTGTGAGGGGCCCACTTGAGCCCACACGTTCCGATGGTTTCAGCGGACCTATAAATATATGTTCGAACTTAGGTGTCGATGAGATGGCGTGAAAGATGCTCTACTTTGATTTCTATTTAAAAATCTATCTTAAGTATTTGTTCGATAGCTTGAATGCTGAATGTATTATTATTTAAGTATGTAGCGCTTGGTCTTTTACCAAAAATTATTGTTACAAATAGGCATCATGAGTTTAGTGGAATGTGGGAACAACTTTGCCTAACCCTTCGGGCATTACAGACGTGATGTTATGTTTGTACATTATAAAGTATAGTGTGTATAATTAAAATACATTTATTTTACTCGTAAAGACGTAATTTTAAAAGAAAAACATGTGCCTCAGGCACAGCACAAAGTTTTTAAAGGGCCGATAAATAACCGCCGCTGATAAATCGCCGTCTGCCGTCTTTCCTTTTGAAGACTTCACATTATGAAATGGAATCTCATAAAATAACATTACTAATAAATAATCAAACTTGTAACTAATCTTTTTTTTTTTTTGTGGTTGTAAAATCATCGAATAACCCCTCCCGCTCTTGGGCAGAGCGAAAGGGAGTGTCAGACTTCTACTGACTAAAAACCACCCATGTTCCTTCTTCGCCCTCTGTGTCGAGGCCGCGATAGCCGGTGGACTACCCGCGGCCCCGACAGGCAACTTGTAACTAATCTTCAAAACAGAAGTCTAAATAATCATCGACCATAAAATAAAAAAAAAAAACTAAAGCAGAGCACCTTACCAATCACTATACCATCGGCAAAAAAACCACAAAAGCGTCGTAAAAAAAGAATCCTTCGGCCATCCCGTTCCCGGAAGCTATCGATGTCCGGAGTCTAGGGCCGTCCCGCGCTGGGACTTTATTGAACACCGGGATCGCATTTGCATATCGACAAGTGATTTTAAATTCTCTCCTGTGTCCCGTAATTGATATCCGGGGTTTTAAACGGAAATTGAAGGTGATTTTTTAACCAATGTTCAGTTGAAATTTGATTTTTAAATTCTGCTGCATTTTTCTCGTTTAATATTTTTTGTTGGTGAAGTGGAAAATGTGGTAGCTTTATGGATTTTATTGGGAAGCTAAGCTGCTGGAAATGTGTTTATGTTTTTAATATTCCTGTATGATACCTACATCAATGTGAATAAGATAATGTGTGTTTAGTGTCAGTGGAATTGTTTATAATTCAGGTCCTGGATTGGATGGTCCCTATATATGTCAAGGGTACGGGATCTCTTACAACATTCCGCAGCCCTGACGGGCGTCGGCCCTTGCGGGTCCCTTCCATGTTGCTGACAACTCTTTGAGGCGCGCGTGGAACACGAATGCGCCGTCGACACGGCCTGTTGTCGTCATAAGACGGCCGGACAGCGAGCTAACCCATCACTCACCGTCCATAGGCCCGCGTCTACGGTGGCCGGAAGTCATCACGTGGCCCTCGACGCCCGGAGCGCCTCCCGCGGCGGCTGGGACGAGAGGTTCTCTCCCTCTCGCGTTCCGCCGCCTCCTTCGCTAGCATCACTGCTTCGCAGAAGGAGGCGACGGCGTCCCATTCCTTCTCGCACCGGACCATGGCTTGCACCAGGGCCGGGCGCGAGAGGTCGCCGCCGCCAATTGCCGCTACGAGAACACGGCGGGGCCCCGCTCAAGCGGGGCACACCTCAACGGTGTGCTCCACCGTGTCCTCCGGCGATCCTCACAATGGTGGCATCCGGGCGTTTCCTCCCACCTGATTCGGTGCAGGTACCTCCCGAAACAGCCGTGTCCGGTGAGGACCTGCGAAAGGTAAGGGCGCCGTGGCGTCTCTCTAGCCTGAGCATGAGACCTGGGTTTGATTTCCGGATCAGGCCAAAAATGTTATTGGGGTTTTTCCATCAGGATTTTTTTGGTAGCAGTCACGGTGGATTTGTGCGCGTTTGATGGCAATAGGGTTGCTGGGACTCAGGCCTCCTCTTTATAAGAGTGATGGGCTATAATCCACCACACGGGCCCAGTGCAGATTGGCAGATGTCACATGTCTTAATTTTTTTTTGGTTCTAAGACATTCCGGTTTCCTCAAGATGTTTTCCTTCACCGTTTTAAGAGCAGTGGTGATAAAATAAATTACACAAAATAATGCGCCTGCCTAGGTTCAAACCCACGACTTACTGTTCGTAAGTCGGGGCCGCCACCACTAAGCCAACACTGCTCTGACATTCAAGTGTCGTTAAGTAAACAATTGTAGTTTTAGAATAAAACGTAGAGTCCGTCGCTTATACCCAAGTTTCCAGTAAAAAGATTTTCTACCTTACTAAGTGAGGTAGAAAATAAAAAAGAAATAAATACAAGTCTTGTATTAGATTAAAACTGTAACATTTTAAATAGGGTAGTAACAAAAAAAATCTAATTAGTCCGTCAGATAGATTTCCAAAAGAAACAATGAAGACGATACAGTGCTTTGAAAACTCGTGTGACGTCATATTCTAAGACATTAGTATGACATTTTTTACAGGTGAGTGACGTCACAAACCCCCACTCAAATCTTTGACGCGTTTTATCTTCGTTATTTCTTATTCTTTTGATAAAACAAGAAATACGTAGGTTTGCAATATTTTTCGATAGTCTAACAGACGGGCTAATTATAGAATCATATTTTTTTTGTCAGTTAACATCCTTCTCATAATCGTATAATAAGCAAAACGCACTACGAAAGAAATAACGTACAACATTATTAGCATGAATTATATCTCATCTGATCAGAAGGCATTAGCCTTTTGGACGCGTTCCAGATCGCCATGAAGACATTACTTACTAAGTTTGGCTGTAAGGAGAATTTTATACAAAAGTAAACACGGCCATTATGGAAAGTTTTGTTGGGAATCTGTGAATATGAATGATGAATTCGAAATTGAAACTAGAGAAAATATAGGAATATTTTTTGGTGGGTGTAAATAGCCCCGTAACAAAGCCGAAGGATATTTGTTCTCTCCGTCATTGCGATCATGATAGGGTTGATAACATAAAAAAATCGAATTAGTCCGTCAGATAGATTTCCAAAAAATATTGGACACAATTTTTTTTTCCGGAAACAAACAATGAAGACGATCGAAAACTACAACGACTACGACCACGACGTTTTCGACTTTGAAAACTTCTGTCTGTCAACGACATATTTTAAGTCGTCGTAAGCGTTTTATCTTCGTCAATTTTTATTGAATTGATAAAACAAAAAATACGTTTCCAATATTTTTCGATAATCTAATAGACGAAATAATTAGTATCATATCTTTATACTCAGTTAACATCCCTATTATATTTCTTTTAGACCATACTTGGGAATCATCTGTTTACGGAGATATTGGAGGTGGAAGTTTGAAACAAATGTAAAAACGATACAAGTAAATAATTAATACAATAAACAAAGTCAAGTATTTACTCTGTAGTGTGACCATTATGGGTTAATCAGTACCTAACTTTACAATATTAAAAAACAGCGTATGATTTTGTAACGAGTCTTTTAAGCCTGTTACATGATACGTATTGTTTGATTTAATTTGTAGGCACCACGGTGGTGTTGCCATATAAGAATTCATTTTTTGGTTGATTTAGAATCGTGAAGTGGTCACACTGGCTTTTTCTTTTTGAGGCTGTCAAGTTGACTTTGACATTTGTCACTTTTCGACCTATAGCTTTTGGACAGAATGGCGTAATTTCAGCGCCGATATAAATCTTAAAGTATTACCTACTTCAGATGGGCGGCATCTAATCCCAATTATGTGGTAGCCGATTGCCCTTGTCAGCATCCTAATTGGATAGCTCATATTTTTTATGGTAAGTGAATTTTTTCGTGATTTCGGTCCGTTCCGCGTTGTCATGGCTATATTGATAGCAGACGCTAATAGTTCCGATATTTAATTGTTTCAGGATCTTTTAACTTGATTAAGTACTTATTTGTCTGGATTCATTCATCTACTGATGACCACAGTTTGATATTTTGGAAGAAACGGTGAGTTTAATTGTTTTTGGTCGCAGCCATCTCGGTCGCCAATTGTTTTTACCAACGCTGAGTATCAGCTAACGATTATTCATGTTTGTTTTCAGCCACAAGGCGTTTTTTTCTACTACTTAAAATTTTAGACGCTCGCCCCTACCAAAATATATCTTGGACCGCCTTTGGCATCCCAGCGGAAATGCATATCACCAAGATGAGCGTTAATCTTTTGGTTGTTAGCATAATCGACGGAATTTGGTATGGTTTGTGATACATAACGTAGATCATCTATTTGGTAAAGTGCAATAATGACAGGTCTTGAAAGATTGTTTCATTTTAGTTTTAGCTATTAATAATAGAAAAGAATTCTCTTGTGTAATTTCTACCAGCAGCCTTCGGGTAATAAAATCGCTCTATAATTTTCATGCTCGATTTTTATTGATACCTTCCCGCTTGAAGATTAAAAGTCTCAAGCTCCCGCAGGTAAGTCTATCTTTGGCATAGTTTTGTGTGCACTCCAGGCGCCCGAATTTTTTTACCTCAACTTATATTTTTATTTGGAGTACACCACACATTTATAAATACCTAATATCACTCACTCACACTCATACATAAATATTTATTTTTTTAATATTACAATTTACAGTCAAAGTCACAAGGCATAAATCTTGTGAAAATACTATTGTTACTCATTCTAAAGCGTACATATATAAGGAGAAGAACAGGTAAGATAGTCAATTGACAATCTGTTAAATCAAAATTCTCAAAAAAACACACTTCAGTATATTATAATTAATTCTCAATAATTAATTCAGATCTCAATATAACGGTAATTACTTTTGTAATACGAGTACAATCAACCAATATTAACGTAAAGCGATCCCAATGAACGGTGAAATATTAACGGCTGTCTGTCACACCGAATTGTAATGTGCTATTTAATGATCATGAATTTAAAAAAGTTCTGCAAATGAATCGTTATTCCGTGCTTTAGAAGGCACGTATAAGTCAAACCATGTCAGAAGCCTTTTTTTTGGGGGAGTGGAAAGTCATCAAATTAACCCTCCCGGTCTTGGGTAGAGCAAAAGGGAGTGTCAGACTTCTACTGACAATAAACCACTCATGTTCCTTCTTAGCCCTTTATGTCGAGGCCGCGGTATCTCTTACAACAACCTGCAGTCCCGACGGGCATGTCAGAGGCTCTTGAGGCGGTTTAGAAACTCTGACACTAGTTCACAATTGTGTGTGTATGTGATTTTCAAGTTTCACGTTATTATGTGAGACGGACGGGAACGGGACGGTCAACTTGGTGACACTTGCGGGAGGCAGGAGGAGGATGTTCAGCAGTGAACGTCTTTCGGCTGATAATAATGATGACGATAATATCTTGGTAAGTTTTCCCAGACCCTCCTGATTAGGGGTTTTTTCCATATTATCTGTATCACTTAATAAGCTTATTACGTGATTCTGTTCACTTGAAGTATTTTTTTGTTAGGTATTAAAATAGCTTCAAATGATTTTTGAGATGTTCCAGACTGAATGATTTTCTACAGAGGATGTAAACCTCCGTAAAGGATGTGATTAAGAACTTATTGTATGAAGCAGGGCACAAAAATATTAAGTGCCTGTTGTGTTGTGCCTGTCCATATTGTCTTATATTTATCGTATTGTAACGGTGTAAAAGCCACCCGGCAAACATCAGAAACCTCGTTCAAACATCGCTGTCGCTTAAAGGAGCGTTTACAAAAAAACCACGACCAACCGAAAATTAAATAATGAAAAAATATAGCCCCCACTTCCCTTGTACAGATGAAATTTGATTAAAAAATCACGATTATTACGCGACCACCCCATTGCGGAATTTGAAGACACCCTTTACACACCGAGATGTGCAAACCAAGAGAATTTAGCCCTTAGTCTCCAGCGATAGGGACCATTTTTTCAGGGGTAACTGTATATTTATCGATGTGGTTTTCAAACAGTCGATCTCCCCCCGCTCTCCATCCTTCAGTTGGACCCCCTTTCAATAATTTTTCATCGTTTTGATCCGCTCTCTTTGCGGCCTACTCTTTATACTTAGATTAACAAAGTTTTTAAATTAAAATCGGCGTAACAAATATCGGCTTTGTTCGTGAAAGAGGTTTTTTTTATTAATTTTTCGGAGACTTATTGATGTTGGTTTGAATTAATGTTCAGTTTGTTTAATATTACGGAGTATTTTTCATAAGTTCAATGCTTTAGACCCCTTTGTTTCCATGGATACCATGGATTTCCATGGATAATATTTCTTCTTTTAAGTTTTTCTTCTACTTCTTCTCAGGGCTCCTTCTGTATCGGTCAGCAGTTCTTGTATCAAACAAACCATACGACGCACAGAAAAAGAAGTTGGTTAAGCACGTGAATAGACAAAAACTGAATATCCACTTCCTATCTAACCCATGGAAAAAGATGTTAGTGCACGTATGTGCAGTCGCCATCGCTTCAAATCACCCAAAAATTTTATTTTGTTTTCTAATTGATTTTAAACCTTAATAAGTTGGAAGTTAAGTTTAAAATCGAATGAAACAATTTGACAGTTGATGGTAACTTGATGTAACTGTAAATACGTAGATTTTTAATATTTTCCAACACAGGTTTTTCCAGTGCATTTTCACAGTCAAAGTTTCGACCCTCACTCTAAACCATTCCCATTGTATTATCCCAGATTGTTTTGTCAAAGTTTTTTTTCAGCATCAGCGGCAAATGCCGTCAAAAAAAACACTAAAAATAAAACCTATCTCAAACAAAAACGTTGACCATCAACAACAGCATTTTAATCATCTATCCAAAGGGGTTCCTAGTCACAACAATACACGCCATAAAATATTAGGTACCCTTGATGTACTCGAAGCTACTTTTGAAAGATCAAAGAGTAATATTGGCGGCCGAGTCAACAATACGATGCATGGATGCACGGATGCATATGCATGGAACGATGCGGCATGGAATATGTATGAGGGTGAATGAGGTCGCGTGTGTGGATGCTTTATGCTGTTATTGAGGCTTGTTTTTTTTTATTGGTGTTACGATACTGTGTTATTGATTGTTTTGTTTTCCGATTTTCCTTTGTGCCTCGACAAACACGTGTCATTTGAAGATCTGTGATCTTGTTACAGGCAGTTAGTGCCCTGAGATTCCAAGTAGCAGTCTTACCAAGTGGTATTATATTACCCAATACGAATTGGGTATTGGAGGTTAGATACTCAGTCGCTTCATGTAAAATACTGGTATACGGCTGCATCCAGTTAGACTGGAAGCCGACCCCAACATAGTTGGGTTAAGGCTGGCTGATGATGATTGCTTGTTTCAAAATCAAAATCAAAACTCATTTATTCAAACTAGGCTGATAATCAGCACTTTTCGAACGTCCAAAATTTACTTTAGTTATTTACAAGAGACAGTCCCCCAAAACGCCCCCCCTTCGACACTTCCTAGTGTTTTTGCTGGAAAGAAGAAGTGACGGAACAAACTCCCCAGCAATACATCTGTCTGTTAGGTTGGTTAGAAGAAACAGTTTGTTTTGAGGATGTTGTAAAAAGAGGCATCAACATATTCACAGTTCGATTGTACATGGCTCTCTACTTTTTACTACAACTGTATTTTAATTGAACCTACATTCATAGCAAATAAATGTTTGATTAGATTTGTTTTATTTGATTCTCAGGATGGACGTTTTGTAAAATTTTAAATTTTAGGGTTTCTATTTTACAAACATTTAAACTCTGATACTCAAACAACCCGGAACCCGAACTGAATTATGTAAACTGTAAGTATTTCGAAATATTGAGTATTTGATAGATGATAAAGAAAACAAATAAGATTTTTTTTAGTTTAATAAAATATTCCACAAAAGTTAGCCTTTTTCAAACGCAACCCAAGTATTTGATAGTCAGCCAGTTATAATAAATAGCTGTATTTTATATATTGCCATTAGACAATAGGGATGTTAACTGACTTAAAAAAATGTGATTTTAATTAGTCCGTCTGTTGTTTATCTAAAAATATTGGATACGTACTTTTTGTTTTATCAAATCAATAAAAAATGACAAAGATAAAACGCGTCAAAGATTTGAGTGGGGGTTGGAGACGTCACTGACTGCTAAAAAATTTCATACTAATGTCTTAGAGTATTCAAAGCACTGTCTCGTCTTCGTTGTATAATTACGTGAAAAAAGAAAAAACACATAACCCTCCTTATGGGCTTCGCCGCAGTCTGGTAAAAATACTTGTCCAAATTTTTTTGGTAATCTATCTGACGGACTAATTAGTTTTTTTTTGTTACTACTCTATTCTTAAGAAATTTTAAAAAAGCCTATAAAAAAAACCTACCCTCTATTTATAAACTAAACATAAAAAAAACAACCTGAAAAACAATCCAACTCTCACTCACATCACTCCTGTGCAACAATACTTCTTAAGCCGGCTTTTGACTATTAGATGTAATATATATTACATCTTAAGCTATATATTACATACAGCGTTTGAGATGACTAATATATATTATAGCACAGTGTGAACGGCCGCGCTCAAAATGTATGACGAGCGATGAAATATTATATCTCAAGTCAACACATCCCATAGTGAAAAGCCGGCTTGATAGTATAATTCCTTGTTCCCTTTGATCTGATGATTACTAATGACAGTCAAGATGGTGATCAGTGGCAGTCGTATTCAATCACCAATATGAGTATTCATGAAGGCATGAATTTGTAATCGCTATACCCTCGTGGATGTAGGGTTGGTAAGAAAAAAACAGTACCTATTAGTACCTAGTTCCCTGCATACTGTGATCAGTTTCGAATTTTAAGTTACATGAAGCCACAGATCAGATACCGTGATCAGTGGGTTAACTGATCACTATATCAGTGAATGCAACTCGCCGTGAAGGGTAGTTGACAAAAAAAATCTAATAAATTAGTCAGATACCTCGATTTCCTAAGAAATATTGGACACATATTTTTTTCTTTTTTGACGTAAACAAAAAATGTAGACGATACAAAGGTTCGAAAAGTCGTGTGACGTCACAGCGTGGTACATTTTTACCACGAAGTGAAGTCACAAGTGACCTCGTGAAGGTTGCGGGGATCCGCTGGATGCGAGACGCACGGGACCGGTCAATGTGGCGACACTTAGGGGAGGCCTATGTCCAACAGTGGATGTCTTTCGGCTGAAATGATGATGATGATGATGACGTCACAAGATCGACTCATGATCTTCGACACGTTTTATTTTCGTTAATTTTCACCCGACTGCGGCGAAGCCCAAAAGGAGGGTGACGTATTTGACGTGTATGTATGTTGTCATTAATTTGATAAAACAAAAAATACGTATCCAATATTTTTCGATAATCTAACAGACAGACTAAACAGAATCATCCTTATTTTTAGTCATGAAACATTCCTATTCAATCTGATACCGTGACCGGTGGGTTTCCACCGCAATAAGGTTTCGGATTGTATAATCTCAGTCCCATAGTATTTTTACCACCCTCTTGAAGAATTAGGCAAATGTGTAAATTACATCCCAATTTTTCCAGTTAAATCTCGTGTATAAACCATCATAATTATAACCATGGAAGTACTATAAGTTTCTGATATAAAGATCAAGTAACCCTTTTTATCTAATGTGGGAATACTCCCATAGAACGCCATACAGAACGGCAGCCTGCCGTTTGCATCCACCGGTTACCCGCGACTCTCACGATGTAGTCGGTCCACCTGGTGGGAGGCCTACCAACGCTGTGTCTTCCGGTTCGTGGTCGCCACTCGAAATGTATCCCTATGCTTTATTTAATTATTTATTTAATCCTTGATGATTAAGAATTGATTAAAAATCCTGAACAGTTTGGAGACCACCCTGTATCCTGTACTAAGCTGTAAGAAGGATTGGTCTAAGTGCAATGAAAGAATTAATGTTGTTTAGTTGTATACCTTATCATTTTGTTAGTCAAAGAAACATAGATGACTTATGAGAGATAAAAAACTATTAAATATTAAATTAACATTCAAAATAATTGTAATTTAGACACATACTGTTTTACCTTTATATTTTGCTCAAAGAAGTTTTCTCTATTTCATTGTTTAGGGAGTGTACTACGAGAGCTCGACATAATTATGGATGCGCGAATAACACTTGTGTGACAATACTGTTCCGCGACTCATCATAGTTCGAATACACACTGAAGCTCGATATCACGCTAGTGCGATAAACGATATGGTGCGACACTACGATTTTGCGACAAACAATTTTGCGTCACAGTTTTGACTCCTTTAGGTAAGCCCATCTTCATATTAGCTTGGAATAAACAAATAGTTACTCAGACACCTTCTGATTACGCAGCTACCTATTTAAATCTTGAAGCCATTAAAAACGAACTAATAAAAACATTAACTTAGCTGTTTCTACAAATAACTTGAGTGGTCATATCGTCCAGAATGACCTCTTCTTATCTACCATCAGAGCAATAAACTACTTCTATAGAAATATATACTCTTAAAACATCATCACATCCTGAACGTTGAGAGACCAAACTTGTATGAGTAATAATGGTTAGGGTTCCGTAACCACCTACAGTTATTTTAACTGACTTTCAGATACTGTAAAACTTTTTCTACAAACAAAGATTTGAAGAAAATCTGGCTATCCGTCCTTCTTGGTGATAATGACTTAATCGCAAATAAGAAACATCTTATTGCGAGAACAAACAACAACAACAACAACAACATCTTATTTGCGATTAAGTCATTATCATCTGACTAGCATTTCCATATGCTAAGATCAGTTGCCAGTCTAATTGAAAGTCACTGAGTACCAGTTGCTTTTTGCTTTTTCGTTGCCAGTTAGTACTGGTTATGCGATATCTATCTTCAATAAGTTTAATGTTGGCAAAGCAAAGAGGAAATGAGGTAATGTTTAAGCAGACGTGTGACTGGATATCTAGGCAGAACATACGAACTTTACTATCTATCAGACCCGAGCAGTTGTACGTTTAGCAGTTAAGTAATCACTAGACCTCATCATCATCAGCCTATAATGTTCCCACTGCAGGGACTCGGGCCTCCTCTCTAGGAGAGCGATGGGCTATAATCTACCACGCGGGCCCAGTGCGGGTTGGTAGATGTCACATATCTTCGATTTTTTTGATTCTAAGACATCACGATGTCGACAGTCTCCTCACGATGTTTTCCTTCACCGTTTTAAGAGCAGCGGTGATGAAATAAATTACACAAAGTAATGCGCCTGCCCGGATTCGAACCCTATTTGTTCGTAAATCGGGGCCGACACCACTGGACTGCACTCATAGAAATACATAAATAAGTAGATTCAATTTTTTTATCTACAGAACCACATCAGTAAAAAACCGTTCAAACTGCCCCGAATCAGTGAAACAAACGGCAATTACAAACTGTCTTTTTAGAAACAATCTTGATCTGTTACCTACTTTACATTGTATTATTGTACAGGTTTCTAACATTTGAACAAAAGTATTATTGTTATTGTCAATTTACCTAAGACATTACGTAGGAAATAAAATAAGAAGTGTAGCTTTTGGTCAATCTTTGTGGTGACTAAGCGAAGTTGACTCAATTTTTATTTTCATTATTCTGAACAGTGTTGAAATTGCAGTCATTATTTAAAGTAGTACAAGTAATTTTAATGACATTAATTTTATTGTGACTCCATTATTTCATCACTGAAAGAAACCATCAATAACCCTCCTTATGGGCTTCGACGCAGTCGGGTAAAAATTAACGTCCTCACAAAAAGGAATCACCTATCCATTTTGAGCAAACGAAGTGATAAGTTCACATCATTCTCCATGAAAAGAGGCTTTTCCATGCAGATAATAAAATAATAGACAAGTAGAAACTCTAACTCAACAACGTCATTTTGATAAAGCGTAAAGATAATGATCTTCACAAAACGGTTAAGGAAAAAAACGTGGTGAGCAAATCGGCATGTCCTAGAACCAAAATTTCGAAGACATGTGGAATCTATCAACTCGCACTGGGCCCGCGTGGAGAGTTATAGCCTTTTCCTTCTTATAAAGAGGAGGCCTGTGTCCCAGTAGTAGAAACATCGCTAGACTGATTATGGGAAATTGACAGTTATATTTTCAACAAAAAAAGTTAACTTTCTCACACTTCCTTCAGCCCGAATAACATCGCATATCATCCAAACTCCCATAATCTCATTTACACCATCGATTATAATATAAATCGGCGAATTTAAATTCCTACCCCACCGTTTACTGAAGGGAAAATATGAGAAATGTCATAAAAAGCAATAAGGGGTGTTCATAAAGTCTTGTCGATATATAAAAGTGTTGGAAATAAAATATATATGAGTATTTGAATGTGCGAGTTCCCGTCGTCGTCGCTCTGAATGCTCCCGTTGGCGGAGAATAATATTATAGAATTGCTGATGTTGGTAGTTCCGAAGTTACGATGTTTTAAAGTTGGTAGTTGATCGTTTTGTGAATTATATATGAGGGTGAATAACATTATATTTTTACCTTGCCTAATTGCATCTGCTCTCGAGATTTATTGACAAACCCATCATTCTTAAATAAATTAATTCTCCTACCCTTTTTTCAATAGAGTATTTCACAAAAAAAATCTAATTAGTCCCCCAGACAGATTTTCCAAAAATAATGGATACGTATTTTTTCTTTTTTCACTTAAACAAAAGACGAAGACGATACAGTGCTTCGAAAAGTCGCGTCAAGTCGTGTGACGTCACAAGGTTAGTACTTTTTTACCCACAAAGTGACGTCAAAAGCCCCCACTCATGATCTTTGACACGTTTTATTTTCGTCAATTTTTATTAATTTGATGAAACAAAAAATACGTGTACAATATTTTTCGATAATCTAACAGACGGACTAATTTTTGGTGAAATACCCTATTGATTTGAGATCACGGCAGCATGGGTACTTCTTCCTTAGTTCTCTAAGCATTTAGAGGTCATATAAGTACCTAGTCACCTCCTTTCCAGCCAAAACATCTTTCATACAGTCCTTCCATCGTTTCTCTGGTCTTACTCTATAACTCTTAAAGCCATCTACATTCATACGCAAAACTTTCCTAGCTCCATTAACCTGCCAGTCTACGTCCGATAATCGGTGATCGATTGTTGTAGGAGAAAAGTAGAATACACTGATAGCAATAGTGCAACGCACACGTCTTACAAAACGTTGGTTAGAAATAACGAACAAAAAATCGGCCCGATTGTCTGCCCTACAAAAAGTCTGACGTGGTCGCCCAGCCTTAACCTAATTTCTCCGCATTACATGTCAATATCATGATAACCGATATATACATACACATGAAACTCATGCCCTTTCCCATTGGGGTAGGCAGAAAGCACAGAACGCCACTTAATATGAATGTGGACGGACGAGGCAAAATGATAACTGATACTCAAAATCAAAATATTTTTATTTCACATAGGCCTACATGGGAACTTATAAAACGTCTGCAATAAGGTGTACTACACACTTTTCAAATAGGGAAGTTAACAAAACAAATCTAATAAGTCCGTCAGATAGATTTCCAAAAAATATTGGATACGTATTTTTTCTTTTTTCACGTAAACAAACAATGAAGACGATACAGTGCTTTGAAAACTCATGTGACGTCATTTTCTAAGACTTTAATAGTATGCCATTCTTTACCGGTGAGTGACGTCACAACCCCCACTCAAATCTTTGACGCGTTTTATCTTCGTCAATTTTCATTGATTTGATAAAACCAAAAATACGAATCCAATATTTTTCGATAACCTAAAAGACGGACTAATTAGAATCATATTTTTTTAAGACAGTAAACATCCCTATTATTGCTACATGTGTAAGTTTTAATATTACAAAAAAACTATCTCAAATATCAGTCATATCAATTAATATTAAAAAAAAACTGAACCAAGATTTTCTCAAAAACTTTCCCATGCGATGCCAAACCCAGCTATTTTCCTTTCCAACACACTGCCGTAGAATCTCAACTCCGTACCAAAGTCTGGAATATTTTATCCGGCTCGGAAACGGATATTGCAGTGGGGCCGATGTCTCTGTCGTTCCATTTGTCAAGTTGCCCGTTTGATAACAAAGAGGGCGCCACAAAGAAGTGTGAAGAATTGCAGTCCAGTAACGGTTTTGTTTGTCTGTTTGTCAGTTTGCATGCGTGGACGATGTTTTTTAAATGTTTTGATTGATATGGAGTTGTTTTCTTAAGATTTTTGTTGTAGATTTTTCGTTTCTGCTTAAACTGGTTTTGGCTAGAATTAACACTGTGGTACTGGTATTTGGTGTTTACAGAAGTATTTGTTGAGACAATTAATTTCTTTGAATGTTTTTAGGCACTGTATGCCAATAACCAAGACTCGTCCTAGTTCAGCTACAGATTAGCTAGGAAGGTTTGAAGGGTGGGCGTTTGGGGGACTGTCTTTTGGAAATATAAGTGCTGATTATCAGCCTAGTTTGAATAAATGACTTTTGGTTTTGATTTTGATGCTCCCATTAAACTAACTGGATTTTCGAGGTCAGATAAGCAGTCAATTCAAGTAAAACGGTGGTATTCAGCTGGCTCTGATTGGATTGGAAGCCGGCAGCTGACCCTAACACAGTTGGGAAAGCGTTTGGTAGATGATGATGAATGAAGCTGCACGTTGTCACTTACTTACCTAACTGCCTCAGTGTTTCAACAAATACAAAACATTTTTTAAAAGACCAACACACACGGGATCATAAAAATCGAAAATCCCTAGACTTATCCCCGTGAAATATGGCGAATGAATATAAACGTCTTCAAATACGACGATACTACCCCGTATCGGTTGAAATATGTTTACAATAACGGTAACTTAAAGATACACTGCCACTTTGGGGATGAAAGAAAGGGTGAAAATATTCAATGTTTTTTTTGCGCATTGTTTGAAGTGTTTTCCGTGAATTATGTTTGAGGAACTGAAGTTTTGCTGTTTGTATTAATTTCGCGTTATTTTTTCTGTTTATAAAAATACTTTGAAAAGTATCTGAGATTCTTGTGGCTTTGTAAAAAAGAATCCATAGATGCACTAAACTAAAGCATTTGAAATCAACACAAACGATCTTTTTCTGTTCTGAATAGATAAAAAGTAAAAACGGTTATGTGGGGGTGGGTATATAACTAAACCCCACAGAACAAGACAGGGTATTTCACCAAAAAAATCTGATAAGTCCGTGTATTAGATTATCGAAAAATATTGGATACATGTTTTTGTTTTATCAAGTTAATAAAAAATTACGAAAATAAAACGTGTCAAGATCATGAGTGGGGTTTGACGTCACTTTGTGGGTAAAAAAATACTAACCGTGTGACGTCACACGACTTGACGCGACTTTTCAAAGCACTGTATCATCATCTTTTGTTTAAGTGAAAAAAAAAATACGTGTCCATTAGTTCTTGAAAATCTATCTGATGGTTTAAATAGATTTTTTTGGTAAAATACCCTATGCTTGAATGTACAAAGTGTTTCTACAAAGAACCAACCACTAAAGCCTTGTATGGTATGCTGAAGAAAGTATATCAGAGGAAAACAAACGGAGTTCCATCATCCCCATCATCTTCTAATGGTAGAATGTAATGGTTCCATTATAGTTTTTAGACTAAACCCTGTTTAAACCTACATTCTGACAAATAAATGGATTTGATTTGATTTTCTTCCCGCCCTTATCCCTTTCAACAATCGGAGTTAATAGAGAAATTATACTGTGTAACTTGTTTCTTTTCAGTCTAATCTATATTTTCCCTGGGCAAAAACCTCCCTCCACTAATTCCACTTTTCTCGATGCTGCGTTTTTTTTTTCTTTTTTAAAAAACGTTGCCCCACACTAGGAATTTCTCCTGTATCGTGGGTGCGTTTACGAACATTACAACTATCTCAAACGATGTGTTTTAGTCGATAAAAATAGTTTAGTCATGTAAGAAACCAAAAAAATAGAAGATATATGACATCTACCAACCCGCACTGGGCCCGCGTGGGGTATTATAGCCCATCCCTCTCCTAGAGAGGAGGCCTGAGTCCCTGCAGTGGGAACATTATAGGCTGATGATGATGTGTAAGAAACTGTAGGATAAAGGTAAAACCATACACAATCAAATAAATGCACTTTTAAATTCTCGGTACAAATACAACTATAAAATGTATCTGCAGTCCCAGTCACAAGGCATAAAAACTGCGACAGTACTGTAGTTGCCCATTTCAAAGTAAAGATCTCTATGGAGAAGAGCGACCAAGAAACATCATAAAATAAAACCTTAACTGTTAGCTCAGGTACAGAATCCCACATTAAACACCCGCCAATAACAAACAACGAACTACACAATACTGCACCAAACAATTCAAAAGACATATCTCAGAAAAATCTATTAAAGCACACACAGACACACATTCACACTTCTTTCCACACACAGTGTGGCTGTGTGTCAGAGGGGGGAGGAGGGGGGTTCTCCCTAGAACGGAGTGAAATCTTCAGTAGATGGATGCTCTAATATTCAAATGGAATACGGAACTATTATTGTAGGAGCTACTGTCGATATGTATGTAGTGGAAGCAGTCTTGATCGTTTTTGGTGATAAAGTTTTGTTAGTAAATGTTTGAAAGTTTGCAGTGATTTTAAGATATTTTTGTCTACCTCAAGCGTTTTACTTCATAAAAACCAGTTTTTTTATGAATAAATTGATAAACCAGAACATTTTGTTTATTTTAAATGCCTTTTGAAGTTTTTCGACAACTCAATCATGATTATTTTAAAAACCATCATTTTGATCTTTCTGCTCTTCCATTAAGCTAAGGGTCAGCGCAATACGTTCTCTTCTTCCATTGGCCTTAATTAACCGTCACGCTATCATTAACTCGCGGATCACTTGAAATATCATGTGCTACTCAAAAATCTTCACTTAAGACGCCACCATACGTCAAAACACACTTATCAGTCCGCACAAAAGTCCACAAACATTCAAAAACACAAAATTTAATCTCAAACAGAACACATTACTACTCACACAAAATAAATCAAAACATAACCTAAAATCTAAAACCTCACAAGTCAAAATGAGCTGTCAAAAGTTGTGTGCCCCGAGGCGGCGTCAAGTATCAAGACTGTAGGGCGGCGTAGCGGGAACTTCTTTGCATACTTCCCTGGAAGCGCGGGTGTTGTTGCGCGATACGTCACGTATATTATATTGTCTGCCTACACATATTGCTTGGCTAGTGAGGGGGTGGTATCGGTTTGAGGGATGTGGCGATTAAAGGGTTGCTTGGTTATTGTGTCGATTAAGAAATATTTAAGGCTGGGAATAAATCTAATACTTTCAAACAAGCAACTCTTCTATTTTAGATAACATAAATGTGTAATCTGAATCTAGGAAAAGGCTCCAACGATTTTCATAAAAATTTGTATGCATACAAATTTTTATGAAAATCGTTTCGGGGTGATAAATCGATCTGGCTAGGTTTAATTTTTAGAATACGATAAAAATAATCTGGGCAAAGCTTGGTCATCCAGCTACTAGTGCATAACAAATTTAAAGGGCAATAAAAAGGGCTAAGAAGGAACATGGGTGGTTTTTAGTCAGTAGAAGTCTGACACTCCCTTTCGCTCTGCCCAAGAGCGGAAGGGGTTATTTGATGATATTCCGCCCGCAAAAAAAAAAGTGATGGCCTAAGTTATCATTAAAGCTCTCTGAGTGCGGCAGGTAGTTTAGTAGGTCACGTCAGATTTGGGATAATAAGACATCATCATCATTTATGAAATCGAAGAGTGTTTTTCGTATGAAGTTTTCTGCCAACGGAAGTAATTCAAGTTATCTTTACTAAAACCTTTGCAACCAAGCTAGACTTACTTACCGACCTAAGGAACCATCGATAGCGGAACTCCTCACCACAAAATCTATCGATAAACCCCACCACTACGAGATATATCAGCTCACTTCATTTACCCGCGTTGCCGTATCTTTTGTTTGCTATATTTTTGACAAGTACAAAGCGAAATCTGCGCTTGTCATATGTTTGACAGACGACGGGGTGTAGGGGGGGCGTAGAGGGGGGCAAATAGGGGTGATAAGTTGTTATTAACTGCACTTGAAGACCTATAGATGCATAGTTTTGTGATTTTTGGTGAGGTGGAAACAAAACAGTCTGTGTATTGTTATAACCTTTGATGGGGTCTGAAGAAAAGGGTAACAGGTAAATGAAAAACAGTTTTCTTTGTAATGACGTATAATAATTTATTACAGAATAGGTATAAATGATAGGACTAAGTTTAGAAAAAAAACTGGCTAAGTACAAGTTGGACTTGCACATGAAGGGTTCCGTACAACTTTGCTGCGGGTTGTTTGAAAGAGATACCGCGGCCTCGGCACAAGGGCTAAGAAGGAACAACTACTGACTAAAGACACACGAGTGATACTATAAGGGATCCGTTTTTCCTTTTGAGGCATGGAACCCTAAAAATTCTAAACCTTTGTAAATTATAAACTATAAACACGGATACTAATTTGAGAAAATGGTACACTACTTTACTGAATAACTGAGGCCTAGAGATGACCCCGTCGGGGCTGCGGGATGTTGTAAGAGATACCGCGGCCTCCACACATAGGGCTAAACAGGGACATGGGTGATTTTTAGTCAGTAGAAGTCTGACACTCCCTTTCGCTCTGCCCAAGAGTGGGAGGGGTTATTTGATGATTTCCCAACCCCCTCAAAAAAAAAGGCTTAGAGATGACTGCTTCGTTGGTGTAGTGGCCTCAAAAGCTACTTGTGTATGACGTCCTGTGTTCGATTGATTCTCGGGTCGGGAAAAGTGTTATTGGGTTTTTCCAACAAGATTTTTTGCAGTCTGGATATGCCCCGTTGAAGGTAATAGTTCCACCTCCTATTGTATGGGGCGTAAACAGATCTGGCAAAATGTTTGGAGTACTATTATTACAAATGTGCCTAAACTTACGGGGATCACAGCTGTGATGACAAAGGTGCTACATCGGTGGGTTCAGCCAGGAGAATTGTAGTCGTAAGACAATCGTAGTCGCATACCACCTTGCTAATGGCAACTAGCAGCTGACGTCTGTGTCAATGAGAACGCCATGAAGGAGCATTAGGTATGTGGCATGCGACTACGGCTGTCCTCTATAATTTATCAAATTATCTAATTAATAGACGATTTTTCTTGTTAAAAACTTTTAAGTCCGCGGTTTTATTAGTCTGCGTTTTTAATCGTAGTCGGGTTGTGGTTTTTTACAGTTCAGTTACATTGAAGCTTACCATTTGAAAATGTTTACAAAATATCTACAATGATATTGCGAAATAAGTAAAGCCTCCGTCACTCAGCATTTACGAAGACATTTCATAAAAGCAGTAAAGAGAAGGAACTGTAACAGTTTGACATATTATATAGTGGTGTTAAGTTATACCCCCTTCTCCCCTCGATACTGGCATCGCGCTTTTAGACACCTTTGCAATGGAAGGTGTTATGTTGTATTTGTTAATGGTATTAATTTATTTTACAACATTTCTACTATTTTTTTAATATTTTGTGAAAAAGGGGTTACCTATAATATGGTAACTGCTAGAATATTCTGGTTACTTACATACATTTTTAAAATCGAAGAAATTTTAGGTTATGGATTACTATCTCGATGACAACTTTGCCATTTCCTGGCACACCCTCAATCTTTGAAACTTAGTTATATATAAATTACAACATTTAAAAATTGTAGCGTTGTGGGATAAGTTTTTTTGACAATTTTCATTTTGAGGGTCATCCCTTAAATAAAAAATAAATAAAAGAACATCGAAAATCTCTTCTTCGACGCTGTCAGCTGGTACCCAAGAGACTGGAGGCGTTACTACGTTGCATAGCAACACTGACCCTAGTCTGTTCAAAGTAGTAGCCAGTCATGGGAAACAACAACGTCATGGGAAGTAATATACAAATTATATTGAACTTTGCATAAAAGAAAATGATTCCTGGATTTTGCCATCGTACATCACACCATCCAAAACATCTTCGCCTGAAACGTACATAATTTGATTAATTTTCGACTGGCACAAAATGCGAGTTGTAATTAAAACTAGTGTAAGTGGTTCCCGCGATAAGGGTAGTTTCGGGGTGTCTCCCCGCTTATGTGTGGCGTATCGGCTTTCGTAAGTATTGGGTGTGCGACTGTATAGGGTGCGAGGTTTGGAGCCTTGGAGGTTTCTTTGGGATCAGAATGTGTTGCTGAAAAAATAAGCAGTTAACTGACATGCTGATCTTTACATTTACTCGTATCTTTGTTATATGTTTTTGTGTTAATTTTAAAGATATATATTTTTTTAATTAGCCTTCTCCATTTTGCTACTGGGCAAAGGCCTCCCTAATTCCTTTCCAACTCTACCGGTGTCTTGTCTTTTCTAGTCAATCAGTTAGGTTAGGACCCTCTGCGTGACGATTCTAGCTCATCCATCCCGGGAAATGTTTATTTTTATGTGCGAGTCATACCTGGTTTTCTTATTGTTAGATAACTGCTGGTAAATTACCGAGGCTTACTATTATTTTTTTGCAGCAGATCAATACCTGATCCTAGAAAATGTCATGTGTGTTTATCCCAAAGTGTCACTTTTACGTGCCCTGGACATCACTTATCCTGTATAATACGTGGTTTTAGCAAAGTTTGGGATCCTGAATGAGAAGATAACGGTCAAAACTGTTCCTAATACAAATGCCGCAATCATCATCAGCCTAGCCATTTCCCAACTATGCTGGGATCGGCTTGCAGTCCCAGATTCATCTGAATACCAGGATTTTACTGTGTATATAGATAAGCGACTTTAAATTCAAACCACCCACCCTATTCCGTCGCACAACCCACCCACATGTGTTGCGACCACTTTTCCCTAAGTACTCATATCAAGCGTTTGACTTTGACAAGACATACTTAACTTATACTTAACTATGACTTGTGTTAGCTTATTATTTCGGTAACTACTTTTAACACCCGGAATGTGTAAAGCTAATATAAAGTTGGCGGTGGATCGGGGTTCGTTTGGTGGTGTCACTTGTGGAATGCATTGAAGGGGTTAATTCTTTTTCAGGTTTTTAGTTATGGAATCAAGAGAGAGTTGGATTCTTAAGCACAATAGAATTTACTGACTGTAAAAAATGTGAATCTTTCTTTTCTCCAAAAATAATTTTGTGAAGGTTTCGCTAGTCGGTGGGGTCTAAAAATAATGATTGGGTGGATTTATGCAATTAATATGTTTTTGGAAATTATAAAATTTCACATGAGAATTGAATAGGGATGTTTGCTGACAAACAAAATATGATTCTAACAAGTCCATCTGTTAGATTATCGAAAAATATTGGATGCGTATTTTTTGTTTTATCAAATCAATAAAAATTGACGAAGATAAAACGCGTCAAAGATTTGATTGGGGTTTGGTGACGTCGCTGATCGCTAAAAAAAATCATACTATTGTCTTAGAATATGACGTCACACGAGTTTTCAAAGCACTGTATAATCTTCATTGTTTGTTTACGCGAAAAAAGAAAAAATACGTGTCCAATATTTTTTGGTAATCTATATGACGGACTTATTTTTTTTTTTGTTAATATCCCTATTCCGTCACTTACATTGGTATTATTAGTCGAATTTGTTTATACAGAGTGATTCTTTATAATGTGCACATATCGAAATGAGGGAATCTATGCTTAATTTTATCGATGGAAAAAATATTTAAAAAAATCTAAATATTTTTTAATACTTATTTTTTATGGAATTTTCAAAAATGTTGTCCGCTGTTGTGACCCCAATGTAAACAAAACGGAGTAACTTTTAAACTAAATTATCTATCGCGATGAAACAATTTTATGTAAAAAGTTCACAAAACAAATAAGGCCGCGTATACACGAGTCGTCTCGAACCGATTCCGCTGTCATTCTGCCGGATTTATGGTTTGATTATTTTAGAAAATGAACATATCTTTGTCACGCGTCCGATGTGAGAGTTTCAGAGATAACAGCTGACAGACGGAGTAATGTTACTGTTGTCTATTTTCGCGAGGCCGTGTGCTCTGGGGCTTATGTTGAATTGAGTAACTGGGCTGTGCTGTGTGGTTTCATTTTGAAGAATATTTATTAATTCAGTTTGGTTAAAGTGGTTAAAAAGCTATTACGTTAATTTAGACAGTATTTAACAGAGAGTAGGAGAAATGGTCGGTGTACTTGATCGGTTTATTACTGTAATTAAAATGAAAAACAATAAAATATGTATGTGAAATAAATTGAGAAAAATAAGTTTAAAAACTAAAATCTGACTACGAATAAAAACGCAGACTAATAAAACCGCGGTCTTAAAAGAATTCAGCAAGCAAAATCGTCTAGTAAGTAGATAATATGATAATTGTTACAGAGGACAGCCGTAGTAGCATGCCACTGATACCTGATGCGCCTTCATGGCGTTCTCATTGATACAGAAGTAAGCTGCTAGTTGCCATTCACAAGGTGGCATGCGACTACGACTGTCCTCAATAATAATGATCAAATTATAAAAAGAGAGAAATGAAGATCCTTTGTCTTATGAAATCATATAGGTACAGTCACGCAGAATAAAATGAACATACTTGGCAAAATGCGATTTTCTCCTACTCCGAAATTGCTCTTATCTCAAAGTAGAAATGGTATATTTTTAAATAACCTTTGTTGTTTACTGGGTAATACATTAGATTGCTATTGACTGTACCTACTGTTATTTGATAAGAAAAGAGTAGATCTCTTGTCTCCTTGTCTTTTTTCCCTGCCTTGCTATACAGTGTGATTCTTTATAATGTGCACATATCGAAATGGGGGAATCTATGCTTAATTTTATCGACGGAAAAATTATTAAAAAAAATCTAAATATTTTTTAATATTTTATTTGGAATTTTTAAAAATTTTGTCATTTTGTGTAACTTTTAAACTAAATTATCTATCGCGATGAAACAATTTTATGTAAAAAGTTATGAAAAAAAAAAGTTTTTTTGATCAAAAAACGTGTTTATTTTCAATTGAGGGTAGTTTTTTTCCACAATTTTCATTTTACGAGGACGCCTAATTGCTTCCAATCATTATGGAGTTTGTTTCATCGCGATAGATAATTTAGTTTAAAAGTTACACAAAATGACAAAATTTTTAAAAATTCCAAATAAAATATTAAAAAATATTTAGATTTTTTTTAATAATTTTTCCGTCGATAAAATTAAGCATAGATTCCCCCATTTCGATATGTGCACATTATAAAGAATCACACTGTATAGCAAGGCAGGGAAAAAAGACAAGGAGACAAGAGATCTACTCTTTTCTTATCAAATAACAGTAGGTACAGTCAATAGCAATCTAATGTATTACCCAGTAAACAACAAAGGTTATTTAAAAATATACCATTTCTACTTTGAGATAAGAGCAATTTCGGAGTAGGAGAAAATCGCATTTTGCCAAGTATGTTCATTTTATTCTGCGTGACTGTACCTATATGATTTCATAAGACAAAGGATCTTCATTTCTCTCTTTTTATAATTTGATCATTATTATTGAGGACAGTCGTAGTCGCATGCCACCTTGTGAATGGCAACTAGCAGCTTACTTCTGTATCAATGAGAACGCCATGAAGGCGCATCAGGTATCAGTGGCATGCTACTACGGCTGTCCTCTGTAACAATTATCATATTATCTACTTACTAGACGATTTTGCTTGCTGAATTCTTTTAAGACCGCGGTTTTATTAGTCTGCGTTTTTATTCGTAGTCAGATTTTAGTTTTTAAACTTATTTTTCTCAATTTATTTCACATACATATTTTATTGTTTTTCATTTTAATTACAGTAATAAACCGATCAAGTACACCGACCATTTCTCCTACTCTCTGTTAAATACTGTCTAAATTAACGTAATAGCTTTTTAACCACTTTAACCAAACTGAATTAATAAATATTCTTCAAAATGAAACCACACAGCACAGCCCAGTTACTCAATTCAACATAAGCCCCAGAGCACACGGCCTCGCGAAAATAGACAACAGTAACATTACTCCGTCTGTCAGCTGTTATCTCTGAAACTCTCACATCGGACGCGTGACAAAGATATGTTCATTTTCTAAAATAATCAAACCATAAATCCGGCAGAATGACAGCGGAATCGGTTCGAGACGACTCGTGTATACGCGGCCTTATTTGTTTTGTGAACTTGTGTCTCACTTGGTTTTGCTTGTGTTTATTATTCAAATCCAAAATCATTTATTTTAATCCATATAAGATCATATTATAATGTATGTTGATGTAGAGGTACATTTGAAGTAATTTTTAAATAATCACCTGAATTATTTAGATAATTAATTAAATAAGAATAAAAAACGTGTTCTGTTGACCCCAAGTAACATGAGACAAGGGCTAAAAGATCCGGGCCGCGAGTAGTCCAACGGTTATCGCGGCCTCGACATAGAGGGCGAAGAAGGAACATGGGTGGTTTTTAGTCAGTAGAAGTCTGACACTCCCTTTCGCTCTGCCCAAGAGCGGGAGGGGTTATTCGATGATTTTACACCAACCAAAAAAAAAAAAAAAAAGTGCTAAAAGATCCCGTCGGGGCTGCGGGTTGTACACAAGTTGTGTTACCGCAGCCGCGACACATAGGGCTAAGAAGGAACACGGGTGGTTTTTAGTCAGTAGAAGTTTGACACTCCCTTTTGGGAGGGGTTATTTGATGATTTTCCACCAGTCAAAAAAAAAAAATAGGGCTAAAAGATGAATAAAATGATAAAATTAAAAATTATTAAAAACTATATAAATCGTTTGTCTAGTGGGCGCAAGCAAGAATGCTGTGCATTGTTATTGGGTTTTTGCATGAAGTCTGGGTTTATATATTTTTTCTTTTCATACATACATACATAGGGGTATTTCACCAAAAAAATCTAATTAGTCCGTCTGTTAGATTATCGAATAATATTGGATACGTGTTTTTTTGTTTTATCAAATTAATAAAAATTTACTAATAAAAAAAAATCATGAGTGGGGGTTTTTGACGTCACTTTGTGGGTAAAAAAGTACGTTCTAACCTTGTGACGTCACACGACTTGACGCGACTTTTCGAAGCACTGTAGGCACAGTTCTCTTTTATTTAAGTGAAAAAAGAAAAAATACGTGTCCATTAGTTTTGAAAAATCTATCTGACGGACTAATTAGATTTTTTTGGTAAAATACCCTAATACATGGGGCTTAAAGAACTGTTGTAATGTGGAGTACTACGTAAAAGTAAGTAAGTATGTTTGAAATTAATAATAAATATGCAAAGAAGAATGTTTCTATCTTAGCCCTTTTCTCGATAATGTTGATTCCAGTTTAATTAGGTGCAGATGACCAAGTTTTGACAAAAAGCGACTGCCTATATGAAATAGGGACAGTGCAACTTTCTCTAGGCAGAAGTCGTGTTTTCAGGAGTCGCCTTGCCAACATCTATTCAAGAGTCGGTCAGTAGGTTCAACAGTGAGGCGATCAGTTCAAACCAAGATCCGAGATCAACGAAACCTCACGAGAGGAGATTATAGCGTTACTTCATCAAAACATACCAACACGCTTCTATATTTTTTGACCACAGACAGTAGAGATACAGAAGTGACATTACCAGATTAGCCTGCCCAGTCAACGAAACGTCGAAACTCAAGTGACATACATACAAAACCGCACACAAACGCTAACTTTAACCAAGTTATCGCAGAGTGCGAACCGACGACACACAGACGGGAATAATTCATCGAACAAATGCATAAATCAAAGGCAATACACACTTCCAAAATATAAAATCCTCAGAAACTTAAAAACAGATACACTGTCAACCTTATTCCAGACTCCAGAAGGTCCAGAGATTTAAAATTTCCATTTTCGCAGCAGCATTTGTAAGTTGGTCGGTCTAGCAATTCGAAATTCAAACGGGCGCCTATCGCAGCTCGGTGATTGGTCAGGGCGCGCGTGGCTGTGATATAAATAGTGCGGTTGGTGCTAACTGTTAGGCTAATATGGAATATGGGATTGATTAATTGGGGAAAATGGAACACGTGTGAGTGTTCGGTTTTATTGGATCGAGAGGGGGAGAGTCGGGAGATGGGAAAAGGATTTTTTTCAGGTGAAATTGGGTAGTGGATTGCTTTTGGGCAGTTTTAGTGTGTGTTCTGTCAGTTGTACCTTGTTGTGGCATTTCTAGTTGTTATGTCACTTTGTGCACATTAAATGTCTAAATGGGTTACTATCATAGGATTTTTCGGATGAGGAGGTGACATTTTAAATCTAAATTGTATGAAAGACAATTTATTTATTTATTAAAAAGAAAAACAAATAATAAAGAGCACAACCCTGCTAAACACCAGATTTACCCTGTGCATCTAAAGTTTCGGACATCCACGATAATTCATTATCTGTTTTATTGTATTAGTTGCAAATACTTTTGTAACACGGACTGGCTACGTGCAAAACGAACAGTTAAAATATTTCACACGACTAATAACATTCATCGCCGCCATCTTCGTCAAACGTCATGTCGTGTCAAAAAAGATTAAGGAGCCTAATCGATTGTAATAATCAATCGATTGAATTGAGAACGAATGATGCATACTTTTAATCTGAATCACATTTTGAATTCCTATGACAATGAAACAATGTATAGTCCTTTTCCTAATGCTTTAGCGATAAAGTTGGAAAACTATTAAAGCAATTTGCCAGATTGTATTCGCTTGATGCACTTCTGTAGTCGCCAAGGTGACTGACTGAGGATCAACGCACTGGCCAAACCCAGAGCTAGAAACTTAAAATTTCGCACATGTACCTCTTATGACGTAGATATCCAATAAGGAAGGATGTTTTAAAATTCAACCCCCAAAAGGGCAAAAAAAGGGGGGCAGAGTTTGTAAGGAAAATCGTGATTTTCACGCTGGCGAAGCCGCAGGCAAAAGCTTTCACAACATTTCTAACAATCCACCGTGCACACAAACCAAACTAAATAAAACTCCAAACAAAAACAAAATCCATCTCCACACTAGCCCAGCCGATGCTGTGAAATATGCAGAAGGCTTCAGTCGGATGGAAGCGACACATTACTAGCACCTCCGTACTCCATACTCCGGCAGAGCTCAGCCATTGATTGAGACATGTGTTGCATTTGACAAGCTACCTTATAGCTTGTCTCTAGAACTTAAGCTTTAAGATGGAGTTATAGCAGACTAGTGAATGGACCAATCACGTCTGTTATCACAGAAGGAGAGGTGTACCTAAAATATGGATCCTGACTAAAGAAGAATATAATTCTGTTTAGTCCGTTAGTTAGATTCGCAAAAAATATTGATTCGTATTTTTAGTCTTATCAAATTAATAAAAATTGACGAAGATACGAAGAATCGAACGTCGAAGATCAAGAGTGGGGGGGCTTGTGACGTCACTTTGTAGTAAAATGTACTTCAATGTCACGTCACACGAGTTTTCGAAGCACTGTATCGTCCTTATTTTTGTTTACAAAAAAAAAAAAAATTGTGTCCAATATTTTTTGGAAATCCATCTGACGGACTAATTAAATTTTTACTATCAACTAACCTATGATAATTTGAGGCGTCAGTAGGCCTTCCAACCAGGTGGACCGACAACACCGTGAGAGTTGCGGGCAACCGGTGGATGCAAACGGCAGTCCGCCGTTCTGTATGGCGTTCTATGGGGGAGGCCTTTATCCAGCAGTGGACGTCTTATGGCTTATGATGATAATGATGATGAATCTATATAGTAAGCACAGTCACATTTCGCCATTTATGTCTAAGTCCCTTGTAATAGAGGGTAACATGTTGCCATCATACACAAATCTAGACTCCGGGTTTGCTAATTAGAAATGCCTGATTTAAAAACTCAAAATTTTTGTCCAACTTTGTCGGGAATCGAACCTGATGCTTATTAGTCGTACTTGAGATAAATAAACTAACAAGGCAAACCAAAAATACGATTCTAATTAGTCCGTCTGTTAGATTATCGAAAAATATTGGTTAAGTGTTTTTGTTGACCTGACCTGACTGCCTGACTGCAAACAGAACAGAACAATTTGATGTGCTATACTATGTGTAAGTTTTTGCCTAAACTTTAATCATCCACAATCTTTACCAAAACACTTACATTCATGGCAACTGGCACTCTCTGTTTTTTATTTAAGAAATGTTTAAAATGTAAGTATTGTCTGGAAAATAAAATCAATGTATCAATCAATCAAAGTTTTTCTAAGTAAAATAGCAATAATAAGGTTTTGCAGTGTGATATTTACGAAGTAAAATCGTTCGCAGTACAGTTTTTCGACATAACGAAACATCGCAGTAACAAGTGATATCGATGACAGGTTTTCGAAGAAACGCTATTCGATGATGCTTTCGCACTCAAGTAGGTATACCGTTTAGGAACATACAGCCTTTCGACAGCTAATTCCTGCTTAACTCTTCTTTACTCGTAGGTTTCAGAGTCATTTGTAGAACTTTGACAGTTGAAGACTTTTCAAACTGCCAGTGACCCGTTAGTCTGACAACCAGTCTTGCCAAGGGTAACGTATACTCAGTACAAACTAGGTTGTGGATGTCAGATAGGCAGTCGTCCCATGTAAATTACTGGTATTCAGCTGCATTTGGTAAGACTGGAAGCCGAACAACATAGTTGGGAAAAAGCTAGGCAGATGATGAAGGGACAATAGTGTTATAACGACGAATACCGACTTTAGAGAAAATTTCATGCAATTTCCTGCAAGTGTTGTACTAGAAATTTCATTGAACTTCTCGGGCTATGTATAACTTTTTGAACCTAGAATAACCTCCAAAAATCACCTAAAACTAATCTAATCAGAAAACACGAGCACAAAGCCTTCTATTGTAGGACGCTAACACAAATCTGTCATGCGATTATCCTACGTTTGTAAGCCAGACAAGTGGACACGCAACAGATTTATAGTAGTCGTAAATCACTATTTCAATATTAGAGACGTGTGCCACACGATTGTCGCAACGGTCTTATTAGTCGCATGTCGCACGGGTGTAATCAACCTTAATGTAATTGATGCGAAGATGTGTAAGCATGGGAGATCCTGTATTAATGTTAGGTTTAGTTAATGATATTGTTGTGTTCGTAATTAGGTGCCGACGGTGATTTTAATTAGGGTTGTAAGTGAAATAATAGGCTTCTATCAGACCATAGACTTCTAGTATATACCAACCAGTAGGAGGTGGAAATAAGTTTTTCTATCTCCTTCGCCATTTTTTTCTGATTGATTGCGTTGCGGGGTCAAAGACATTTAAATTGTTTTTCCGAGACTTCGTCGAGCTTCACTGTCGCGGCGCTTTTCTGGTGATTGTCACTGTTGATTCTGGCTCTCAGGAGTTGCAGTGCTTTATTTGTTTTATTGTCTTGGCCTGTCGGGGCTGCGGGTTGTTCATAAGTTACCGCGGCCTCGACATATAGGGCTCAGAAGGAACATGGGTGGTTTTTAGTCTGTAGAAGTCTGACACTCCCTTTCGCTCTGCCCAAGAGCGGCAGGGTTATTTGATGGTTTTCAACCCGACAAAAAAAAAGGGCAGAGATGTGTTCGACGATGGAACGAGCTTAGTCAGAAGAAGACCAAGAAGAAGGTGAAGACTTACTCGTGACTTAAATATCAATTTTACGGTGACATTTTTTTTTTTTTCGAAATGGCATCTCGCAGTTCAGTCTAGGAGACTGTCTTCTGCTTAACCGGGCAAATCCCTGTGGGTGCTTTGAGTTTAAGGCCTCCAGCCAGGGCAAAAACTTACAAACTAAGTGTATCGCTAAGGGCACCCCCTGTGGGCTGCTTAAATAACCTCGGCTTAGGACGTCACTGGGCAGCAAGGGGACAGGCTGGATCTGAGTGATGTTATTTAAGGGCTGGTTTAAAACTACTGGCTCAGCATCGCGGGCTGGCTCTGGCGAGGGTCGGGGGGGGGGGCTTGAAATGGGATTCCGCGACGACGGACCGCGGCGGCGCGGTCGGAATGACGGATATTACGGTGACATTTATACAATTTTGTTTATGTCATCGTGACGGGTGTGCCCTGGATTAACTTGAGACACAGACAAAACTAAATCCCACTAAAACACACAGTCTACCAACAACAGTAGGTAATGTAATCACAATTATGTAAGACGCGACTACAATGGAGGTTCAATACTGACGGTCTATTGATTATGTTCACCGGATGTTGTGACGTATGATTTATTACGTCACTACTGGATTCTGATTGTCAAATGGATTGGATAATTAAGGGTTGGGGGAGAGATTTTGATCGGTTTTTGTTTTAATTGATATATAATCATAATTATTATGTAAAGATAGGGGTTTACCGTTGACTCCCATTATCATAATAAATAGTGTACAGGTCACATCCGGAGTTATTTGTTATACGGACCTTGTAGAAACTAGAACAAATTTCCGTGCGTTCAAGCATTTTTGTCATACCTATTATTGGAATCAAATCTAACAGCTCACAACTTAGGACCCACTAATATTAATGACAATAATATCCGTGGTGCTAGGCAACTGGGCTTATCCCAGTTTTATACGTCCCTTTGTGCTTATTGGCCTTTTTCTGTTCTGTCTCCTGCTGATATGGGGGGAAGTGGAAATTATGTTTTTCCTAGACCTCCGCTATTCTTTTCTGATTAATTTCGTTGCGGGATCCAAGACAGTTAAATCGTTTCTCTGGGACTTCGTCGGGCTTCATTGTCTCGGCGCTTTTCTTGTGGTCGCCACTGTTGATTCTGGCTTACAGGAGTTACAGTGGTTTGGGAATGGTGTGGCGGGCTTGTCCCATTAAAAAAAAATATCATAATATTTTATTTCACATAATACTTAATCGCAGTGTCCAAGTCGTAGTTCTTGAGTTCGAACCCAAGATACGCCGCTCTGACTTTTCGTATTCATGTGTGTTTTAAGTAATTATCACTTGCTTTAGTCAAGGAAAACATCGTGGGAAAAAAGTGTGCCTGAGAGATATTCCTCGACAACATGTTAAGCCAAGTCAGAGGGCCATGGGTAGTATGAAAATTCTGACACCAGGTTCTCAAGGAAACACACAATGAAGAAAATATAGTGCACAACCTTACATGGGCACTTACTACACGTCGAGAAAACCTGCACTGTTGAAGTACACTGTTTTTTTGAATCTACAATGACATTCTTAGGAAGAAATTCTTATTCTGATTCCGGCCTTATCCTAAAGTATACAGGGCCAGTGCAACATGTGTCTTCTTCTTCAACACTTCTCTGTTTCACGTCACATCACGTCAGATGTTGAAGGCTATGAAGCAAGGAATTATGCAAAGAGGTGTCTGATGAGAAATCCATCGTTTTCCTGGTTTTCCTCTACTTAATTCCATAGCCTTCAGCATCCATTTTCAAAACTAATCAATGTTCAAAATAAAGTTTCAAAATGTATTGCCGAAAGGGATAATCAGAGGCGTACTGTACAAGTCTAATATGACGACATTTGTTTCATTGGTTTCAAGTACAAACATATATAAGCTTATTAGCCTATAATGTTCCCACGTCGCGTCAGGGACTCCAGGCCTCCACTCTATGAGAGAGAATGGGCTATAATCCACCACGCGTGCCCAGTGCGGGTTGGTAGCTGTCACATATCTTCGATTTTTTTTATTCTAAGCCGGTTTCCTCACGATGTCTTCCTTCACCGTTGTGAGAGCAGCGGTGATGAAATAAATTACACAAAATAATGTGCCTGCCTGGGTTCGAATTTACGACCTATGTCGGGGCCGCCACCACTGGGCCACCGCTGCTCTAGTCACCTAATTAGCCCGAATAACAATTCACCAACTCCCATCACTCATTCACTCAAAACTCATCGGAAACACCGACCCCCCCTTCACCCCCTCACCTGCATACAATCCGATAATAACACAAGATTATTAGACATGAATTATAGTCGCAATTAGACGCGACAGCTAGGGAAACGGCTATGTCGCGACAAAGCGCAGGACGCGCGGCGGACAGTTGGTAACGTAAATCAATCAGCGCTTGAATGGAGGTTCTATTATGATAATGTTGTAAGAACTGTGGTTATGTGTTTAGTAGGTAATTAGGTTTGTCATGTCTTATAAGCAGATACTTGCTAAATCAAAATCTTCAGCCAAATAGTGGAACTCCCTGCCTGCGTCGGTTTTCCCAAGTTCATACTATAACCCAAATATATTAAAGATGCGAGTAAATAGGCTTTATTTGTTTAAGCTCGTTCCATCGTCGACCTCATCTCTGCCCATTTTTTTTTTGGGGGTTTGAAATCATCAAATTTTAATAACCCCTCACGCTCTTGAGCAGAGCGAAAGAAAGTGTCAGACTTCTACTGACTAAAAATCACCCATGTTTGTTTTTAGCCCTTAATGTCGAGGCCGCGGTATCTCTTACAACAACCTGCAGCCCCGAGTACGGTGGCCGGAAGCCATTTTTTTTTTTTTTTTGGCGGGTGTAAAATCATCGAATAACCCCTACCGCTCTTGGGCAGAGCGAAAGGGAGTGTCAGACTTCTACTGACTAAAAACCACCCATTTTCCTTCTTCGCCCTCTATGTCGAGGCCGCGATAACCTGTGGACAACCCGCGGCCCCGACGGGCGTCGGCCCTTTCGGGCCCCTCCCATGAAATGACAACAAATGACGTCACAACCCCCCACTCATGATCTTTGACGAATCTTATCTTCGTCAATTTTTATTAATTTGATAAAACAAAAAACACGTATCCAATATTTTTCGATAATCTAACTGACGGACTAATTAGAATCATATTTTTTGACCCAGACCGATCCCCTATTGTATTAGATTTACACAACCAGAGAGAGACAATTTAAAGTATGGACATAATTCTAGTCTGCTTAGGTACAATCGTGCCTATGGAGGCTGTGTGGCACAGATCGCGACGCATAGTTATCTGGACGGCGACCACCGCCGATATGTTTTGTAGTCTCGCAGGCCAGGCAACGCCGCTGTGGATGCGTTACCATAGAGAAAACAATGGATAGAGGTACCGTTTATTGTTGAAATTGTGGTGAAATGACGTGATGTTTTGGTACCAATTTGGGTGTCTCAACGATTAAGGTTCACAACTCAGGATTGCAGAATATTAATAGATCGATTTGATCTTTCAAGATATTAATAACATTTTTCCTACTTCTCCGCTATTCTTTTCTAATTAATTTCGTTGCGGGATTCATGACAGTTAATTTGCTTTTCCATTGTCGACTCAAACTTTCAAGAGTTGCAGTGGTTTGGGAATAGTATTTCGGGTTTGATTTGCGATTTCAGGCTACTGTTATCTAGGGGTATATATGTATATCTATTATTATTTGTGAACCAGGTCAAAAAAAACATAACAACAAAAGCCTTTCTGTCTAATACAGGTTGTAAATGAACCCTTCACACATCCGTGAACCAAGCGTTCTGTACATCAAACTAAGTAATCCTACGCAAAGAAATTTGCTGGGAAACGACTTTTTTTTTGGGGTCTAAAATCACATTTTACGATAAAACTTAATGTTGCACTCTTGAAATATTGTGCTAGCTAATGCTTTGAATAGTAAAGGGGCCATGGAAGTAATTTACGTAAAGTTATAACCTGAAAAACTGGTATTTACAAAAACAGCTGTGAAAAATTTGGAATTTTGACCACCAATATCTCCGTAACCGAGGTTTCCGAGGTATGGTCTAGAATAAAAAAATATCGCAGTAGTGGGAAGAATCAGTGCACTTCGTTTGCGTTAAGGGTACTTTTGCACCCTTTTAAAAATATGTCAAGCAATCGAATTTGTTACATGGATTACGGCAACATAATATACCGACTGGGGTTAAAAATTTGGTCATACTCATGAGGAACAGTTACGTTAAAGTTTTGAACTCCATTTGTTTTCATATTAATTATCAAAACCCAATAAAATTACCCGGAACCCTAATTAAAGCAGTTGCACTTTTTACTGCCACACAATAATTACTAGACCAAACCATTTTCATTATTTACTGTCTAAACTCCTACCCAATAAGCCTCGTCTATCCATTCTTAACATAAGGCTAGCTCCACACCCCCCACCGTGTGGCTAGCCGAAATTTAGATGTCACAAGTGTAGCTCTTCCAGCTAATGTCCAGCCACCGAGTTGTTTGTTAGTGCCGAGCGGGACTGCGGGCACAAGATGGAAGATACCAGCGAATTATACGCTCTTGTGTAACCGGCCTAATGGGTTCGCTTTACTTTGTCATGCCACAATTTGCATGGACGGTAGCTTGATTGATAGCTTTTTTGATTTAGTTGCGGTGGTTGGTAGGTTCGTTTGGAGATGTGATTTCGGGGTTGTTGTTTTGGAGTTGTGAGATATAAGGTTAGGTATAGTGTTGGTTTTGCGGTTACCCTAAGTAAAAACGAAAACAATAAAAAATCTCTAAACGTCTTTAAAGTCGATCTCAGTCCTTTGTTTAAAAGTGGGACAAAGATGTCAAGCAAAACAAATACATATGTTACAATTTTTTTAAACACTTTTTTAGTTGACATTTTTATTCAACAGAAATAAAAAATGTCAAGTAAAATGTGTCCCATGACCTGACCTGCCTGCCACAACTCCATATTGGTCAAAGACTAGCTATGAACTTCGAAATCAGTTGACATAAAAATCTTTATCAAAGTTCGGAATGTAACATCGTTCAAAAGACTTCTGTCTGAAAATACCAGTAAACTAGAAATGTTTGAATTATAGAACCAGCCAATATTACTGAGAGGGAGTGCAGGTCGTTGGCTGTTCGATGTAACATGCTGGTTCGAAGGTTTGCACGTTGTACAAATCAAGTAAAAGTGACTCTTTTCAAAGCTTTTTGCCAGTCATTCTACACGTGCAGTCTTTAGACCACTTTGACGCAGAGGACATACGTGTCCAATATAATAACGCGTTTAGGATACTGTTGGGGCTGTCGTGGCGTTGTAGTGCGTCCACTATGTTTGCAGAGGCGCGCCCAGATGATTTTTACGCGACCGTCAGAAAAAGGACCGCCTCCATGTTCGGTCGGCTACGCACCGCCATGCGCCACCAATGGTTTCCTGGGCCTGCAGTCTGTACAAAGATAGCGATCGCTTTACGACAAAATTCGGTCGCAAAGCTATAACGATGCGGATTTAAGGTGGACGTGAGCCGCACGCGACCCGCCGGTAATAGCTACCAACTTAAATCCGCATCGTTATAATAGCTTTGCGACCGAATTTTGTCGTAAAGCGATCGCTATCTTTGTACAGACTGCAGGCCCTGAGCGTGTTCTCAGATCGGTGGGACTCCCCTCCGCTACGTCATTGGGTATCCATTCCATCTGATTTTTATATTATGTTTTCCTTATGCCTTGTTACTAAGTTTACTAACCCTAGTCATTAAGTTATTTTGTTGTTACTAACACTGGACACTTGTCTGAATTAAAGAGATTGAATCATACTTCATCATTTTAGTGCCATCTTTTTCTTTGCGTACCTGTTACTCATCACCTCAGCAATCACCTCCTTCCTAGGCATATCATCCTTCACACAATCCATTCATCGTATTTTTCTTTTAGCCATCTAAATTCGTTTTGTACAATAGGGCAGTTAACAAAAAAAAAAAATTGTCCGTCAGATAGATTTCCAAAAAATATTAGACACGTATTTTTTCTTTTTTCACGTAAACAAACGATGAGATACAGTGCTTTGAAAACTCGTGTGACGTCATATATTCTAAGACATTAGTATGGCTTTGTTACTGGTCAGTGACGTTACAAAACCCCACACAAATCTTTGACGCGTTTTAACTTCGTAAATTTTTATTGATTTGATAAAACAAAAAATACTTTTCCAATATTTTTCGATAATTTAACAGACTGACTAATTAGAATCATATTTTTTACAGTCAGTCAACATCCCTATTCCTTATACAAATTACAAATACATACATATTTTATACAATTAAAACATCTAGCATACCTACATGTTACAAAGCAAAAAACCTTTCACACTAGATAATCAATCCGCAAACACTGATATAAGGCTGTACACACACTCCCGACAAAGCCGCACAAATGACGCCCGTCGCTATCAACAAGCCTTGCTTGTTATTCAATAACCGTCCCGGGCGATATCAATTTATCACAAGTTCAATGAAGGCGCAACTATATTTCATTGCTGTTCAACCTGACATTGAATCTCCGATGTTATCTCAGGATAGATTATAAAACCTCACCTAACACTGAAAATCCAACCCTAAACTCCACATTCTAAGTTCAATTTCGAATGTGGATGATGGAGGAGTTGGGTCCTTTGGTGGGATGGCGAAGGTTGCATATTGACGTCATCCAAAAGGGAGTAGGCAGTCGAATGCAAAACGGTTGAACCATGGATTTGGCATATGTTATAGGGTGGTAACTATTGTCTGACATACGGTTGAATTAGTTCTGCAATTGATATTTAATTTGATATTTGGGTCTGGAATATTAACTGGTAAATGGGTTATACTAGATTCAATAGTGCCCAGGTGAGTCACAGCGCTCCTAGTAGCTGATCCAAGTTCGAACCGAGACGCAGTTCTGATTTATCAGATTCATATGCATATTGCACAACTATTAACATTTTCTTTGGTAAGAAAAAATCGTAAATAAAACAGGAGGCCTGAAATATATTTCTAACCAGCATGTACAGTCAAGCCAGAGGCTTTTTTTGTGGTGGGAAATCATCAAATGACTCCTCCCACTCCGGGAAGAGTAGTAGGGAGTGTCAGACTTCTACTGACTAAATACCACCCACGTTCCTTCTTAGCCCATGTGCCGAGCCCCCGGTATCTCTTTCGAACATAAAGCAACCAAGTCCGGGTTAATCACTATCATCACCATACCAGCCTATCATCTCCCACTGCTGGGTTTAGGCTCGTCGGGCACTAACCACATTGCACGATATGAAGAAAAAGGGCCAAGTGATTTCTGCTGGATAACCCGAAAACTTCTGTGTTATACTGAAGAAAGCTGATAGTCTAGCTTTTCTGTTTACCAGATTAAAACATCATAATTTCGCACTAGTATTAGCTTAGATTTAAATTATGTTATGCATGCTGTGGTCTCCTGTAAGTGAAAGAGTACACTTACTTGATACTTTTGTCGTCCACTATAATTACCATGATCTGTGAATATTCTTTGTTGGAGATACTAAATAAAAAAAAATAAAAAAAAAACTTAAGAAGGCTTATGAATCTCTTGACGGATTTTCCTTTTTTTCTTTTTCAATGTTGTTTTCTTTAAATGATATTCATCACTACATTATTATAAAACAAAATCCTCCGCCGCGTCTGTCTGTTCGTGATTAAATCAAAAACTAATGCACTGATTTTCATGCTGTTTTCACCAATGGATAGAGTGGTTCTTGAAAAAGGTTTCAGTGCGTATTTTTTTTCTAATTTCAACCCTTAAGGGAGTTAAATGGGGGTTAAAAGTTTGCTGGGATATTATTCGATATCAATGCGGGCTAAGCCGCGGGCAAAAGCTAGATTTCTTCGATTAGATCTTGACAGGTGCAAGTAAAAAAAACAAATTGATGTAGGAAACATCAAAACTATTGTATGCCACCCAATGACGTACTATATATAGACACGTCATGAACTAACATGGTGGCGCTTCAAAACGGCGTAAATTTTATATAACTACTTTTACGCGTAAAGAAAGGGAAAGAAAATATGACACCGTACAGCGGGATGCCTGTTGATGCCTGTTGTCTTTATGTTTCGCACAGGTTTACACACACGATTTAAATTAAGAACAAACGTAGCATCGTGCGAGAGGTTGGTGCGTAACTAAGCGCGATGTGGGTTCATTTCATGTTGTCATTTTTGAGTGCGGATATACGTTAATATATATTAAAACAAATTGTCCGTATGTAGCCAGCCTAATCTATATGTCTTAGCTGATTCGGGCGGCTGTATTTCATATCGGAACTGGTGAGCATGCCACTAATTGCCGGCCGCGCGCGTATTGCGACAATTCCATTTGTCTGTCTGTCTGTGCGAACCCTTTGATTGAGCCCCGTGTGTTACTCGTATTGGTACATTTGTACTGGATTCTGGATTATGGCAGATTATTGTTTGGATGTAAGCTGTGGATGTAAATAATGCGTGATTTGAGGCGCGTTTATGGTGACAGTGATAGATGTGTAAGTTGGTTTGTTGTGATTAGAAATGTTGGTTAGGTACTAGATATTTTAGAGGAATTTGATGATAGCGTCGTTGATAGAAATGCGGAGACGATTTTCCATGTAATCTATTTGTTCTGAAATACAAGAACACGATGAATGCATTGTGTGAGAAACGATGTGATAGAAAAAGAAGTAAATGAAAAAAAATCTAATTAGTCCGTCTGTTGGATTATCGAAAAATATTGGATACGTATTTTTTGTTTTATCGAATCAATAAAAATTGACGAAGAAAGAACGCGTCAAAGATTTGAGTGGGGGTTTGATACATCACTGACCGGTAAAAATGTCATACTAATGTCTTAGAATAATTATGACGACACACGAGTTTTCAAAGCGCTGTATTGTCTTCATTGTTGGTTTACGTGAAAAAAGAAAAAATACGTGTCCAATATTTTTTGAAAATCTATCTGACGGATTAATTAGTTTTTTTTTGTTAACTACCCTATTTACAGTTTGTCACACAAAAATATACGAAAAAAAGTAACGGAGTCACATTTTTTTAGTCAGTAAACATCCATATTGTTTATTCCAGAAAAACCGCATTGAAAATGCTTCTGAATTCTGGCATTCCATTACTATCAATCAACCATATCCTGCTTTTATAGATTCATACAAAAAGGAATGTTTAATCAAACCCCCCAATGCCATCAAACTCTTCAAATTAACAATTCCAACTTTCAATATACGTCATAACCCTAAAAAGCGGTGGCGGGCAAAAACGACCAACTTAATAGGATTGACAAGATTCCCGACGACCAATAAAAGATGGGGACCGATCCCATAAAACTATAAGGAGAAAATATGTCTAGAGGATATTTTCTGAGCTATAACCGTGACCATTGGAACCCCGAATGTCATACCAATGAATTCATGTCCCGCAATTTTTTTGCACGGTTTATCGCGTTTCTTTATTACGGTCGGTCGTTTTTGGCTTGTTTGGTATGTATTTTTATGGGCAGCGTTCGAGGGGTTAGCCAGCTTGCCGCGAATATGTTTATAGCACACATATTGGTTTCGGTGATCGCATTGTCTGTTTTATTTTTTAATAATGTTGTAATAGGTTCCTGTTACGTTTATTTCTATTTTATTTCTGGTTGTTAAAGTTTGGGTATTGGGGACAGATTCTCTCAGCTATTAAGGTTTTATATGGATGTGGGCGCATGAAGTACTCTCTTACTTAGAGTTGAAATAAAACTCGCTATCAATATAATTGTCTAGATTACTCACTAGATGGTTATCAGAGGAAGTTAGCAGACAAATTTGCTGTTGAAGAGTTTGTTGCGTAACTTCTATTTCCTAGTCAAAACACAAGGAAGTGACGTAGAGCTTTTTCCAAAAACGTAGTATGTAATTTTGCCGTTTTAAAAGTACTGACTTTCCCATTAGAATTGAACCAATGAAAAATGTAGATTGATTTTGAAGTTGGTTTTTCGTTTGATCTCAAGAAAAACACACACCAAACCTTTCAACCAGATCTTATACAAAAGTTTGTGAAAATGTGCAGATATTTAGATGATTGTTACTCTTTCACGCAAAAACAACGGAACGGATTTGAATGTACCTGGATTTACACATTGTAAACTTTTTATCCCGGTAGTACCTATACCTAATCCCACGGGACAATTATCAAATTCTAAGATGGCAAAGCCGCGGGTATAAGCGAGTAAGACATAAAACTCCAGCCATTAAAAACACATCTATGCATTCTCCATCTTCCAATATCATAGAAATGCCATAATTATGACACTTCAGTACCTACATACTAGGGTGACATCAAACACTCTGATAATAAGACAAAGCATTGAATACAAAGGGCTGTATTAAAAACAAGAGTATTGTGGTCCCCCCAATATGGAGGGCTTTCGACTCGATCTCGGAGAGACATCCATTAGGTATTATTGAAAATTTTAATATCAAAAATTGCCGGGAGGTATTTTTGGGTTACGATACGACTTGCGGGTTAAGTTTACAATTACGAGACTATTAGCAAAATTGGTAGCACTTTTTTTTGAAACATTAGAACTGTATCAATGACCAAGAATGGAGTTTCATAACATATGACTAATTCGCTTATGGATGAATGATGCTTCAATCATTTGGTTATATTTGGGAAAGGCACTCGGTCAACGGTTTGCGGAGCGATGATGATACGTTAATTCTGCAATTTATTTTCACAATAATTAGTCCCAATTTGTTAGTTCCCATATGCATTTTCAAAGGATTTTGAATGTCCAGTAAATGACTTGCACACACTTACTTACAGACAGCCCGCAAATACTTACTCTTACTATAGGTATTTTCTTTTCAAATCAGCTTATCTTGTACCAATTCTACACGCATAGCATCATTGATGCAAAAATACAATCATCATTTCTCATGAGACACGACACCGCCACGACATCGTCACGACTAGAATCGTATCCAATAAAAGCAGTCGGAAACATTTCAAGGAATATCATTTGGTATCGCGAGTGAGCCACTTCTGTTTTATGGCCTTCTTCTATATTGTGCGATTTGAATGTTACATTCTTGATACTTAGATCAATATCTGTTTCAATGTTTTGCTATTTTTGTACTTGAATTGGGTACTTTCCTGACTAACATAAATATGATTCTGTTTAGTTAAATGATTGAAAAATTTTGGGTACCTAGGTACGTGCTTTTTGTTATTTCCAATTAATAAAAATTCACGAAGGTAAAACGCGTCTAAGATCTTAAGTGGGGGTGTGACGTCACTTTTCAATAAAAAATGTACTGATAATGTAACGTCACACGAATTTTCGAAGCACTGTATCGTCTTCACTGTATTTGCCTTGTGTCTGATAGTTCAGGCTATTGTAGGTAACATTAATCTTACAATTAATAATCACGTAATATATTATTCTTAGAATTAGGTAAGTATATAAACAGGCGTGATCGTACCACTTGATTTTCTTGTCCCACTCTTAGGTTAAGACTTTAATACTTTAAATTCCACTATCTTCATACTAACTCATCATCGTGATTTTATTGACAACCGCATCAAAACACCTACAGTAATATCCTACGGCTCTCAAAAATTCACACACAACACATCTGTCCGACATTTTTTTTACAAACTTAATCTATGCTCATCAAGGCAACAAAGATTGGAAAAAAATCGAGTATCGTGTAAGATTTTGTTATATTTTGTTGTAAAATTATAAAAGCGTATCGTATCCAGCTGAGTATGTATCGAGCTTGATCGTGAAGTATGTGGGATGAATTAGGGTTCCGTGGTTGATATTGAACGATGGTTTTTTTTCGTCGATCGATCGTTCGATGAACATAGAGACTTGTTTGAGTCAAACCAAAAACACAGTCACATGGTTTTTCTAGAGTTAATGATAATTTTCGTGAACATCGTAAGGTTTCCTCTCTTATCGCAATCGCTTGAAATACTCGGTTTTGTAGGGGAAATTGATTAATTTTGTGTGTTTCAACTTAAAGCAATGTTTTTGTTCGTGTTTACTTATCTAAGATCTAAAACGACACATCAAAGTACACATTCCTAGTATAATATGGCCACCAGGGGTCACAATCGGAACTGTTGAGTTATTAGTCAGACAAATTCTTGCCGAGTTTTTCCATTAAAGGAATTTCTCATATAAACCACGGAGTTTGGATTTGTGTCCAGTTGATGGAAATAGGCTCGCCCTCTATTACATAAGACATAAACACAACTAGCAAAACGTGGGTGTACTATTGGGCACATCTCTGCATAACCCTCCGGTTAGTACAGGCGTGTTTTGATGTCGAACTTAAAGATTGATAGATTAGTCCCAATTGTGTAACTTACACAACCTTAAAACTAGATTCTGCTTACCCCCGAGCCGACCAATCAGTTTCGTCCAAAACACAAGTAAAAAAGAAACACACACTTTATTCAAGTACCAATAAAATCAATCACCACACATACGGAACTTTCACCACCAAAAAAACAACTGCACACCCCTGGAACATTTATAAAAAAAGAATTAAAAATCTACCTTTCGCGATTCGACCTGTGTTTAACCGCTGTCAAGGGTTGTCAATCATACTGGATCGGCTCCGCCCGCCAACCCGCGTTTGACAGCCCTAGTCTGATATTATTTTACTTGTTTTTGATTTTGTTTCGTCTGTTAGTTGTTATTGTTTCTTATTAATTAGGGCTTTATTGTTTTTGTTTAATAATGGAGGATTTGTTTTAGTTTGTTTGGTTTTCAGTGATTCTACAAAATATTCAGTCCATGTAAAGTGAAAATCAAACGAGTAACAATTATTTAGCAACAGTCGTGCCTAAACAGACTTTATTCTAATGAGAAAGGGCTGATTTTGAATGGCATAGAGTACGCCTCTTGCTATGGCAGCGTCATCCCAACTTTCGTTACGATATTATACGAGTCAATTTCACTGGTTAGACGTACATAAAGGTTTTATTTGAAACAAAACTGGCTTTAGCGGCGGAGCTTGCGAAACTTTTAAAAATAGTTGCGTTTAGGCAAATTCTTTTAAAAGTTTGGGCATATTAAAATATCGATATCTGTTTATCTAAGGGCTAATAAAATTAAGTTTCCGATTCCAACATATTTCTAGAAGATAATCCAATCAAACCTTGCCACACTTATCAAAATTTCGAAAGTAAAATATCTATATTCTTCAAAAGTCTTAAAAATCTCAAAATATTCGACCACATTGCAGCATTGACGTGGAACAGACAGATGACAGACGGACAGACAAACCGATATTTATATACGTAGCGTCGCTTATTATTAAATCATCAATCAGAATTAAGTCTCGCTTGGAATTCATGTTTAATTACTGGTTACGAAGGTATTGATTAATTTCCATCATATGCTATGACCTTGGGGCTACTCTTTTGTAGGACAAGTTTAGATATGATTTCATGGTTTTGAGTTATTGAGCTTTTGATGGAATGACCATAATGCCATGGAAGTTGGGTAACACTGGGGCCTTGGGGTCCGAGTGCTCACCTAATATTTAAGGAAATTGCCAAGCGGTTGGTCGACTCTTCATGTGACCAGAGGGCTGGCCTATTCTTCGGTCAAAGAATCAGCATTGCCATCCAACGTGGGAATGCTGCCAGTCTTCTGGACGCTTTTCCTGTTGACAGCAATGTGGACGAATTTTTTGACGCCCTGTAATTCTTATCTTTTTGACATTTGTATATAATTTAATATAATTTTAGTTCTGTAAATTGTAGTTTGCTTTTAAAAGTTATTTCTCTATGATGTTTAGTTGAGAACGCCTACTAATTCATCTGCCTAGACTGTCCCAGTCATATTGGTGTCGGCTTTCAGTCTTACCAGATGCAGCTGAATACCGACTTCTTATCTGACTTTCGCAACCCAGTTAGTACAGGATAATATAATATGATACCATCTCACGCCAAGTCCAAGTGTTCGTCAACCGCTGTCTTCGTCGCATTATCGGCATCTACTGGCCCGAGACCCTCTCCAAGATGGAGCTGTTGGAGAAATGCCACGAGAGCCCGTTCGACCGCCAGATCAAGCGTCGCAAATGGCGATGGATTGGCCACACGCTCCGAAGGGATCACCATCACATACCCAAGCATGCTTTGGACTGGAATCCCCAAGGGAAGAGAAAACGTGACCGCCCTCGACAAACCTGGCGCCGCACCGTGTTGGCAGAAGCGGCGAACATCGGAATGACGTGGAGCGAGGTGAAGCGTGAAGCTCAAGATAGATCGCGATGGAGGAAATCTGTGGACGGGCTATGAAAAAACATGGGAGCCTTTCGGTCTGCCCAAGAGCGGGAGGGGTTATTTGATGATTAAAAAAAGGCTGAACTACAAGTAAAAACTGAGTACATGCAGTGTTGCTTACTTATTATTTGACTGAGACATCGCAATTTCATTGAAAACTCCTTTTTCCAATATTTTCAAGTTGTAGTCTCAAACCAAAAAATGGTTGCACTACACCTAAATTATTCAAGCTCGAAGTGACAACCCACATTAAAAAAAAAACTACAGATTTCATCAACCCAAAAAAAAATGTCGACAGATTAAATAAATCGATTTCTCAAGTAGGTACGGTTTTTGCACATCACTATTGTTAAAGCTCTCGATAATCTTGATCCATCGAGTATCGTTGACGATTGAAGAGGGTTATTCGCAAACCAGTGTACCATAAACGAGAAATAATCGGATCAACACAGGTAGGAAATGTATCCATCGAAAAATACCGCAAAAGCGTTTTTTTTTTCTGTTTGTACCACACTTTTTTTGGGAATGTTTATGTCACATGTTACCGTACACGTTACACGGTTTAAAAGGTTAAAAAACGTTGTTTTTGATGTGTACCGAATTTTTGGGATGTTTCCGTTACAGAATATAATATTACTAGTGATCCCCAAAGGGGTAGACAGAGGTACTTGAAAGTAAACCCACATTTAGTCATCAAGTTTAAGTTCATAGTGGGCGAGCCATAGATACTCGTATCACTATCACTATTATATTATATTTATATATATATATTAATATAAAACAAAGTCGCTTTTTCTGTCCCTATATCCCTATGTATGCTTAAATCTTTAAAACTACGCAACGGATTTTAATTTAATGCGGTTTTTTTAATAGATAGAGTGATTCAAGAGGAAGGTTTTAGTATATTTTTTGCACCCGTGCAAAGCCGGGGCGGGTCACTAGTAATAAATAAGGGGCGAACGAGACAAGTCATCAACTGCACAATTCCAGATTATTTTTAAGAATTTTAATTTTATTTTAATTTTATTTTTAAGAAAATTTAGAATATCACACATAATATTATAAAGGTGAAAGTTTGTGAGTGTGTATGTTTGTACTTCTTCACGTCTAAACGGCTGGAACGATTTTAATACAATTTCGTATGGAGTTAGCTGACACCTAGGATAGTTTTATCCCGATTTTAATTTCTCTTGGGTTTAATTATCGAACTGTCGCGGGTGTAGCAGCTGACAACAGCTTGTTCTCCATATTTCCATAATATAAACATTTATAAAATAGGAAAGAAACTCTGCACAATATCAACTCTGCTCTGGCTGAACAGATATTGATAAAATCTAGCAATCCGGAAAACCATGACCTGGGTTAGGACATAGGTTACTTATTTCCATCCTCCAAGCAAGGTAAACCGTGGCAAAAAGCTAGTGTCAACATACATCAGAGCATCTGAACTACTCCTCAAGTATGTTTCCTTGGCTGACTGACAGGAATTGACAGGAGCTGTAACTTGCTCGACTTGAGATCATCTTTATGAGATGCGACGAACTGTGAACGATAGTGTGTGGCCATTTATTTATTTATCCTCACATTGGTGGTTCATATTTTGATACGATTGCTGATGATGTGTAGCCGTGAATATTAAATGGAAGATAGCATACAATTATGGAAATCTTCAAGGGGAATTTGAACCAGAAATAGTTACAAATTGTAGAAGTCATCGAAACTACCTATAGCCCACGATTTACGTCCGCAAGAAATTATAAGAAAAATATTTTTTGAAATCGATTTAGTTAACAACAACAAACAGAGAAACAGACATTTTTTTATAAGAAAGTATCTATTAAGGATATACCTTCATATGCAATCAGCTTTTACAAAAGCGGTTACTTTTAAATTACAAACAGACACTATAATTTTTATTATTTAAATATTATATGGACTACAGAACTCCACCTGCTACAAATCCACACAATTATTTCTTTCGTTTCGTCCAAGTTGTTGTGTACACGCATGCTGGTTGGAAGTACTTAGCACCTGACGATTCCGTAAAACCTCACCATACACCATAATTGCCAAGCGGTTGGTCGACTCTTCATGTGACCAGAGGACTGGCCTATTCTTTGGTCAAAGAATCAGCATTGCAATCCAACGTGTGAATGCTGCCAGCCTTCTGGGCACTTTTCCTGTTGACAACAATGTAGGCGAAATTTTTGACGCCCTGTAATATTCATCTCTTTTTGATATTTGTATATCATTTAAAATAATTTTAGTTCTTTAAATCGTAGTTTGTAGATATTGTAAATAAATATTCCTACACCATGAAAAAGGTAAATTTTTCAAGTTACATCTGGAGCATTATTTTTATTCGCTTTCGGATTTCGGAAAAAATAAATTTTAGGTCATCTGCTTATTGTTGAGGATTGAGACTAAAACCATGAGTCCCCAACTATGTAACCTATGCGAATTTGAGTCGAATGTTAACCGCTCAGTGAAGGCTCTCACCAACAAGGTTTCTTCGCAAGCAAGTCCATTAAAAACCTAAGTAGGTTTTAAATTATGTGACAACTTTCCTCTAGATTAGAGCTATCAAAATTGCAAAAAATAATTCTACAAATTCGACTGATAGTTTACACGAGACACACGAGAGAGTTGCGGAGATAAATGCGTTCAAACATTTTATAAGCAAAGTCTTCAACTTTATTTTAAAGATATACATAGTATGGAAAAATAAGTAGTTACAAAACTAAAAAACCCGATTGAAAAAACTAAAAAACAAGCACATTTAAATTAAACAAAACTTGGAAGCAGGCGGGGTCCATTCTATTTTCATTTCACAATAATAAAAAAAAACGTAATGGTTTTTTTACCCAAAAAAAAACCAGTGACACTCGCACCATCAAGACGAATATTTTATTTTAATCGCTTTATCCGTTTAGGAGTTATGAGGGAACAAAGAAAAGATACATACACGCCAAACACATAACCCTCCTTTTGGTCTTCGCCGCAGTCGGGTAATTACACTCAGGAAAACAGTCGTTGACCCAAATTTCCATAAACCAGGCGAATGTAAAACTTCTAGTCAATAACATTGAGTATTCAATGAATATCGCTGGTTACATGTAAAACAATCTTCCATATTGGCCTTAAGTTATTCAAAGCTGTACCAGTTCAACTTTCTTGTTTTATTTGTTCATCGAGTTGCGATACTCTTTGTGTGGGACATGTTATGAAAGAAAGGGTTCGTAAACTAGGACGAAGGACCTTTAGTATCTCATGACCATACATATTAATACTCCCTTTAAAACAACTATCACGTCCCCTAAAATGTTTGAAATAAAATAGGTTTGTTAGATTTTACTTGCTAAGCAATACAGGCTTTGCGTCAATTTAATAGGAGAATATAATTGAGTTTGCTGCTATTTGAGTTTGTTGCCCAGGACAAATGTTTGTGTGATGAGCACGATCATTTGTTCTGTGTCTGGGTGTAATTTATCTATAATATGTATGTATTTAGAAATATATAAGTATTTTTATCAGTTGTCTAGTACCCATAACACAAGCTCTGCTTAGCTTGGGACTAGATGGCGTTGTGTGATAGTTGTGGAATATTATTATTATTATTATTTAAAACAGTTCCGGTTTCAGTTCTTGAGGAAGATATTTGAAAGAACCTTTCAGAAAATTTATGTGTTTGAAAAATGTCAAGGAAGGTAATAGATTCAACATCATCATGATTATTAGCCTATAATGTTCCCTCTACAGGGACTCAAGGCTCCTCTCTAGGAGTGGGATGGGCTATAATCTACCACGCGGGCCTAGTGCAGGTTGGCAGATGTCACATATCTTCGATTTTTCTGGTTCTAAGACATGCCCGTTTCCTCACGATGTTTTCCTTCACCAAAAACTAATATTTTAATGTTTCTATCATGAGAGCCAAGGTTACCGACATATCCCGAAGAATTGCCAAACTTAAGTGGCAGTGGGCAGGGCATGCTTGCAGAACGGATGGCCGATGGGGCCGGAAAGTTCTGGAGTGGCAACCGCGAACCGGAAGACGTTGCGTTGGAAGGCCTCCCACTAGGTGGACCGACGACCTTGTGAAGGTTTCGAGACGTACGGGACCTTGGACACTTGGGGGAGGCCAATGTCCAGCAGTGGACGTTTTTCGGCTGAAATGATAATGATGATGATGATGAAGTCTCTATCGATCTATTAAATTAGACCCTGTAAAGCGAAACTACTGAATCCGCTTCATCTCTCCACTTGCACCATATTATAAAGGGGATGTCAGAATATACGTCAAACGTCATCGGCCTGGAAGACGGCTCTTCGGTTCTGATACAGCCGTGTCTTATAAATATTATATCCATATGCCCTGCACCTTATATCGACAACATTGCCATTCTAATTCAAACTTTATCCTACACACGTTGGAGTAGGCTTTTGATTGGAAGGTGAAGTTTTTTATGAACGAGTTTATATCTGAGTCAAGATGAGCAACCAATTATAAGTCAAGTTTGATATTACTCTTTAGAATTTTGATTTCTTTCAATTCTTTTTGTATCGGTTTGACGAGTGAAGTGGTTATTTATAATTAAAATGGCGATTTCTGATCTCTTTGCATGTGATACGATTTTTAATTTTGTGTCGATCAAAGAGATTATGCGATTCTAATTTAGGATTAAATTTTATGTGAAGATTTGCTCTGCATAGCTGTGAGATATTTTAATTATTTGGACAGGTGTCAACGAATCTTGAAAACTTTACGGTTTTTTTTTATTGATTAGTCATTTAAATCCAAATACCTAAGTGAAATCATTGTACCTAATTTATTTTTAAAGAATTTTTTTTTAACCTTGAGTCGAAATAATTATTAACATCAACATCTGCTTAGCCTTTTAAAAATATTATTGAATTACTGACCGGTAGCTGAATTATCTATTCCTGCCTTTTATTTTTCAACCGGTTTCAGCTGAATAGATACATTAATGGTATCTAAGTTACATAGAGTGACAGCCTATATGACCACTACTCAGCAACTGGGTAACAACATTAATAACACTTTGTCTGTAACAACTGCCAAAGTTACGGCCGCGACATGTGGCTTATCTTTCTCAATATAGGTATTCGTAAACCGTTTAAAAGCTTGACTTATTTATAAATAATAGAGCATCGGTGGCCCAGTGGTAGTGGCCCCGACTCGAACCCAGTTCAAACTCAGGCCTTTGTTTTATTTATTTCATCAACCCTGCTCACAAAACGGTGAAAGAGAACATCGTGAGGAAATCAACATGTCCTAAAACTAAAAATTCGTAGACCTATGACTTCTACCAACCCGCACTGGGCATGTGTGGTGGATTATGGCCCTTTCCTCTCATAGAAAGATGAGGCCTGAGCCCCAGCTGTGGGAACATAATAGGCTGATCATGCTCTGTCATTTTCAGAGTGCACACTCGTAAATGGTGAATCTAATAAGATGCTATCGGACGCTTGGTGGATGCAAGGAATCGAATGAAATTATGCCCAGTAATTTTGTGCAATACTTAAAAGTGGTGGGTGGTCTATCGTGCGAAGGGACCACACATTACAAATTTGCGTAAGCATTGATGCTTTCAGAATGAGTGCAAATTTGCTTCAACAACGTGAACGTGAATGACGACATTTATAAAGATATGGTGATGTGATGCAGTTTGAGAGAAGTATATTTACTTATAGAAGAGTGAACTCCGATAATCTGAGCTCGTTCATTGATTGGCATATTATACAGGGTGTAAATCTCCACTTATTTAAAAAGTGCTCCTTTTGCGAAGTGCACCAATTGAGAAGCGCACCAGTTGCGAAGTGTGCCATATGAGAAGTGCACCAGTTGCTAAGTTCACCATTTGAGCATGGTGTACAAGTTGAGAGGTGCACCAAATGAGTCAAACCCACATTTTTGCTGGGAAACGACTTTTTTTTTGGGGTCAAAAATCACATATTATGGTAAAACTCAATGTAGCATTCTTAAAACATTGTGCTAGTGGATGGTTTGAATAGTAAACGGGTCATGAAGGTAATTTAAGTAAAGTTATAACCTGGAAACCTAGTATTTACAAAAACGGCTGTGAAAAATTTGGCATTTTGACCCCCAATATCTCCGTAACTAAGGGGTTTCCAGGTATGGTCTACAACAAAAAAAAATCGCAGTGATGGAGATTAAGTGCCCTTCGTTTGCGTTAAGTGTACTTTTACACAAGTTATAATATTTAGATCAAAGTCGTTTACTTTAGGTGGACCGATGACCTGGTGAAGGTTGCGGGGATCCGCTGGATGCGAGACGCACGAGACCGGTCAATGTGGTGACACTAAGGGGAGGCCTATGTCCAGCAGTGGACGTCTTTCGGCTGAAATGATGGTGATGATGATGATTTAGATCTATTTCTTACTGTATTTCCATATGTGAACTAACATAATATATCAGTAAGCCTGTAATCCTACCTATTAGTGCGCCCATATTTCGCCAGATATATTTAAGTTCCACGTAATAGGGGGCGACCTAATTCCCATCAATTGCGCACAAATCCAGGTTCCTTGACTACTTCTGAGAAATAACTGATGGGAAAACCTAATTACAATTTCCGGGACCCGCGCGGAAACCGAATCCAAGACCTCAAGCTCCTCGTCGGGGCTGCGGGATGTTGTAAGAAATACCGCGGCCACGACATAAAGGGCTAAGAAGGAACATGGCTGGTTTTTAGTCAGTAGAAGTCTGAAACTACCTTTCGCTCTGCCCAAGAGCGGGAGGGGTTATTCGATGATTTTACACTCGCCAAAAACAAAACACCTCAAGCTTTGCAGTCGCGATGGCGACCATTAAAGACACAAACAAGACACTGAACTAAGCTACAGTGTTCAAAGGCTTCATTGGATTTCATGGCTAACTAAATCAAAGATACATTATAACTTGCGAAACTACAGTAACAAAAACATCTTTTAAATTCAAAAGCCAAAGCTACAAACCCTTTCAATAAACTACGATCCAGTAGCAACAATCATTTAAAACATCGATTCAAGAATACTTAATCAGACTCCCATTCAGAGTCAATTCCACAAAGAATGAACAAGAAAACCTACCATTATTAGTCATTTATTTTCCAAATGACAATAATACGGCTACCTTATACGATCTGGCCAATAAAAATCAATACAAACATGAACTGGCCAGAATTCCCTGGTCGATTGTCTTGGGATGGTGTACGGGAAGTGGTCAGCTACTTTTGGTCCGTTACGTCTTGTAAATATGGGTTTGCAAAAAGATTATAAGTGATTGTTTATTGTATTGAATCGTTTATGTAGGGTCAGGAAAAAAATCGTAAAATTGGGAAATAGCACTAACTTTACTGAGTTCTTTTTTTTTAAATAAACCGGCCAAGTGCATGTCGGACCACGCACAATGTGAACTTACTAAACTGATTAACCACCCTGCCTACCTGCCTCCGAAAAATGATTTTTATTGTAAAAATAAAACAAACTTACAACTGAACTATTCAACGACATCCCACACAATGTTCTTTGGGTAAAAAAAAATATCTTCAATGTTTTACTTTAGCATTTTGTCGGTGTAACTCATTTGTATATTCATGCCAAATTACAGCTTTTTAGTACTAAGTGCCTTTGAGATATAGTGTAACCTTGAAATGTAATGTCATGTTGAATTAATAATAGATGGATTTAAAGCCATTGTCAGGATCTAGTACTACTAATGCAAAAACAACTCAGATTGTAACAAAAAGCGCGTAAAGTTTTATAAAACCTAGGATAGCATGTTAATCACGAATCAGTTAGGTAGGTACAGGTGTAGCGCTTATTTTGATCAACTATTGTTTAGTTGCCTGTACTAAAGGTCAAGTGTTTTGCTTTCTAACTGGGCTGAAATCCAGATTGTGGGCCTACAGGACAATTCCAAATTGTAAAATAACTAATAACTGTACGCAAGACCTGTCCTGAGCGGACTGGCCCATTACCATAGAATTGATTTATCTGTTCTGTGCCCATTATAATCGGTATACAAGTACCCTTAACGCAAACGAAGGGCACTTGTTGTCCCCACTACTGCGATGATTTTTTGGTTCTAGACCATACCTGGGAACCCTCGAGTTATTGAGATGTTGGGGGTCAAAGTTCCAAATTTTGCACAGCTGTTTTTGAAAATACTTGTTTTTCAGGTTATAACTTTACTTAAATTACCTCCGTGACCGTTTACTATTCAAAGCATCCACTAGCACAATGTTTTAAAACTGCTACATTGAGTTTTACCGTAAAATGTGATTGTTGACCCCAAAAAATATTCGTTTTACAGTAAAAATTTTTGCGTAGGGGTACTTAGTTTTGATGTACAGAATGCTTGGTTGACGTATGTGTGAAGGGTTAATTTACACCCTGTATTCCGAGTTTCATCCGTGTCTCAGAAAGCACGCTTAGTCGTTGGCAATCATTATAGGTAGTCAGTCCTAAAAGTCTGAGAACCAGCTTTACCAAGGGGTATCGAAGAACTGAGTACTAGGTCAGACAGTGTAGGTAATATACTGGTATTCAGTTGAATCCAGTCAGACTCGAAGCCGATTTCAACATAGTTACGAAAAAGCTAGGCAGTTGATAATTTACCTGTGCTAAGCGGTTGGCTTCAAATGAAGTCAACCGCTTAGCACAGATTCCTAGATTGGTATTTATTTATAAAACATTAAAGCTGTATTGCTGACCATACTGAAAACGGTAGGCAAATGAGTTGTGCGAGTGCCGATACCTGCGGTAGAGAACTTATTTTCATATTTGTCCCTCTACATTATTTATTACATTTGCTTTAGGGTTGCCAAAATAACCTACCATGTTAGTTAATTCCTAAATAATATCCCGTATCTCTTTTTTCGCTTTATCTGTTATGACTTTACCATACACGGTGGTAATTTAACTGTTGCTGGATCTTTAATCGTTGTCACACGATTTTTTTAAATCAATTTTCTTGATACAGCAACATAAAATAATCATATGCCTTTTTTTTTGGTGTGGGAAATCATCAAATAACCCCCTCCCGCTCTTGGGCAGAGCGAAAGGGAGTGTCAGACTTCTATTGACTAAAAACCACCCATGTTCCTTCTTAGCCCTATATGTCAAGGCCGCGGTATCTCTTACAACATCCCGCAGCCCACAACGTCCCGCAGCCCACAATAATCATGCCTGTAATCCAATAAAACTTAGAAAGTGGATTTCTTAATGTACACACATCCACATTTCCCCAATTATATTTAAGTCACATATCTTAGGGCCTACCACCATTAATGGGAAAACTTCATACTCAAATGCTACAGACAAATGAATATAGTTATATAAGCCAATAAGACTGCTTGACGTGACAATCGAACCCAAAGCTTTAAGGTCAGAGGTTGTGACCAACGAGGCAGTCTGCTCAGTGATACAGCAAGTCTTCATCTAAACCAGAATAAAAGTACTAATTGCAGTTGAATTAGTTTAAGTATTGCTATTTCTATTTCTCTGTAAATTAACCATGTCCCAAGATCTCCCGTACACACATCAGCATATCAAGCTTCCCGAAGGAGTCAAATAGTCCCAATCAACTTTGGACCTTATGAATTAGCGACAAAATTGAATATCTATTCGAGAAATTTGACAAATAGTAGTGGCTTGAGTACTGAGTAGTCTATTCTGATGGTCTTTATAAAGCAATCTCTGCGTCACACATACCCGTGTGACAATCTCCTTCAACCATACCTACTTGGACGCTGTCGGCCATTCATCATTATGAATAATACACCATATTTACTTTATTACCTTCCAAATATACAAATAAAGGACATTGAGTACCCGATAAACAATTAAGATAATATTTAACGAGCTACGTAAGGGGCAACCATGAGATTTGACGTGACCAGGCTTATTGTTCATATTTTTTAGTCTGCCGATTGTCCCATAAGCATGGTATTCAAATTAGAGGCGAGCATTGTGCAAGGAATACATCGCCGATGCTTGGCTGATCTTAGGGTGCGGTTATGTTAGAGGGACTTCGTATTAGAGTGAGAGATCTTTGAAATCGCAAAGTTGAATAATGATCGTATAAATGTTGCTTTTTATTTCTGGATGGGAGTAGAGTGTGAATTTTATACAGTTTCAAATTAATATATATAAATCAATGATATATTAAAACTATAGATACGTTGTCCAACTTAAAAAATGACCACATGAAATGAAGCCAATTGGCCACATCGCGCTTAGTTACGCACCAATCTCTCGTGCGACGCTACGTTTGTTCTTAATTTAAATCGTGAGTGTAAAACTGCGCAAAACATAAAAGAAACAGGCATCAACAGGCATCCCGCTGTACGGTGTCATATTTTCTTTTCCTTTCTTTACGCGTAAAAGTAGTTATATAATATTTTCGCCGTTTTGAAGCGCCGCCATGTTAGTTCATGACGTGTCTATATATAATACGTCATTGATATAAATACTATAGATGTTTAAACACAATTGTGACGGGATTAGTAAAGGGATGTGGGTTGTTCGTAAGGCATACCGCGACCTCGGCACAAAGGGCTAAGAAGGAACATGGGTGATTTTTATTTATATATATATATATTTTTTAGTTTTTACCGCTCTACCCAGCGCTGGAGGACTTATTTGATGATTTCCTACCCTCCAAAAATAGAGGATCAGAGAAAGTCGGTTATGATAATTATTTTAGTCAAGTCTTCATTGTTACCAAGCGTTGTCACATCGATCAGTACTCCTCGCTTCAACATTTTATTTCACATAGACACACACACACATACACACACACACATACATACATGCACATGTGCACACATGTACATGTGACATACTCATAGGCCCGTATAATACGTCGAGAGACGGTGCTCGGAGAAGAACCAGCAAAAACTCCATGTCTACTCATTTAAAATTAGAATATTGGTACCTATTTTAGTATGGGTGAACAGCGTAGGACCAACAGTAAGAAGTGGTTTACTAAAGCCGTTGCTAAAGCTAAGGACTACAAGCTTTTCGTATACCATACTTAAGTAAATTATCTGTAGTTGATTCATACCTCTTGGTTAAACAAAATTGACACTTTTTCTAAGAAGTCTACTACTAATAAACAATCTTTCTTCAAACGTATTCGGCACTGTGTCCGCAACTCAACATCTTGAATAATTATCCTATTATGTATCGCATTCTAAACAGATAGCTCTATTTGTGCGGTACGCTGAATCTTTGTTTTTCTTCTACATTATCATTTTTGTTTAAATTTCGACTGTTCTAGAGTAAACGACGTTTACTATGGTCTGATTCCTTGCCACTCCAGGTATCAAAAACTTAATGATTGAGATTGTTACAAGTTTTCTTGATATCTGAATTTTGTTAAAAATAAAATATTGTGTAGTAGGTAGAGACTTCCATTTATATGACCATAATTATTATAATATAATATGGTTAAGCACATTTTACCAGTTATCTGTTTTATGTCCCATGAAATAAAAGGTGGTTTACTGATCTTGATTACTTGGAACTTGTACTATTTGGTACACTTCTGCCAAAGATGATAGGATTATAGATGTGATGTCATGTTCAAAATATTTGAACAGAGATTTTTCAGGTTTTTACAACTGAAGCCCGAACCCTGTCCGTTTATCTTTCAAACCGTACACCTCAAATATGTCCGAGAAAATTTTAGGAAAAATTCTGTTGTTCGCCAATTCACATCAAAGACCCAATGTAGGTACCATCACTTTTTACAACAACGAAAAAATGGGCAAACACACAGTGGTACACAACCTTTTCTTACCGCAAAAAAGTTTTCCGTGGGCCAACTGGGCATTTTTCCCTCCCGCCATACAAACGAACCGCAGTGTTTAAAATACAGAAAAAAAAAGTTGTCGGCACTCGCTCCAACCGACAAAAGAGGATTTTTTATTTTATATTCCAAATATTAAAGGACATCGTTAGCGGTTAGCATTTGTTAAATATCTGAAATATTTTTGTGAGCTTTTAGGGCTTGAGTTTTTTTTTTAGCAACGGCACGCGAACGAGTTGTCTTGTTTAAGTGGGGTGTTTAAAAATAAAGTTTTTTTTCGCCCAGCGCTTATTGTTTCGTGAGAGTTGCAACCTTTCACCGCAAAGGGTGTTATAAGTTCTTGAAAGGAAAGTTTTTAATATTTTTTTGTCCAGATGCTTGGACGCTTTGTCGCTCTGTGTGGTTGGAGATTTGTTCTATTTGTGCTGTCTTGCATTTGTGGTTAATTGTCTGTTTTGCTGGATTAGTTTTGTTTGATCATGTGATGGATTCTTTGTACATGCCACTCAGTCTCTTCCCACGGGAGAAGATGAAGAGATCTTATTGCGAGAATATTTATTTAGCTTAGTCTCACTAGCGTTATGTAAGTCCGACATTGCTGGTGAAAAAATATTTTTAAAGGTTCTTTTTCAGTAGCAAAAAAACCGCACCATAATATATCTAAAACATAAGTAGCATACGATAGAATCGATACAATTTAAGGTGCAAGATAATGACTACAGACACAAATCAATAATTAAAATGTATATAATAATCACATCACACTAATATTATAAAGGCGAAAGTTTGTGAGTGTGTGAGTGTGTATGTTTGTTACTTCTTCACGCAAAAACTACTACACGGATATGGATGAAATTTGGTACACAGATAGTTTATAACCTGGATTAACAAATATGATATTTTTTATCCCGATTTTATATTCCCGTGGGTTGTGCGGGTGAAGCCGCTGGCAACAGCTAGTAAAAAATATAAAAAAGAACATAATCAGTTAACTAATCTTGGAGAAAGAACATAAATAACAAACATTGTCTTGTGTTCAACTCAGCGACCAACTATTCTTATCATTTAAGTATTAGTAAATGGAGTAGTAAGCTTATTTGCTTCTATCATAAACATTCAATGAAAACACGAATTTCACCGTCTTTCCTACCTTACTAAGTTCCAAAACTTCTAAATCAATTAACCCCACACTAAGCCAAACGAGAACGCTTTAATATTAACACTAGTACCTCTGAAATTCAATGAACTATATCAACATTCCCGATTGAGCCCCCGGGGCGTTCCACACGTGCAAATGTCATGCAATATGTTGACAATTGCACCTTCACTTGCCAACAGGTGGTAGTGTTCAATCAGGTGGGTTCAGATTGGGGTAGTAGCTGGAGTGAGTACTTGCTCTAGTAACTCGAATGGTCGAGTTGAAGTTGGAAAGATCTGGAGTGTTTATGGCTGTTAAGGTTTAAAACGGTCATCATCAATCTGCTTGGGTTTTTCCATCTTAATTGGGGTCAGTTCACGTCTTAATGGATGCAGCTGCATACTAGTATTTTACATGGAGTGACTCCCGATCTGACCTCCACAACCTGGTTACTGAGTTACACTAACCAATGCTGGGACAGGTTGACCAGTCAGACCTTCTGGAAACTGACGGCATAAATCGACTTTTTCTTCCATAGTTTTCTACTCTGACACGTCATTTCAGACCTCTTTTCTTGACGCACATTAATTATTTTCATCCATCCACATTCATACCCAAAACTTTCCTCACGACTTGTTCCTTAGTCCTCCGCATCACATGTCCATACTACGACAGTCGATAACCACACAACTTTTCAATCACTGGCGCCACTTTCAGGCTTCCTCTTATGTAGTATCCTTTTTTTCAAAGATCATCAAAAAACTCCTCCTGCTCTTGGGCAGAGTAAAGGGTAGTGTCAGACTTCTTCTGACTAAAAACCACCCATGTTCCTTCTTAGCCCTTTATGTCAAGGCCACGGTATCTCTTACTATAACCCGCAGCCCCGATCCTCAATCTGCCTTAACCATCATCATCTGCTTAGCCTTTTCCTAATAATGTTGGGGTCGGCTGCAAGTCTAATCAGATGCAGCTGAATACCAGTATTTTACGTAGAGTAACTGTCTATTTGACCTCCATGCTCCATTTAGTATTTTTAGTCTGGCTTAAATCTCAGTAGTCAATCAAGTAGCTAGCCCCGTCCGAACGCAGCACAGTGCATAGCATCTAATTCTCAGCGGAACGTCTCCGGTACGACATTAGACATTACGTTACAACTTAGTTCAAGTGCTCTCTGATTTGTTCGCACTTACACGTTATCTCAATGGCTTTTGTCACTTTCCCAATTTGACTTGGGATATTCGAGAATGGAGATTTAGTTTTGTTTGAAGTCAAATCGAAGGTATTTGTGATTGTGTATTGTGAAGTGTTAGGGCCTTCTAGTCGTCACGGTTCATCTAAGGCAATTAGCTCTCTAATTATGAATTGGATCAGAAATGGCTCCTAACAATACTGATAACCGAATCTGAAGTGATTAGATAGAGGAGTACTTAATAATACAACCATGATTCGTCAGTAATGTTTCAAGTCCCATTTAATAGGCATAGGGCGAGCCTAATGCCGTTAACCGGGCACAAATTCGGACTCCGTGGACTGCCACTGAGTAATTCCTGACGGATAATTCCACTAACACTTTGCTTGACCCGGAAAACCCCTTCTTATTCAGCAGTGAAGGAGACCAAGGCGTCACAGTTCATGTTAGGCAATTAGCTATCTAATCATTATTTGGATCAGGAAATAAATTGCTCTTACCAATACTGATCACATTCTTCACAAGAAAATGCTGCTTCTCGATTAGAAAGATCTTATCTTGATTTAGTACTACCATTAATTAAATCACCAGATTGAAAGCAGGTCACACAAAACGTATGGAGAAAGGTCTATGGGTTCAAAATTTTTGACGGAATGTTTGGCGAACAAATATTTGTATGACCTACAGATAGTTATTCCGGGTCTGGGTATTTGTGTATAAGTGAGTTTAAATGTTTGTGAACGCACCCACGATACAGGAGAAATTCCTAGTGTGGGGCAACGTTTTTTTTTAAAAAAAGAAGAAAAGAAAGAAAATACAAAAATCGTGAAACTTAGTTCTAACTCAATAAATGAGAAGTTGAGCATGATTGAGGCATGATATCATAGAGGGTAAGGCATAAAGAAATATGTTTACCAGTCTGAGTTGCCGTGTGTTTGGTAATGGTAACACAATTTTACCAACCACACGCGCAATGTACTGTGTGCACCGTGTAATCGCGCAGGCAAGACTGTGGTGAAAACTGTGCGTGTGGTAGGCCCATAAGTCGTTCCTAAAACTACATATAAATCGTCGTTGAAGTTCTAACACCACGTAAATCAATCTTTGGCGGTTTTGACATTTTGATGCAGCTTGTCAGAAAATCGCAAGACGCGTTGTTCCAGCCAACCAGAAACAAGAAACTTTACTATTTAATTTAAAGGGAATACAAATTAAACAAAAAGATTTGCGCTGTTACCACCACGGTTTAACTATGCAGTTTCATCACTCTCCTGTATAGTTGCTTTTTTTAACTTCTTCGTCATTTGCCTAGCCTTTTCTCAACTAAGTTGAGATCGGCATCCAGTTTAACCGCATTCAGTAGTAGTTCACCTAGTATTCAGCTGATTTGAGCGACTAAATGTAAAAAACCAAAACCACACACATACCACACCCAAAAATAAACATATCTATCTCCAATCTTAAAAAAGCATAATCCAGAAATATGTCGCTCAGATAACATGTCATTACGCTCTCCACGCTCTCCACGCTCGGCTAGCGTGGTGCGCGTAATTTTTATCGTTCTGCTCGCATCTGAAACTTCAGGATTAATGATCCAGCGCGTCTAGTCATACGGTTCCGCCGAATGCCGTAAAAACGCTATGCGCAATTCAGTTTTGTTGGAGGATGAGTGTCAATATGGAGACGGTAGTTTTTGTGTTTTTTCTTTTGAAGTACAGACATTTTTGAGGTAGGTATAGTATTTTGGCGATTTAAGGTAGTGATGAAGAGATTTTCTAATTAGTACAACCAGACCAGAGTTGGCTACGTTTTTGGCGTGTATTTTTGTTAATTTATATCTTAGGTTCTGTTTTTAGATTGAAGCAGTAGCAATAGTCTAATGGTAGACCGTTGGACTGCTCAATCACAGGTTACGAGTTTGAACTCATGACACGTACCTCTCACTTTTGGATTCATGTGCGTAAACTATTACTTGCTTAAAACATTGTGTGAAAATCAGAGGGCGGCATAAAAACTCTGACACCAAACTAGGCACTAACCACAGAGAAGTTCTATTTTCGTAATTCAATTAACATAATTGTGTTATCCATAATAACAGGACTGGTTAAAGCAGGAAAATGTTAAATGTCACCTATTGCTGTTTTTTTGGATTCAAATGAAATTACCATCACTTTAGTGCACCTGCTACTGATTTGTAATTTTTACTTCAAACTCTTTTATGTTACGTCGTGTTTACTTTTACACACTTTTCGGGTTATTGCATACACGTTTCTACTAACTACTACACTACCAGAACGATTACTATTACTTTCTAGTTTTACAAATGTTCTCCAAATAAAAACTACTTCTCAATTCTATTCACCCCTAGCTAGATGCCACATCCACTGCACCCTCGCCTAGATCCACGTCATCCGACCTTTAATTGCTCTCATCCTGATACGGCTGGTATATCGAGCGAGAAAATGGGTTTTTCGCTGTGGTAACCGCTAGCAACTTTGTACTACGGCACATTATCGGATTTGCTAGCAGCTCTGTAGCTCTGTGTGATTCCATCTATACTTGTCGCGTGTACTGTGACATAGTTGTCTGATGTGATTTAGATTTGAGAATGTATGTTTGGATTTTTAATGGGTTTGAGTATTTGTGTTATGTTTGTTTAATTCTAGTACTGTGTCTAGTGCGTTTGTGTTAAACCTTGAGGTAATAGTTTGATTTCCAAGTCAAGCAGTGTTATTGGGTATTTCGCTGTGGCAACGGTTAGCAACTTTGTACTACGACACATTATCGGATTTGCTAGCAGCTCTGTAGCTTTGTGTGATTCCATGTATACTTGTCGCGTGTTACTGGTAATGTGACATAGTTGTCTGATGTGATTTAGATTTGAGTATGTATGATTGGTTTTTTAATGGTTTTGAGTATTTGTGTTGTTTTTTTTTTTTTTTAAACGTACGTTTATTTCATTAAAATCATGTGTCTAGTGTTATTTTAATCAATATACAGCTTACTACTAACACCACATGAGTAGACATACTTAAATTGAATAATCGTTGTCGCAACTCTGATCTATGCGTTTTTATGTTCTAAATACAGCTATTGGTGTACAACAGTTATTAAAATATTGTGACAAAGATTAAGAGGATGAATGTGGGGAGTATTAAACTATGGAAAGATCAAAGAATCAAAGAAGATCGAAGAATGGATGGACTAGAAACTCAACAACCTAATGAAATGTGACTAACAGTCAAGTATATCAGAAGACAAGCTAAGTGGACCTAAAATTATTTGCTAAAGCAGATTTTGAGTTACTAATTTTGTCATTTCTCAGGATAGCTATCAGTTATTATTTGTTTAGAATGCTACAATAGTTGAAAATCACCAATAAATTGAGTGAAATTAAATATTTGATAGCCTCTATATCTGTAACTACCCTGTGCAAATACGAAATAGCCTGCAGCCACTCATCTGAACATATAGACGAGCGTATCGAACAAAACCTTAAAAAAAACACTGTTATTAAATGTTCATTAAGCTGCGACAACAAACTTATAAACAAATCACCATCAAGCAATATTCACTCCTAAACACAAAGAAATAGAATTGAAGCCAACTGCATTAGCAACTTCGTTACTTACTTTACATAAATGATGAAGTTATTTGCAGTTTGTTTAGAGGAAATTGAATCTTATGTCGGGGGAGGAATTGTGAAAGCGGTGGTATATTTATTGGTAAAATAAAAGCCGCAATTGAACGAAAGGTAACTAGTGATTTTGAGGTGAACCGATTTGGATTAATGAATTAAATACACTTGTATGCCTGCGTTTACGTTCGTTCGTTAAAAATATGTCTGAAGCATCTACTTAAAACAATATTGAGGTTCATATAAGGTTATTGGGAGATTTGTAATGGTTAGTCTGAGTATTTCAAATTAGAGTGATGAGGATGATGAAAATTATGAATAAAAATATGAAAGAATATGTGAAATATTTGGGACACGAATACCTAATAATTCGAGTTCTTCTACGACCACAGCTCTGAATAATAACCCAACATATCATACTTAGAAGAATTGGTTTCACCTAATCGAATATATGCCATTATTAATGTCTACAGATCAAAGTTAAGTTAATCAGGGCCGGAAAAATTCTGTCTTGAAATTGTTCGATAGTGTTCAAGGTGGAGCTTAGAATGAGGTTTCAAGGAAGGTACCGGGCCCCTTATTTGTACAAAATATTCCGAGAATAATTTTTGCGCAATGTTAGGTACCTAGTTTGATGTGAATCATGTTTTTAACGGCTTCGTAAAGGATGTAATTGTGTAACTCTGTATTTCCAAATCTGTGAGTTACTTAATTTCTACAGATAGGTAGGTACGCATGTACCTATATAAACTACCAAAAATAAAGAAAGTAATTTGGTACCATTGAAATGTCTCTGCTTTAGTTCCAAATCTTCCCAAATCGGTAGAACGAAAAATCTACCAAAGATTAATGAACCTATTTTATCCGCACATTAGCATCGAACCGAAAAATATTTTAGGGCAATTAAAATATGGTCTGTTTTTTGTTGCAAAAGGGACAAAAAATCACGCGTGACGCCTCGGGAGAGGGGTGGGTGGGATAGCAAGCGTGCATATCTAAATAATTATACGGCGTTAACGGATAATGATTGAAAGGTCTTCAGATGTGGCCACAGAGTAGTTTTTGAGATAGAGATTTTGAAACTTTTGGCTTTGGTGTGGAAAAGGTTTCTCTTTTTGTTTTGTGTGTGTTATGTATTAATTAAATTGTTGCCTTGCAGTTGGGAAGAGACCAATTATGCTAGCTACTTTTTGCAGTTCCGTACTTGGTTAAGTTGTTTGATTTGTGGGATACATTTTTATTTACCTCTGCGATTGGAAAGAGGAGGATGATAATATCTTACTGTTATTGTTTGTTACTCTTATATATAGGGTTTCCATCTCGGTAGGTATTACCGGAGTATCCTGTGGAGCACTAATCGAACTCTACGAAGCTGCGTGCTTTAGCAAATCTTAACTACGATTGTTTTGTAACTTTAATATGACGCAAAACAACTGTCCCGAAAGTATTACAACATAAGATCATCATCTTATAAATAAGCACATACCTACCGTTTTGAGTTGCAAAATCTGTTCAGATTTTTGTAACTGAGCATTATTCTAAGTATTTTTTTATCTCATAATTCAATCAATTTACATAACCCAAATGGCTTCCATACATTTTTACGTTTCGCTTTAAATTACGCAAAAAAACCAGTAGCAATATCACTTGAAACCAGTCTAATAAAACATTCATACGGTCATACGGAATTAATCTTGTTAAAAAATCAAAATATACGCAATAATAATGGTGGTGTGTCTATACTACATATACCTAAATACGGCCGGATTATTACCCGGTACATAATATTCTAAAACACGACACTGTCCACTTTCTTGTTCCGAGAAAATACATAGTCGCGCGCGCACTTCATTGGAATCGATCGGGCGTAACATTTCCTATCTCCCTCACTCTTATCCTCTCAAACGGAGGAGACACAAGAGCGAGGAGCACAGATATAAATCCTACCGATCTATAAGCCACGCCCCACAATCGATCTGATAAATGAAAAACCCGTTTGGTGCGCGGGCGCAATGATTTGAATCTCGTCATGACTTGATGTTCGTTTCGCGATTACTCGTGCGCTTCGTTGCTTTGTATTTAAAATTATCTTTATTACCCCATCCGTGGGAGTCTTAAATCTCGCATTCAAATGTTTATTACTACATGACTCATAATTATGTACGTTTTAAATGTTCAAACGTGAATCTCTCTGATCCTAGGCAGTGTGTGGGGTCAATGTTAGTTCGTTGACATGCTTATTGAGTTAATTTTGCTATTTTTGTACGCTTTTTTCCAAGTTTTAATAGTCGAATGAGTCGTTTTTTGTTGCATGAAAAAATAGTGAAGATCATTTAGATCGTGCGATGCACGATTTTTATTGCTGCCAAAACCACGTTGATTTTTTCCTCCTAAACATAATCTTATGTATAAACATAATAATAATAGGTAGGTAACCTGCCACCGTTTGGTTGCAATCGTAACTTTAGCGCACGAAGTCCTGGGTTCAATATCGATGTTTCCTGACTAAACAAAAATAATTCTGTTGAGTCCGTCAGTTAGATTATCGAAAAATATTGAATACATATTTTTTTATTTTATCAAATTAATAAAAATAGACGACAATAAAACGTGTCAAAGATCGTGAGTGGGGGCTGGTGACGTCACTCTCTGGTAAATGATGTACCAAACTGTGAGGTCGCGCGACTGACTGAAAAAATACGTGTCCAATATTTTTTGGAAATCTATTTGACGAATTAATTACCTAGATTTTTTTCTGTCAACTACACTAATCCGGGTATATTGCTAATCGGATTTTCCATCTTGAATTTACCAGTAGTAGGTACACACAGAGTATTGATTTGTACCCGGTTGACGGGATTAGGTGCGCCCCCTTTTACATTGGACTTAAACATATCTGGCGAAATGTGGGTGCACTATCTATTAAGTACCTACACTTGCCTGACCCTTCGGGCATAAGGTACAGAAGTGATGTTGTGTTATGTTACGATTCGTTCTCTTCTATTTTCGCTCGTCCACGTTTGTCTTTTTATTCACAGCACAAATACAAGAACAGACTACTGCTAGAGCTCTTAGGTAAGTATTTCGTACTTAGGCCAATTTTTTAACCATATCGTGCCATCTTTACCTAATTAATTTTACACTGAACTTTTAGAAGTTAAACCATTTAAATCTGTTTTATTTTAGAAGGTCTTCTTAGAGTTACTGTTTATTCATTTTCTGCGTTTTATTCCAGCACAAGATGTCTAATCGTTGCTACGTAGACATTTGGTTCAAACAACACTCCAACGAAAACTAAAATTATTTCAACAAACACTACAAATAATAGATTTCAATCCTAACTTTACGCTACTCTGCGATAGATGGCGCTACTAGCCTCACAAATCAACAATCAACTCCCGCGCAGAGCACACTAGCGCCATCTCTTGTCAAGCTATGGAAAACAACGCCACTATCTTCGACCAATTTGATCAGAGCTCCGATCCATGAAAGGGGTTATGGGCAAAGGGCTTATCAATGTCTGGTCATCAATAATTCGATTTTAATAGCAGTCGGAGAGGTTTGATACATTCGTATCGTCTGTAGAATTACTTTTACCTCGAATGATTGCTTGAATGATGTCTGATAATTCGTATGAAGCATGCGCAGCCTGATTGCGTTATTTCTTATAGCATATTTTATTGATGTTCCCTATACAGATATTTATTACTTGGAGATGTGTCGTATTTCTACGTCTATCTTCAGGTGCGTCTATTTGTGGATAATGTAATGTAGGATGGATCCGGTTGAATTTTATGAGTTCGCATCAGTCATCCTCTTTTCTTATGAAATTGCAAAGGCAATTAAAATAATAATGGTGCTACGATTCCTTGGAAAAAATGTTTTTATACATTCGCTCGTCTATTAATGATTCTCTCTCTCTCTCTCTCTCTCTCTGATGATTCTTTCTTTCTCTCTCTTTTCTCTCTTCTTCTCTATTGATTCTTTGTAATTTGCTGATGCCTTCATATCCCAATTTCCTTCTTAGGTTAGTACCTAACCACCACTTGACTGCCTCTGCTAATCTAGTGGTTAGCAGAGGCAGTCAAGTTTTTGAATGAATGTGCCTGTTGTATAATTATTTATCACATCAGTGGCTTCGGTGAAGGAACATATGGTGATAAAACCAGCATCTTCTTTTTTTTTACGTGTCGATGATCTCAAATTGTGTTAGACCAGTATGTAGCCACCTGCACAGCTCTATCATTTGCTTCGAGTAAGTCCTGAAAGATGCAAATAGTTGTGCAGGATGGACAGGATAGGAGGTAGCGCATATCCTGCAGAGGGGCTTCAAACGGGTTTGGGATCGATCGAGGATACCCCATTTGAACAGATTATATCTACTGCGGCCAACATGGTCTCGCAATTGGTTAAGAGATTTCCAGATTGGCCACTGCAGTTCGTTTCCGAGCAATAAGTGTTCTTACGGGTTGATGAAATGTGACTTGTGAAACCAGCATGACTGAGAGATATTTTTCAACGGCATATAAAGCCAAATCAGAGGCCAAGGACAGACAGGTATAGAAACTATACTACCAGGTTAGGCACTACTCACAAGATAAAGAAAGAAAGGCCATTTTAGGAAAACTGAAGACCTACAGTAAATGGTGTAGTCCTTTGGTGTTTAAAAACTGGAGAACTACAGTAAATAGTGTAGTACTTTGGGTTTGAAAACTGGAGAACTACAGTAAATGGTGTAGTCCTTTGGTGTTTGAAAATTGGAGAACTACAGTAAATAGTGTAATCCTTTGGTGTTTGAAAACTGGAGAACTACAGTAAATGGTGTAGTTCTTTGGTGTTTGAAAACTGGAGAACTACAGTAAATGGTGTAGTCCTTTGGTGTTTGAAAACTGGAGAACTACAGTAAATGGTGTAGTCCTATGGTGTTTGAAAACTAGAGAACCACAGTAAATGGTGTTATCCTTTGGTGTTTGAAAACTGGAGAACTACAGTAAATGGTGTAGTCCTTTTGGTGTTTGCGTCATTCTCATTACCCATGGATAGCCAGAGATTTTAATTTTCACAAATATTTTTTTTTGCACTTAAAACATTTTCTACGACACAGTTGGCGTAGTGGCTGAGCGATTGGACTGCTGCGCTGCGTGTCGCGGGTTCGAATCCCGGACGGAACAAATATTTGTGTGGCCTATAGATAGTTGTTCCGGGTCTGGGTATTTTGTGTATGTGAGTTTTAATGTTTGTAAACGCACCTACGATACAGGAGAAATTCCTAGTGTAGGGTAACGTTTAAAAAAAAATAAAGCCTGTAGTGTATCGAAGTCTCATCATGATACTTTAAACTGAAGAAAATGTGATTATAATAGTTTCACCGTGTTTGAGCCATACCAGGTAAATGCAGGCTATTTGAGCACTGAATTATTGGCTTATGAAAGTTATGAATGATGGCAACTATTAATTGAAATCTTACGATATTATAATCGTGAGACCGGTATAAGCACGATGTTAATATTATTTCATGGAAAATGAGATAAAAATTAATCAAACAAATGTAAGTCGCTGAATTGTCTTGTGCCATCACTGTAGTTGTCGATTGAATTAGGTACCTACTTAGATCTTAGATATAATATGGTTTGTGATACATAAAGGGTGTAAAAGTACCCTTAACGCAAACAAAAGGCACTTGTTCTCCCCATCACTGCAATATTTTTTTTGTTTTAGAGCAAACCTGGAAACCCCCTAGTTACGGAGATATTGGAGGTCAAAGTCACAAATTTTTTTCAGCTGTTTTTGGAAATAATTTAAGCTTTCAGGTTATAACTTTACTTAAATTTGCTCCATGACCCGTTTACTATTCAAATCATCCACTAGCACAATGTTTTAAGAGTGCTACATTGAGTTTTACCGTAAAATGTGATTTTAGACCCCAAAAAAAAAGAAGTCGTTTCCCAGCAAACATTTTTGCGTAGGGGTACTTAGTTTGGTGTACACAATGCTTGGTTGATGTATGTGTGAAGGGTTAATTTACACCCTGTATAGACTGGAAGCCGTCCCCGACACAGTTGGGTAAAGGCTAAGCAGATGGTAACTCCTAGAAAACACAGAGCATAATTAAGTCTAATAATTCTTATCGATATCAGTATGACGAAAGACAATACAAATTGTAATTCAAGTGATACAACACATCAAACCCGAATCACTCTAAACCTCTACCTATATTTAGTAGGTACTCAAATAATCTGAAAGGATCACACTCATCGGATCAAAAATCCAAAAAGTCATATCAATTTATCAATAAATAAAAAACACCGGACTCAAACCCAAGCCCCATGACACGGCAGATTCGAATGCTTTATGATAAAAAATCGTCGGGTTGTCATTGAGGTCAATAAAAGATTAATTTTGATGTTCAGTAGCTGACGGCTTGATGGCTACTGGGTTCGACAGATTACGGTAACAAAAAGTACATTTGGAAATAAAATTTGTGAGTTTTGTTTTGGTTCTTGGTGTGTATATCATTGGGCAGATTAAAAATTGGGACAATGAGAATAGCTTCGAAACTAATCGTTGAAAGTGCTCAGAATACAGAAAAAAGAAAAATAAATCAAAAATCCTATCAGTTACGTTGATGTCTCAATAACAGAACTTGTTACCTTTTCTTCGATTCCTGTCACAGATTTACTGACAAGAAATAAATATACAATTGACTAGTAATTTATCTGCGTCTTCGTCCACAAAATTTGTGATATGTCGGATATTAATTATGCATACTCGTAATCTGTGTATCTGGGTCTCGTATTAAGGCACGACAGATACGAACTCTTGCAACTAATAATGATGGGCAAAGTGGCGAGAATGGACGGGAGTTAAGAGCGCTGCGGAACGTTTTAGACTGGCGAAAGGTCGAATCGGATATGCGGAGTTGACTGCCAACCTTCACTAGTTGGAGAGGCACTTGAAGAGAGACAGAGATACTAGTAATGTAAAGTAAATATAATTTACAATCATTATAATAAAAAAAACTTCACCATGTCGACCGTTCCTGTCATTTTAGCATCCTGAGAATTCACCAGGTCCATGATCAAATACGCAAAGAAATACAAGGAGGTACTCAACATTTTGAGAAGGCTCCAGAATTATCACAGACTAAGTTTAGTCATGTCGATAAATTCATTTTGGAAGCTTACCAGAACATGCAGAATAAAACTGAACGGGATCTCCATATCTTGATTCCGTTTGAGAACTGTCAATATTCCACAGCAATGACCTTATTTAAGCTTAGGTTAAACCAAACAGAAGCCAAATAACAAAACCTACACACCCAAAGCTTATCGCTAACTAACTATAAAACTAACAATTAACACTGTCAACAGGATGTTGTCCTATGGACCAATTTCCTCTCGACTCGGTCCTTTGTACCGAAACACATCGTTACCATACAATAGAGGACCAAATTGTCGCTCTGATCCCCATAATGTATCGATTTGAATATTTTAACGGGTAATTCTTTAGGGTTTAAAATGGTGGGTCCTATTGATGGCAAATTGGTACGTTAATGATGTATTCAATTGAGATATCTTAGATGTTGTTTGAGTTGAGATTTTTATCTGTTTATTCTTCTGTTTTAGTTTCAGACTTTAATAAATTTATGTTTTTCACTAAGCAAGTTGGCTATTTAACATATTTTGGTCCTTAAACGAGAGAGGATATTATGAAGTTTCCTAACCGTTCTTCTTTATAGAGATCTACTATTGCTTTGGAATAGGCAACTTCAGTAGTTTCACAGTTTGTTTTACCTTGTAACTGGGATTGTAGCTAAATTTAACTGATGTCTTTGTTTAAACAATTCAAAAATGCCTGTAAAACTACTAGAATGGTTCGATTTTGATTGAGAGATGGAATATTTCATTTTGGGTTTTATTTTTGTGCACGTCAACTAACAGATTTCTACAACATCGATAGGGTTACAACAGTGGCTTTATACAGGCACCACAAAATCCAAGTGCAGTTTCGCAAACTGTAGAACAGTCAATGACGAGACACCATAATTTGTAGTACCGCAAACACTTAGTTTAATTTAATTTATCAAACATGGTCTAGGAATGTCTTATAATCATTTTTACGTTGCTGTTTATTAAGGAAATGGTATGTTTGTAATGTTGTATACAAAGTTAAATATCAAACAATGCCCAAAGGTTATCCAAGGCATAACTGAGTAACAATAAATTGACAATAATAACGCCATAATAGATCATAACAGACTAACCACCGTACTATTTAACAGGGCAAAGATAACCACAATTAAAGGAAAGGGAAGCCATAAAACTATTTAAACAGAAGCTATACCAATCAACATGGTACACACGACAGCATAAGTATTACTATTGGTACTTCACCAGTGTTAGCTGAACTCATAGTAGGTACTAAAAGATAATAAACTGTTAGGTCATCTTATACAGGAAGTGTATACTTGATACGCTGTCTTAATTATGTATTGTTGAGATCGTTTTTGCTGTACCACCTGTTTCACTCTCTTGCCTCTATCCCAACAGGTCTTCTTCTTCAAGACTTCAACTGAAACTTCACTCAAAGTTGAGTCATACTAAACCGGAAAAAATGCATACGGAGCCTGTTGCAGGATACTACCAAATCCTAGACTAAATCTTCGGTCAATCTATGCTATCTACAATCAGTCAGCATTTTCTTCGCCAATTCTTAAGTTAGAAACTATCACATAGCCAGTGGTATTCACCCGAAGGTTGACAAAGCAATAACGAGGCCAACCATACAACACGTCAAACACAATGAAAATTAACACCACCACGTGATAAAATTTAAAACGTCTCAATTCTTTGATCGAACTAAGCGTTGGTCTGATGATTGACTTCCTCAGCGTGGGCTGGCCAGCATCGGATTATGTTAACAAGATTAGATTGTTCTTAATGGCTGTGAGACGACTGAGGCGTCGATTGTTATAATTAATGAGTCATGTCGTTATCAGGTCACGAGGGCTGATATGGGCCTTTTGTCTGCACTAGGCGTTGGAGTTTAATGTGGAGCAGATGCTAGCATAGATTAGCTAACAGATTGTGAATATGACATATCAGCATTCCAGACTGGAGTAATGGCAATAAATTTGACTGTTTTTAAATTTGTTCATACATACGGCTCGGTAAGCGTTAAGTCGTCGGTCCTGGCTGTAGTTTGTAGATTAGTTTTAGACAGTCATAAAGGGAGATCTGAAGCTCAAAAGTATGACTACATAGGCGAACAAAATGGTATGGTGTTGCCCAACTGCGTTGTGGAGGTCAGATGGGCAGTCGGTCAATGTAAAATACGGATATTCAACTGCATCCAGTTAGTTCCTTTGCTCTGTGTCCCAAAATTTTTAGACAAAACAATCTAAAATTGATCATGTATTGGGCCAATATTACACACATCAAAAGTGTCTAGGGATCAAGCATTTTTATGCGGATTTCTTGAGATTGAGATGTGGCTTTGTAATAAATTTATGATTTTATAAATTTATATGGATCCTTTTTGGTGCATTTCATAATTTGAATCAGGAACTGTGAATCAAATTCGAGTAAAAGATAAAAATCAGCTGTCAATATTTTCCCTATAAAAACATACAACGCATTGAAGACATTATTAGTGCTACTGTTTCCCTACTACTGATTAAAACCAACGTTATTATGGAGCGGTGACGTCATTTAAGCAGGGAAGAAATGCTCAGAGCCGTGGGAATGATAGAAGCTGGTTCCCGGCAACGTACTGTGGCTTTAGCTCTGAATACAAGTCAGAGTGTTATCAGTCGACTTTGGACACGTTACCGAAGCACTGGTACCGTGGCTGAGCGCCATGGAGGACGGTATCGCTGCACCACACGGAGACAAGACCGATACATTCAAATCTTAACTCGAAGAGCTCCAACAATAACCGCCATGATGTTAGCCGTGAGGCTTCATCACTCTTCAGGGAACTTAATTAGCGACCAAACAGTCAGAAACCGCTTGCATGAAGTGAACCTTCATTCCCGAAGACCGCTACGGGTACCACCTATAGCAATGCACAATCGTAGGATTCGATATCAATGGGCTCTTGAACACAGAAATTGGGCAGAAGAACAATGGCGTTTCGTGTGCTTTTCTGATGAGTCTCGTTTTGGTATGAGACCGGATACAAGACGTATACGACACTGGAGAACCCCTGGATGCCAACTGCGATTAAAATCCTGCCAGGAAGTCCATCCTTATAGTGGTGGAACCATCATGGTATGGGCGGGTATTTGGATCGGCGGAAGAACTGAGTTGATTTGGATCAGAGGCAACCTCAACGCTCAAATTTATGCTGAGACGATTGTATCAGACGTCTTCGTTCCTCTACAAGTGCAAATCGGTCCCTTATTTCAGTTAATGCATGATAATGCACGACCGCACACCGCAAGAGTTGTAAGACAGACTCTCGCCGCAGCTAACATCAATGTCCTGCCCTGGCCTGCTCAGTCGCCAGACTTGAACCCGATTGAGCATGCATGGGATATGCTACAGAGAAGAGCTCTGCCGAATATGGAGGGTATCCAGTCGCAAGAAGACCTTTTTTTGTTGTTGCAACGAACATGGGCGGCCATTCCACAGCGTGATTTGGATGAACTCATTTTGAGTATGCCAAACCGATGTTCTTGTGTTGTTAGTGTTCGCGGTAGAAACACGGATTAATAATTGTTTAAGTTACCCAATAAAATTTTAAAGAAAACTGTTATTTCAGTCTTTTTTTCGAACTTTAATGTTAGTGGTTCAAATGTCAAAAATCCCTTTATTAGGAAAATGGCAAATTTCTTTATTAATGCAAAGGTGACTTGGTTTATCGTTACTGTGACAAACGAAAACACTTTATTTGATGAATCCTTAAAGAAAATTTTAATTAATATCAATCAGGAGAAAAGTTATTGCAAAAATATATGTTGATCCCTAGACACTTTTGATGTGTGTATTTTACAGCATCATCGTCATCGAGAAAGAAGATAATTATAAAAGTTCCATATAGGATGAAATGCCAATTCAAATTAGGGTAAATGAACTAATTCAGAATGGTTGGAAATTATACCAAACGTAACCAAAAAGATAATGTGTTTTTTAAATATTAAAGAATTTACGTTTACCCCTAAAAAGAATTCTTACATACTTAACACATTTTCATTTAAAATTTATCGAATACTCTTTGCAGCTCTTCATTCTAATTACATACATCTGTTAATTACTCTATTTCAAATAAGTGTAACTGTTTAATTAGAACTTTAATTATTACTGCATCCTAGTATGTCGACACTTTGTCTTCGTTTATTACATTTATCTAAATCTCCATTGTCATCAATTCAATAGATGCCTCTTATATCTCCTATAACATATCCTGTACGACAAACCTCAAAAACCCATTCAGATATACTTCATAAGAATAATTAATTACAAGCCACAATACTATAAATATCTAAATCAACAAATAGAAATGGATGAAATGATCTGTCATCATACATTGAAGCGACTGATGTATGGATGATGAATGGAATTAAGAAAATTATAAAGGACGTACAATGAAAGGTGGATCGACTTTCTTTGAGGAGACAAATTGTGACTCTTTAACCATAAACACTGTGATGATTTTTATTCTGGTAAGAAAGTAGCATATGGAAAAGTTGTAGATGGTGATTCGGAAGATATAAATTCTGCTTGTATTTTTAAGCATTTTTGTATTAGCTATTACTCCTCTCTTGTTTTTTTTTGTGTAGAAGTAAAACTGTAAACAAGGTATTTAATTTGTTTTAGCAATAATAAAAACATTGAGCCAAATGCAAATTATTATAATCGTGAAACATTAGTTTTTCACTCACTTTTTTATGCTACCTTGTAATTTTATGTTGAAACAAATAATTATTTTATTACGATTTGTCAACCCGAATATCTTTAGCCCTCCTCCTACTCATGTAATTTTATCTCCAAACCCACCATATACTATCAAAAAGTGTATTAAATATGAAAACTCTTAAAGGATTAGAGGCGGTGACAGATTCGTTTCCACAATAAAGGTGGCTGCTCACAATTGATTTATGATTTCCAGGCGAATAAAGCCGTGTGTGCAATAGCCTTTATTTCTTGTTTTATTTTCGATATGAATGGAGTTGTGGAGTCATTGGCTTAGATATATGTCTATATTGTAGAGCCTTCTTCGATGGGTTTTAAATCCGTTTATGTCTCACGTGTGTTCTGGTGCTTAGCTTAAGTATGAAGGAGAGAATCGTTGGAATGTAGCAGATGACTTTATTTTTGCTGAAATTTTAGCGTTGAACTTTAAAATAATTTATTCAGAAATGACAGTGACGATGAAACAAATAAAGAGTTGCGACAAACTAGTAAGGAAACTCAGCTAGAAGTAGTTTTGACAATTTTCTACAATTTAGAAGTAAGTGAGCAGTAGAATTGGCAGTGTTACGAGTAGGTCTAAGTCATCCAGGCGAGCACTGCTTTCTTGTAAGTACGGTTCCACTGCTCCCAAAATGGTATATAAATCGTTGCATCAAAGGAGGCATTCATGGCTACTGAAACATCTTATCTACAGGAGTCTTGATTCCTAGCAGTGGTTATACTACAGGCTGATGATGATAATGATTACGATTTATCGTTTCGTTTTTTGTTTTGACGACACGGTTGGCGCAGTGGTTGAGCGATTGACTGCTGCGCAGCATGTCGCGGGTTCGATTCCCGCACGGAACAAATATTTGTACGACCTACAAGTATTTGTTCCGAGTCTGGGTGTTTTTCTATCTATAATATGTACCTATGTATTTACAAAAAAAAAATGTATATAAGTAGTTTATCAGCCATCTCGTTACCATAACACAAGCATTAGGTTGCTTAGCTTGGGACTAGATGGCGTTGTGTGAAATGTCCAAGGATATCTATTATTATTATTTTTTTTTTTTTTGTTATCATGAAACAATAACAATTTTCGGTAGGAAAGATCTGTGTCGTGTAGTCAAAGGGTAATCCAGGAATCAAAAATCGTTGGCTACTGCTTATGTATAAATATTGTTTGTATTTTTTGGCTGGCCAGAAATAAACACCACCAAAAACAAAACTTGTAAAAAGAGCCAAGCCGCGCAACTCACTTTTACCGTAAAAAGAAGTGAGATCCATGTACCAAGTCAGTTAATATAATAATAATATTTAATCCCTACTTAAAAACCTTTGATGTTTTAAATAAAAGATCGACTTGGCCACCGCATCGCATTCGCCAATGTTAATTATACAGGCTATTGTAATTGCTAATCGCCATCGCATTGGCCAATGTGATGCAGTGGCCAAGTCAAGGTTTAGAAGTGCCTTAGACTTTTGATGATCGGTCAGTCAGTCAGTCAGTCAGTGAGTGAGTGACAAAATTAAGGAACTAAGGAACTTTGATTAGTTATAAATTCTTAAACTACTGGTTCAAATTGAATGAAATTTTAAATATACCGTGTTTATACAATGCCTAATTGGTTCAGGCTTCTAGTTTTATCCACAACGAAGTTATAGGAGGTCGAAAATGGCCTGAACTGGTTCGAGAAAAGGATGGTACGGCCGTGCCGCTTTATTGCTCGACTTGGCGGGAGCACTGCCGTGCCCCAGTTATTTTATAATATGTATGTATTTAGAAATATATAAGTTTATCAGTTGTCTAGTACCCATAACACAAGCTCTGCTTAGCTTGGGACTAGATGGCGTTGTGTGATAGTTGTGGAATATTATTATTATTATTTTATTATTATTATTATTTATTACTGCTCTGTTAAGAGCAGTCTAGGTCTAGTCTAGTTTTTACCAAGCCTAACAACATATTCTTTCCTAATTGTCGACACGTTTTTCTCCGTCAATACCATAATACGATCGTGATAGACCAAAGAAAAAATCAGTACCAAAACATCAACTTTGAATTTACCATACAAAATACAAATGCAATGGTGGCATTACTGGACGCGTATTGTTAACTGGCCCACAATGGAGTTTGAACCAAAGCGTATAGTTGTGGGCAAAAATATCGCCGGGTATGCAACCCAGGTGATGTATGGGATTGTAGGGTTGCTGGGTAACTTTGAGTGCTGAGTTTTATTTTAATAATATTATTTTGCAATATTTTGGTTTTGGCTGTGTTAAACATGATGTATCTGTTTCTAAAATAGGCTACAGCATGAAGCTGTAGCCTATTTTAGAAACAGAAAATATCACCATCATTTTCTTGCCCTTAATCTTATTGATTTGACATCGGCGCAGTGTAACTTCTTCTACCATTATGACTGCACATATTTGGGTATTAGAACTTAAAGTATAGACTGAAGGCCAGGCGTTTTATAATCTTATAAGTATGTCTCATATTTTTTGACGTTCAAAACGTACCTAATGATTTTAAGTTTATCTTTTAATTTTTCAATTTTTACATTCTATTCACAATGCATTTGTTAACATTATTCTTATGTAGTTTTCCTGCTAAATGTGTTAGTTTCTTTTCCACTTCTCACATAATTTACCTAATATTTTCAAACCCTTCAAATCTATAATCCAAAATTGCTTTGTAAAATCTATCTGCTTTTCTGTAATTTATCACTGCCACTATTAATATTGGAACAGTCACATACACCACCAAAATGAATGTCTATAATTGCTAATAATTTATAAACAATAATCGGCCAGTGACAATCCTGCGGGGTGCGTAGGCGACAACACAGCGAGGAGACATCGCCTTGTGAATGGACCCCTGAACATGCAGGAGTAACAGACATTTGGATCGCATTTGAAAAACATACAAGTAACATTTTAGAACTTTATGAAACTGAAAAATACTACGATGACATCTGATTAGAGTAATGCTTATAGACGAGTTCAGAAATCACAACCATTAAAAGTTTACTTAAATTAAGTTATTTTAACTTGCGTCGATACTCTTGCGCCATCGCATCTTCCAAGCTCTTCGTGTTGCGATGGTGCTGCCGCTGCGGCTGCGGAGAACCTCAAGCGGCGTAAATATAGTAACCTTTGTGGAAACTATATTTTCGAGCCGTTTGGGGTTGAAACTCTAGGGCCGTGGGGTCCTAGTGCCCACAGTCTTTTTGAGGATATTTCCAAACGCCTTGTTGACGCTTCCTCTGACCCAAGGGCTGGCTTTTTCTTTGGCCAGAGGCTAAGTGTTGCCATACAACGCGGTAACGCCAGTCTCTTGGGCACTTTACCTGCTGACAGCGTTGAGGAGGAGTTTTTCGATGCGCCTTTATAGTTAGTTTGTTTTTAGGTTAGTTTAGTTTATATATTTAGTATAGTCTTACTTATATCTCAATAAATATTACTTGTCTTTTCCCATGGGATTAAAAAAAAAACTTTTATACAAACAAAAGGGACGAAACCGCTGAGCAGTAAGATGATTGGCTGATAATAATAATGATGCAGTAAAAACATGTAGAAAATAAAACACCTGTCCAAATGAATATTGATTAATATCAAATAGTAGTCTAGAATATCTAAAGACAAAGGTAATTAAATGCGATTTCAGTAACCTGACGGAGAATGCATTTGCTTTAAAAATGTGAATGCAAAACATCAACAAATATTATCGATCACTTCTTAGTCATGATAAATTTAAAAAAAACTTTTAGTTCAATCACCAAATATCTTTAAGGAAGAAAGTAAACTCCAACCAAATGTTGCCAACACCACCAAGCTTACTCGAAGTCATAAAGAAATCATAAATTACATTACAATACAAACAGCAACGATATGTACTAATTTCAATGGTGTGGGATTCAATTTTATATGAATTAAAAGTCGACTCAGAAAGCCTCTTGTGGTATTGTCTGGTGTTGAGAAAATAATAGCTTTTTTTCCAAAGGGACTACTAAGTAGTTTCGATGGTAAAGTAAGGTTGGATGTCAACTTAGGGGCAGATGAGAAGTCGAGGAGATAGGAATGAGATTGCCACTCTGGTATATGTAAATGCAATGACGCTTTATTATTTTAATGGAAACTAAAATCTCGATGGATTGACGATATCGTTATCATGATAGCGACACACGGATAGAGGAGGGACGCACAGAACAGAGAAGAGGTATATAAGAAAGGCAAGGCCCAACAGTGGGTGATTCCGGACTGAAATAATTTATTTCATCATTATCATCAGTCTATTAATGTTCCCACTGCTGGGACACAGACCTCCTCTCTTTTTGAGAGGGAAGGGGCTATAATCTACCGCGCGGGCCCAGTGCGGATTGGTAGATGTCACATGTCTTTGATTTTTTTGGTTCTAAGACCGATTCTGGTTCTTCACCGATTTGAGAGCAGCGGTGATGAAATAAATTACACAAAGTAATGAGCCTGCCTGGGTTCGAACCCACGACCTAGTGTAAATAATGTAATAATTTATTTATTATAACTTTATGCAGTAGCAATAAAACTGTACAACATACATGGGCATTTTCTACCAGTCTAGCTTATTAATAATTATGAATGTACCATACTTATTTAAAGCCGGGTATTCATAATAAAGTTTTAACAATTAATGGCATATCTTAATATACAAGAATTCAATACTTGCCATGTTGGTAAATAGTGATTTTGTTTTCTGTTGTCAAAACGAGAACCCCTACATTTACGTATTTTTTTTAAACTTTAATTCAAGTTAATTAACTCGAATTTTAAATAATAGTACTCTTGTATAAAAATGTGAAACTAGTTCAACGAGAAGAAGTCCTCCCATAACCTTATCAAAAAAAAAATCTCTGAACTTCGAGAAACATTAGTAAGTAGGAAGACGCATACAAAACACACCAACTTTTGTAGCGTCTCACTTTTGTTTGCCCACAACATTTGACTGGCATTGTATCACATGTCTTACCCGATGATTTATTGTACGAATTTATACGAACTATTAATTAGACAACTGAATGAAAAGAAATGTGGCTTCAAGTTTTCAATCTTCTGTTATTTATGACTGTTGGATCAATGGGGATGATCTGAATGTACATTGAGGAGAAAATTGAGGGAGAAATAAAAAATATATTGAAATAAAACTGTTATAATTATTACCCCCATGTTTATGTGACAATTAATTTGTGTTTGTGTAAAATTATGTGACTATTATAAATAATCTAATTGTTAATTTCTGATTGCGTATTCTGATATTATGTACTTTTTGTAATTTGGATTCTCATAGAAACTGATTGTAATTTCATTTTCTGTTCTTTTAATTTTTATACTTTAATTTCACTTAAGTACTTTGTTCGCCTACTGCTACCTCAAAAATAATTACAGTGATAATATAATTCCGCAAAAAAAACATCAACAAATATCATCGATCACTTCTTAGTCATGATAAATTTTTGTAACCGTAGTACCAATATTTTTGTAACCGTAGTACCAATATTTTTGTAACCGTAGTACCAATATTTTTGTAACCGTAGTACCAATATTTTTGTAACCGTAGTACCCATATTTTTGTAACCGTAATAAGCCTCACTGTGAATGGATACTCTTTCATAAGATACAGACAGATTTTCTGCCTAGCTTAGGAAAGGGAGTCCTATGACCCATTTTATATTGTTGTACTGGTTCTAATTATTTATAGCATCTAATTATGTAAGACAATTTATATACCATGTACAAACTTCTTATTGAATAAGAAAAAAATATTATTATGAAACATTAATTTATTTTGTACGCTTAAACGCAAAACACAGACGGAACTCCTATATTTAACTGTTAAACCACTTTAAAAACTATGGTTACAAATAAAGATTTCATTTTAATTTTAATATGAAACTATAAAAGATTGATATTTTTTGTTAGTTAAATATGACCGTATTGCTTACTGGGTAATAAGTTTCATCATCATCAGCCATAAGACGTCTACTGCTGGACAAAGGCCTTCCCCATAGAACGCCATACAGAACGGCAGCCTGCCGTTTGCATACACCGGTTGCCAGCGACTCTCACGATAGCCCATCCCTCTCCTACAGAGGAGGTGTAGTGGGCACATTATAGGCTGATGATGATGATGATGATAGTCTAGTGGTGTGACCGTCAGACTGCCAATTCGAACCCGAGACACGCACCCATTGATTTTTTAGATTAATGAGCTTATTGTATAATTATCATTGCTTTGGTGAAGGAAAGCATCGTGACGAAACCAGCCTTCTTGAGAGATATATCTCGATGGCATGTTAAGGTAAGTCAGAGGCAGATGTGAGCGGCATTAAACCTCTATCAACAGGTTCGGAATTAACCACACAATAAAGAAGACTGTTTTGAGAAGAAAATAGCGTTTAAAATGTTAGTGTACACATAATGCAATATATGAAGCCATTTCACGCTTTTAGAACCATAGAGATTCTCAATCATTTAAGAACCTATTACAATTACAACCTAAGTACATACCAAACACAACAAAACTAAGGGTGTCGCCACACTAATGTCATTGACACGATATTGCGTGAACGGATGTCAAACGTATTTAATAATTAAGACTTTACAACTGCCGTCTGTAATTACCTTATCGCTCTTCTCCCTGTCATTGTATTTGCAACTTTATCTATAGAAGTAAAGCTTTAAAGTCGTGTGGTGATGGATGTGTGGTTAGTTTCTTTTGTCATGTGAAGAGTATTGATGACCAAAGTCATTCGTATGAATATAGGATCATGCAGTCAATTATGTGCGCCGGCGATCATCGCACGGATAGTATTAATACTAATTGGTTGTTTTTTAGTTTGTACGTCTGTTTTGTTTGTTTGTTCGTTAAACTATGGATGTAGTAATGTTTGATGTTCTATTGACTTCAATTGTTGGGCTTCATCGCTGTTCGCGGTGTTAGGAATAATTTGGGGCACGAGATTATGTATAAATAGTAGCTTGTATAGCATATCGTACTGTTCCAAGACCTGAGGTCTATTAGTCGCGTTTGGTACCACAGGACCACGAGACCATATTTTATTGATTTAAGTTCATAAAACAACACCAAAAATAATCTTTTTTACACTTTACCTATCATTACTACAGATAAAAGCTTGGATTCTCTTCATTTTTAGATTAAAGCCGTTAAGAAATCAAACAAGTCGTTCAGAAGGATCTTGTTTAATCATTAACTGATCGGTAGGCGAAGATACATATTTTTTTTAATTTAACAAAACATATAATAGTGGCTTAGCGTTTGAAACGTCTTTCTGAGGTGACGCAGAGGTCAATTAATCTAAGGCTAAGACTCAGGATTGGTAAGAAACAGACCACGAAGGAGATGGCGGCATGAACTGGATATCTTCCTTGAGGATTGGAGACAAGTTGCACTAAATAAGTGAATAGTGACCGTTGGGAGGAATGGGGGTACCTTTGCTCAACAGTGGGACAATATGGGCTAGCTGCAATGTAATATACTAGCGAACGTTACGTGGTTTCACCTATGTCACCCGGGTATAGAGTAACTTCCCAACGGTGAAAGAATTTTTAAAATCGGTCCAGTAGTTTTAAATTTATTTGTTACGTACAAAAATACAATTTATAGATTAGAAGTAGGTATAGATAATTTTGAACCTTATCTAAATGCCCAAAAGTACGAGTATCTCTAATTCCCAAAGATTTGCAGACACAGTCTTCATCTTTGACGGCTATTATTTAATAAATAACTTGACGCACCTGCTGATAACTTAATCCCGATCGATGTGTTGCTGTCTCTTTCCCTCTATAGCACAAATCAATATATTTTGTCCTCCTCTAACGGATGAACGGAGCTGTCAAAACGTCAAATAAAATTAAGCTAAAGACGGTCAAAGATTAAGTACCAGAGCTGTTGTTGTAGGCAGATATGGTTTTGGGGTTGATAGATAAAGACACACGAAGTTTTTCGTTATGAAGTAGCTTTGTAAGCAGAATAACAAGGTGCCAAAGTCCTGTAAGAGCATTTAAAATTTAAAAAAATATTCTCAGTTTGAAGGGTTTAGTTTCATTTCATTCGCGTGTATTTATCAGTGTTATCAACACACTTGGGTTAAGCTATTAAGTATCAAAAAGATTTGAATAACAATATTTTTTTGCTGATATTTCTTATATTTTTATAACATTCCTAAAGAACATCTCTTACTTTAAAAATAACGAATGGTAAAAATTAACCATCAATACCTTTACCCACGTTTGCCGCACTTCGCTTCCAGTCTAACCGGGTATAGCTGAAAACCAGTATTTTCAGAGACCGTCTGCTTATCTAACCGTCCCAACCATCATCAACAGCCTATTAATGTTCCCACTGCTGGGACACAGGCCTCCTCTCTTTGAGAGGGAATGGGCTATAATCTACCACGCGGGCCCAGTGCGGTTTGGTAGATGTCACATGTCTTCGAATTTTTTGGTTCTAAGACATACCGGTTTCCTCACGATGTTTTCCTTCACCGTTTTGAGAGCAACGGTGATGAAATAAATTACGCAAAGTAATGTGCCTGCCTGGATTCGATCACGCGACCTACTGTTCGTAAGTCGGGGCCGACACCACTGGGCCACCGCTGCTCCCAACCCACCATACCACCAACATACCATACTTGATAACACGAACCCCCTTTAAAACCCAATCCAAGTCCAAGATATTTAATAAAGTGATTTTCTCGTTGAAGCCCTAATTCAGGTTTGAACATTACCGGGGCTGGTAATGTGTGGTTGTTCGAAAGAGATATAAATGATATGAGAGATAAAACAAAATATGGGTGGGTGTAGTCAGTATAAGTCTGACACTGGATCCCGGCCCTCATTTGATGATTTCTCATACGCAAAAAAAAATTTTGATACATGTGGTGTATCTGCACCAATGAAACTCTTTGACACAACCGATTGGAAAATCGCTTAGTAATTAATTGAGACGCGAAGTAATTTGATGACAAACTTGATATTTTGGGGAATCGCTATTAAACGGTTAACGGTCAATTAATTTTGCTTCACTCTTCGTTGATCAGTTATTTTCTTGATCAAATTATAGGCTGTTACTGTTTTGGAAATGTCAGTTGCAGGAGGCAAGTAGGTAGTACCTGCTTGTTTGAAATTGTCGAGTCGCGTGTTTTAATCGGATTTGATGGTTTAATTTCGGCATAATACTTAGTGAAAATAGATTGATTGCTGGTGGCTAAATAAAATGCCACACTGGTTCATTTTTAAGGTTAAGCCGCAGTTGCTTAGGTTGGTCTAGGGATAATCATCATAACTGAAAAAAGTAGGAAAGCCAGTAGGCTTTCCTCTGTGCCTCGGAAAGTATGCAAAATGGTTGGTCCTAGCTGGCTCTGGTACATCTTTGACAGTCGTCACAGGTAGTCAGGGGCCCGAAAGTGCGCGGTGTGCATTCGTTGTTCCGTGATTCGGAGTCTCGTGCATTCGTTGTAGCGGTGGACGTTGCTACGTGCTTTCGTGCTTGCAGTGCTCGTTGTTGCGGGCATTCGGCGGCGTGTGGTTCGGCGTGGCTTCCGGAACTCGTAGTTTGGTTTTTATTAATAGTTCTTCTGACATTAAAAAGTGCCTATAAAGGTTTAATAGAAATGAATGCTTTGAGTTTGAGTGACAGCCAGTCTTACTAGGGATATCGCATTATCCAGTATTAACTGGGTTGTTGGGGTTCGATGCAATCGCTTCATGTGAAATACTGGTATTCAGCTGCATCCAGTTTGACTGGGAGCCGACCCAACAGAGTTATGAAAAGGCTAACCAAATGATGAGTTGGTAAAAATTAATAAAAATCATGGAAGGGGCCCGCAAGGGCCGACGCCCGCCGGGGCTGCGGGATGTTGTAAGAGATACCGCGGCCTTGACATAAAGGGCCAAGAAGGAACATGGGTGGTTTTTAGTCAGTAAAAGTATGACACTCCCTTTCGCTCTGCCCAAGAGCGGAAGGGGCTATTTTGATGGTTGCCCAGCACCCAAAAAAAAAGTTGTATTAAGTTCAAAGCAATTTATTCTTTAGGCCGAAAGTTTGATTCTCACGAAATACAAAAAACTGCTTTATAAATATTAGATAATAATTTTCCTTGCCTAGCCCTATCTCAAGAAGATCTGCAGTTAGGAAAAGTAAAAATACACAAAATAAAATGGGTTATCCTTGTACAATCTACTTTAAATTATACATGCAAATATTATTACAGCCTATTTCGTTTTTATGATCCAGGTAAATAATTATAGACAAAATTCAATAATTTACTTCACCTTCAAAGAAACAGAAAAAATAATACCCCACACTTATATCTCAAAGGAATACCCAATTACCATAAAGCATTCAACTTTTTTTGTCTCCAAATAACAAAATGACAGATAAAAATAAAAACTTTTTAATAAAAACCCGTTGCGACAAATCGGCGGTCGCTGCGATTAGTCGCTACATTTTTACGACATATTCGTCAGAGTTCGGTCGATGCCAATCTAACTTTGTCGAGACGAAGTAACACATTTATAGCATTTACATGTGCTGCGGTTGTTGTTGGGATTCGTTCAAATTGGATGTTGACTAGTGTTTGTAATAGTACAAGAATAATCATAATTTTATTACTTGGAGTATGACTAATTAAAATGGCGAATTGATATAATCAGTTTAGTAAAAATACCTGAATGTGGGGTTATAAGAGTAGAAGAAGACCAAAGAAACGATGGATGAACTGTGTAAAGGTTGGTGATAATAAGGCAAGAAAGGTCTGATGAGATGACAACTACTACTTCTAACTAGAGAATTATGGAAGAAGAAGACTTAAGCTACGCCGACCCCAAACTACGATAAAAGCAAGAGAATCATGATATTTAGAGTATGAAGTAGATACTGAAATGACCTATCTATAAATACTTTACTTACGTTCCATTATGTTTTTACCCGACTGCGGCGAAGCCCAAAAGGAGGGTTATGTGTTTGACGTGTATGTATGTATGTCCGTTTCTTTGTTCCCTCATAACTCCTAAACGGATGAAGGGATTTGAATGAAATATACGTAGTTAGATTCGTCTTGATGGCGCGAGTGTCACTGGCTACATTAAAATTAAAAAACAAAGAAAAATTGCTGGTTTTGGGGGCCATATCGTGGATTTGAAAAAATAAAAAAAATCCATTACCATCGAGTAGGGTATCAAAATGAAGGGTTTTAAAAGGAGATTACAAAAATATATGACACATAAATGTTTAAAATAAATTCATAGTCACAAATTCTATCAAACACAAAAGTAAAATTATCTGCGAAGTACACACATCAAAAGTGTCTAGGGATCAAGCATTTTTATGCAGATTTCTTGAGATTGAGATGTGGCTTTGTAATAAATTTATGATTTTATAAATTTATATGGATCCTTTTTGGTGCATTTCATTATTTGAATCAGGAACTGTGAATCAAATTCGAGTAAAAGATGAAAATCAGCTGTCAATATTTTCCCTATAAAAACATACAACGCATTGAAGACATTATTAGTGCTACTGTTTCCCTACTACTGATTAAAACCAACGTTATTATGGAGCGGCGACGTCATTTAAGCAGGGAAGAAATGCTCAGAGCCGTGGGAATGATAGAAGCTGGTTCCCGGCAACGTACTGTGGCTTTAGCTCTGAATACAAGTCAGAGTGTTATCAGTCGACTTTGGACACGTTACCGAAGCACTGGTACCGTGGCTGAGCGCCATGGAGGACGGTATCGCTGCACCACACGGAGACAAGACCGATACATTCAAATCTTAACTCGAAGAGCTCCAACAATAACCGCCATGATGTTAGCCGTGAGGCTTCATCACTCTTCAGGGAACTTAATTAGCGACCAAACAGTCAGAAACCGCTTGCATGAAGTGAACCTTCATTCCCGAAGAGCGCTACGGGTACCACCTATAGCAATGCACAATCGTAGGATTCGATATCAATGGGCTCTTGAACACAGAAATTGGGCAGAAGAACAATGGCGTTTCGTGTGCTTTTCTGATGAGTCTCGTTTTGGTATGAGACCGGATACAAGACGTATACGACACTGGAGAACCCCTGGACGCCAACAGCGATTAAAATCCTGCCAGGAAGTCCATCCTTATAGTGGTGGAACCATCATGGTATGGGCGGGTATTTGGATCGGCGGAAGAACTGAGTTGATTTGGATCAGAGGCAACCTCAACGCTCAAATTTATGCTGAGACGATTGTATCAGACGTCATCGTTCCTCTACAAGTGCAAATCGGTCCCTTATTTCAGTTAATGCATGATAATGCACGACCGCACACCGCAAGAGTTGTAAGACAGACTCTCGCCGCAGCTAACATCAATGTCCTGCCCTGGCCTGCTCAGTCGCCAGACTTGAACCCGATTGAGCATGCATGGGATATGCTATAGAGGAGAGCTCTGCCGAATATGGAGGGTATCCAGTCGCAAGAAGACCTTTTTTTGTTGTTGCAACGAACATGGGCGGCCATTCCACAGCGTGATTTGGATGAACTCATTTTGAGTATGCCAAACCGATGTTCTTGTGTTGTTAGTGTTCGCGGTAGAAACACGGATTATTAATTGTTTAAGTTACCCAATAAAATTTTAAAGAAAACTGTTATTTCAGTCTTTTTTTCGAACTTTAATGTTAGTGGTTCAAATGTCAAAAATCCCTTTATTAGGAAAATGGCAAATTTCTTTATTAATGCAAAGGTGACTTGGTTTATCGTTACTGTGACAAACGAAAACACTTTATTTGATGAATCCTTAAAGAAAATTTTAATTAATATCAATCAGGAGAAAAGTTATTGCAAAAATATATGTTGATCCCTAGACACTTTTGATGTGTGTATTTTACACGACCAACGAAAGAACAAACACAAAAGAACTAAAAAGTTAGAAATAAAAAAAGTAGTTAAAAACTAAAAAACCCGACTGAAAAGACTGAAAAGCAAAAAACAAGCACATTTTAAATTAAACAAAACTTGGAAGCAGGCGGGGTTCATTTGAATATTAAATTATGAAATGAAAATAGAATGGACCCCGCCTGCTTCCTCTTTCTCTTTCTCTTCTTTGTTCCTTAAAGCATGAAGCGAGTGAGAAGCTCTTTAATAAGTTGTCAACGTTTACTTTTTCACTCGCGTCTTTTTTTCAACAACTAGACATTCACGATACCACCCTAGATCACCTTCTACCTACAACACAGTACAGATACAACTTATTTTAAGTTTTTAATGAAATATCCTTTGGCGGAGTTTGATCTCAAGCAAAAGAATTATTTAGTGACTCAAGCGAATTTCTAGCAACCTATGAAAATAACGAGGAGTTAGAAGATAAGACATTGTCTACATTGGTTCGTTAAATAGTTAACAAACTGAATGTTTAAGTTACCTATCTATATTAATGGTGTTATAAACATCTACATTTTTAGCATGTATTTTCAATACATATTCTATTTTTTTTTAAAGAGCTGATGTTGGAGATAAAACTGTTAGGCTGATGAGGGAGTGGGCAGGCCACGTAGCACGGATGCACCCGAAGAGATGGGCAATGATCGTCACACACTGGACGCCTGAGGAAGCGCCGCGGAGATGGACCGCGTCGAAAGTGGCGTGACGATCTGATCTGGTTTGCGGTGCTAAGATGGCCAGAGATCGCGTTTATAATAGAAATCTATTGAAGGAGAAAGAGGGAGGCCTTTGCTCACCGGTGGAACATCATGAAGCCCAGCAAAAACACCCAAAAAAACCCAAATAGCCCATTGTTAGGATTTTACAATGGGCAAACCATAAGGCTAAGTAATAACTGCAATGAATGTGTGAAATAAAATTGTGATCATCATCAGCCTATAAGCTTCCCACTGCAGGGACTCAAGCCAAGGAGAGGGATGGGCTGTAATCCACCACACGGAAAAACAAACACTGAATCAATTAACAATTATAAAACATGTTCATAACATTAATTCACTAAATTATCCCATTTATTATGGAGATGTTTCCAAACACCTGAGTGTATATTTTCTTTGATTATGATTATTAGAAACAATCTGTTTGAATAGTGAACTGTTGCAATGACAATGGTATTTATACATATTAATTTAAGATTTCCTGGTTTTCCTTTTATTTAATTTATCATGTTTGTTAGAGAGATTTCATCCTTATAATTGACCCTAACGATCGATGCAATAAAAGTACAAGGTATAATTTTTTCAGATTTTAGCCGGTTCGATACCCGGGTGTGGAAGAAGAGAATTTTCGAAAATCTTTGAATGCAGTTTGCTTTCTTTCAAGGAGAGGGATGGGCTGTAATCCACCACACGGAAAAACAAACACTGAATCAATTAACAATTATAAAACATGTTCATAACATTAATTCACTAAATTATCCCATTTATTATGGAGATGTTTCCAAACACCTGAGTGTATATTTTCTTTGATTATGATTATTAGAAACAATCTGTTTGAATAGTGAACTGTTGCAATGACAATGGTATTTATACATATTAATTTAAGATTTCCTGGTTTTCCTTTTATTTAATTTATCATGTTTGTTAGAGAGATTTCATCCTTATAATTGACCCTAACGATCGATGCAATAAAAGTACAAGGTATAATTTTTTCAGATTTTAGCCGGTTCGATACCCGGGTGTGGAAGAAGAGAATTTTCGAAAATCTTTGAATGCAGTTTGCTTTCTATTCAAAAATAAAGGAATGTTTCCTTTAAGTAAAATTTTCTATCTGCAGTATTAAGAGTACTTTCCCTCCAGGTGGCATTACAAAATTCCACCCTGTATATTTTTTTTTCTACTACTATGAAAACTTCACACTTATTCGTGCAGTGATGCTTTTAATAATGTTCGACTAATAAATTCAGAAGTATTCATATTTTCGGGTATGTGATTGGATGGCTTACGAAATCTCACAAACTAGTCCCAAAAAAACAAACCAGATAACTCATCAGAAAACAAAACAATTTGACGATATACCTAGCCAATCTTGTGTTGTGTCGATGTATTGCCGAAACAAATCGTGATATCACGACTATACATCGCCGGGGGTAAGCAAAGACGAAGCGTCATCACTGTCAAAGTGTTCGGCCATAAACGGGATTGAATTTTTCGTCTTTCGTCAACAATCAGATTACGATATTCATTGTTGTTTTGTTTTTCTGTTGTGTGATAGTTTTCGGTTTTGCTTGCGGATTTCTTGAAGAACATGTTTTTGTGACACTGTGGTAGTGAAGCTTTTCTTTCTATGATTTATCTTATTTGATTGAGTTACTGTTACATCATCAACGGTCAAGGCAATGTCGTTGTGTTTGACTGGGCATTGAATGAGTATAAGGTTCGATCCTCGAGTTAGGCAAATTGTAATGCCCGTCGGGGCTGCGGGATATTGTAAAAGATACCGCGGCCTCGACATAAAGGGCTAAGAAGGAACATGGGTGGTTTTTTGCCAGTAGAAGTCTGACACTCCCTTTCGCTCTGCCCAAGAGCGGGAGGGGTTATTTGATGATTTTCCACCACCCAAAAGAAAAGGCAAATTGTAATTGGGTTTTTTCCATCAGGAATTTGTTAGTAGCACCCACGGGGTCTAGATTTTTGGCCGGTTAATGGCAATAGGCGTCCTATTCCCCGCTTTTCTAGCGGCCACTGTTGATTCTGGCTTTTCGAAGATGCAGTAGTTTGGGAATGATCTGGTGGGCTGGTCCCAATACAAATAAAGGCCTCTTCTTTCACATTGAAACATAACTGGCTAAATATGGGTGTAGTACTTGCAACACCTCTGCCTAGTCTGCCTGGTACCTTCGGGAATTATCGGCGTAATGTTATGTTATGTTAGAGCTTTAGCTTTTATTGTTATAGGATGTAAAATCTGCACTACAACCATCTCTTTTTTTTTTGGGCTTCCACTCTTGGGCAGCGCGAAAGGGAGTGTCAGACTTCTACTGACTAAAAACCACTCATGTTCCTTCTTAGCCTTTTATGTCGAGGCCGCGGTATCTCTTACAATATCCCGCAGCCCTGACGGGCACTACAACTATCCCTTAAAACAAAGCCACACAAACAGACACCCACACAACGTGTATATACCTAACATTACATATTTCCTTGTTTTCCTTCCTATCTTATTTATAGCTTGTTTTTATTTCAAATCTTTGGGATACAATCAAAAGTTCTGTTCATCTCAATCAAACTTTTTTAAATGTCCCTCTTACATCATGCCACACCCCTGCTATAATTCTATTCCGTATTATCGCCTTTTCATTTCACGATATATTTTTATTTTATGAACGATTGTTAAAAAGTTTGAGTGCCGTATTTTGAGGTTCAATTATAAATTGTAATGATGATAAGTTATGGGGCTCGTGGGTGGAGGTTGTGGGATTTGTTTAAAGATTTAAACGGTACTGGAATACGGGTAATCAGGTATGCATACAATGCTTGGTTCCATCCAGCTCGACCCGCTATCTCCTGTGAGGTCTACCGTGATCAACTTTAACCCTGGTTTCGAAGATGCGTGGAGGAGGCCTTGGCTCAGCAGAAGTATGACACAGTCTAACAGTACAGTACAGTGCAACACTAACCGCGTAGACCAACATTAGATTGAGCTAGTTTAATATTGAATGGATGATGATAATGTTAGAATAGGCGATCGGACAAAAAAAACCTAATAGGTAAGTCCGTCCGATAGATTTCCAAAAAATATTGGACACATACTTTTTCTTTTTTCACATACTCAAAAAATGAACATGATACAGTGCTTCGAAAACTCGTGTGACGTCATTTTTAGTATGTAACCGGTAAGTTACGGGTGAGTGACGTCATAACCCCCCACTCAAATATTTGACGCGTTTTATTATCGTATTTTTTTATTAATTTGATAAAACACGTATCCAATATTTTTCGATAATCTAACTGACGGACTAATAAGAATATTTTTATGACTCAGTCCGATCCCCTATTCATTTTTGCGTACCTAGCCCTCAGATTAACTGTTCACGATACAGGAGAAATTCGTAGCGCAGAGCAACGTTAATTAAAAAAAAACAGCAACTAATCAACTATTACATTAAAGAACATTACCCAAACACCAGCAAATCGTAAAAATACTACACGCCAGCAAAAACAACAACAAATAATTAACTTACAAAGACAATTAACAGAAAACATAAGCAGAAAACATTATTACAAAAAGGTCCATAAGAAAATTGTCGCGTCTCCTTTCAAACTTATGTCTGTACATAACTTTACGTTTAAAACAGTTTTAAAAATAAATTGCGAAATACGAATTACCAAATACAACATCAATATCGCATTCAGGTAATAATCGTCAGTTTGTAGCCTAAATGACCTTCGGGAGAAGGTACAAGGGATGAGAGATCAGAGAGCGTATTTAATTTTCAAATACAAACACACAATGAGCAAACAATGCTTCATGTAAGTAGGTACTCCTGGCATACAGCATCTGGTTAGACTGGAAGCCGACCCCAGTTTAGTTGGATTATTTCCTGGGCATACTATGTCTTACATCCATAACCACTAAAGTGTCCTATGATGTCACACTATTCAAAATTACAATTCTAAATCGGTTGCTCTTTAGAATTATTTAACACTAGCGGACGTCACGCAGTTTTACCCGCGTAGTTCCTGTTATATAAATACAGCCCAAACACGATGGTTGCCGGAAGACGGACGGCGCCGCCGAGGCCATCCCAGAAAGAGGTGGCCAGCCGATCTTTTTTTTTTTTTTTCGGGGATCTGGACGCGCACCTCGATGGCTGATTCGAGGTTGTTCCGGAAAAGAGCACTTGGAAGGAGTTGGGGGAGGCCTTTGCCCAGCAGTCGGATAGAACAGGCTATTAAAAAAAAACCTAAATACGGCTACAAAGTGCAGGTCTTTGTATTGTAATTTCATTTAACTAATGTTCCTACATAGATATACTGCGCCTATCCATTCATATTCAAGTGAAAATTGTTTTCTTACGAGTCATCATCTGCCTGAAAATGATTTTCTTATGTCCGGTTTCCTTTTCAAAAAGAATTTGTTAAGCTTCCTTGCTTGTCTCGACACTTGTATCTTTCTCTTCAGTATGCTAAAGAACAGCAATCACAAATCTCTAATTGTATCATTACAATGTCTTCTCTGTCTTCTGACGGTGACGACACGGTTGGCGCAGTGGTTGAGCGATTGACTGCTGCGCAGCATGTCGCGGGTTCGATTCCCGCACGGAACAAATATTTGTACGACCTACAAGTATTTGTTCCGAGTCTGGGTGTTTTTCTATCTATAATATGTATGTATTTACAAAAAAAAAAAATGTATATAAGTAGTTTATCAGCCATCTCGTTACCATAACACAAGCATTAGGTTGCTTAGCTTGGGACTAGATGGCGTTGTGTGAAATGTCCAAGGATATTTATTATTATTTATTTATTTATATACCTATTATTCTTTTAACATATCTCGAGCTTCTTCAATAAAGCCTCCCCGCTACCGGCCATCACTTGGCCCACCTACAAACAGTAATGTCCACTTTGAATTATAATTATTGCCGAGTTAATGTATGTCTTCTTCAGTTAAAGCATTGGGTGTCCCTATTTTTTGTTGTCAAGGCACAATATGAATGGCCGACCTGCTGCTGCGATATTGGTAAAAAAACTTTTTCTTTTTTATTTTCCTCTGATGTCCCCAATGCGTTTCCGATTATGGCCGCTTTTTGTTTTGGTAAATGGTTATTGCTTTTCTATATTATGTTTGGTAATTAAATTTTATTTGTGATCGTTTGTTAGAACTGTCTTCTTTTAGTTTTTAAATGCGTGAATTAAATAATTGTTGAGTGCGTTATGGACGAAATTGCATAATTATTAGCTGAATTACTTTGGTTGTCTTACACGAAGTTTATTCGTAAATATTTTTAGTAGATTTTATTGTCTTGTACTTACTATTTTTCTTAAACGTGATAGTATTTACTTATTCTAGTCAAGTGACTGTGGAGAGCAATATGTTGTTTCTAAAATGGAAGGTGACCTTTTTAAAACCTACATTTTAATTCCAAAAAAAATGAGGTATTATAAAAATAATCAAATTTTTATATCACAAAACCAGTGTCGAATTGACACATTTGAATTTGAAATTCGAATTCGATTGACGCGTTCGAACATGGCCGAATGAGCAGCGCGCGTTCGACTGGAAACAATATTAAAAATATTTACTTACGCGGTTTTATTTACCGTTTTTAATCTAAACTTTAGTTTTTAAGTCAAAGGATTTAAGTTGAAAATTGTATTGATTTTTGTATTGGGACTACAAATAAGTTGGTAAGTTCGACGGGTTCGGTAGCAAGTTCCAACGATTCGATCGGAAAGATATCTTATAAACACATTCCGATGAAACAACGCGGATAACAAATGTTTTTGAATGCAATAAATAAAACAAAACAATGAGAATACCATATTAGATATAGGGTAGGATTTTAATTCGTGATTGGTTTGAATAATCACTACCACAACTATAACAATGACGGAAATTGGAAATATTAACCAATAGTGCTTTAGAAGACCTACAAAGGATTCACCTACGTCCGGTACGACCATATTTATCATCTCATTAGACTTCTATCTTCTTCTTCTCCTTTTTTACCATATTTAATAAACCTGGCAAAAAAAATCTAAGCGACATTTTACGAAAGAGACGTTTTGCTACCAGTAGACGTTTTGAGAAAGAGACATTTTGCGAAACCGACATTATGAGAAAGAGACGTTTTGGTACCAGTAGACGTTTTGAGAAAGAGACATTTTGCTACCAGTAGACAATTTGTGAAAGAGACATTCTGCGAAAAAGAGACGTTTTGCTACCAGTACCCAGTGGCGTGCAGTGGTCCCCCACGATGGGTAGGCTACGAATAAATGACAGCAAAAAAAAAAAATTAAAAGTAAGCCTATAAAAACAAAACTTTTAAATACAATTCAAAAACTCACCACATTATTCAAGGTTTAACTCACGATTTTCTAATGACGATGCAAACAGAAGAAAGATTCGGCCACCTCAAATATCTCATCCAAGTGAGTGGGTGATAGTTTACAGAACACGTAACTTGCAAGATTTTGGATAAATTTTCGTAATTCGGGTACATGTCTACCTTTAGATACAACTTGAATCTTATCATTATACGATCCGCCCCTAAGACGACCCACTGACCGATAATTGAGAACACTTATTACCTTTAACATGTAATAAACACACATTATCAGCACAAACTTCACAAGTAAATACCATTGTTATTTGTTACGTGAATAAACAAGTAATACACAACAAAATTAATATTTACACTACTGTTAATAACTGTACGTTTTCGGTTTCAAAACAAAATCGCATTATTTATTGCTTGTCACAACAATGAAACAGTAATGTCTTCCTCTTACGTAAAAAATAATTTCTAGGTTATTATTGTCTATAGAAAAATACTAGCAAATAAAATTGCATAATTTTCATATCGAGTTTGTTCACAACAGCGGTCAACATTTTTTGCAGGATTATACGAAATCCAATGAATGAGGTGACAAGTTGACAACATTGCGAACATCGAACTAAACAGGTGCTGCGCTCTATGCACGGAAGCCCGAAGTTCGCGAAGCGCGAAATTAAAATTTCCTTACGTTTTTGCAATTTACAGGCCAGTGCTAGGTTGTATGTTCATTAAAATATGATTCCCGGTTTTAAGACGTATGTAGTCATATTTTATTCAACATACAACCTAGCACTGGCCTACAAATTGCAAAAAAATGCAAGTTTTGAACTTCGCGGGTTATAGATTGGTTGTGTTGTTGCAGCCAATCACAGCCCACTCAGCTACAGTCGCAGGAGCTGCTGCGTTAAAATTGCTAAAATCTATGTATGTGTGCGGTTCATAGACACGGCCATACGTACCGATGTGACGCTGTGTGCATACAATTATGAATGGGTTTTAGACAAGTCGAGTGTTTGTCTATAAGATTCGTACTAATCGTAATCCTTGTCAATGAGTTTTAGTGGGACGCGAAAAATTGCTATAAGTATTTTAACAGGAGTTTGAACTTTTTTATGATTAATTTGTACATAGTGTTATTTTATTGCATCGTTAATTAGTTATAAGAAATGCTCAGTTGGTAAGGTAGGCTAAGCCTAAGAGCCTATATAGGGCGCACGCCCCTGCCAGTACCTAGACATTTTGCGAAACAGACCTTTTTTTGACTGAGCCTTATTTTCCTTTACACTGAACCGAAAACAATAGACAATCAAATTAAAACAACAATTTCCTAATTAAACATTTAAAACAAGAACAATAATTGAAAAACAAAACCAAATCAACATCCGCGGTAGTTCGTGCCTCTAATACGTGACATTGTCATCGAGATGAGGAGTATCACTCGACGTCATCGGAGGGCCTCGTTCCTTCTCGGAAGGCCTCCGATTGACCTCCGGGAACATTGAAAACCGTACGTGCTTGCTTTATGACTAAAGAAAGGGTTATTATATGGGTTTTCACCGAATATTGGAGGATTTATGAGTGTTTTGAAAGATTTTGATGGGTTTTGTGTTTTGAGAAGGTTTTGGGTTTGACTATGATGGTTAATTAATGTATGTTTAATGGTTAAATGGGAAAGTCTTTGTTAGTGTTTAACCGAAACGGTTTTCTTATGATTTGGTAAAAAAAACAAGCGACTACCTTCTTCCTGTCATTGGGATCATTTTGTTGACCATGCCTGAGAAGCCTCTCGTTAATGAAATATTGAAAGTCAAAGTTTCAATATGACAGGTTTTTTAATGAAGAGAAGCAATTTTGCTCTAGCTTTACTTGAAAAACCTTTTGAGTGCGTTACATGAGCGCTACAGCAAAATGTAATTCTTCATATCAATTTTTTTTTTTTTTTTCAGCCAATCAGCCAATGAAAACGTGTAGTGTAACGTGTCAGAGATTTGAAACCAGGGTTTTAAAAGGTATGAACTAAACGAACGGGCAGATCCTTTCATATGCACAGTTATCTTTAATGTAACAGAAGGTACTTTGAACTACATACTGTAGTACATATTTATGGAAAACAATACATTCAAAAGCACTACCTCCCCTCCACATACAATAATATTGTATACGTCACGATATAGATTAAGATGTATGTTATTCTCGCGACAAGTTATTACTTATGCCCGGTTTTGCTCGCGTCCTATTCGTGGAATGACACCCACGCTTGCATCGTATAGAGAAGTTACATATTAATGTCACTGGATGTTCGTGAAACTACTGGATGTGTGCACAAATTAGTTACTGGAATCTTTTGAAAAGAAGCGTTTGAAGTATGCTGAAAATGAGGAGTTTCTGGATCTAGATAGGCACATCGAGTTCTGTGAGGTTTGTGTTTGTGAAGCCTTTTCATGGATGGGGAGTCATTAAATCGTCCCTGCTCTGGGTGGAGCGGAAGGGAGTGTCAGGATTGTACTGACTAAAACCCATCCATGTTCCTTCTTAGCCCTTTGTGTCTGCGGCCGCGGTACCTCCTTCGAACAGTCCCGCAGCCCGAGCCTTTGTGAAGCCTGAGTCTCATCATCATGGTCATAAATTCAGCTGAAAGACATCCACTGTTGGACATAGGCCAACAACATACAAGTGTCGCTACATTGACCTGTCCCGTGCGTTTCGCATACAACGGATCCTCGAAACCTTTACCAAGCGGTCCACCTAATGTTATTTAACCAAATTAAAAGTTGTAAGTAAGTTTTGCGATCGGATGCCAAAGTTGAGTGGTCTTACGGTTCTCAAATGTTTTGTAGATGAATCTATGTATTTCTATCAATTTAACAATCCTTCCAAAGTACGTAATATGCATGTATAACTTTGTTGCTCGATTTCAAGCAGAATACTATAGTGCTCACGGCGAGACATCAAGATTTATATTTCCAGCATATCATGACCTCGCTTTATTTAGATTTCTCGTACAATGAGACTTTCGTATAGACTGGTTTGGTATAGTTTGATTGGTCGTTGTGCGTAATGTGGGTATCGCTGGTCAGTAAGTTTGAAAATACTAAATATTGAGTTGTAGGACTGTAGGTAGGTACGTTATCTTGCTGTCCTTGTCTAGTTCCACTTTTCCCCTGCTAGACGTCACGACATCATTTACTTCTTTCTCTTTCATTATACCTATCAGTCGTCACACAATCCATCCATCTTTTCTTTGGCCTTCCAATAGGGTGTTTACTAACTTAAAAAAGTATGATTCTAAGTAGTCCGTCTGTTAGATTATCGAAAAATATTGGATACGTATTTTTTGTTTTATCAAATCAATAAAAATTGACGAAGATGAAACTCGGTAAAAATTTTAGTGGTGGTTTGTGATGTTACTAACCGCTAAACAATGTCATATTTATGTCTTAGAATATGAAGTCACACGAGTTTACAAAGCACTGACTGTTTCGTCTCATTGTTTGCTTACGTAAAAAAAGTAAAAAATACATGTCCAATATTGATTGGACACCATTCTGACGGACATAAGATTTTTTTAGTTAAGGTGGAAGCTCACATCTGGCCCGCGAAATTCTAATTTTCTTACGTTTTTGGCAATTTGCAGGCCAGTGCTTGGTTGTATGTTTATGAAAATTTGATTTGCGACTGTAAGACGTATGAAGTTACCGAATTATAACCATCAAAATTACTAACTACTAAAGAACGACGACTAAATTACTAAAGAATGACTTTTACATGCAAAAATCAATCTTGACATGAAAATGAACTTGGAGGGTTGTATTGATAATTTTGATGGTTATAATTCGGTAACTTCATACGTCTTACAGTCGCAAATCAAATTTTCATAAACATACAACCAAGCACTGGCCTGCAAATTGCCAAAAACGTAAGAAAATTAGAATTTCGCGGGCCAGATGTGAGCTTCCACCTTAACTACAATATTGTTGCCGATTTACAAATAACACACAGCTTTTGACTAGCCAGAATTCCAATTCAATAATCAATATTTCGCTCAGAATCCTTCCATGCAACTACGTCTATGGTACAAAGTCTGTGGTCGGTCGTCGTGTGGTCAAACCGCTCGCTCTTTATCCTTTGTCTATGCTTTATGCTCGCTATTAGTTTGTACAACTATTGTGCTAGGATTGATTAACATTCGGGCATTATACTGGGCATTATAGCATGAAGTAAATGAACAAGAAATTGTATTATGACGGTTTTTGAGAGGTTATTGTCGCTTTACGATTTATGGTAGTGTAGTAGCTGGTAAATATGTAGATTGTATTGGGGTAGTTGAAGTATTTGACGTTTATTGGCTTTGTATTGGTAAAGGTTAAGTATTTAGGATATAAGGCCGTATAAATACACATATAATCTGCTTATAAAGGACCCGCCGCTGGGACATAGGCCTCCTTTAGAGAGGAAGTAGGCTAATCTAAATGGTATTTTGAGAGATTACAAATGTGTCCAAATTCTTGATTCCAAGATCTATTAGAGATATTTTAACAATTATTTATCAGCTCAGTTTTTAAGGAGTGATGAAATAAATTACACGAAATCATGCGCATGTTTGATTGGAAAAAATTGAGGTCAAAAGTAGGACCAACTTATATTAAAAAAGTCTGTGCTTTTTCTACTCGGTCACTACCAGCTACCAGTCCAGGACAGGACCCGCTCTTAGTCAATAATATTAGTATAGTAAATTGCATGTGTACCCATGCTACTAGAAAATTTACCTACTAATATTTATAATCCAAGGGTTGAAAGTGATTTCACCCAAAGCATTTTATAGATTTCTTATCAGAACATAAATTATTATAAACGACTAATAACCCGTGAAGAATGAAGCCATAAAATACAAAAAATCTAAAAAGGTTGTAATCTATTAACACTCAAAAACAGTGGCCCGGCCGAAACGACCCGAGTATAGATTTTGAATTTATTTACGTTTGATACAACTTTTTAAATAACGACTATTATTTCAGAAAACATTCACGAATTCGGTGTTTATATCAAAGGTAATAAGGGTCAGAATTTTCTTTTACAATAGTAAATAAAAGGTTGTCACGTGAATTAATAACCAATCTTAAATTTAACTTTTGCGTTTCACAAGTTAGTAATCAGTCGATATTTGATCTTATAGGTTTCGAAATAGGGTTGTATGTGCAGTTTTATTAAGGCAAATAAACGGTTTTACAGTCAGGTATTTCTTACTCGCGGAGGGTCTGTGATAAATAAATATCCACACGGTTTGACAAATGAGTGAACACTGCCTTTATAGAGGCGGCTTGTTCGAGAAACAGTGAGGTATTAAATGGTATGCATCGTTTTAAATATCTTTTTAAATTAAATTAGAAAAACATTTCTTTGAAATCGGGTTTTGGACAGGTACACATTAATTATTGTGTGAAGAAAGACAAGTTTTCGAGTTTTTAATGACATTTTCTTCGATCATCACTTTTGCATTTAAACATTTTTAGAAAATACGCGTTTAGTCACACTTTTTCGTGTTAACAAGGTTTTGCACTTCAACTTGAAGTAAAGACATAAATAATTCTTACAAATACAAAATAACGAATCGCCAATAAATCACAAATAACTGCCAAACTAACACTTAAATCAATACCCGCTATAAAACGATAAGAAAACAACAAAAAACATATCAGATTCCTCTCTCAGCGTTGTAAAACACAAACGGAATTCATATTAGTCGATTAATAAATTCTAAGAAAATGAAAATAAGACATAAATTTAAATAAAATACACTATAATATATTTATCGTTTGGTTTAATCTTAAGTGTCCGCGGTCGTGTTCTGAGCATTGTTTTAGATGAACAAGATTCCAGTTTGCGTGATGTGGTATGAAAGATGATGTTTTAAAGTTTTGAATATTGTTTTTTTTTCGGGCGGCGCGGATAGGGTTATACGTCATCGAGGGCGTTGACTTGTGGTAGTTAGTGCAAGGAATTTGGAGTAGGTACTTGTTAGTGGGATACCTTAATATATATTTTTTTGCGTAGTTAGATAATTGGGGGGTTTTGTCTCAGACCAAATAAAAAGTATAGACGGAACTCTGCGAATAGCAAAGTGATGCCGGTCAAACTACGCCTCGCATACACGCACATACGTCTAAAACCAAATAAAAAGTTTAAGACCAAGGCGTAGTTTATGTTGTACGTGTGTGCGTGTATTGTGTATGTACACGGCGAGGCGTAGTTTGACCGGCCTCACTTTGTTGTTCGCAGAGTTCCGTCTTTACTTTTTACTTGGTCTGAGGGTTTTGTACATAAAGTTTTCAATATTCAATGTTGTCTGAGCAAACAGACTGACTAAAAACGTTTATCATATGTTTTGATATTGTTTTTTTTTTGCTAGATGATTGGATAAATCTACATTATCAACAATGATTTCATATCAATTGTTGATACAGTTTAGAAAATGTTTATCTGAGCTATCGAGTATCTACAAGGTGTAAATTAACCCTTCACACATGCGACAACCAAGCATTCTGTACATCAAACTAAGTAACCTTAGGCAAAAACGTTTTTTTTGGGACAACAATCTAATTTTACGGTAAAACTCAATCTAGCACTCTTAAAACACTGTGCTAGTGGATGCCTTAAATAGTAAACGGGTCATGGTGGTAATTTAAGTAAAGTTATAACCTGAAAACTAGTATTTACAAAAACAGCTGTGAAAAATTTGGGACTTTGACCCCCAATATCTCCGTAAATACCCCCTATTTACGGAGATATTGGGGTTCAAAGTCCCAAATTTTTCACAGCTGTTCCCAGGTATAGTCTAAAACCAAAAAAATTATCGCAGTGGTGGGGAGAACAAATGCCTTTCGTTTGCGTTAAGGGTACCTTTACACCCTTTATAGGTGACATCACTAATTATCTGCCTAGCCTATTCCCAAATATGTTAAAGTCGGCTTCTAACCTAACCAGATGCAGCTGAATATCCATATTTTAGAGGGCCATGGAGGACAGCCTATTGAGCTTATTGAGAGGAGCTCGTGGCTTAATAAGAACTGCCACTCGGGTCGATCTTTAGGTTAAGCTGCGCTTGCCTAGGTCGATCTGTGGATGGGTGACCGCCCATTACATACCGAGTTTCTTCCGTGCCTCGGAAAGCACGTTAAGCTGTTGGTCCCGGGTGCCAAATATAGATCTTTGGCAGTCGTTACGGGTAGTCAGTGACCTGAAATTCTGACATCCAGTCTTACCAAAGGGTATCGTATTACCTAGTATTAACTGGGTTATGGAGGTCAGATAGGCAGTCGCTCCGTGTAAAATACTGGTATTCAGCTGCATCCGGTTAGACTGGAAGCAGACCCCAATATAGTTGGGAAAAGGCTAGGCAGATGATGGCAGATGATGGAGGACAGCTTATCTTATCTAACCCAGTTAGCACTAGGCACTGCGATATCAGCACGCTGAGATCAGCGGTGGCCCAGTGAAGGCAGCCCCGACTTACGAACAGTGGGTCTTGGGTTCGAACCCAGGCAGGCACATTACTTTGTGTTATTTATTTCATCACCACTGCTTTCGAAACGGTGAAGGAAAATATCGTGAGGAAACGTCTTAGAACCAAAAATTCGAAGACATGTGACATCTACCAATCCGCACTGGGCCCGCGTTATAGCCCATTCCCTCTCAAAGAGAGGAGGCTTGTGCCCCAGCAGTGGGATCATTAATAGGCTGTTGATGATGAACTGCGATATCCCTTGTCCCTTGTCCGGTTGTCAGATTTTCGGGCCACTGCCGGCCAAGTTTGCTACAAGTGCCAAGGATCTAAGAATGAGAGCTGGGATCATCGGCGTAACGTGGTTTCCAAGATACGGAGTAAACACGGTATGTAATGGTTGGTCACCCATCCCTGGAGTAACCTAAGCGAGTTCACTTAGGTTACTCCAGGGATGGGTGACCAACCCATGGTTTAGTTTAAAGATCGACCCGAGTGGCTGTTATTATTTACTCTTGAGATTCTTCCTTATATGACATCACTGATATATCTAACTTGCGGACCTGGCAGACATCGTACTGCCTTGACAGCAGCGACACCTACCGGGTCCAAGACAGCAAAATCCCCATTAACAAAATGATCCGCCATTTATTGAATGCATTTGTTACAAAAAATGTGATGATTTTGTGCAAACTTCACTTAAACCCTCTACTAAATAGTCTGAACAAAGCCTAAACATTTGGTTTGGATAGGTGAGCCCGTTCTTGAGTTATAAAATTACAACGAAAAGTGGCATTGATTTTTATATATACCTTATATGTTTCTGAAAACGGATCACTCTGGACAGATCTTTGTCTCTGCCTTAACTAATACTACAGATAAATGATTAGAGTCCAAGTAGCAGATAGTACATAATAAAAATAAAACAATCTCCCAAACAAAAACAAAAGGAAAATCCCACACTTTCCAACCCAACATTGTCTATAAGATAAAAATAGCACACAAGGATCCCAATCTCATTCTCTATTAGCAAATCGCACTCAGAATAATCAAAATAATGACGACAGACCACCGCATAGGATTCGATTAGCAAAACTACCTAATTAAGATAGAAATACGAAGGAAATTGCCTTGGCACCATGATCACTATAATTGCAAGTGTTCAGCTACCGGTCTTACGGATCTTCTATCACTTTCATTCACTACCAAAACCTTATCGCCATCTCTCTCCTACTTTTAGATTTATAAATCCAATTTCTGAAATCAAAAACCTCTTACGGATTTTTTTATTTTCGATTTTGTGTGGGGGTGTATTGGGTTGGTTTTCGTGTATCGGATAAAGTTCGTATGATGTGATCGCATGCCGATTATTGAGGTAATGATACACTGATAGTCTGATACTGTTTGTAATGATATGCAATGCCAATTCGATTTGTTAATTTTTCTCGTGATTGAGTTTTATACGGTAGGGAGCAGTCCATTCGTATAGTACGTTTTGATTTTCAATATTAATCTAAATTTATCATATCAGGTAGACGTGTACCTAAGAAGTCAACCCCACGCCATTTATATTGACCTCTCATGTAGAGGGCAAGCCTTTTGCTATCATCCGGGTACGAATCTCCGTCGCTTCTACTAACACTGGCCGAAAATTTCAATACACTTTGCCCATTCGAACCCAGAGCCACTGGACCAGCGTACAATACATTTGTTTAGCGTTAAACATGTTTAAAATATATTTTTTTTGTCATTTTCCAGGAGTTGCCCTGAAATAGAACCATGTTTAACTCGTTTGAAATTTATTGTATGTTAGCGAGTGCTGATCATGAGGTTCTGGTGTCGATTCCAGGTCGGGCACATTCCCCCTAGAACTTAAACATAACAGGCAAAATTTGGGTGTACTGCATATTAAATACACCTCAGCCTAACGCTTTGGGGATTACATGCGTGATGCTATGTATTTTAGCCGTTGGTGGTGCAAATTGGAGGACGGCACTGTTGGTGCAGAGGCTGTGCGATTGGACTGCTGCGCTGCGTGTCGCGGGTTCGATCCCCGCACGGAACAAATATTTGTATGGCCTACAGATAGTTGTTTTGGGTCTGGGTATTTGTGTATGTGAGCTTAAATGTTTGTGAACGCATCCACGATACAGGAGAAATTCCTAGAGTAAGGCAAAGTTTATTAAAAAAAAAAAATGAATCTTACCTATCAGATGGGATAAAATCAATCAAAATATTATGTATTTTATTTCACACTAGCTTGTGCCAGGGGCTTCGCCCGCGTGGAGTTCTATAATTGTCCTACGGGATCATACAACCGAGATAAGAAGTATCCTGTGTTAATCCAGGTTATAAACTATCTGTGTTCTAAATTTCATCCATATCCGTTCAGTAGTTTCTGCGTGAAAGAGTTACAAACATGCATCCATCCATACATCCTCAAAAACTTTCGCATTTATAATATAAGTAGAATAGGCCTACATGGGCACTTAGAAAACGCTAAGGTTGGTCGGTATTTGATGATTTCCCAACCCCCAAAAAAAAAATGTAACTAGAAAAGTTACACCTCAGTGAACTTACGTGTTAAAAAAATAAGTTAATTTGATTCATCGGTAGTCATCAAAGCTTTCGATTCTCGTTCCACTCGATTTACAGCCGTATGTAATTACTCCATACTTAAATCGAGTCTTAGTCGGTATCGGTGTAGTTCCGATTTTTATTGACTACTTAAGTTTGTGTAATGTATCGTGATTGGTGGTAGTCCCATAATCACAAAAAATACATGAGCTTTTGTTGTGAAACTGAAAATTAATTATTAAATTAAATTGCGAACAAAAATTCATTCGTAAATCAGCCCTGACAGAGTATACCGTCATTCCGAGTTTTCTCTGTGCCTCGGAACGCACGTAAAACTTTGGTCTCGGCTGTCTGAAGGTACGAAAATCTGACAACCAGTCGGACCAAAGAATATTGTATGTCCCAGCATCAACTAGATCATTCTAGAGGTAAGTAGGCAGTCATTCAATGTAAAATACTGGTATTCTGCATTCGGTTGGACTGGAAGCCGACCCCAACAGAACTGGGCAAATGCTAGGAAGATGATGATGGTACAGTTAGTGCCCTGTCTTTAACTATAAAAGAGGAGTCAGACAATGCAGGGTCTAACTGAAGCAAGGTAATTGAAAAATAAATAAATAGAAAAAAAAACCAAATTACAAAACTCAAACAACCAAAACTAACTCATCAACTTCAAACCAGCAATATTCTGAATTCGAATCAAACATCAATTCCCATCAACATTAGCAATGAAACAAATCAACAGCACATAATGACAGTAGGTGGCATCACAGTAGCTGAGTGGCCGGCGCGGCTAATAGATGGCGCTAGCGGCGCGGCTCAATTTACAAATTAAAGAGCGCGCGCGCACGCTTGCCGCCGCTGTGGCGGTCGCCGTATTCTGGAGGAAGAATGTAGTTTTATTATGGAAAATGTGGGTAAATAGAAATATTGAGGAGATAATCGGAAAAAAGAGGTGAGGAAGAACTGGTAAAAGAGAGAATGAAGGATCTTGGAAATAGTGAAATGAAAAACCAGGTGTTTCTATAACGATGTTGGATGTTCAAGATAGATCGTTTATATTGAACTACTGATTGATTTGACTGCGCTAAGTGGGTTCTGTTCATTTTTGCTGAGTTATCATGGCAAAGACGTCGCACATGATAGAGGAGTAAGGACACGAGGTAGGCTAGTAAATAAAATAACAAAAGTAATTTCTTTTCAAATGGCAAACAGGCAGAAAAAATCAAATAAAAGCAACTTTTTATGGTTTTCAACTTCAACTTGATAACAAACTACTATAATGAAAACCAGCATTTATTTTTATTTACTATGTTTAACATTGTGTTCTCCTTCAAATGTATTTTAATAGGCCGTTATTGATCTTCACGGCTTCAAATAAAATAATTAATCCCAAAATGTATTAAAACCAGACCTTAATTCCAAGTTTTATTCGCTATCATCTCAGAATAGGTCCTCAGCTTCCGAGATTGAACTTTTATAGCTTACAAGCGCACAATCACAGCGATTGCATACAATATTGATTTTACAATTTTTTTGATCGTCCACAATGAAATGAGGCTGATAATTTAATGGACGGTTGACGTCCAATATAGATTGAAATTCTGAGTACTCACAATCATTGATAAATTGGCCTTTTTTATTATAAAAGTAACTAATCTCGAGCTGAGGTCTATATAATCGGTGTACATACATAAAAAAACCAATCGAATTGAAAACCTCCTCCTTTTTGGGAAGTCGGTTAAAAAGTGACTTAACCTTAACTTACTGTTATGACTTTAGTGTTTTACATTTTTTCAAACTCAAACTCAAACTCAAAGCATTTATTTCAATTAAACCTTTATAGGCACTTTTGAATGTCAGAAGAACAATTCATAAAAACAAATCTACGAGTGCAATACGTCATTCCGAAAGCCACCACGCCGAATCACACGCCGCCGAATGCCAGCAACAACGAGCACCGCGAGCACGAAAGCACGCAACGACGCACACCGCTACAACGAAAGCACGAGACTGATTTGAGGACTTCGATTTTGATCTGAGGACTTGTAGATGCGTTGAGTCCTGTTTTCTTATAGCTTTTGTGAGATCTAGACCAATTCCCACTGGACGATATGCCTTGATTCACTGCATAAGTCTATATTTTGAAACTATGGCATTATAAGAACATGCAGTTATAAACATGTGAGGAAAAACTCCGTTTACTCCTACTTAAATTCCGTAGAGACCGTATTGTGAACAAGTTGATCTTTTATCTAAACTATGCATAGACGCAGAATCATAGATGACACACATGTACCCTCTATAGTACAATCTATGTAGTAGATCCCAACAAAGTCTCAACCAACAATTTCACATCTGACTCGATCCAAACAAAAATATCGATAAAAAATTCCAACCCTAAAAAACCGTCAAAGAATCGATACAACAAGAACCGACAAAAGTCACAATCGATACCTGTTTACGACTCCCACGATTTTTTTTATAAATATCAATAGCAATGTCAACCTCCTTGTAGGTTCAAACAAAAAAAAAGTCTATTGTCGATGATGTTCCTTTGTCTGGGGAGTTTTATTCAAAAGAGGATTATAATCGGGTATCAGGCTTATTGAAGTTTATTCGTGGAGAAATCTTTGATACCGTTTGTTTCGTTAAAAACTCGAAATTAAAAATATTCGTAGTATTTTTTGTTTGTTTGCAGTACTATCTTATCTTTCCTGTGGATTACCAAATTGTTTAGACTGATCTTCGCTGTTGTGATCTTTTAAATTATTCACACCTGTGTCTGTACATTTAGCTCTACCAGCTACTGTTTACTAAGGTTCATCCGGATGACATCTACTATTGAGACTCTTATAAGAATCAATCCATTGTGTATTTCCATTTTTCAAATTAATACACAAAGCACTTGCAAACAATTTCTTTACAAGCCCATGGAATGATTTGTTCATCAACCAACTTTATTCTACCATCCACAACAACATACAGTCAACTTTATAAGAAACAAAATGAGAGTCAAATTAGAATGGCAAAGAAATAGCCAACAGCACTTCAAAAAAATTGCGTTCGAAAGATTGTAAGGGAGGATTGGTTTGTAGCAAAGTTGAAAGCATCAACACATCTAATCGTATACACCTTAAGTTCGAAGCAGAAGGTTTGAAGTCGTTTGGCTGGGATAACGATAACGGCATAGAAGAGTTGGTTGTAAAAAGTGTCGTATCCCTCCCATTTCTTTATCAATCACGTAGACAGACAAAAAACGTCTGCACATCGAACTGAGAGTCACTTACGTTAATGGACGCAGCCCTGGAGTGCAATGCTGAGGTTTACCAAAGATTAAACAGCAAACGATTAACAGTAGACCAATCGCTTTCGATCATTTTATAAAAAACTGTCCAACTTGCTACCTCTACTGTAGTTTCCCATGATGTTGAAATGTTTAAGAAAATTGTTATAGTCAAAAGTATGTGTCAGAAGCATCATCTAGCCCTCCCAATAAATTTGAATTTGGTGCAACTAATTGGTGCAACTACTCAGTGTGAGGCCCTGGTTTTGAATCCCGAGTCGGGCAAAGTGTTATAGTATTTTCCATCAGGAACAGGACACAGGACAGTATCAGTCCTAGAGTCTAGATGTGTGCCTAGTTGCAAGCAATAAGCTCGTCCTCTGCTCATCTTAATTAGATGATGTCCCCTGTTACCTACATGAGACTTGTAAAATGTAGTAGGTACGAGTACACCTAACCTTTTAGAGATTACGAGCGTCATGTTAAGAGGGTGGAATATATTATTTTCTTTTTCTACATAAATATCTCGGGATATCACGTCTTCACGGAAACAAAACCTCACTAGGCAAAATTCTCCGCCTCAGTACGCCATGTCCTGTCTACAGGAGCAGCTCCCTGATCTACATCCAATCGTCATTTGGTATTAGCTGTCATCATTTGCCGATTGTCTCCCGAGGACTATGGAGTGATGGCTCTTGATGGGGACCATGTGTGAGCTCTTTGTGTCATTATGTGTGATGGAGTATTGAATGGTTTGCTCTCAGAGGAGTATTTAGCGGAGGGAAGTGATTAGAATGTGAATATTTTTGACTAAAGGGTTTGGTGTTCATTAGGATTCATTGAATTTCTATGTCGCTATATTTTTTTGACTTCTTCTCAATCGACTCATATTTTGTCTGACCAGTATGTAGCAACAGATGCGCACAGATGTGTTGTTTGCTTCATTTAAGTCACCAGGACTTGGGTGCAATTGATTGTGCACTATGGACAAGAGAGGAGGTGTAGCATATTCTGTGTTGGGGCTCCAGAAGTTCTAGATTATGTTTTAAAATAATACAATTAATAATATTTTAGGGAGCAATATTTTTATTCAGGCAAATCAAATAAATATTCCGCTACGATATTAATTACTTTGCGTTTTTCGGAAAATTAAGCCAGCATCCATTTTACCTGTTTATCCGGATAGGATGTCATTTGAGATTGTCTTGACAACCTTACTGCTGTACTCAGAGATATTTAATAATTACTTAAGCCGTCACTTAGTAAAGGTTTGACTTATTTGTGTATGAAAAAACTGTCAAAACTATTACTAAGTGACAGCCTAAGTAATCATTAAAGCTTTCTGAGTGCGGCAGTGAGTGTCAAGTCTTAGTGATACCCCTCGCTTAGACTGGTTGTTAGACAGTCTCTCCATGGCACTACATTGAAATACACCAGTTATTTACATATAATATAGCGCTGTTTTAGCCTGCAACCGGTTAGACTTTAAGCCGATTCCAAATATTTGAATAGAGTCTAGGCAAATGAAGATGCTGAAACGGAGACAGTCGATTTAACGCACTTTTCAAAGGTCCAGTTGATAAACTAATCCTCCAACTCATTGGATTTTCTACCTTAACCTCTAATAAATCAAATGAAGGCTACACTGTGAGGTAATCGTGTCATCTGGCATCAACCGGGAATCGAACCCATTGTCTCGTGACTGACAGATATCTCAATACGTTGGTTTATGGCGGTCGATCAGTATTGTCGGCTTATGCTGGATGCTGGCTCATCTGGATCGGGCTTTGAATAATTTTTAGTAGGGTGGGTGTACCAGTTCTTGTAAGTTGCATTCGTTTATTTTAAAAAGCACAATTATTTTAAGTCTTATATTTATGGTTGGTTTCCTTTTATGATTTTTTTTTCTGGGCATCATCACCTTGCAGCCCTTGTCTCATTCTACATGGGGTTAGCGCAACATGAAAACGTGCTGCGCTAACCCCCTATAATGAAAACATTTCCCAAATGCAACGGCATCATTACTTCTTTCTCTTTCATTTTATTAATTTTCTAGGTATAAATAACACAAAAAAATTGACACTTACTAAAGTTAAAGGTTTCTTTAACTTAAGTTATTGTATTTTTGCCGAGAAGATCAAATAAATTACTAGAAATGATTTATTTATTATTTGTTAACACTAGTGTGATATAAATAAGTTAACAACTACTTATATTTTTAACTGAAACCTTTAACTATGGCTTACCTTAGTAGATAAAGTAGATACATAGAACATACTATAAACACTTACATAATATTATTTATACAGGTCTGTTACAATATTGGCAATTGTAAAGAGATTTTATCGCTGGCAACGATATTTTACAGATAACGTGACCTTTTTTTAACTTTATCTAGACCAGATAGCCTACAATGATGCCTAAAATGTAGTAGATTTTGTTTTAGTCTTATTCCAGTGCGAAAAAGAGATGGCGTTAGACACCCTGTGTAGCTAACCCTGTGTAACCACAGGTTTATTCTTCTAAATCCTAACTTCCATCAACAGTCTCCTCAACCCTACTCCTCCACACCACATACAATACTAGCGATATTTTATTGTCAATGTTAAATAAAGTCATTATATTGATTGAGCGTCCTATCTGACATTTTTTGTGCCTTAGCTTGCGTTAGGGACAGATCGAATGTGATGGACGGCGCACCTTATTCAGAGCCTACCAATTTACTGATACACCTCTTTAGAACCACCATCACTTTTATTACAAGAAGCTAGAGTATATTTTTGAATAAAAAGGAGTTTATCACTACAGTGGTTATGGTACGGTTTCTTGATGATGTAAAATAGAAAAATAGCCGTAGAAATTGCATAGAAATTATGTCGTAATACAAAATTTGTTCTATTTTGGATACAGTAGACGTCTGACGTAAACATATGTATGACATTAGTTTGTGTCGATTTCGATTGAGTTGTAAGTTAAAGACGATTCGTTTTGGATGATAGGATTGATTGGTAGAGGTGAATACAATGAACCGTTGCCTACTTTTCGATTTAGTGATAGCTTTGAATCCTCTCAACAGTAAGATTTTGATTTGGACTCTTTTACATAGAGTTTCCGTGATAGAAAGATAGAATAAAAATCAGCTCTAGAACAGATAAAAGGTTATTAAAAGCAGAGTATGCGGCGCACGATAGAAGGTAATTTATTTGTTAGGAGAAGCCACATATAAACTTGTGAATCTAATCTGTCCATGAGAGTCCATCTGTGGAAATAGTCCATCCTCGGCCGTTGTCGGCTGAAGCAAGATCATCTCAAGACAATCTCTACCGTCTTCCCTAAATTTCCATTTCAACCGAACCACTAGCTTCATGAGTTGGGTCATGGAGGTAGTGGGTATGTGATGAGCACATCAAATCTACCTTACAATATATGCTTAAGGTCCTCACAACCTGCTATAGATTTTTTAAACTATCAATGCTAAAACAATAAATCATTTAATAATAATAATAATAAAATAATAATAATTATATTTTTAAATGTTTTTTATAAGTTTTGTGTGAAATATTTAAAAATGTAAACTATATGAATGAAATTGAATAAAGGACATAATAATAATCTTTAATACACAAGAAATGGTTACAAAATTTTTTGTGAAGTCCCTGACTCCTGTGCTAGGTGATAGACCTGTGTTACAGAAGTCGATCTAGTAGAGAATTTGCGAGAAATTAAATATGAATACGTTCACCACTCTGCCAACAATATCCTGTTTACTTCAAAACCTACACAACCTGAAATCCATATAGCCTGTGGAAGCTTACCCAAGCTTGGCCAAGCCTGGTGTGGTTGCCCAATAAATTAATGCCACATTAAGCTGGTGCAGCCGTCGAACGATGTTCGATTTCAAAGATTATCTATCACTACGACAGTATCGCAACCATGGGATCTTCAGAGACCTGCAACATTGTATACAGGTTGTTCCGATTTAAGGAAATAAACGATTGATTTTTAAGAAGCTTGTGGCTTTATTATTTTTAGCCCCGATCCCACTACAATCTAACTTACATCATTTGTAGCCATTTTCCAACTACCTTTGGGTCGGCTTTCGGACGAACCGGCAGCTGAATATCAGTATTTTACATCGAGGTACTGCATATCTGACACTTAGGAAAGACAGATTGACAGGCTTTCGGGTCATTGACAACCTGTTACGATCGTGAAAGATCTACATAATTTAATGACAGCTTGGACCAATGGCTTAGCGTACTTTCCGAAGAACAGAGGAAACTCGCTAACAACCGTAGTTTAACTTCAAGATTGTTCTTAAACAGGATGTAAATTAACCAAAATAAGTAATCAAAATAAGTACCCATACGCAATTTTTTTTTTGGGGTCAAAAATCACATTTTACCGTAAAACTAAAAAAAATAAATAAAATAAAAACGTTTATTTGTACACAAAAACCAAATAATTAAATATAGAAGGGACTTATGATTAAGTTGTACAACAGCGTCATAGTTAAAGTCGAAACATCTGACTCCTAAACTAGGCAAGAAGCCTGTATCTTAGAAGCCGAAGTTCCCCAAGATTTCATTGACATACAACAGTTTGAATATGATCGTCGTACAAGTACTTCTATTAAAAACATTAAAAATCAATTAGTTAAAACAAAAGACAAGTAATTAAGCGCAAACAGCATATTTTTTTTTTTTTACACCAAAATCAAGACATTACTTTGAGTAAATTTTCAGTTTCATCATATGATAGCTCTTTCAACCACTTGGTTAGTAAATTTTTGACCTCATATTTTGTACGGATATATATAAACAACACTTTATTTATTTTATTATAAAGACGAACTAAATGTAGCACTCTTAAAACATTGTGCTAGTGGATGCTTTGAATAGTAAACGGGTCATGGAGGTAATTTAAGTAAAGTTATAACCTGAAAAACTAGTATTTACAAAACCAGCTGTGAAAAATTTGGAACTTTTACCCCCAATATCTCCGTAACTAGGGGGTTCCCAGGTATGGTCTACAACCAAAAAATGATCGCAGTGGTAGTGAGAACAAGTGTCCTTTACTTTTACACCTTTTACACCCTTTATAACCATGAGCTCCTCAACAATCTGAATTACTTATTGGTCGTGGCTGGATAATTTCCAAGCTTTTAGTATCAACCTGTACAATATGCGCAGTGGCACCCGATCGGCTTATACCGATCGCGTCTATCACCTCAATATTTCGATTATCTTGATCTAGTAGGCGAGTATAATCACTCTTATCTATCTCTCGGCTTCCCTCGGAAGTAGGTACAGGCGTGATGGATGGCTGCAGGGAACCGATATTTGTATCTTTTACTTGTAAGTTGTGGGTCATTTGGATGGTTTTGGTAGTTGGTGGATGGTTAATAAGTACTTGAAGTGGATTAAAGTGGGTTTATAATATAATAAAACATCACTAGATGTTGACAACTTAAAAATTTTGCCACGGGAAGATAAAATCGGGATAAACTATTATAAGTGTTAATCCAGGTTATAAACTATATGTTTGTCAAATTGTATCCAAATCCGATCAGTAGGTTTTGCTTGAAAGAGTAACAGACTACATTGAGCAGTATGTCTGTGTTTGTCGCTCTTGCAAATGAAGGTTCTCGGAGCATGGAAATGTGTGATTCAGCACTGCAGATGATGTCAACCCTTAAGGCCTATGAAACAGGGGTTCTACTGAGATCTGCCGGACACACATACAAGAACCGATACGTACTACTAAGAAATTCGTGATAGATAAACTAGTTACTAACTATCGAATCCAAGACCGAATGCCCAACTTTAGCGTTTGCGTTCCAGCTATACCTCAAGACAGTATTTTTAAGAAGATCTAGCTTTTAAATATGGCAGAATTCATGACAATTATGAGACTCCGTTAATAACAAATCAACTCCTTCTAACCCTACCTACACCAAAGATTTGAAATCGTGATGAACACATTTGAATCGAGTAGCAACAATTCCATTCACACATTCCTACGCCCTTACTAATACCGTCCATTCATAAAAATAAAACGATTCATACCGATTCGAATACAAGTATCGATATTAAAATATCCAAATCGATTTGATCCTTTGGCAGTTTGATAAATGAATCGAATACAAAGGTGGCCAGTCACCGGACGTTCGAAATATAAAAATTAAAAAAGTTTACTGCTACTGTCCGTTCGAACTATTAATCAAGTTCTTTTTGAATCGACAATGTTAATATTGCAGTCGCTTTCTTCTTTATTTGTGATGTGTCAAGGTTTTCTTTTGTTAGATACAGGTTAGGCAATGGTTGTTCTGTGGACTCATTGATAAAATAAGTTGATTTTTTGGCTACCAGGTTCAAAGCAGTCAGTAGTTTTTCTGTAACTGGTTTATTTCGTTGCTGTAAGTAAAACAGGGTGAAAATTAACCCTTCACACATCAACCATTCTGTACATCAAACTAAGAACCCCTACGCAAAATTTTTTGCTGGATAACGACTTTTTTTTTTGGGTTCAAAAATCACATTTTAAGGTAAAACTCAATGTAGCACTATTAAAACATTGTGCTAGTATATGCTTTGAATTGTTAACGGGTCATGGAAATAATTTAAGTAAAGTTATAACCTGAAAAAGTAGTATTTACAAAAACAGCTGTGCAAAATTTGGAACTTTGACCCAAAAATATCTCCGTAACTAGGGGGTTCCCAGGTATGGTATAGAACCAAAAGATGATCGCAGTAGTGGGGAGAACAAGTGCTCTTCGTTTGCGTTAAGGGTACTTTTACACCCTTTATATTACTAAAGCTTATTTAACCATAAGCTTTTTGATGTAAAAGAATTAAATTCGCCAATGAAACTTAACGAGTGAATAAGAGCTCTTGATCATCTAACATTCATGAGCTATCATAACGCAACATAATATCACGCTTCCAAAAGGTTAAGCAGAGGTGTACCAAAAGTTCACCCACACACATTTTGGCAGTTACGATTAAGACCCAATTAATAGGGGCATTGTTATTTACCAGGTACATATTCAGCCTCAGTGGTTTAGAAATTCAGGACGAAAAACCCCAATAACACTTTGCCCAAACTCGTAATCGTACCTCATGACCTCATTACAAACTAATTTATAAATAAACCCGTCGGGGCTGCGGGTCCCGTCGGGGCTGCGTCCCCGTCAGGGCTGCGGGTTCCGTCGGGGCTGCAGGTTGTTGTAAGAGATACCGCGGCCTCGACATAAAGGGCTTAGAAGGCACATGGGTGGCTTTTATTCAGTAGAAGTCTGACACTCCCTTTCGCTCTGCCCAAGAGCGGGAGGAGTTATTTGATGAATTCCCACCACAAAAAGAAAAAATAAATAAAAACTGCTACAACTAAGTATAAACATTTAGGACTAAGTTTAAATACAAAATCTAGCTCAAACAACTCATAATATCGACAAAAATAATACAAATCGATTTATTACCTTTGTAAACTAAACAAATAACACGACGTTAACTATGAGTAAGGGGCTAAGCAGCAATTACACAGACAGATCGTCCATCAATTGATTTAGTGTGCCTTGTCTTATTTATTGTCGGTAAATATTATTTATAGTAGCCACAGAAATGGTATAAGTGTGGAAGCTGAGAAAATCTTGGAAAGGTCTTTTCTTACAATCAAGTAATTTGTAATTTATCGTAGACTAGTGTTTTAATGATTCTAGCTACTTTAAAATAATGTTTTAACCGACTTCAAAAACGAGGAGGTTTTATGTATGTTCCCCGATTACTCGAAGATGGCTGGAACGATTTCGTTTTTTTTGAAAGGGTGGTCCCATGATCACTAAGTCAGGATCTGATGATGGGATTCTGAAGGAATAGAGACAACTCTTCAAATATTATAGGCACACTTAAAATGATTTGAGTAGTTTTTAGAACAGTACTTTCAAGAAGTGGTCCCTACTTCAATTTGATGAAGATCTGATGAAGAACTTCTGAGATAGGACACGGAACTCCTCAATAAATGATATCAAATGTACTGGGATTGCTGAAATCCCATGTCAGTCTATTGTTTTCACCAGTGATGACATAACACGCGTACGCTGTGAAGGGGTAAGCACATATGAACCACAAAAAAGTAAAAAAAAACTAATTAGTCCGTCAGTTACGTGTAGATTTCCAAAAAATATTGGACATGTATTTTTTTTTCACATAAACAAAAAATTAAGACGATACAATGCTTCGAAAACTCGTAAACTACTCGAAAACGTCACATGATAGTACATTTTTAACCTACAAATGACGTCACAACCCTCCCTCTCATGATCTTTGACGCGTCCATAACTTCGTAAATTTTTATTAATTTGATAAAACAAAAACCACGTATCCAATACATTTTTTATTAATTTGACAAAAGAAAAAACACGTATCCAATATTTTTCGATAATCTAACAGACGGACTAATTCGATTTTTTTGGGTGAAATGCCCTACCTGCCCATATTAATAAAAAAACAATACGCAAGGTAATTCTTGAGTTTTAAGCTTAATGACGAGCAGACAGATCTAAGTAGTTATCGAGAAAGGCGAATTTTCCAATAATAAGGTGCAGGGGACATTGGCAAATTGCCAAATGGCTATTACGATGGTGAGAGTGTTATGCAATTAGTGTTCGTCGAGTATTTGGATTAGTGCAAATATTGTGTAAAAATATTGTAAATGAAAAAAGAATTTTTTTTTGTTAAACTTAGGTACTTCACTTAAGTAAAATATGTCGCTAAACCAATGACCGCAAAAACATTTTTTATTGTTTTTTAAAGGTAAGTTTTCTGAGATCAAATATCAACTTTCAAACTTACACACAATTTACCGATCGACCACACAAATAATAATATTATTATTTATTCGAATCCGGAATCCGGTCCTGGAGCGTCGCCCCATGAATCTTCGACATCCGCCAGGGAGGCATTCAATTTGTCACTCCTGTCAAAATAATGTAAACTGCTTAAAATAATCGGGCATTATCGAGCCGGCCGGCGTGAATCGGGACATATCGGGGACTTGACGTAAAGCTTACCCGATATAAGATCGATTGGCAAGATTTTTTTGGGTTTATATGAGTACCTACTTGTTTTAATTTTTATAATTATTATGCAGAGATATAAATGTATGCTACCTCTGATTAGCAGAACTTTTATGGTTTCGAACTGCCGAAAAATTTTATATTTTATAGCTGTAGCGTCGTACCTTCTTGCTTGTCCTACACATATCAGTCTGTCAACATTGCATGTGAATAGCGCAAAACACCCCGGTTGTAATACCCGAGCATTCGACGGAAGTGTATCATCTCTATCAGAAAGCACTCACTTGAATTTTTCATCAGTACTTGATCTGTACCCCAATATGTACCGTCAGTGTTAATAATACAAAAAAGTTTTTGTATCAAAGAAAAAATTCGGTATTAAAACCATCAGTAATCGTTTGCCTAAATTATTATGATTACGACCATCGATAAAATCCAATGATAAAATCAAGGACTGTCAAAGTAAAATATTCGTCATACTTATTGCATAGTTATTTAAATCAAACTCAGTTATTTTCGCTTTCAAAAGAATACTTATCATTTGTTGACGCTACCGCCCACACACTGTCGCTCGCGAAAGTACATTACTGATACAAAAAGATGCCTTTTTGGGCCCTAAAATGGTGCTCAAAGTAAAATCCAAGGCAAATTAATTAAAAATCAAGACCTGAAGAAAAGTAATCTCAATACACGTAAAAATAAATATATAATAATGATTCTACTTTTATAATATGTTTAATTGGTGTTTTGACAAAAACAATGCGAATTATTACAAGAATAAATTAATTGAATTGAATTGCCCTTATCTCAATTAATTAATGGTCGGCACGTTACCAAGATTCCTGAGACCCTGGGAACACCAAGTTCTGATCTGATCAGGTCTGATCTGCTTCTGGAGATAAGCTGGTTGGAGTAATTGGCCACCATGGCTCACGCACAATGGTCCACTTCAAACGGAAACCAAACCCCATGAAATGAAGGGTCGGCGCAGCATGTCTTGTACTTCGATACTTCTCTATAACTCGTCATCTTATCAGACACCTCGTTTCTTACCATGTCATCCTATAATTACAGTCAATCTATCGTTTCGTTGGATTTGGTCTACTCTTATATCGGTACGACTTAATAAACACACACGACGACGACAACGGCTAAATTGTTCACAGAAAGCTAGACTGTGATGAAATCTATGAACTTACTTCTACTACATTTAAGTTCGTAACAATTTCCATTCATCCAACAGAAACTTACTTAAAAAACATTTTTAAATATCACAGCAGCATCTTAGCCCCATATTGTCAGTATCGATAAAATATGGGCTGTCGAGTCAAAGGCCGTAAGGTCCCAGAATGGTGCGGCCCGGGATTACGTCCGTATCGGCACCCGTTGAAAAGTTAGATCGGTCCTAATTATGATTTATTGACGCCCAACGAAGTAACCTCAAAGGTTTAAAGAAAGCTTCAAAGAAAAAAACTGGCCCTTTATTTGTTTACGCTGTACTAGCGATCGACAGTTTTGAGGATTTAAAACCTGTTTTGCTTTGAAAAAGTGTTTTATAATAATTGGATTATTATACAAATAAGATTGTTTTGATTACGTGTTTGGTTATTTGGTTCTGTTATGGACTATATTTGGATACGGGATTAGTTTGAACAGCTTCCTACTGTGTAGTTATAGCCATACCTATTTTTAAAGTTATAGTGATAAACAACTGTGACACTGACCATCTTCATATACCTACATGCTATTAAATTTTCTAGTGTTTAACAGCAAAATTTGTTTTGTGCTGAGTGAGTATGTTAAACTTAGAAGTGCACTTAGATATATAATTTAATGCTCGTTTCACAGTTACTGTGTTTTGAACTAAGCATAATAATAATTAATGTTTGCATGCCAACTTCACGGCGAAATGTGTCATTACACTACATAATTATTATTTAATCATCTTTTAAACCACATTTTGTTGCCAATAAATAATTTTGACTTTGACTTTGGATGAAATTAAAGTGTCTTTTTGGTATGTCAAAATAACAACTTTTTACTTTTAGAGTGTGAAGGGTACAGCAAAATTATTTCTTTTTTGTCTCTGTTTGTTCCGACAAATTTTAACTTTTTACTGACAATGAGCTAATGTCGGGGTTTTTTAATTTAGGATGCTTTTACTTTAAAATATGATTAAATCGCTTAAAATTGTTATAAAAATCCGATTTAAGCAGGGAAGTAATAATTTCACGCGAAAGAAGGTCGTGTACAGTTAGATCCTTCTTCAATCGTTTTTTTTTCATGTTTTGTCCTCCGGCCAGGAGGTCTGTATATTGTTTGGCAGCCCGTGGGTGCATACGTCGATTTCTTCAATGTATCGACCATTGAATTACTAATGAGCAGTGGCCATAATTCAGTGAGTGAAATGACTACACAACATCTGTACATGACTTAGTTCTCGGTATAAATATGCAACTGTCGACAACTTAATTTGTTACCTGTTGCTTATTACCCGACTGCGGCAAAGCCTAAAAGGAGGGTTATGTGTTTGGCGTGTATAGTCCGTTTCTTTGTTCCCTCATAACTCCTAAACGGATGAAGGGGTTTGAATAAAATATACGTTGTTAGATTCGTCTTGATGACGCGATTGCCACTGGCTACATTAAAATTAAAAAAGAAAAGAAATTTGCGGATTTTGGGGGTCATATAGCGTATTTCAAAATATAAAAAAAAATCCGTTACCATCGAGTAGGGTATCAAAATGAAGGGTTTTAAAAGGTGATTACAAAAATATATGACACCTATATGTTTAAAATAAATTCAAAGTCACAAATCATATAAACAAACACAAAAGTTAAATCATCTGCGAAGATTTTACGCGACCAACGAACGAACAGACACAAAAGAACTAAAAAGTTGGAAATAATAAAAAAAAGTAGTTCAATAACTAAAAAAACCCGATTGAAAAAACTGAAAAGTAAAAAAACAAGCACATTTTAAATTAAACAAAACTTGGAAGCAGGCAGGGGAAACCAATTGAATGGACCCCGCCTGCTTCCAAGTTTTGATTATTTAAAATGTGCTTGTTTTTTTGACTTTTTAGTTTTTTCAGTCGGGTTCTTTAGTTTTTGTACTTCTTTTTTTTCCTTCACAGAGCGTTGGTCCGGCAAACATTTGAAGATCTTTGGAAGTCAGACAGAAGCCTAAATGTAACATTTCGTAACCAGTGTCTATTATCAACTAATATTAAGTATGAAGAGAAAAGATTTGTTTGTTTGAAACGAATAGGGTTCGAAACTTCTGGACCGATTTGAAAAATTCTTTCACCGTTGGGAAGCTACACTATCCCCGGGTGACATTGATTACTTTTTATCCCTGTATTTTCATGGGAACGGGAACTACGCGGGAAACCGCGTGACGTCCGCTAGTTGTATATGAACACATGAGCAAGCAAATCATAGCCGTTCGGGTTCATCTTATGGTTAAGCCATGCTTGCTTAGGTTGGCCTGTGGATAAGTGATCATCCATTACATACCGAGTTTCCCCAATAGGGATATTATCAAAAAAAAAATTTTTTAGTCCGTTACGAAAAAATTAAAATTTTGATTACCAAAAAATATTGGACACGTATTTCTCTTTTTTCACGTAAGCAAACAATGAAGACGATACAGTGCTTTTGAAAACTCGTGTGACGTCATATTCTAAGACATTAGTATGCAATTTTTTAGCGGTCAGACGTCACATAGTCCTTCTCAAATCTTTGACGCGTTGTATCTTCGTCAATTTTTATTGATTTGATAAAACAAAAATACGTATCCTATATTTTTCGATAATCTAATAGACGGACTAATTAGAATCACATTTTTTTTCTAAGTCAGTAAACATCCCGATTGAATCGGAAAGCATCACGTTAAGGCTTTGCTCCCGGTTATCATTTGTAGAATTTTGACAGTAATTACAGCTAATAAGTAGCCCCAAAAGGTTGACAACCATTCTTATCAAGGGAATAACCCATTATAAATGGGGAGTGGAGGTCAAATAGGGAGCTACGTGTAAAAACTGGAACTCAGACAAACTAGAATCAAAATTATACTGGGGCCGGTCCCAGTATAACGGGGAAAAGGTTTGGTAGTATCATGAAGGGAGTGGTCTGAATCATGGCAACGGAAAAGTCATAGACTAAATATTTACTATGCTTGGAAAACAATAAGATTTTTTTCTCTGTCCTTATAATTTAACCATAATACGCTGCTTCGGTAATAGTATGAAACTCCTTGCAATAGAATGTTCCATCTCTGTTGAACATTTCTGCTCTCCACTTCAGCTTTCCGTATGGCATGCTCGGAACCCAGATATGTTGCAGCTGATTCACATCCATATTCTTGAACGAATAAAAACCCTGAGAAATAAAAGAATAGAGATTAAAAGGAATAGCAGCTTTGGAAATTATATTTTTTGGAGGTTTGGTAATCAATCATATAATGTCTCCTCCCGCTCTGGACGTTTTGGAATGGAGTGTCAGACTTCTACTGACTAAAAACCACCCATATTCCTTCTTAGTCCTTTGTTTCCGGAACCACAGTATCTCTTTCGAACAACCTGCAGCCACGGACCCCAACCACGACCTCAATGTGATTTGCGTCAAGCGACAAGAGTATATCATTTGTGTCGTTCGTGTGACTACATTCTCCTTCCTTTCGAGAAAAGTCGCGTTGCAGTGAACCGAGGCATGCTCTAATCAAAGTCAATGGCAGCAACTAGTTGAGAAAAACTAAAAATAGAGCTAAACATCATGCTATTGGTGCTCTAAATCCAGCAGCGGATTGCTATTGGCTGATGATAATCACATATCGCAGTGGTGACCCAGTAGTGGCAGCCTCGACTAACGAACAGTGAGCCATGGGTTCGAACCCAGTCAGGTTCATTACTTTGTGTAATTTATTTTAATCACCACTGCTCTCAAAACTAAGAAGGAAAACATCGTGAGGAAACCATCTTAGAACAAAAAAAAATCTAAGACATGTGACATCTACCAGCCCGCTCGCGTGGTGGATCCATCCCTCTCCTAGAGAGGAGGCCTGAGTCCCTGCAGTGGAAACATTATAGGCTGATGATGATGATGATGAATCACTTAAAAAGTAAAATTATTCAGCAAAAAACTAATTAGCTGAGTGGGCACACAATGATACTGGTACATAAAATTCCAACTTACTTTAATAATCACACAGTTTTTTTTGTCGAACTTGATATTGCAAGCTGCCAAGGAGAAGCGTATCAATGCACTGTAACAGTCTATGTTGTTAAAACTAACCGATAGGCGCCATTTACCATCGCGCCAGATATAACTTTTGATTTTCATCTGAAAAAAATATGGTATTTTATTTGGTGTTCATCATCATTTCAACCAAAAGATGTCCAGTGCTAAAAGGACTCCGCTTCTGAGCGTTTCCACATCGACCAGGCCAGTGCTTCTTGCAACAAATTCCTGCAGCTCTGGTTTCATTATTGGAAATGATAATTGGCCCCGAATATTGCAAGACTGGAGCAGCATTGTGGCAGACCGAGGAGTAGATGGCGGGCCTTGAACATCTTTCTCACCAATTACTAGCGAGAAGAAACACACCATCGTAAAAAGTGGAACGGAATGGGGGAAGGCCTTTGACCAGGAGTAGGACAACACGGGCATAAAAATGCTCGTGAGCCTTAGTTAAGTACCTGGCAGAACTAGAAAAGGAGAATCTGTCTTAAGTTAACGGTGCAAATGCTTTCAGCAACGTATGGCATGTCAATGATGACTGTAGATACCTTTGCGTCCTTAGTGTCTTTCGTGATGGTAAAATTCCCGCCTAGCATATTCTTTCCGTCGATATTCTGAATAAACGGGTGGAAAATTACCGACGGATTTTTCAAATATGGTCTGCTAGGATTACTGCAGTCATTGACGCTCACGAATGAGGTTTTGAAAGGTCCCTGAAATATAAGTCAAAGTCAAAACTTTTATTGTAAACCAATTAACAAATTGTGTACAATGTTGGTGAAATCATTATAATGTTGAAATCATCATCTGTCTACATTTTCCTAGCTGGGTCGGCTGAGGTAGGCTTTCATACCGGCTACACCTGAATACCAGTATTTTACATGGAGCAACTGCCTATCTGAACATCAAAACCTAGTTAGTACTGTGTAATACGATAACCCATGGTTAGACTGTTTGTCAAAGATCTACAACTGATAGCCGAGACCAACGGCACTACCCGACCGCCTCCCGATCTTTAGGTAATTAACCACAAGCTGAAATAAGTGATTGAATATAATTTGTTTTATCGAAACCGTGATCTTATGAAAATCTTTTAATCTCTTCTTCTCTACATCTCCTTATAAAATTCAAAAGCGGTAGAGAAATAATAAAAAAATCCTTAACTTACCGACGTTGCATGAGGTTCAGGGTCAGAATAACACATTGATAAACAACATAATATAAACAAAAATAAAGAAAGAAAACATTGAACGATCATGATTGATTGTAACATTGAATCTAGTCTGTTACAATCACATTAACTTTTGTTAGGTACCTATCTATGCAACTGATACGAGTACTTAGATAATATTTGTAGCTAATGAGGCAAATAATGGAACATTACATATGCATAAACTATTTATGTCCTGGGTTCGGTTCCTGAAGTCGGGGAAAGTTTTATTGGGTTTTCCATCAGGAATCTTGCAGCAGCCACGGAGTCTGATATTATGTATTCACACCTACGCAATTTCGGTTTCACTCTGGTTAATCCACATGTGACATGGTCTCAAACATGGATAAAAAGGGTAAAGTTTTTGCCATATTTCTAGATATTGCTAAGGTTTTTAACACGGTTACTGTCCCAATTCTTGTCAGTAAGATAGTAAGATGGAAAGCTTAGGAATCAGACTATTTCCACTGGACCCTTTTAAAGACTATCTAAGTGAGCGTACCCAGAGAGTAAAGATATGGGAATTCATCAGTGAACAACAAATAATTAACTATGGTACACCTCAAGGTAGTGTCCGTGAACCGTCATTATTCCTCATCATGCCAGATCGTTGATATAACGATCTGGCTATGCTAATTATTCCCAATAGCAAAATTATTGGTTTTGCTGATGACACCACTCTGTTATTCAGCGTGAGTTTGTGACAAAATGTCTATGTCGTGCACAACTAGGCTTCAATATAGTATCTAACTGGTTACGCCTCCATCTTTTATTCCCTTAATTTAATCAAAACCAATTAAAAAACAATCGATCCTCCCAAACATTACCTTATACGATAATAGTTACCCAGACCCACCCACGTCCCTCCTCATCACAAACACTTTATTGTACATTTGAGAATAAAACAATAAAACTTCTTTTCTTCTTTACTTTCGCTTGGCCTTATAATTCAACCATATTATGCAGGTTCAGTGACAGTATCAAACTCCTTGCAGACGAACGTTCCACCTATGCTGAAGATTTCTGTTCTCCACATTAATCTTCCATAGGGCATATTCGGGACCCAGATATGCTGCAGATGGTTCGCATCCATATTTTTGAACGAATATAAACCCTGGAAAAGGGCAAAAGATTAAAAGGACTCGCGGCTTTGTATATCTTTTTTTTATTTTTATTGGCGGGTGTAAAGTCATCGAATAACCCCTTCCGCTCTTGGGCAGAGCGAAAGGGAGTGTCAGACTTCTACTGACTAAAACCCACCCATGTTCCTTCTTCGCCCTCTATGTCGAGGCCGCGATAACCTGTGGACAACTTGCGGTCCCTACGGGCGTCGGCCCATTCGGCCCCTCCCATGTTGCTGACATCTCTTTGAGGCGCGCATGGAACACGAACGCGCCGTCGACATGGCCGGTTTTCGTCGTAAGACGGACGGACGGCGAGTTAGCCCATCAATCATCGTCCACAGACCCGCGTCTACGGTGGCCGGAGGTCATCGCGAGACCCCCGACGCCCGGAGCGCCTCCCGCGGCGGCTGGGACGACAGGTTCTCTCCCTCTCGCGTTCCGCCACCTCCCTTGCTAGCATCTATTTACGTAATCTTATTTTAACATAATCTATAATAAAATAATTCCATTTTAATTTAATCTGTTCTAATTTAATTTAATATACTTAATTAAACTATTTTATTCAATTAAATTCAATGTATTCAATTTTTTTTTTTATATAATATTAATATTGAATTGTGTAATTCTATGCGCATAAGGTAGTGCATGCTGTGCTTCTCTGTTCTCTTAGTCTTAAGTTTGCAATGTACGAATTATAATTGTAACAGTGTACTCATTGTTGAGAAGCCTAATAAATAAATAAATCACTGCTTCGCAGAAGGAGGGCTTCGTAGATCTTGGTTAGCATTCAGAGGATCGATGTGATTTGCGTCAAGCGACAAGCGTCATTTCATCTGTTTCGTAAGTGTGACTGCATTTTCCTTCCTTTCGAGAAAAATCGCGTCGTAGTGAACCGCGGCATGCTCTAATTAGAGTCGCTGGCAGCAACTAGTTGAGTAAAACCGAGGATAGATTTAAACATCGTGGTGCTTTAAATCCAGCAGCGGACTGCTATTGGCTGATGATCATCACTAACTAAGTCGACTTATTCATTAATAGATTCTAATTGGCTGAGTATACACACTTACTTTAAAAACCACACAGTTTTTTTTGTCATACTTGATGTTGCAAGCTGCGTAAGAGAAGCGTAACATTGCACTGTGACAATCTAAGTTGTTAAAACTGACCGATTGGTGCCATTTGCCATCACGCCAGATATAACTCTTGACTTTCATCTGAAAAAAAAAATTAAAAAGTTTTATTATATTTGGTGATCATTATCATTTCAACCAAAAGATATCCACTGCTAAAAGAACTCCGCCTCCAAACGTCACTACATCGACCAAGCTAGTGCCTCTCGCAAGCAATAGATTCCTGCAGCTCTGGCTTAATCTTTGGAAATTATAACTAATTAAAATATTACGTCGCGTTGCGTTGAAATGCCCCCCCCTAGGTGGACCGATGAGGTCATCGGTGAAGGTTGCGGGAACCCACTGGGTACGAGATGCACGGGACCGGTCAGTGTGGCGACACCTGGAGAAACCTATGGCCAGCAGTGGACGTCTTTTAGCTGTAATAATGATGGTGAAGATGAAAGAATTACACTTCTGAGCCTTACAAAATCACCTAGCAGAACTAGAAAAGGATCAAATCAAAAAATCTGATCTGTCAAATTTAAAGTTTAAGGTACAAGTGCTTTCAGCAACATTAAGGACTATACCTTTGGATCCTTAGAGTCTTTCGTGATGGTAAGGTTTCCGCCTATCATATTCCTTCCGTCGATATTCTGAATAAATGGATGAAAAATTATCAATGGACTTTTCGCGTATGGTCGGCTAGGATTACTGCAGTCATTGACGCTCACAACTGAGGTTTTAAAAGGTCCCTGAAATAAAAGTCAAAGTAAAAACGTTAACTGCGAAGTAAGTGTACAATGTTGGTGAAATCATTACAGTGTTGAAACCATCATCTGCATGCCTTTTCCCAGCTATGTTGAGGTCGGCTTCCAAACTGAATACAGCTGAATACCAGGATATTACATGGAGAACCTACCGATCTGAACTCCACAACCTAGTTAACACTGTGTAATTCGATAATTCTTTTTTTTGGCGGGTGGTAGTGTCAGACTTCTTCTGACTAAAAACCACCCATGTTCCTTCTTAGCCCTTTATGTCGAGGCCCTGGTATCTCTTACAACATCCCGCAGCCCTGACGGGAATGGGCTCCTTCCATGTTGCTGACATCTCTTTGAGGCGCTGTCGACGTCATAAGACGGACGGACGGCGAGCTAGCCTATTACTCACCGTCCACAGGCCCGCGTCTACGGTGGCCGGAAGCGGTCACGTGGCCCCTGACGCCCGGAGCGTCTCCCGCGGCGGCTGGGACGTGAGGTTCTCTCCCTGACGTTTCGCCACCTACTTCGCTAGCATCACTGCTTCGTAGAAGGAGGCGACGGCGTCCTATTCCTCCTCGCCCCGGACCATGGCTTGCACCAGGGCCGGACGCGAGAGGTTGCTGACTTCGATAATCCTTGGTTAGACTGTTTATCAAAGATCTACAATTGACAGCCGGGTTTAACGGCATAACCTACTTGCCATAGCACGAAGGAAACCGGTAACTTATCCATAGACCAACATAGGCAAGCGTGGTTTAACCTAAAGATTGATCCGAGCGGCTGTTATTATTTAGCCCCAAGCTGTAAATAAGTCCGGGGCCGCGGGTAGTCCAACGGTTATCGCGGCCTCGACATAGAGGGCGAAGAAGGAACATGGGTGGTTTTTAGTCAGTAGAAGTCTGACACTCCCTTTCGCTCTGCCCAAGAGCGGGAGGGGTTATTCGATGATTTTACACCCACCAAAAAAAAAAAAAAAAAAAAAGCTGTAAATAAGTCTCTGAATATTTGTTTCATCAAAGCCATGTATCATTATAATTAATATGAAGATCTTTTTATCCAATCTCTGCTTCTCTTCATATTCATATAAAATTCAGAAGCGGAATAAAAATAAAAGAAAAACTTCTACTTACCGAAACTGCATGAGGTTCAGGGTCAGAATAACACAGTGGTAAATAACATAATATAAACAAAAATACAGAAACAAAACATTGAACGATCATCTTCGTTACATTGAATCTAGTCTGTTAAAATCACATTAACTTCTGTTAGGTATCTATACAACTGATACTTTTAGATAATTTTAGTAACAAATGAGGCGAATGATGAGAATTTAAATAGACATTAACGGTGTCGTTGGTCTAGTCGTCGCAAGCGATTATTCCCAGTTGGGGCAAAGTATTATTGGATTTTGTCCATCAGGAATCTCTCAATAGCAGTCACAGAGTCTGGATTTTGCCCCATTGATGACAATAGCTCGCCCCCTACAAAATGAGATTTAGACAAGAAAATTTTGAGTGTCCTATTAGATACACTTCTATCTAACCCTTTCGGGTTTATTAAGTACTAGCTGTGGCCAGCGGCTTCACCCACTACAACTCGAAAATAATCCCACGGGAAGATAAAATCGGGATAAAAACTATTCTATGTGTAAATCAGTTTATAAACTATCTGTCTACCAAATTTTATCCAAATCCGTTCAGTAGTTTTTACGTGAAGAAGTAACAAACATACACACTCACGAACTTTCGCCTTTTCAATATCAGTGTGAAGTGTGATTAAGTAGTTAGTGGCCTGGTTGATGTGGCGACGCTTGGAGGAATCAAATCAAATCAAATCAAAATCATTTATTTCAAGTTGGCCAGTTACAGGCTCTTTTGAATAGTCGAACATAACAATCCAAGCGTTGCCACATCGACCAGGCCAGAGCTTGTCGCATTCAACGGATTCCTGTAGGTTCAACAAGTTCATCGGTCTACCTGGTAAAAGGGCCTTTGGCATCTGCATATGACTTCAGTTTCATCTTCCAAGTACTATTTAGGCTGCTAGGAGTCCGTAAAGAGTCATAGATACTTAAGTATCATCTAGGTCCATTGTATAGGCACAGCCTGTTTCACAACCACCTTGCTGACTAATGTTAATTGATCCCGGAATGGACTAATGGCTATTAATGACTGCCTTGCCGGCAAGCGCTCTTTCTGATTTTAATGTCCTGGGTTAGATTCCCAAGATATAAGGAATTAGCTGCAGAACCCACGGAGTAGGAACGCACAAAAGACTCAAATATTACTGGCAAAATGTGGCAGTTAGTCGAGGGACATGTCTGTCTTAATCCTTTAGAAATATATGCATGAGGTTGTGTTTAAGCGCTTAATAAAAGCACCTTGCAGAACTATAAAAGAACAACCTCTTTCGAATTAAGTTTACGCTCCAAATGCTTTCAACAACAACGCTTGCCTCAATGATGACCATGCATCTACATCCTTGGAGTCTTTCTTGACGGTAACGTTACCGCCTAGCATATTACTTCCATCGATATTCTGAATCAATGGATCGAAGATTATGGGCGGATTCTTCGCGTATGGCCTGCTAGGATCATGGCAGTCATTGACACTGACAACTGAGGATTTAAGGACCCTGGAATAATACAGCATTGGTAAATAATATAAAACAAACAAAAATACGTATAAACGTTGAGCGATCATATTCTTAACATTAAATCTAGTCTGTTAAAATCTACTATTGTTTGGTTATCTACGTACTGTACTTATATATTTGTAACAAATGAGGCAAATAAGGATACTTTATATGAGCATAAACTGCCTCGTTAGTCTAGTGATCGCAAGCGCGACTGCTAAGCACGAGGTCCTGAGTCCGATTCACGGGTCGGGCAAAGTGTTACTTGTATTGGGTGTATCCCTCAAGAATCTCTCAGTGGCAGCCACAGAGTCTTGATTTGTGCTCGGTTGATGGCAATAGGCTTACCCCTATTACATGGGTCTTAAACATTACTGACAAAGTGTGGGTGTAATAATTATATACACCTCTGCCTAACACTATGGTTATCGCACCGACGCAATTAAAGTTTCGCTCAGGCATATCCACCTCTGACATGTAAAACATGAATAGAAGGGACAAAGTTGTGGCCATATTTCTAGATCTTGCGAAGGCTTTCGACACGGTACACAAACACATATTATAATGCTGTTCATGTGAAAATAAAACCATAAAACTTTTATCCCTGCCCTTATAATTCAACCATAATAGGCAGCTTCGGTGACAGTATCAAACTCCTTGCAGACGAACATTCCACCTCTGCCTGCGATTTCTAATCTCCACATCAGCTTTCCATACGGCATTTTCGGAACCCAGATATGCTGCAGCTGATTCACATCCATGTTATTGATCGGATAGAAACCCTGAAAAAGATTACAAGAGATTAAAAGGATTCGCAGCTTTACAGATCTCGGTTAGCATGAGGCCTACCCTCAATGTGATTTGCGTCAGACGACAAGTGTATGTCATTTGTTTCGTTGCGTGACGGAAAGAAGGTGCGTCGTTCCACCGTGGCGTACTCTTACCAGAGTCGCTGGTATCAACTGATATAACATCACGCCTGTAACCTTCGATAGTTAGGCAGATGTGTACCTAGTTGTCCTTGCATTATTGCTGCCATGGGTTCTGGAGGTGACTGATTGGCTGAGAGTGCACACCATATATAAGTACAGTCGAACAAGCTAATAAGTATACAGGTAAAGTTTTTTAATTCTTGTACACTGAAAATATTGATTTCAATTTTGTTTTATAAAGCGTTTCGCATTAAGCCACTGATGTCAGGCGCTGTATCGTTTGGCATCAGTCTTTAAATGTATCTGTATAATCTTAAAAGTAAATGCAAGTTAGCTGGCTGTATACTTATGAGCTTGTTTGACTGTACATAAAAATCAACCGTACCTTAAAAAGTACACAGCACTTTTGGTCATACTTAACGTTAAAAGCTGCGAAGGTAAAGCGTAACAATGCACCGTGACAGTCGATGTTGTTAAAACTAACGGATTGGCGCCATTTACCATCGCGCCAGATATAACTTTTGATTTTTATCTGAAAAAAAAAATGTAATAAAAGTGGTGTTTTATTTGGTATTAGTCATCATTTCAACCAAAAGACGGCCACTGCTGAACGCAAGCCGTCTCTTAGCGTCGCCACATTGACGAGGTCAGTGCTTCTCGCATCCATTGGATTCTTGCAGCTAATACTGCGGGTTTGGCATATGCAAGAGGCTTCATTATCAACTTCTAAGTTATATCTAGGCTGCACCATAAAGAGGACCTTTCTATAGGCACAGTCTGTTCCACAACCGACTTGCTTACTAACCTTTTAATCAAGGACTGGGCTAATAGCTATAATAAATTGACTGGCTTGCCAACCGCAAGTGCTCCTGCTGATAAATGTCCTGGACTCGATTCCAAGACATTACGGATTTCTCAGTAGCCACGGCATAACTGGCGAAATGTGACGGTTAGATTAGCAACATTTCTGTCTCAATCTTTAAAAATTACGGGCGTGATGTTATGTTCGAGAACTTAATAAAAGCACCAGGCAGAACTAGAAAAGAACAACTTACCGGTTTCAAATTTAAAGTTTATGATCCAAATGATTTCAACAACAACTAGGCTTGCCTCAATGATAACCATACCTTTACATCCTTAGAGTCTTTTGTGACTGTAAAGTTTCCGCCTAGCATATTCTTCCCGTTGATATTCTGAATCAATGGATAGAAGATTATCGGCGGATTCTTCGCGTATGGTCTGCCTGGATTACTGCAGTCATTGACACTCATAACTGAGGATTTAAAAGGACCCTGAAATAACACAGCGTTGAAATTATCATCTGTCTAGCCTTTTTCAACTGCGTCACATATTCTCAATAAGATCTCTGGATCTTTGAATTCACCCCAACAGAGCACAACATCATCTGCTTATCAGTTTTCCACCAATGTTGTGATCGGTTAAAGTCTAACCGGACGTAACTGAACACCATTATTATACATGGAGTGACTGCCTATCTGACCTCTACAACTCCGTTAGTACTTAATATGTAATACGACACCCCTTAGTAAGGCCGGTTGGCAAAAAAATCTTTACTAGGCTATCTACAATGGGCAGCCGGTGACTGGTATAATTATAATGGATGGACACCCATCCACGGACCAACTCAGGCACGCGTCACTTAACTTCAAAATTGATCTTGTGATGAGCTATTTAAGAAGCCGAATATTAGATTTATCTAAGCTATGCTTCATAATAACATAAAATTAATAATGTCACATCTTCCTAATAAGTACAAGAAAAAGATGAAAAACTTCTACTTACGGAAGTTGCCTGAGGTTCAGGTTTACAATGACACATTTGTAAATAATATACTACAAACATAAATACGGAAAGAAAAGATTGAACGATCATGTTCGTAACATTGAATCTAGTCTTTTAAAATCATATTAACTTTTGTAAGGTATCTATGACACTGTTATATAATATTTGTAACAAATGAGGCAAATAATGATACTTTAAATAGGCATAAACTGCCTCGTTAATCTAGTGATCGCATGCGTGACTGCGGAGCACGAGATCCTGGTTTCGATTCCTGGGTCGGGCATAGTGTTATTGGGTTTTTCCATCAGGAATCTCTCTGTACCAGCCACGGAGTCTGGATTGGTGCCCGGTTGATGTCAATAGGCTCACCCCTATTACATGGGTCTTAAACATAACTGGCGAAATGCGGGTGTACTATTAGGTACACCTCTGCCTAACCTTTCTGGGTTCATAGGCGTGATGTTATGGTATCGCACCAGCGCAATTTACCTCTGACGCGTTCCATGAACTAACAGACTATCTGGTCACAAACATGGATAGAGGAGGTAAAGTTATTGCCATATTTCTAGATCTTGCTAAGGGTTTCGACACGGTTTCAATCCCAATTCTTGTCAGTAAGATGGCAACGTTGGGAACCAGAGGACTCCATCTGAACATTTTTAAAGACAATCTGAGTGAGCGTACCCAGAGAATAAAGACAGATGAATTTATCAATGAAGAACCAATAATTAACCACGGCACACCTCAGGGTAGTATCCGTGAACCGTCACTATTCCCTATTTATATCAATAACATGCTCTATATTCCCAATGGTACAATCATTGGCTTTGCTGATGACACTGCCCTCTTGTTCAGCGCAAGCTTGTGGAAAAATGTCCATGAGCGTGTACAACTAGGTTTCAATACGGTATCTAACCTTTTCTACGATATCAATCTGTTGACCTTTAATAGAATCAAAACCAATTACATAGCATTCTCCATTAAAAACAATCGATACTCCCAAACATTGCCTAGCCTAATACAATAGCTGTAGCTGTAGCTCACTCTTGACCAAACCCACTCACATATAGTTGTAACTGCGAACCACTCACCAAGGATGATAATGTTAAATATCAAGGAATAATAATCGACTAAAACCTAAGATTTCAATCACATAACTACTCTTAGTAACAGATTACGAAAAGAAACACATGATTGTGTAAACGTTGACACGTATAGTCCATAAAAAATATTTCTAAAACAGTGTACCCACTGCTCATGATGCTACTGTGTCAGTTCTTGGGGAGGAAAGACAAAAACTACCGTCCTGACATATTCTGCTAAAACAGCATAGCCTCTTGGTTTATAATACAACGATATCCAGGGGGAAAAGACGACATGACCCAGTGGAGCGCCATCATCTACTAGTACCCAGTTCCCTTCGCGGTCCCGGATGTAATTTGTAGATCTTTGACAGTCGTTACAGGTGGTCAGTGGCCGTAAAGTCTGACAACCAGTCTTACCAAGGGGTATCATATTAGTTAGTATATTAATGCCATTGTAAGTAAAATACTGGTACACAGCTACATCTGCTTAAGCTGGAAGCCAGCCCCAGTATAATTGGGAAATGCATTGGCAGGGTAATGAGGGGTGGCCTGAGTCACAGCAACGGAAAAGTCATAGATTGATTTTTATCTATATACTATGCAGTACGTCATCATCTTTCTGCCCTGGTCCCATTTGGATTCTGCGCAACATGTTTTTCTCGTCAATTCTTACTCTTTTTTTCATATGAATCCTCACACCATTCATTCATCTTTTCTATGGTCTTTTCTCACTCTCAATCTATCATTTTTTATTTTCATACCTGTTTTAGTCACACACGATTTGTTCTTCCTAATCACAATTACTACGCTTCTTCTCTATTGCGTGGTTAGTGGCTAACCTGATGTCAGAGTTTTTATTGACGCCCTTGAGCCTATGATTTGCTTTAAATTCTTAAAATGCTGTCGAGAAATGTCTCTTAGGCATACTGGTTTCCTCACGATGATTTCCTACATCGAAACAAGTGATAACTATGCAATACGCTCATGAATTCGAAATTAGAGTTGCGTGTTTTTTGTTCGAACTAGAGACGTGTGACTTGGCAGTCTGACGGTCACACCACAAGGCTATCACTGCTTACTATGCTGTACACTTGAGAATAAAACAATAAAACATTTATCTATACTCCTATAATTCAACCATCAAAAGCAGCTTCGGTGATAGTATCAAACTCCTTGCAGACGAACGTTCCACCTCTGCCGAAGATTTCTGCTCTCCACATCAGCTTTCCATACGGCATTGTCGGGACCCAAATATGCTCTAGCTGATTCACATCCATATTCTTGAACAAGTAAAAACCCTGAAAAATACAAGAGGTTGAAAGGATTCGCAGGTTTAGAGACTTTGGATGTGATTTCGTGTGTTTTGACACAAATCCAGTCTCCTTAATTGTAACTGAGAAATTCCTGATAAAAAGGGATATTCCTGATAGGATAGAGTCTAATCTAAGTTTCAAAACTCCAGTAGCCAGCTACTGGAGCTTTAAACCTGCAGTATTAAGTTATTGGCTTGTGATCATCATAATCGTTCATAAGAGACACGATGAGAGGACACGCATATAAATCAACCTTACCTTATAGAACACACAGCTCTTTTTGTCATATTTAATTTTGAAAGCTGCTAGGGAGAAGCGTAACAATGCGCCGTGGCAGTCTATGTTGTTAAAACTAACGGATTGGTGCCATTTGCCATAGCGCCACCTATGAGTCTTGATTGAAAACTGAAAAAAATATAATAAAAAGTGACATTCAAATTTTATTTGGTATTCATTATCATTTCATCTAAAAGACGTCGGCTTTTAAACGCAGCGTCACCATATGTGCTTGCACATCCAGCGGAATCAGCGGAAAAATCAAAAAACTATTTTCCGGACCCGCATTGGCAATCTCTCGGCAACTGCTTTGGTGCAAGGAGTACTCCCTAGTTTATTGCAATAGGTTGGCCCTCTATCACACATAGCTGGCAACATGTGGCAGTTATATCTATGGTTTAATGGTACGAAATTAATATAAACTTGTGATAAGACTGTATGTGTAAATAAAATAAATTAAAAAATTTAAGGGACATCTCTGTCTCAGTATTTAAGAATTACAAACAGGGTGATATGCTTGTGAGCCTTATGCGCCTGGCAGAACTAGAAATGGTAATCTCTATCAAATTAAAAGTTTTCGATTCAAATGCTTCGGTTAAAACAAAAAGTATTGCGTCAATGATGACCATACCTTTACATCCTTAGAGTCTTTTGTGACAGTAAGGTTCCCACCTAGCATTTTCCTTCCGTCAATATTCTGAATCATTGGATAGAAGATTATCGGCGGGTTCTTCGCAAATGGTCTGCCAGGATTACTGCAGTCATTTACACCCACAATTGAGGTTTTAAAAGGACCCTGAAATATTAAAGCGTCGAAATCATCATCTGCCTATCTGTTTCACAACGTGAAGTCAACAGTATTGAAGTCTGCTTCTAGTTTAACCGAACACAGTTAAATACCAGTAGTTTACATAGATCGCCAACCTATCTGACTACCACAAGTTGTGGTGGTCAGACAAGCAGTAGTGCATTATACGTTCTTCATATGTATTAAAAGGATGAATTTTTGTTTTTTTACGCCATGTATCAATAAAGATGAATAAAATTCTCTACATCTTCATCACCAATTAATTCGTGTAATAAAAATTAAGAAAACTTCCACTTACCGAAGTTGCAGGAGGTTCAGGGTCAGAATAACACACTGTTAAATAAAACAATACAGAAAGAAAATATTGAACGATCATGTCCATATCATTGAACTTAGTCTGTTAAATTCACATTAACATTTGTTTGGTATCTACGCAGCTAATACTTAGATAATATTTGTGACAAATGAGGCAAATAATGAACCATTAAATAGACATAAACCAGTATCTATTTTTCATCTAAATATTTTTTTTATTTATGATTATGTCGAAATAGTTTCATGAGAGTATGGAGAGCATATATTTTTTATTATGTTTTATAGAAAATTGTTGAGAGTAACAGACGACCAAAGAAGTGGAATACGGGTTGTGTGAAAGATGATCATTATAGTTAAACACAATAAACGGTATCTTCATGAAAGATCATATCGAGGAATGTTTTGAGAAAATAAAGTTGTAGACTTTTTATTGTTTTTTCGGTTACGTCGGCTTTCATGAAAAAAATATTTTTATTTAACCTTTTTAGTCATCAATTAATATTACATTCTTATTAAAAAAGTATATCAGGAAAGTATAGAAAAAAAAGCTTTTTTTAAATCGGTTCATAAATGACGGAGTTATGAGACAAGAAATAAAAATAAAATAAAAAAAAAACAACCAAACTGAGAACATGTAGATTATTAATAATGGAGGTATTCCAAAATATGAGGATCGGTCAGAGGACACGGTGGAGGTCTGCCCTGCTTGGGGGGAACCCCGCCGCGTTCTCGTTGCGGTGATCGGTGGCGGCGACCTCGCGTCCGGCCCTGGTGCAAGCCATGGTCCGGGGCGAGATGAAATGGGACGTTGTCGCTTCTTTCTCAGAAGCAGTTGTGCTAGCGAAGGAGGTGGCCGAACGTGAGAGGGAGAGGACCTCTCGTCCCAGCCGCCGCGGTAGACGCTCCGGGCGTCGGGGGTGGTGACGGCTCCCGGCCACCGTAGGTGCCGCCCTGCGGACGGTGAGTAATGGGCTATCTCGCCGTACGTCCGTCTTATAACGACGAAAGGTCACATCGACGGCGCGTTCGTGTTCCACTCACGACTCAAAGCGATATCAGCAACATGGAAGGGGCCGACGCCCGTCGGGGCTGCGGGTTGTTCGCAAGAGATACCGCGGCCTCGACGTAAAGGGCTAAGAGAAACATGGATGGTTTTTAGTCAGTAAAAGTCTGACACTCCTTTTCGCTCTGCTCCCAGGAGTTATTTGATGATTTCCCAACTCCAAAAAAAAAAGGTATCGTAAAATGCAATGCTCTATGCATTGCATTTTACGATACCTTTTTTTTGTGAATGGATGATGCTGAAGGTAAAGCCTAAAGATAAAGTGTGATCACTATAATGACGGACAACAATGACGAATAGAATAAGAATAATGACGATGATCGAGTGATGAGATGAGATCTGTCATCTGTATGATAAGTGGTACCGGTGAATGAAAAGTTGTGTAGTAATGGGTTATCGTGGTATGGACATGTGATGCGCAGGAATCAGGAAAAAGTTGAGTATGAATGTAGATGCTGCTAATGTAGCTGTAAGAGAACGCGAGGACGAAAAAAACGAGGTATGGACTGTGTGAAGGATGATATGGCTAGAAAGGTGGCGACTGCTGAAATGACGATGAAAAAGACAGGCTGTAACCAATGAAATTGGGTTATGGAGATTGATGATGATGATAAATCTACGCAGGTTCTGTCAAAGTATCAAATTCCTTGCAGGAGAATGTTCCAGCTTGAGAATATGTTTCTGATCGCCACATGATATGTCCATACTTTACGTTGCTAATCCAGAAATGCAGTAATTGATTCACATCCAAGTTTTCGAAAACGTAGGATCCCTGAAGCAAAACATGATGTTTTTATTTCACTTATGAACATGTGAAAAAAGGCGGCGTTTTCTTCTGTTTTTGAATCTATTACAATGTACCATTCAGTAAGAATGATTGGGCTACCTAATTTTCCAACCAACGCAGTATCTATGACTCCAAAAAGCTATAGCTTTTTCTTTATAATCCTTTTTGGCGGACCTTGAATCGGAATGGCATTCAAGACATCATACTTTCTGCAAATTGCAGAACCTGAGCCCACACCACTCACTCAGCTGCTTATAAGAGTACTACGATCTACACCCAGGCACTAAGGAGTATTGGGCGTTATTCAGATATTGTTAGTGTTACCTTGGAGTACATGCAGTTTTTCCTGTCATACTTTATGTTCATTGTGATACAGAGCAGGTGCAGCACCAAACCGTGGCAGTCCAGGTTGTTTATCAGGTAGGAAGGTTCCCATTTATCATTGCGTTGTATGAAACCTCTGAGTTTTATCTGGAACAGAATACCTAATCAATGAAGAAGAAATATTTTCTGGCAGTTCTAGGAGGTATTCATATGTAGGGTTCTACAAAATATTCAGGGTTGTAAAGCGTCGTCTTCTGTTCCAGTTTCTTTCTGGATGCGTTGTACCTACTGACGATTACACCATAAGGCTGACTAACAAAATATTCTTTAAACTATTGAAAGTCAAAAATAAATACATGAATACAAATGTCGAAAATCTATTACTGACAGAGGCAACAGAAAATCGTATTTCAATCTGGTTCAAAGTTGTTGAAGGAATATTGAACACTTGGAATGCTATTGTCGCTAGTCTAGACGTTCGGGGTTCTTCGTTAGTTTTTTTTTTTTGAATAGTTTGGAGACCTTGATATTTTGGTGGCAGAATCCGAGCAAAGTGCTTTAAATTTAAAAATGTAGTATCGTTAGTTGCTTAGTTACCAGAGGAGTGTACGGCCGCTGCGCTGTATGTCGCAGGTTCGATCCCCGCACGGAACAAATAATTTTATGACCTATAGGTAGTTGTTGCTGGTCTGGCTATTTATGTATGTGACTTTAAATGTTCCTACAGGAAAAATTCCTAGTGTGAGGCAACGTTTTATCCCGTTGGCGCTGCGGGTTGTTCGAAAGAGATACCGCGGGCTCGACACAAAGGGTTAAGAAGGAACATGGGTGGTTGTTAGTCAGCAGAAGTCTGACACTAGCTACCGCTCAGCCCAGAGCGGGAGGAGTCCTTTGATGATTTACCACCCTCAAAAAAAAGGCAACGTTTTATTTAAAACAAACAAATAAACTTTACCTTCATATTCTTCGTGTCCCTTACGAAAGTAATGTTTCCACTCAGTGTGCCGTTTTCAGTGGAGGATTGAAAGTACACCGGAGGGTTCTTCATGTAAGGCTTGCTAGGGTTAGTGCAATCATTGATGCTGGCGATCGAAATTTTGAAAGAACCCTGAAAATTTATTGAGTTTAGACTCGTAGACGTCCTTTTTTTTTGGAGGTTGTTACATTATTTAATGACTCCTCCCGCTTCGGGCAGAGCAGTAGGGAGTGTTAGTTTTCTACTGACGAAAAACCAGCCAATGTCCCTTCTTATTCCTTCGTGTCGAGGCCGCGGTATCTCTTTCGAACAACTCGCAGCCCCGAGAGGGCTCGTACGAGTAGACCTTTCTTCTTCGCCTTTAGCGTGTCAATGACAATAAATTATGTCGGACCAGAACTGAGACACTAGTTTGGCGCATTTGGTAGCGTCCGTCGATTCCTGTAGTGAACATATAACAGGACACACAGGACATGATATAAGGTCCCCCATCGTTTGTGTAACAGCATCAGCATAAGGGGTTTGAACTTTTTTGTATGGAAGCTGGCATATCGACTCACCGCCATTTTGATTTTTTTTCGAAATTGCGGCCCACAATGAAAGTGGTATGTATGGATAGAGGATTTAAAGACGAACTAAAAATGTCATGCAACATGGTACTCCAAAGTGTCACGTTATCAAGATATTTGAAAGTAAAGATCGACGTATGAGTACAACGACCACATAAAAATAAAACTTTTGCGTGTATAGAGGCGTTGATTATTCTTATGATTGTTTATTGAAAGACATTAGGTACATAATATACTACTAGGAGCACGAGAAAACTATTCTTAGACATAACATAGCGTTTCATTGTGATGCGAAGCGATTTTCACGTGCGTATTATAATAATCAACTATTATTCGGATACAATTTAACACATAAACACGTAATAAGTTAATAAATACGTTGAACTCATTAGTCTATCTTTACCTTCAAATATCTCGTTATCGTGACACTTTGGGGTACCATGTCATTGGTCATTTTTTGTTCGTCTATATGTTCTCTATCCATGCATACCACTTCCATCGTGGGCTGCGATTTCGAAAAAAAAACAAAATGGCAGGCAGGTTCATATGCCACATCGGTTCCATTCCCTTTACACTCCACTATTCTAGAGGTCTAGTTTAGTGGAGTGTAAATTTTCTTTCTGTCAGAAAATTATTTCTGACTGTACTAGGATTTTTTTAGTAATCGCCAATGTTGGCGATAAGTCTGCGATGTTAAAATGGGACTGGGCGGGTCATATTTCCAGGATGTGTCAGGACAGCCATCTTTCACCAGAGTCGTCATGCACTGGGTGCTTGAAGACGGTCGTCGTCGCCAAGGCGGGCCCAAGAAATACCAGCGTGACGATTTGGACTGGTTTGTGATTGATTGGCTGGAGAAGGCACAACACTGGGAGATTTGGATAGAAATTGGGTGAGCCTTTGCACAGCAGTGGGACAATAGGCTAAGCAATAAAAAAAGTGATTTACAGGGTTAATGGTGATGAAAAAATTCAGGAGCTCGTGGTTTAATAAGAACTGCGCTTGCCTAGGTCGATCTGTGGATGGGTGACCGCCCATTACATACCGAGTTTCCTCCGTGCCTCGGAAAGCACGTTAAGCGGTTGGTCCCGGGTGCCATATATAGATCTTTGGCAGTCGTTACGGGTAGTCAGTGACCTGAAAGTCTGACATCCAGTCTTACCAAAGGGTATCGTACTACCTAGTATTATCTGGGTTGTGGAGGTCAGATAGGCAGTCGCTCCATGTAAAATACTGGTATTCAGCTGCATCCGGTTAGACTGGAAGCCGACCCCAATATATGTAGTTGGGAAAAGGCTAGGCAGATGATGGCGATGAAAAAATTAATATTATAGTAAAAATCAAAAACTATTATTCGTCATCTGCTGGCTACTTCCAATCTTACTGGATGCAACCGAATGGCAAGTAATTGAATTGAAGCGAAATTAGACCCAATTTTTTCAGCTGTTCATATTTAAATAAGTAAAATGCTATCATCTAGTTTCTGAAACGTTCGAGTAATTTTACTGCTTTTTATTATTCCAATCACCTAAGCTTAATTGGTATGTCAGTGTAACAGCAATTTGTGTGCGATAAAATTAGCCTTTCAGAAACCAGTTGCCGAATGAATTATTCAAAGAACATAACGTAACATCACGCCTGTAATCCACGAAGGGTCAGCACAGGTGTGCTTTACTTAATAGTACACCTACATTTCGCGAGTTATGTTCAAGTTCCGTGTAAAGGGGGCGACCCTATTGCCAACAACTGGGCACAAATCCAGACCCCGTGGCTGTTACTGCGAAATTTCTTATGGAAAAGCCTTTAACACTTTGCCTAACCTGGGAAGGGAACCGAAGACCTCATGCTCAGTCGCGCTTGCGGCCTCTGGACCAACAAGACAATTAATCAGTTAGGTTATAATTCAAAGAAAACAACAAGGTTTCTTTTATATCTTACCGAAGTAGGGCTCTTCGAAATGTCAGAATCCGCACAGGATATGAATTGTAATACAAACACCCAAAAAATATACGAACAAATCACAAAGAACTCAAATCTGACCGACATTGTATCGAACTTCGTTAAAATAACATTAGTTTGTATGTTGCACACAATAATGGTATCGTTTGTCGTAAATGAGCCATCGATAATGAGCGTTTATGAAAAAAAATATGTTGATGGGCTTTGAAACCAATTTAACTATGTCATTGGCTTCACGGGCATTGTAGCTGACCTAATAGGTTGATAACACAATTAACTAACTATATCACAGACTCACACCAGACCACCAAGCCCAGTCCAGGATCACTTCACTTCCAACTTCCCGCCATCATGTAACTGACAGATGTCATTAGTGACAGCTTCCCTGACTACTTGTGGCTGACAGTGTTTACATATCAATTAAATAGATATACACTACAGGCATCTTTCAGTCAATAATGCACCGTTTTTTTTCTAAAATAATAGAATTAGATATTTCAGTAGCAGTCTGCATTTGTGTTCGGTTGATCAAAAAATTCAAAAAAAAAAATTCAAAATTCGTTTATTTTGTGAACACAGGGTACAATGATCTTATGTATATATAGTGTTTGGTCCAACCTATGTTCCGCCGACAGGCATACAAAATAGTGATGCTATGATCAAAATTAAATTGATTTTAAAAAATCTCTTCAGCAATATTACAGTCGTCAAATTAATTAAATTAAAATAGTCTAAATGTCAAAAATTACAATTGCATTATGATAGAATAAAATTAAATAATAACATAATAATAATTCCAAAATTATGATTAATTAAATTTGTCATTCAGAAACTGGTCTAATGTGTAATAGCAGTTTTCAAGTAGCAGCTTCTGTAAAGTGTTTCTGAATTTTTGTAATGGCATACATTTAATTGCATCGGGAACCTTATTAAAGACTTGGGGAGCAATACCAAAGAAACTTTTTCTCATCAGTGCAGATCAAAAACAAAAATCTCAATATTTTATTTCACATGCCTACATGCGCGTGCCTACATGGGCACTTTTAAAACGTCGAGAAAAGGTCGTCAGTCAACATTCAGTCAACATTCAGTAAACTATTCTAATTCCAGAAAAACAACCAAAAATTTCAAGAACCAGCTCACTAAATCACTAGTTTTATACTTTAATCACAATTCATCTTACATAATTTGAAGAGATAGTATAGTTTCAAAATAAATATTTCTATACAACTCTGTAAGATTATCTCGTTGCTACCTACAGGTCTGCTCACCTACATGTAAATCTAGTGCATTCTACAGGGAATCAGTTTTAGCGCGCTATAAATCCATAAAGAATTCGCTTTAATCCGAGTAAACACGTAAGGACTTATACACACTTGCGACTAATCGCTGCGGTTATTCGGCAATGCAAGTACTCCAGCTTCGGGATGCTGTAAGAGATACCGCGGCCTTGACATAAAGGGCCAAGAAGGAACATGGGTGGTTTTTAGTCAGTAGAAGTCTGACACTCCCTTTCACTCTACCAAAGAGCGGGAGTGGTTATTTGATGGTTTCCATCCACCCAAACAAAACAAAAGTACTCCAGCTTCAATACAAGATTGTGTTAATGTTGTGCTTCCTCTGCTTTTCTGATTAATTTCGTTGCAGGAATCAAAACAGATAAATCGTTTCTCTGGGACTTCGTCGGGCTTCATTGTCTCGGCGCTTTTCTTGTGGTCGCCACTGTTGATTCTGGCTTAAAGTCCAGGCTTGTCCCAATTTTATAACCCTTCAGATATTATAGGCCAAATCTTATGTTATGTGAAGATGTGCAGATTATCATCATTCATTTGCGGTTATCTCAATAGATTTTGTTGTTTAAGTAAATCTTCCTCTTCCAATTTCTCTATTACTAGATTTCATCTTTTCTAGCTATGTCATTCTTCATGCAGTTCATCCGTTGTGATGTCACTTCAGTGATTTTTCAAAATCTGATATTATTATCTTCCTGCCTTGTCCTATTCTCTTGGGGTCGGCGCAACACGTTTTGTTCTTCCATTCTCCTCTAACGTAAAGGCATCATTTATTCCTTTATCTTTCATCTCAATCATCACAATACTGATTTTGCCTTTTGGGTTTGGATTTTTGCGTTGTTTAATACTTTCATGTGATCTAATGACTAACTAACCCACATTAATACGACTCCTATTTCCTTTGTCTCTGTTTTAGAAAGGGTAATTATTTTTTAGGTTCAAAATACCTAAGATCTAATACCAAACAGATCATTGCTTCAAATATCTAACAGTCCCACAACTGTCGCAAGACCATCTGCAAACCGCAGTTCAAATTATTTCTTAATCGTAAAATTCATCAACAGTCTTGCGACAAAATAATCGTTACGTCTAGCAGGAGCCTACAGCTAATTAAATTAAACGCTCGCTGACCTACAATGAGATGGAAACAATTTATTTGCAATAATAATAAAACGACTGCATTGTGTTGCACTAGTTTTGCTCCTGGGTTTTCTTGAAAAGTTCGTGAATCTATGATAACGCTATTTTGTTTACCCTATGACAGTTTTTGAACAACATTTAAATTGCAATGCCACCGGCCTTTACGAACCTACCTATTGTTAAGATGTTCAAAATTATGTACACTTAGTAACACACAAACACACACACGCACACTTAGTAAATAGAGAAATGCTGTAACTCACACTACTCACTTGATATAAAATAACGATCTATTTACAGTCCTCTCTCGTTTGACTTTCACAAATCACCCGAAACAACAGCAAATATTTTATTTTTCTCTGACAATAAATAATTTGGTGACACATCACGGATTTGTCAAAAACTTATCAATGTACGGACACGTCTTCATTACAGTATTATTATATCAATAGGCTTAGGACTCACTGTTGTAGAAGCGACTGATATTCTGAAGAATGTTCTAAAATATAAGAGTAGTGGCAGACCAAAGAAACGATGGATGGACTGTCTGGTATGAATAGAATGGCATCTCAGCAGTCTGAGATGACGAGTAATGGAGATGTATGAAAGAAGAAGACAAATACTACGCTAACCCCAAATAAATTAGAATAATAGCAGGAGAATAATAATGATTCTAAAATAAAGGCAACCCTGTTCTTTATTGTTCATTTTGAGGACTCGTAGTCACCAAATCAGGATTTAGGGTGAACCCAGTGTACACTTTCTATGAGTTTATACAAAATCGGCAAAATAAACTTCTAGATGGGTATATAAGCGCACTAACACCACCAAATAAAAAAAAAACAATGCAAAATATTGAATACTTTAAAAATAAAGATAATGTTATTCGTCGAAACATGAGTATCTGGAAATTACTAACATGGAAATTACTATGGTACTTTAAACAGGCAATTTTTCAGAGGTGGACTTATTGAGTGACGCCGAAACAAACAATGCAAATGCAGTATGCATGGATATAAAAGAAAGCTTCCTCCCGTTAAAAACTCCAAACGTTAAGTTACACATCAATGCATCACAACCCTAAATCTCCGTTGGAGTAGTTCCAATAGCCATGTCAGTCAGTTTGATATGAGTCACAAAGTTGCCGCGACGATAGTACGGCATTATTAAGTGCGATCTCGCAAATAGGAGCACTTTGTTCATAAAACGGTGTTACACTATTAACAAAATGTCGTTAATGTCTTTTGACAGATAATTTTGTAGGAAACATTAGAGAAACAATGAAAATGTAAAGTATTGGTCTTCAGCCGTATCCGGGCAGATTGAAAACCGACTCGTCTAGACAAGTCGGTTGGACTCAGCTTCCAGTAGAACAGGATGCAGCTGAATATTTCTAATTTATATGAAGCGACTGCCTCTATGACTATTGAGTATGACTATGATTATGAGACTGTTATGGTCAAAGTCAAAGTTCATTTATTTGTCAGAAACATGAGTATGCACACAAAGCATGCAAGAAGTTAAGTACATTAAAAAGGACAAGGATCACAGTCATGTTTTACCTTTACGGCGTACAAATATGTATCATACATTTGATAAATAATTCAATTCATTGCAACTGTAATTAAAATTTTAAATTATTAGGTGGAATTTTAATTTAATTAAATTTTATAATTTATAATTTATGATTTAATAAATTTTATAATAAACTAGGGTAAATAGAAATACAAATCGAAAACTTCATAAAATAGAGGGGGAATAATTAATTTGTGTACCATGGAAAGTAGCTAATCATCTAAAAATTTTAATTGATTGGACATTTTTTTTGATTGGCCTGTTGGTCTAGTGGTTAGTGACCCTAACTGCTATGCCGGAGGTCGTGGGTTCGATTCCCACCCAGGACAAATGTTTGTGTGATGAGTACGATCATTTGTTCTGTGTCTGGGTGTAATTTATCTATAATATGTATGTATTTAGAAATATATAAGTATGTTTATCAGTTGTCTAGTACCCATAACACAAGCTCTGCTTAGCTTGGGACTAGATGGCGTTGTGTGATAGTCGTGGAATATTATTTTTTTTTTTTTTTAATTATTAATTATCAAACATATTTATATAAAAAAAGAAACAATTAATTGAAGTTCATTTGTCAACAATTACAATAAATTACATTTCCATAATATAATAAAGGTACAGCATAAGCAGTTCAAACACCAATTAAATTAGATTAGTAGAAATAATAAATAATAAATTACATAATCGTCAAAATTAATTCAAATGTCAAAGTAAGATTAATTTAAAAAAAAAGAAGCTAACAGCAGTCAACAGAATTAAAGTTACGCCCCACATTAGAATTTACATTAGAATTAGTTTGTTTTCTCCATATTATTAAAAAACTAGGCAGATTTTAAAGAAAAGAATGATGATAGTTTAATCTCCTCCTGTGTCCAAGCAGCCACTTAGCTGACCATCATGATTGCTGAATCAGGTGAATTCTGTAAGAGCATATATTAAGTTTAGAATTGCTTAATTCGTATCTTAACCAAATGCAAAATCTAAGTTGTTATTGAATGGATAGCGCCTTGGAGACCAGACATTCAGCAACAACAATTAATTATCGTAAATAACACTTTCTAACCTAAAGTTAATTATTAAAAAAATCTAATTTGTCCGTCGGATAGATTTTCAAAAAGTAATGGACACGTATTTTTTTCTTTTTTCACGTAAACAAAAGATGAAGACGATACAGTGCTTCGAAAAGTCGTGTCAAGTCGAGTGACGTCACAAGGTTAGTACTTTTTACCCACAAAGTTACGTCACAAACTCACAAGCCCCAACTTATGATCTTTAACATGTTTTATTTTCGTAAATTTTTATCAATTTGATTACACAAAGAACACGTATCCAATATTTTTCGGACATATTTTATATTATATATTATATATTTTACAGACGGACTAATTAGGTTTTTTTGGTGAAATACCGTATTTACGCATCAATCAAATTCAAAATAAGTCAAGGTACTTCTCCTGCCCTGATTACCCCGTAATGCCTTTTTTTTTGTGGTGTAAGTATTATATTTGGGAAATCAACAAATAATCTCCGGCTCTTGAGCAGAGCGAAAGAGAGTGTCAGACTTCTACTGACTAAAAACCACCCATGTTCCTTCTTAGCCCTTTATGTCGAGGCCGCGGTATCTCTTACATACAACATCCCGCATCCCCGACGGGACCCCGTAATGCCTTGCCTTGCTTTCTTCTGCTGTCTGTCATGTCTATGTCCTCATTTCTGTATCAACCTAATCATGTTCTTTCTTCTGCCGTCTGTCATGTTTCTGTCCTCATTTCTGTATCAACCTATTCATGTTCTTTCTTCTGCCGTCTGTCATGTCTCTGTCCTCATTTCTGTATCAACCTATTCATATTCTTTCTTCTGCCGTCTGTCATGTCTCTGTCCTCATTTCTGTATCAACCTATTCATGTTCTTTCTTCTGCCGTCTGTCATGTCTCTGTCCTCATTTCTGTATCAACCTATTCATATTCTTTCTTCTGCCGTCTGTCATGTCTCTATCCTCATTTCTGTATCAACCTATTCATGTTCTTTCTAGACATATCAACTTTAGTAATAATTTGAAGCTAAAGTAGTAAATGCTGAAAGAGCGAATGAAATTGAAACAAAATAACACAGGAGCCGACCACAAGCGCGCCGTAGTGATGCAATTGCGTAAATTAGCAACTGTGCGACGATAATTGTGTTGCACACATTAAAATTAACATTGGGATCACGAGCTTTGAATAGCTTGCAGATATACTGCTCAATGATTCTATTTAGGTAAATAGGGGGAATTTAACAGCATTTAAACACTTGCATGCGTAATCTCACGATCTTATTTCATAGAGCCTAGAAAACTCCACCTACGCTATCATGGCCTAGTAGCTCCAACATTGAGATATGGAATCATATTTTGGGGCAACGCCACGGGTAAGGATATGGTATTCAAGTCCCAAAAAAGGTGCATAAGAGCTATACATAATTTGCAAACAACAGAAAGCTGCAAACCATTTTTTAAAGATACGAAAATTTTAACAATGCCTTCAATGTATATCTATGAAACGTCTATGTTCGTCAAAAATAATTTACATAAATTTGCTCAAGTAACTAGTCGGCGCCGTTGTGATCGGTTACGGACAGTTGGATCTGGTACTGCACTATATGGAAACAGTATTTTTGTAATGGCTCCAAAGGTCTATAATAAATTACCAAAATGTATAAGAAATGAAGACAATGTCCGCAAATTCAAAAGTAAATTGCACTCATTTCTAATAGATAAGACGTATTACTCTATCGAAGAATTTTTAAATGATAAAATGTGACATTTCAATCTTTATTTTAATTTATTTTTCTAATTTATTTGTTTGATACAACCATTTATTTGACATTTCTTTTTTTTTTACAATCTAACCAAATTTGACATTTCTATCCTTTTATATTTAATTTACAGCTGACATGCATGAAAAATAAATTATAATTGATTCAATAATGATTTATAATACCTAATAATAATACATTGAATTATAATTCAATCCATTTAAAAAACGAATATTTGTACACCAAATTCATTGGTAGGACATGGAGTTCAATTAAAATGTATGCTAAGACCTTTATACCTGTGTTCACAAATAAAGATGATTTGATTTGATTTGATTTGATTTGACGCTCTTGAGATACTTCATCAAGATCTATATGCCCAAATTTCTTAATGTTCAAATTACCCTCAAGAAAGGAGAGTAACTATCGCCCTTAGACAGTGAAGTGGGGACGCGGCAGACCACGAAGGAGACCGCTGGACGAGTTGAAAAATTCTCCAGAAACTATAAAAGAGGAAAACTAAACAATGACAAACTGAAACTGGAAAAGTTGAAGGAGGTCCGACGGTAAAGTGGTTGATGCAAAAACTCTCGACAAACAGCCGAACATTGATGAATTTAAAAGTATACATCGTTTCGGACATGCTTCCAGTTGTTGCTTCGTGTTTGTTAAAACATGTAATATTTTTTTATCCCTACAAAATAAGTCTGTAACTTTATGAAATAATAAATGATAATAATGATACATATCCACATTTAGAACCAAATTAAATGAAGACCCTTGATAATTACAAATCAAAATAATAAGCTCAATAAACACTTCCATCTTGGGTGGTAATGCAAAGATCAAAAGACAGACAGACGGACAAAGAAACTGTCGTGCTGGATTAGCGTATCTCGATCATTATAAACAACCAATATGACAGTTGTAATGATGGAACTGAACGCTACTAGGGGTTTGCGAACTCGACTCTTTTATGAGAAATGGACATCTTAGACGGTTCAACAAGTCTGACCATAAAAATCTTTGAAGTCTGAATCTTAAACCACAAATATGGACAAGTACGAATAAAACTTCAGTCTAATTATATTATGTACAAATCTAAAATAAAAAGCGTTAAATGTTAATTAAATACAGAGAAACAAAACAAATTTTATGTGAACTAATAAATAACTTAGGTATCTGAATCTTTGAGTTGACGACTTCCGTCATCAGGTAAGAACAACATCCTCATACAAAATTGCAAAAAAAAAAGAAATCCTACCGAAAAAAACTTTACTAACATTAAAATCAGAACAGATAACTCTGAGTAAACTGACTAATAAACAGCTTGCCCTAATTTAATAAACAACACAAACACAGATAGAAGTAAATAAATAAGAAACATTACTCTCCAAATAATAGCAAGAATCATAGTAGTGTCCCTGGACACATTCCAAAAAGGCCACGCGGTATTCTTAAAGGGAACTCTAATTATAACCTACTGAATTGTGTTTTGAGCGTCCAATTAACAACTCTTGATATCCAACATATTTATTTATAAAGACCCGGCTACACACACAATCTTACTTGCATAAATTCCCTTTTGAATTCCAAGGACAAGTCAAACCAACTACAAATACTTAACCAGTACCTATTAATCAGCCCATATTGTTCCTACTGCTGAAACTCCAGGCCCCCTGTGTATGAGAAGGAATGGGCTATAATAATCCCGCCCAGTACGGGTTGGTACATTTTTTTTTTAAGATGTCACATGTCTTCGAATGTTTGGTTCTGGGACATGCCGGTCTCATCACGACATTTTCCTAAGAATATCGCGGGTAAGACCTGGTTAGACCAGGGTAAAATAATACTGAAGGAAGGAAGTATAACATACTGAACAGAGGATAGAACAAGGATTTGAATGACAAACACGTGTGTCATTGTAACATTAAGACGGTATGACGTGTAAATAGCTAACTAACACAACAGCAGATTTGCTTCAAGTTAAGCTCCACAAGCAAGCATATTTATGAGATGTGGACATCCCACAAATTCTTAGCATAAACTCTATCTTGATATATATAGCAGAGTGTACCTTACTGTCTATGCCTACTGTTGGACATGTAAGTCACTGCGTGTAAACGGGTTCTTTTTTTGGGGGTGGGAAATCATCAAATAACCCCTCCCGCCCTGGGCAGAGCGAAAAGGAGTTTCAGAGTTCTACTGACTAAAAACCACCCATGTTCCTTCTTAGCCCTTTGTGTCGAGGCCACGGTATCTCTTTCGAACAACCCGCAGCACCGACGGGCGTCGGACATTGCGTGACATTTTTTTGAGGCGCGCGTGGAACACGATGGCGCCGTCGACACGGCCTGTCGTCGTCATAAGACGGACGGACGGCGAGCTAGCCCATTACTCACCGTCCACAGGCCCGCGTCTACGGTGGTCGGAAGCCATCACGTGGTACCCGACGGCCGGAGCGTCTCCTGCGGCAGCTGGGACGAGAGGTTCTATCCCTCTTACCTGTGTAAACGGGCTTTAAATTAATTATAAATACAAACGCCCCCGTCGTAATTTCTCAATGAAATTTTAATTAGTCCTTATTTAGTCAACTACATACACAGGGGGTGTATGAGAAGGAATGGGCTATAATAATCCCGCCCAGTACGGGTTGGTACATTTTTTTTTTAAGATGTCACATGTCTTCGAATGTTTGGTTCTGGGACATGCCGGTCTCATCACGACATTTTCCTAAGAATATCGCGGGTAAGACCTGGTTAGACCAGGGTAAAATAATACTGAAGGAAGGAAGTATAACATACTGAACAGAGGATAGAACAAGGATTTGAATGACAAACACGTGTGTCATTGTAACATTAAGACGGTATGACGTGGAAATAGCTAACTAACACAACAGCAGATTTGCTTCAAGTTAAGCTCCACAAGCAAGCATATTTATGAGATGTGGACATCCCACAAATTCTTAGCATAAACTCTATCTTGATATATATAGCAGAGTGTACCTTACTGTCTATGCCTACTGTTGGACATGTAAGTCACTGCGTGTAAACGGGTTCTTTTTTTGGGGGTGGGAAATCATCAAATAACCCCTCCCGCCCTGGGCAGAGCGAAAAGGAGTTTCAGAGTTCTACTGACTAAAAACCACCCATGTTCCTTCTTAGCCCTTTGTGTCGAGGCCACGGTATCTCTTTCGAACAACCCGCAGCACCGACGGGCGTCGGACATTGCGTGACATTTTTTTGAGGCGCGCGTGGAACACGATGGCGCCGTCGACACGGCCTGTCGTCGTCATAAGACGGACGGACGGCGAGCTAGCCCATTACTCACCGTCCACAGGCCCGCGTCTACGGTGGTCGGAAGCCATCACGTGGTACCCGACGGCCGGAGCGTCTCCTGCGGCAGCTGGGACGAGAGGTTCTATCCCTCTTACCTGTGTAAACGGGCTTTAAATTAATTATAAATACAAACGCCCCCGTCGTAATTTCTCAATGAAATTTTAATTAGTCCTTATTTAGTCAACTACAAGATCTTACCAAGAATTTAGACATATAAATTCTAATGCTAGTTTTAATATTTGTTCTATTTGTTAATCTTTCATGTTTCCTAGAAAGTTCAAATCCATCTTTCTTAAGAAAATCGTGTTTTGAGTTCCAACTTGATAGATTTAGAGTTTCCTTAAGTAGCTAATACTCCAGCTACCTGACGTTATTCAAATTAGCTGCAGTGATTAATTACAAAGTCCTGATCAATGTTATTCTTAGTAATATTCCATTAATTCTATTCAAGTTTTAACTTGTACCAGTTGGATCCCTGCAGTGGGAACATTTTGGGCGAATAGCTATCACAAATATCATCTATCCATCATTCATTAACAATCCGTCCATTTTTAAAGTTACTAAAAGCAGTTCATAGAGATTGATGCTATTGGTATCAGATATGCATATGCATAATTATCAGCGGAAGGAAAAACAGAAAACTTAAAAAATAATCCCACACACAAGGACAGAGAAGATTTAAAAATCAATAAACCCAATCACAAAGTACCAAGGACCAATAACAAAAAGCAATCGAGAACAAACAAGAACCCTCAAGAAACACAACACCGCACCGACTCGCGAAACGAATGCAATAAACTTGTACCATCGACGATCATAAAGCAATGTGCACAGCACGCACCGTGCCTATCTCATGTCTTAATTTGTACAGTCCGACCAAAACAGTATAAATAATATAAAAACAATGAATACGTACACTGACAACGATGTGGGATCGTGAGCTGATAGACTTATGAATGGGGAGAAGGGTCTCATTAAAGAAGGTAAGAGAAAAGATACTCGTGGTAATGGAAATGGGTTTAAAGGTGCGGCGCAGTCTCTGTAAAGGTCGGATAACCATAATAAGACAAGAATGCAAGGTTTCTGGCTGCAAATATGCTTGATGACATGGCAGTCAAAACAGTGTAAACTTTATGATGAATGGATGTATTCTGGTGACTAGCAAATAGTAACAAACAGGTGAATAGAAAGGTACTTTAATTCTAAGGTATACACAAAAGAAGTCGGTTTAAAATGTGTCAACATACAATCACCCCTGTAGGCTCCAAACCTGTTGGCAAATATGTACCCATAGTTAACCATCTTTAAGTCCTAAGAAGCTTTTAAGCTTCAACAAGCCTTTTTGCTCTCCTTGACAAAAATCTAATTTTTCAGAACTTTAAAAAAATACCATGGACCATCTAATCTCTTCCGAAGCTGCGCAAACGCACGCAGCGGCGAGTTTGACGTTTAACAGAAAAATCTAAAATCATAAAGCACTAACACGGGCTTGTCATATCGGGTTGCGATTGCCGCCTGCATGCTAATGTCGCTTGGACCTGTACCTTTTCACCTGTGTGCATTGCCAGGACAATTTCATCCTTATTGCTTAGTACTTTAGGTACTGTGGTCATGATCAGGATTGGCTTCGATGATATTGGTTCTCAGTATTGAGAATCTTAGACGCAAATGCTTCTTCATAAGAATAAAGGATAAGTAGGAAGTATTGGAACCTTTATGTCTTGGTGATGAAGATTCTAGAAATCATTACGAATATTATTATATTTGTAAGGAAATCTTTCTAATTGATGTTACTTTTGCGGATACGGTTGATAAGAAATAAGATGAAATTGATGTTAAAAGAGCTTAAATTAAGTAACAGATTATAACTATGCAAGGACTGATCCAAATGTAAGAAACTCTGTCGTAGATTCTATGTAGGGGACAATCATTTTTCGTTGATATGATGAGACAATGAAATAGTATATCACTTGAAAAAATAGAAAATCAAACAACCAATAAAGAAAGTACGTTATGAATCCTCCAAAATAAACAAACAGACATTACGAACCAAACGAAATCCATCTTAAATCGGTAGAGAATTAACAAGTCATGTTCACCACAATTTTATTAGCGGTCGCAAAAGAATATCAATAAAGTTTACTGGCGGCGACGTTTAATATTTCGCTATAAGGTGAGGAAGATAACATCGAAGGATTTGTGGACAAGCTAGTCATTGTGGCTTCGCGATTTTATGCATAATTGTTGTTCGTTATCTCTGATGAGAGTAAGGAATATGTACGGTTATAGATTGATAAATATGGATAAACTAAAGTGAAGAACGGGTAAGACTTAGTTGAGGTTCGTGCAGGCCAGGGAATTTAACGAAAAGGCATTCCCACATCTGGGTGAATGCCGGCCGTCACTTGCTAGTTGTAAGATCATGGAGCCGAAGGCACCAACCCAGAGAGGAGAACTCCCAGCAGTGGGAACATTATAGATTGATTATAAGCTTGTCCTAAAGAAACAGTTGGAAAAATCTATGAATAATTGGTCCCGGAAAGTAACCATGAACTCACAAACAAGAAAATTATTTAAAAGAAAGGTAACCACTGACAAAATTATAAAGCAAAGTATATCAAACTGCCATGTGTCTTTCATTGATCTTGTATTTTACTTCTATCACATCAGTATCATCATCAGCCTACAGTAATCCACTGCTGGATAAAGGCCTCTTCAAACGCACGCCATTCACCTCGATTCTCTGCAACTCTCATCCAGTTACTCCCAGCTACACTGCTGCGAAGATCGTTGCTCCACCGAGCGAGTGGCTTTATACAACACTTATAAACCTGATCTGGTGGGTATAAAGCAATAGGGAATTTCACCAAAAAAATCTAATTACCTAGTCTCTTTGTAAAAAAAAAAAAAAAAAAATATTGGACACGTGTTTTTTGTTTTATCAAAATAATAAAAAATTACGAACATAAAACGTGTCAAAAAAAAAACACTGACCACTGGGTAAAAAAGTACTAACCTTGTGACGTCATACGACTTGACGCGACTTTTCGATGCACTGTATCGTCTTCATCTTTTGTTTAAGTGAAAAAAGAATAAATACGTGTCCATTAGTTTTTAAAAATCTATCTGACGGACATAATAGATTTTTGGTGAAAACCCCTATTACACACACACACGTTCTTCTGTTCTTTATGCACATGCATAAAGAACAGAAGAACGTAGTTACACTACAGAACAATATGAAAAAAAATCACCTACAAAATTAAATCCAAAATTGCGACATCCAAAACCATCTAGATATGGTCATTGTAACAGTCGGGTAATATTAATAGACAAAACGAGTACTGTGTTTAGCATTCACAGCGTTCATCCGCTGCTCGGTCACCTTTCATCTCGCTGATAGACATCGGGTGCGTGCGCGCATATGAAGCGAGCAGATATGGGAAATGGAAGATCGAGCTTAGAAAGTATGGCTAAGATTTGTTTTGTTATTTTGTTTAATTTATGTAAGTGTGGCTTGAAACCTGCAAGTCTTGTAACGGGATAAATAATATCGGAGACAGAAGAGAAATTGCGAATGATGGCTTCCGGCCACCGTAGATGCGGGCCTGTGGACGGTGAGTAATGGGCTAGCTCGCGGTCCGTCTTATTACAACGACAGGCCGTTCGGCGTTGGGTTCCGTGTCGACGGCTCGTTCGTGTTCCACGCACGCCTCAAAGAGATGTCAGCATCATCGAAGGGGCAAGGGCCGACGCCCATCGGGGCTGCGGGTTGTTCGCAAGAGATACCGCAGCCTTGACATAAAGGACTAAGAAGAAACATGGGTGGTTTTTAGACAGTAGAAGTCTGACACTCCCTGTCGCTCTCCCCCACCAACCCCAAAAAAAAAGTACAGGAATATGATGACGATGATTCTTGAATGCACAGAACAGAAAGAACAGCTTGAATTAAATGCCACTGCTGTTGCTAAACAAAATAATGACTTATTAATACATAAAGCTGCCCTTATGGAGCACAACAGCTTGCCACTGCTACTTCAAAAGGTTTCGGTAACGTTTGACACACTTTCACATTTTAAACCTTTTCTTTATCATTATTTTCTTAAGGCGAAATAGAATGGAAATCACATGTTTCCAGAATTACTACATGCTCTTTTGATTATGTCTCAGCATAGACCAAACAAGAAAAAAAAATGGAAATTACAAGTGTTACCAAAAGCCAAAACAAAGAAACATCAACGACCGACTCGCACTTGACTACAACAGTGTGAACAGATACACCGAAACGTATCGCGTCTCCAAACTCATAACTTCTTTATTTATGTCTTACTTTACCCGAGGCTCCCGAATCGGATTGGGTTACATAAAGTCATTGTTTATGTGGTACGTTCGATTCTTTCTGATACATCGGTTTTGGGTTTAGGGGCCCGTGAGGTTTAAGTTGTTTGAAGTAGTGAACCATTTTAGTTTAATTAAGTATGACTATTTTACCTCAACTCTATCTCAATTTAGTTGAGTTTGATTTTGGAAGATCGATAGGATGTTTTATTTACTGAAATAATGGCTTGTATCAGAAAGTCCTTCCAGCCTGACTTGGTGAAGGTTGCGGGGATCTGCTAGATGTGAGGCGCACGAAAATGTTCAATGTGACGACTCTTGCGGTAGACCTAAATCCAGCAGTAGACGCCTTTCGGCTAAAATGATGATGATGAACTAAAACAATACGGACGGCACGGTTGGCGCAGTGGCTCATGCAATGGACTGCTGCGCTGCGTGTCGCGGGTTCGATCCCCGCACGGATCAAATATTTGTATGACCTACAGATAGTTGTTCCGGGTCTGGGTATTTGTGTATGTGAGTTTAAATGTTTGTGAACGCACCCACGATACAGGAGAAATTCGTAGTGTGCGGCAACGTTTTTTTTTTTTTTTTTTAAAAAAAAAAGCAAATGACAGCATGTCAGACTCAGCCTCTTTTACGCTAGATATTTATTTAAGAAATATACCCAGAAACATTTCAGTTCCTTCGTATTTCACATCAGGACTTGTCATCAAGTAATACTCGTACTAAGGTCAAAGATGATATTTTATTTGAATACTAAAGAATAAGGAAACAAGATCCTTTGAAGACAGAACACGCCATATTCGTCGATCACTTTTTCCTCAATGATGTTCCAAATGGACAGAACATACATTTTAGCCGACTTCCAAAAAGGAGGAGGTTCTCTATTCGTGTGTATTTTTACTGTCATTGTTCTTGCTTCATTTTTAACAAGTTAAAGGCGTCAGTGCTATTTATTTTTAACCGAGTTTAAAAAAGAGGAGGTTCTCAATTCGTCGGAGACTTTTTTTTAATTAGCCACGATAGAACTTATTTTCAATTAATACCAAAATTGATGAATTAATAATAGAAGTACTAGCTAATTATTTTGCTAGTTTGACTCTAAAGTTCTCCTCTCTTACGATTGAAAAAAAGTATTGTTTTATGAAGATCCACCGACAATTTTTCGTTAGTTCGAAAAACCTCGAAAACCGTCAATCATTCCTTCAAAGTCAAACATAGCCTTTGGCCAGTCTGTGACCAAGTTGTAACCATATTTTAATGTTAGATATTTTTATAATCTTTATATCCTAAAACCACTAAACCGTTAAAACTTCTGACGTAATTCAGAAACCGATTCCTCTATGACTCACTAATTACAACATTCTCATGGCAATATAAACACAAATAAGTTATTTTAAACGTCACGAACCCATAAGTTAAAGGAAACTACCCAAGAACGTACCTTACGGGTCTACAGAGACAATATTGTACCATAAATGACCATAATTTCTTTGAAAAGATAAACTTTTTGGGCCAATTATGGGACGGGAGCGGTGTTTCCAAAAATCCCCTATATACAGTTTTTTATCTACCATCAGACAATATACTTACGTGGTAGATGGTATCTTTTTAATTTACAAAGTTATTTGGGAGTTTTGACCCCCGAAAACACTACCACTGGCATTCTTCTGTGTATAACTTTAAGATTCAAAATTGTGGTTTACTCTTCTTAGGTGGGGTTGATTTTTATGTTGGTTTTAACTAAAATTGTTAGTCACGACCGCGATGGCCAGTGTCTTTTACTGTTTACAAGGTGATATTAAAAGTTGACACGCCATTTTGGTTTCAATAGTTTTTTTAATGCTGTGATGAAGTGTTGTTAGTTTTATATGGTTACTTACAAACAAATCGAATGTTTTATGATTTTATTTAACAAGGTATTGTGTAAGTAATTTTAAATCAGTAAATGCTGATATTTTTATTGGCACTACACTACACTTTTTCCTTTTTCATGGTTTTTTAAAGCAGTGATAGTCCAGTGGTATGGCCGTCGAACTGAAAAGCCTTAAGTCTCGAGTTCGAAACCGGGACACGCACCTCTAATATTTACTCCCCTTAATTAGTTGAAGGAAACGTCTTGAGGTAACCAGCATGCCTGTGAAATACTTCTCGACGGAAAAAAAAGTGACACCAGGTTAGGTTAGAGCAATAAAAAGACGGTTGTAGGTAATAAAATTAATAATCATAGGTATCTCATTCACATTTTGGCTGCAGCTTTTCTGGTACACATAAAAACAAAGAACCAAATCATAGCGATGCCTACCTAGGATTTACAGCAAACAATCAACTACAGTCGGCAAAACAATTTTAATTGCTGATGATCTCCAAAAAAAACCAACACAGTTCACCGCGCACCAAATTTCCACATCGACAGCCAAAAGAAAGACAGACACGGAAAAACAATAAAAAAAAACAATTTCAGTTTTCAGTTAATGATGACGCACGAGAAACGCTGAAAAGACTGAAAAATGAACGGAATCGTTTACTGGAAGAAAGCCTTCGAAATAATGCGGAATTGTGAAAAGAATGGTCGAGACAAAAGGGCAATTGAAGTCGAAAATAATGAAGAACAAACAATTAACACACGACGAACCCGCGGAACTGGCCACGGACATAGTTCGGGAGCTTGGATCGTGAATGGTGAACATTAGCTTCATGTGTTTCACGGGTTTTGCTAAATGTTGTGAATAGTTTTGCTGGATAAATATCCTAAAAACAGAAGGTTTGCTTATTGATCGAACATGGATAAAACATATAATAATAAACCTTTGTGCGCTTCTATTTTGTTACGTTTTATCCTTTTTTTGTATTTTGTGTCTACATAAATCCATAAAATCAAAATTTAAAAAATTATGATAAGTAGTGAGACAGGAAATCTGATTTTTATTCTTATGTAACCATTGAATTATATTTTGTCTTGGCTTTAGTTATTTCATCTACACTATATTAAAACCCTTTACAATTATAATATAATAATGTTATTAAAAGGAAAGACTTGTATTTTTGCATCTTTGTAATGAAAAAACTCAAAAACTACTGCGCCGATTTCTGTTAGCATAACACAGGCTCAAAGATATTACAAAAGGTTCTTATAGTACCTAAACAGAATAATTACCAAGCGAGGTACGAGGTGCCAATATAAATGATGTTAAAGTTACCAAAGCTTCTGGTCAATTCTGTTCTGAAGCCACTTAACAATACGCTCATCAACTCCCGGTCTAGAACATGGTTCTTCGAGATAAAAAACCTCATGTATTGTTTTGACTTTACTTCTCCCTTTTTCATAAAGGGTTGTGAAATCCACCCTAAGAAAAAAATTCAACTCGAATGGAAGAAGAATGCGAATATTTTTGTTTTACCCATTAAAATACCTTTTTTATTTGTTTGTTTTTTAAAATGTTTCATAATTGTTTCCCTTTGATCGAGATGGACGGGCTTGGGAGGTCAGTCATTCTTTTTGTTCTTATTTTATTTTTTTTGATCAAATATTTCCTCTTTTTTTATTAAGTTTCTGTACGATACCCACGCACTTTTTAGAGAAAGAGGTGAATATTTTATTTTGGCGTCTGAGTTGAAGGTAGATAATTTCAATCTTTTATTTAATTTTATGTGTAGCTATTTTTGGTTTGAAGTTTAGTAACTTCCGTCATAATTATGATGGAAAGACAGAAAATAAAACTTGCTCCTTGACATACAATGAGAAAAAAGGAAAAGAAAAACTTCTTTATATTGTAACAGCGGTGTGCCACGTGGATAACATTAAAAAAACTTACAAAAATCATTTAATGATAAATGATGTTTATGTTGTAAATAGGTTTTTGGGAATACTATTACAAGTATTTTTTTGAGAATAAATCTAGACAAATCTTGTAATATATGTACATGTCAAGTATTCTTTAACAATCCATAAACTATTTAAATAAATTTAAACACAGCTAAAAAAATTTCTAACAAATACATAATAATTTAAAACAGAAAGTTGAAAGTAGAAAAAATAATACTGATTGAAAAGCAGCCATTTCACGGTATTACCGTTTGGGGATGGGCACGTTAAGTAGCCCCCTAGAGACCAACGTTTGGCATTTAAAAAAAAATGCGTAAAAACAAAATGGCGAGGGCTAATCTAAATTAGTACGGTGAGACAAACAAGCTATTGTTTTTGTTGAGAATTAATTTTGAATAAAACTTGTACTCAAAGTTTGATGAACTGATTTAGTAAATACTGAATTACTCTTAAGTATTAAACCTGTAGTGGTTTTTTGATAGTTTATGGCGAAATTAATGATAAACTTAATTTTTATGGCTGTTATGAAATCCTCTAATTTAAGTGCCATAATATACTTGATGACAAATTATAGGAAACATATTACCTAAGTACTTTTAAAAATTACTCTGTCGGGTACTTTAAATATAACTTTATTTCAATGAAAACTTACTACATTCCAAAATCTCAACATCATCTGCCTAGCCTTTTCCAACTAAGTTTGGGTCAGCTTCCAGTCACAGTTATACTGGGTGATACCCTTTGGTAAGACTGGTCAGGTCACTGACTACCTGTAACGATTGCCAGAGATCTATACATGGCAGCCGGGAACAACAGCTTAACGTACTCTCCGAGGCACGGAGGCAACTCGGTACGTAATGGGTGGTCACCCATCCTCAGATTATTACCTAGGCAAGCGCAGCTTAACCTAAATAACGACCCAAGTGGCAGTTATTATTAAACCACGAAAATATTCCTACCTATATATTATTTTTATTGATTGCTCGACATTGATTATATAATTCTAATGTGAATGTGTAATTTTTTATTGATTATTTTAATGTAACGTTTGAGTTGTTTGACAATTTTAATTCGTGTATCATTTATGGACTGTGTCTGAAATAAATAAATTATTATTTAAGGAAAAAAATGCAGTATGCAAAATAAAAACGTATTTTCTTGCCGGCGGTACACAAATCGGAACCAATCGCAAGTTGTCGTAATTTTTTATTTCGTAATTAGTATTAGCAGAAGTAGTCCATTAAGATTATATTTTTAAATTCACGGGTTTGAGGGTGGTACCTCCTGAATAAGCAAATAGTCTTAAGTTAGAGATTATTTAGAAAAACGTTTTAGGACTGATTGATTTGGGAGGAAAAAGCAAAATTGCTATCACACTATCACACTAATATTATAAAGCCGAAAGTTTGTGAGTGTGTATGTTTGTTACTTCATAACGCAAAAACTACTGCACGGATTTGGATGAAATTTGGTACACAGATAGTTTATAACCTGGATTAACAAATAGGATAGTTTTTATCCCCATTTTATATTCCCGTGGGTCGTAGCGGGTGAAGCCTCTGGCAACAGCTAGTAATATTATACACGACACAAATATGACGGAAAAGATCAATATGAGGATTTTGTAAAAAAAACTTTATTAAGGGAAAACCAGCTGAAATCAGTAAAAGTATACACAGGTAACAACCAACCATTCACTGGTGAAATTATTGAACTGAAGATTACAGGTGCCCCTTTGATTACTATTGATACCCGTACCCTTCCCGCAATTAAATTAAATTGTGAATTATTGTCCATTGCTTCAAAAATTCTTAAAGCTTTTCTACTCTAGAACGTAAAACACGCAATAAACATTTTTGAATTGTTTAACACCTTGCTGAAGTGTGCTTATGAATCTGCACCGGCAGTGGAATACTGTTAAATTGATCTCCACCTCATCTAGTATAATATCAGTCGGTCAAAATTCTGCATTCAAAACCACAACCAAACATCTCCAGAAAACAATATCCTCCTCTCCGACCAAACCGCCATTTTACCCCCAAAACAATGCAATACAACAAGAATTAATTAAAAATTCTCAAAGTATCCTAGGAAGTCGATAGTGGGGACAATAAGGACCACTCGAACTTGGGACAACGTCTGTAGTCTGAACAACCCTTCAACCCTTCAACCGAAAGGGTTGTTACAGTCGCAGTCTACTGCTGCTTCTCGGGAATTTTCAAACTGTTGATTTGTAGAATTTTCCAATTGACACTGGATTGTATTACGTGTTAATAGGAATTGCCTTTGTTTAATCTTTTAACACGCGTCTTCCAGAAAGCTGACAGCTGGTTGACTGGTTGGGATGACATTCCATTTTTTAAATACATTGGGACATGAGTAATTTCTTCTGTATTGTGGATGCGTTCACAAACATTTAAACTCTAAAACGCAACCAAACACGCAGACCCGAAAAAAAATTCTGTAGGACATACAAATATTATCTGTTCCGTGTTTGGTCAAACCCGCGATACCCCCTTGTAGTTTCTGCCTAGTAAGATTCAACTTAAAGTGAAGTAGATTTCTTCGTTTTGCGAAGAGGTTTTGATAGATTTCCAAAAAATATTGGACACGTATTTTTTATTCTTTCACATAAACAAAAAATGAAGACGATACGGTGCTTCAAAAACTCGTGAACTTCTCGAAAACGTCACCATGTTAGTTTATTTTTCACCTACAAATGACGTCGTAACCTCCTACTCACGATCTTTGACGCGTCTTATCTTCGTCAGTTTTTATTAATTTGATAAATCAAAAAACACGTATCCAATATTTTTCGATAATCTAACTGACGGACTAATAACAATCGTATTTTTATGACTCAGTTCGATCCCCTATTGCATAATCGATAGCAATAGCCTACAAAACACGTAATACACAGTTCGATGGTGATTCGTGACAAAGGTTTGTTTTTCTCTCGTCATTTTCCGACAGATTGTCCCTAGAGCCCTACACTCGATGGCTCTTGAGCACTCGAAGCACTTCGGAGTCTTTCGGAGAGGTTCGGGAAAGACTCGATCACTCTTCTGTTTTGAGCGATGTCTGTGAGATGTTTTTGTTGAGAATTGATATCTTTGAATTGTGTTTTTATTGTGTTTTGAAGTGGGAATATATCTGAATATTTGGCTTGACATTATTTGTTTCTACAAAACTATAAATGGCGATTGCGCAACCAAGTAAGCAACACAATTTAGCAAAATTGAAGATTGAAAATCGCTCTGGCACTCACAGTGAATAAATGCAACAAATCAATGCTCCTGGCCATTGATGGTCTTTTTCCTGAACGACTGCCTTACATCTGCACATCATCATCATCTACCTAGCCTTCTCCAACTATGTTGGGGTCAGATTCCAATCTAACCGGATGCTGATGAACACTAGTATTTTACATGGAGCGACTGCCTATCTGACCTCCACATCCCACCTTGTACTGAGTAATGCGATACCTCTTGGTAAGACTGGTTGCCAGACTTCAAAGAAAACTACTGGTTCTAAGATATACATACCTGGTCTACATACGAATAGAGACCCTCCTCCTTTTTCGAAAGTCTGATAATAACAACCTTTATATAAACCTGGCAAAAAAATTCTAAGTCCTAGAGCGACAGTTAGCGAAAGAGACATTCTGCGAAAACGACATTATGAGAAAGATACATTTTGCTACCAGTAGACATTTTGCGAAAGCGACATTTTGCGACTGAGCCATTTGATCAGTCATAGGAAAAAGAACTATAATAATAATAATAATAATAAAGCGTTTATTCATGGCAAAAAGTCATTTTCACAAATAATACTTCCACCAAACTGTAAAACAGTTTGTTTGTTTGTTAAACAGTTCAGGTCATAATGCTTGAGAATTATCGTGGTGTCCACAAGACAGGGAAAGTAAACTTTTGTTCGCAAGAGATACCGCGGCCTCAGCACAAAGGCTAAAAAGGCACATGAGTGGTTTGTAGTCAGTAGACGTCTGACATGTCAGACTTTTACTATCTACCACTCTGCACAGAGCGGAAGGAGTCATTTGATGACTTCACACACCCAAAAAAAAAATGATTGAATCCAATAATTATTGCACATAAAAAACCGCTGTTCTCTTAAAACTAAATGTAATATTGTTGAATTCAACTCTTATCAAAATGTGACCTTCCATAACCCACATCACAAATATATTTTCGAACCACAATCAGCATAAAACCTCAATCACAATCAATAATCCATCACAACTCAATTACATTCACAAACTCAACATCTCTTATTCGGAAGCCGATAATTGGAAAACTGAATTTGTAATTTCAATCATTTGTATCCATTAAACAAAGGAACAAACAAACAAACAAATCGAATCGGGCAATTTCGGCCTCTGCCGATCGCTGCCGAAATCAATTAGCTCCTTGTAATCTGCAAAACAAGGATGTATCTACCTTTCGACATCTCAAAAACCAGCTCTGTATGCCAAAACATAAGTCCGAGATTCAATTTCTGGACACAGTTTTAACCTTGCAAAACATAATCGTAGGATGTACAAACCAGACGTCTTGGATTACCGAAAATTGCTACCAAAGGAAAATACCAACATACTATCATTATTACTTTTTTCTTAGTTTTCGATATGAAAAAAAAAGTCCGCGAATAACTTATGCGATGCAATGACCGCGGGCGGCGACATCAAAAGGGTTACTGGCGAGATGTTTTGTCCTTGTCTCGCTTGTATAACTATCAATATCTGAGTGAGATGGATGTATGATGTTGAAGATAAAAAATGCCCTTTATGTTGGTATGAAGCGAAGCCGCCGCATTTGTAGTACGTTCTGTAGTGTCAAATGAACTAAAGTATCACGGTTGTGCGTATCAAATTGCAAATGTAGTTGTTTGCTCACAGTTATAAAGGACTTATGGGTTTGTCAAGTGTCAAGTTTGGCAGGTTCTGATGTGTTTGGGCTCGTTTGTCAATGATGTCGCGGTGTGAATTGGGCAGGGTCATTTTAAACAGGCTCTTGGGTAATGGTATGGAAATTTAGGCTATCTGGTTTTGATATGGTCATGAGCAGCCGAAATAACAGTGGCATGCATCAAAGTAGGTTCCTCTCGGATGGTTTATAAATACTTCAGCTAATTCTTAGCGTGTCGATGGCAAATCTTCATTAAATAAATGGTTGGTTGGTCGACTCTTCATGTGACCAGAGGACTGGCCTATTCTTTGGCCAAAGAATCAGCATTGCCATCCAACGTGGGAATGCTGCCAGCCTTCTGGGCACTCTTCCTGTTGACAGCGGTGTGGACGAATTTTTTGACGCCCTGTAATTCTTCTCTTTTTGATATTTGTTTATAATTTAATTTAATTTTAGTACTGTAAATTTTAGTTTATAAATAAATTATATAAGTTTAGCCCAATATTCAGAAGGAATAATAATAAGCTATGCGAACTCCGCTCGCTGATACAGTCATTAGATCGTTGAGTGTGCAGGTGTCAGGCCATGCAGCGTAACATGGAAGGTGGGCGATTGTCTGTCGAGATACGCCGCATACACACTTGAGATCAGAACTGTCTATGAACTTTAGCTAATGAAGAACAAGCTTCGACCAAAAATACAAAAGATGGGGAAAAGTAGAAGGTTGATGATACAGACACTTAGAATCAGTAGATATTCATACATACCCCATCACAAAGATATTCGTATCTATTATTCTCTCAGTAGCCAACAGATGGAGTCTAAACTTCTTTCTGCCCAAATGATGGGTCGCTCCCTTTTATGTGGAACCAAAAAAAAACCGTCCTAAGCCCTTGGGCATGACATCATCAGCATTCTGGGGTCGGTGCAGCATGTCTTCTTCATACTTCTCTGTTTCTTGTCATCTCATGAGACACCTCCTTTCTTGACAGTCGTCATATTTTCTTATATTGTATATCAATAGGGGACTGGACAAAAAAAAATAATAAGTCCGTCAGATAGATTTCCAAAAAGCATTGGACACGTATTTTATCTTTTTTCACGTAACAAAAAATGAAGACGAAACAGTGCTTCGAAAACTCGTGAACTCCTCGGAAACGTCACATGTCAGTATATTTTCTACCAACCCCACACTTATGATCTTTGAAGCGTTTTATCTTCGTCAATTTGTATTAATTTAATAAAACAAAAAACACGTATCCAATATTTTTAGATAATCTAACAGACTGACTAATTAAAATCACATTTTTTTTTACGTCAGTAAACATCCCTATTTGTTGATATAAATATTCGACTGCCTCGTTCTTACTAATTAACGCGAAATCTTATTTCCAGAAACACCGTTTAATCCTATCCAACCACGATCACCATAGAAAGCTTCCTCCTTTCAATCCTTTCCTCCGACGCGATCTATATTTTGTTTAATAAGGATGTTTCAAAGAAAACAAATTAAACTATTGTAAAAAGTGTTGTAAATCTGGCTACGAAAGAGCAGAACATCAATGATAAAGTAAAAGGAATTCCTTCACGACTTATCCCTTTGAATATAAAAAGGTTTTACAGGAAAACTTTTAATCAGGGGCCATCGCTACTACTACGGATCTCGTCTCGTCCACGAGTTCTAGTGAACTCGACGTTTTAAGTGTCATGTGAAGACAGTAGCTGGTGTCAGATTAATAATTATTGATAACATCTTTATGCTCACTTATATTCACAGGATTCTTAACTTCGGTTGGAAAGACATTTTTTTTTTAGGTTTGGTAATCATCAATGACTCCTCCCATTCTGGGCAGAGTGGAAGGGAGTGTCTGACTTATACTGCGACTAAAAACTATCTATGTTCCTTCTTAGCGCTTTGTGTCCGAGGCCGCGGTAACTTGTGTACTACCCGCAGCCCCGACGGGAGACCGGTAGACCCTCTGTTCGGGTTTTGTGACTAGACAAGCGCCAATCGGTTTTAAAGTCGTTCGTATTTCTGCAACGAGTTAAAACTGCACTTTCATAAACATGTCGGTAGGTTAATATTATTATGTTATCTCAATCAATTGCATTTATGACTCTTCCAACTTTACTAACCCTAGCAGAATGTAAATTTTTCTAAGCTTAAATTTTTTGAGTTTAAGAATTTATCTGGTCATTTTTATAAAATGTTATTAATAGTATCGACCAAAATAAAGGATACATTTTGCTTCATACAACGTAATATATTATAGAGATTTTGTTTTAAGTTTGACGTTTCTCTCCAATAGAAGTCTACTTACACCAAAAATGTGATCCCAGCTATGTACCAGGAACACATGCTTTTGATTGGAATGCTCATCATCAAAACGCCCAAATATCCTAGAGTCACCGCAATCGACCATCAAGTGAAAACTCTTCGAGTGTACCAATAGTAAGTGGTACGGGGACATCGAGCTTAAAAATGAAAGCATAAATCACGATCTTTGGCCCTAATTAATTCCTCCAGCCTTGCAGGGGAGTGTGGCATGGGGTTGAATTATTTGAAAAACTTTCACCTATTTTGCACTCTTTCATTATCTTTTGGTCACCTGCGTTCTGGTTTATGGTCTAAAGTTACGGGGTGATTCGGATTCTATTTTTATGGATGTAGAAAAGATTTAGTTGGTCTATTTTGTTAATAATAAGATCTTAATTCAATGATTTATTGACGTCAGAACGCCAGACCAATGACATTATAGAGATTAACCATAGAAGGTGATAATGGTCAGGTTAAGTGGGCTGGCACTCCGTGAAATTTGGAGAAGCCGAATCACAACCTCCCATCGCAAGTGTACGAGGGGACATCGTGGTGGTTTCATTCAGTACGAGTCTGATAGACCCAGAGAGAGAGATCAATAATAACTCAATATCTAAGTCGTCAAATTAATAATAATAATAATAATAACATCATCTATTTTCATCTATTTTGTTTCCTCACGATGTTAACAAATTAAACACTCACTAGACATACCTTAAAAACTTACAATTGCATCCAGCAGTGAAAATCTACCAAATTAGGTTTATTGCAACGCAGTCTACACAAGTTTGTCTGGTGAATCACCGAGTTCTAACACAGTTTCACACACTTACATAACATTTTATCTGTAAAAATAAGCAGCTGATCAATTCCAAAACATCAAGCATAAAAAAAACATTCTTGACGCAAAAATATCGCGTATCATAATAATTTATGGGACATTCTATTATGACTATTATGGGCAATTTAGATACTATCAGTAATATTTCTTTATATACTCCATATTTCAAGACAAGAAATAAAAACGGACTTGTTCAAAGATATATTTTTTGTACAAACTCTTTGATCGAGGCGCCTAGCTTTTTTACAGGTCAACTTTACTTGAATACGCTCGCCATACTTATTTAATTTCTATAAATCGAATTCGGATCATCGTACTTCACAAAAACCTAATCCAAATCTCACAGTTCGAAGAATTATTTTATTTGAAGACATCTATGGGAACCACTCCAAGAAACCACGAATCATCTGAGCTTTTTGTGGCCAAACTTTTAATAGAAAATCATCTGTAGATTGACTATATTTCATTTACCTTTACTAAACTCGCAACAGAGTAAAACTCAATCTGTATTCCCAAGACATAAAGCCCAGAATCTTTGAAAACATGAATTTAGCGACCGCAAACGTAATTTTGTAATATCCAAACACCAAAGTTCCAATTTCGACTCTATTCTTTTAAACACATGGTTTAATTTTTGTTGTGCTTTCTTGGTTAGTAAAAAGTGATATTTTGGACAATAGATAAAGAATCGATGAGCACAGCTTTGGAATTGATTTCAATCAGTGGGACGGTAGGTGGCAACTGTATTACGATGACCATTCGACTGGGAATTTATGGAGGGAAAGAAGCTCTACCCCGGATCTGTAAAATTTTAGACATTATGATTTTTAAATGTTTTTGGTTATTTGTCAGAATATGAGTAAAATAATGGAGGGAGGCTTAAATCTGACGGGTGTGGTGTGGAAACGGATTAACATTAAAAAAGGGGTAAACTTAAAACGTAGAGGATAATGTTTGGACTTACTAATCAGATTAAAAAAAAACCATTAATGGGAAGCTATACAATATCCCTGACTGTTATAAGGTATCAAATGTTCATACGTTTGGAAATTACAGTATGAAACTAAATAGTCTAATTTAATCATTTATTAGGTTTTTAAGGTCATAGAACTTCCTAGACACAAATGTTATTTATAATAGCTAAACCAAAAATTATTTTATATAAATCACGAGCACGTATTAAATATTAAAATAGAGCAACATACCGACCGTATCTCTGCACTGACAGTCAATCAATAGTCCAATTTAATTATGAATGGATTTATTTTTTATAGCAATAAGTAATAACATTATGTCAATGCCATCTCAGTTCATTCCCCGAGACATATTGTGGTCACTTGGTACACATCTTGCAATGTAGGAGTTGGTACACAGTGGGAAACGGACTTGGGAACCTTTGGGTTTTCTAGATACCTAGTTTGATTCGGGTTGTGAGCGTGGAAAATGCGATAGTCCTTGACCCTTATCTCCTTATCCCCGGCGTCTAAGCGGACATTAGTTATCCGGGTGATACATACTAAATCGTTCTTCGATGGTTGGACGCTCAGAGTGCTATGGTCTCATCGAACTATGAGATCTCTCCGGTAGCAGACATTTCCGTCATAGTCCTATCTAGCTGATTGTTTTGCTTATTCCAAAACTGTCAAATACAATGACAATGGCACCTTAGTTCAAGCTCTATTTGTTGAAATAAAGGATTCAAATATCTGGGTGTCTAAAATGGCCGCTTTAGCAGATATAATATAAATCATGTTAAAAATTTTAAATTCTTAAAATGGACTATAAAGTTATTGACATTAAGTCCATTTCAAGAATTTGAAATTTTAACGTGATTCATACTAAGATTCTGCGTGGATTCTGATAAAGCGGCCATTTTAGACCCGCTGGTTTTATTTTGGTCTAAAATTCTAGATGAGACAGTTGTGATCTATGAATATTAAATGGCAGGCACAACAAAACTTATTTTTATAAGTAGGTACCTTATTGGACCAAAAGTATCCAACATAATAAGTAATTCGAAGCAGGTGATGACAATTAAATACTGGAAAGAAGAATAACATCTCGCATGATTGGTGACAAATGGCCACTCTTTCCAAAGATCAAAAATACCTCAAAAGCGTATGTCACAAAAATATAAAGAAAAGGTGATACTAAAAAGTAATTATTTATCAATTAAAAAATGCAAAGGGAAATAATTACAGCAGTATGCTCTCGATGGTAAGTCTGGAAGATTTCGATCCTTTTGACTTAAAACCGTATCCTATTGGGTTAATTTATTGGGTTGGGTTAGTATGGACGTGGCTTGGTTCTTATTTTGATTTCGATTTTTTAATAAAGTGTCTCTCGTGGATGTTAATTATGGCTAGGAGGTAGGTGACTCCTGACATGCCGAGTACTAGAGAAGTATGGAAGAAAAATACTGTTTTTGTTCCTGATTGAAAAATCCTCATGGATGTGGGGTGCTGGAGGAGGACCTCTTGCGCTGACCCCAAATAAGATACCAGCAGGACTCATTTAGACGGTCGTATTACTTGGGCCAGTCTCTCAGGCCAGGATACAAACACTTTCCAAATCAAATCGACGACACGGTTGGCGCAGTGGCTCAGGCAATGGACTGCTGCGCTGCGTGTCGCGGGTTCGATCCCCGCACGGAACAAATATTTGTATGACCTACAGATAGTTTTTCCGGGTCTGGGTATTTGTGTATGTGAGTTTAAATGTTTGTGAACGCACCCACGACACATGAGAAATTCCTAGTGTGGGGCAACGTTTTTATAAAAAAAAAAAAAATTAAGGAACTTTGATGATTTTAATCTAACAGCGAAAACGACGGATAAGTAAACAAATGAAAAGCATTTAATATTCGTTGTGACAGAAATACTTTGAAATTGAAAACCACGTGTCTAGGCCTACAGGAAAAATAAGTACAATTAAATACACCTCCACTAAACCATTCGTAGATTCGTTATGTTATGTAATAAAAACTACAAGAAAATACAAAAAGTCCCATCCACACTACCCCAACGCAGCGCAAACGCATCGAAAGCAGGTGATCGTCCACCGCGCATGCCCAACATTATCCGCCGGTAACCGTTCAGCAAGCACGCGACCCTGTAGTAAATTCAATCGCTAATTGTTTGTGTGACAACGCCTTTATAGCGTATAGATGCGACAGCAGTGGCATGAAGTCTTTCCAGAAACTTCTTAAGAACTTTACTTCTGAAAAATGTTGATGAAAGCGATCAGATTATTACAGATAGTAAATGACGTTAATTGAAGTAAAGTATTGTGAACGTGTTTGTGTTAAGCAGCATTGTTGGAGTACGGTTTGAATTGTACGAGAGGCAAAATTGTAAGGATATTTAACTTGGTCTCAAAGGTCTTCCGAGTGTCTCTAGGTGTTCCAGGAGCAGGTGTTTAAAGGATGGAAGGGTTATCGACGCGAAAACGCTTGGCACATACTCAGTGCATCGTTCTAAACCCCCACACACCTAAATCAAAATGTATGGCAGAGCATATTTTTATAAATAGGGTATTTCACCAAAAAAATCTAATCGTCTTTTTTGTTTTATCAAATTAATAAAAATTGACGAAAATAAAACGTGTCAAAGATCATGAGTGGGGGCTTTTGACGTCACTTTGTGGGTAAAAAAGTACTAACCTTGTGACGTCACACGACTTGACACGAATTTTCGAAGCACTGTATCGTCTTCATCTTTTGTTTACGTGAAAAAAAGAAAAAAATAGGTACGTGTACACAATTTTTTGGAAATCTATCTGACGGACTAATAAGTTTTTTTTTGGTGAAATACCCTATTACTGATGAAAAGTTTCAGTTTAAAATAATGTTTTAAGTTCGCGATAACCGTTTTAGCGTCGTTGTCCCTTCCAGTTCCACCATATATTAGAGTCTGTAGATATTAATGTCATAGATATGGTATTGTGTTGGTACTGATTACAAGTCATTTTAATCAGTACCGACACAATTAAAAAATCAATTGTTTTACCAATGAGATCCAGCCATTTTTAAATATAAATTGATATTTCCAGATTTTCCACCAATAACAATACTTGAAACCATCTATGCTAGCCTAATTAGTTCCACAGTTGCCATCCCCATTTATGCGACGGTTGATTTATCTTCAGAAAATATTGTTTCAACGGAGTGATCCAAAAGATTAAAAGCAACACCTATGTTTTGTCATATTGTAATTTCTGTCTATCCTAATGCGCCTACCACACGCTCACACTTTACAACGGACTTGCCTGCGCAAACTGGGAAAACTGCATCACGCGCAAACCCCACGGCGCGGCCTGCGCAATATTCGACTTGCTAGAAATTTTAACCTGCGCAAGCCGCCGTCTGCGCGTACTTGTCTGTACGTGCGGTTGGGCATTCAGTGTTCTCACCGCAGCAGCGCAGTCGAGGCTAGTCGTCGGCTGATATTGTACGTTTTGTCGTAGTGATCGTCTGTCATTTAAAAATGGCAGACCTACGTACGTGTGACCGCGACTTTTGACTGATTTTTTAAGTCTAAATAAATCTCTGCATGAAATTTGGAAAATTAAATTGAAGGATTAAAGAAATTTTAATTCACTGAGAAACATTGTTTACACGTCGACGATCTCAACAAAAATGAGGCCTGCGCGTACTTAACTGAGCGTGTGGTAGCGCCGTCCGCGTTCAGTTTTCTCGTGCGAGAAGATCGCCGGGACTGTGGTGAAACATGAGCGTGTGGTAAGCCCATAAGGTCGTCTGGCAGATACCGGTGCTAGTGATAAGACAGCCAGCCCATTTAATATAACCAAATTAATCTATGTATTTATCTTTATGATTGGTGTGTAATAAAGACAACCTATTCTACGGATGAAATGCATCTGTTAGTGTTGACCTATCGATTGATGGGTCGATAAAACTTTCCTTTTCACATTGCCCCCTCTAAACCGTTCATACGCCAAAATTATTCACTTACATGTCGTTCAACATTGACTTCACTTGCCTAATTGTAGTCTTAATTAGTCACTGAGCCACAAAAACTGTTTAAAAATATCGCCAATGCTTCACTTCCCGGATACGCCTGCAATATTACGGGTAGATAGGTAGGCCATAAATATGCGACATTGCCCAGGTACGATTACTTAGACTATAATTATCTCTTTCTTTTTTTAATTAATAGCCTGGTTATAATAATAAATTGTAGTTAATTATTATTATGTGGGTTAATAAGTACCTACTAGACTTGCGAATTAATAAAGTTATGTTAAAGTTACAAATTCTTCAAGCTAGGCCTTTAGGATCACCTAGTGTTTTGTTAATATGAAAAAAAAACAATATCAAAGGGCAAACCAGACAGAAACCAGAGCCGTACTCGCTCGTTGGGTCGACGATATCGTCCAAGGCAGGAATCATCTGGATAAGGCACACACAGAACCGGGAAGTGTTGCAGAAGAAAGCGGAGGCTCAGGAGGACAGTGGGTGATTACCGGCTGATATGATGATGATGTAATTTTTTTTTTTTAAGTTTTTTTTTTATAAATATATCCTAAAAACACTTTGTTCCTTGCGATCAGCAGGGCTATTGTGTATCTTTTAAATGTCAGTGGCTATCATATTGTCCATGGAATAAAGTTCAAAATGGAACCATTTGACAGTTTATTGATGGACACTTTAAGATAGCAACTGTCATTTAAAAGATGCGCAATAGCCCTGCTGGAAGTGTTTACGATGCATTTTCTGTTTTGACAAATCATTGGCCCTATGTCATAAAATAACATGACATCAGAGCTTGGCAAAGGTAGTACATGTACAACCTCTGCTTGTCAAGGTTAGCCAGTTATGTTAAGTCCATGAAACAGGGAACAAGTTTATTCATTTTATGCCGGTACCGAGTTAAGAATAAGGTAGTTTCCAAAAAAATCTAATTAGTCCGTCTTTTAGATTGTCGAAAAATATTGGAGACGTAATTTTTTCTTTTTTCACGTAAACAAACAATGAAGACGGGTAAAAAACCCAATAGCACTGTACCCAACTCGGGAATCGAATTTCATGCTCAGCCGTCACACTTGCGAGTTCTAAACTAACGAAGCAGTTGTATCCTTTTAAATTATTTTAGAATATTAGTGTTCGCCATCACAAATAGTTGAAACGGGTACACAACTCAAAACCCAGCATTCCATACAAAACTCCATCCACACAACAATATCCAACAAACAAACAAGCGCATCTAAATCAAAAACAACCAACTATCACCACATAAATGTTTTATAATCACCATTGTTAATTACAACCGACGTGGTTATTAGTCAACTCTTGCGCACACATTAATATACCGACTGGTATGTGAACCCGTTCGGGCGTGTTCAATGTTAACGAGTGAATTATCGATTTTAGCTGTTATTGATTGCTTGACTAGGTTGGTCCGTGGATGGGTGACCAACCATTATATAGTGTTTCTTCCGTGCCTCTGGAAGCACGTTAGGTCGTTGGTTCTGGCTATTATTTGGCAGTCGTTAAAGGTCAAAAGGTCAGTGGGCTCAAAGTCTGACAACCAGTCTTACTAAGGAGTATCTTACTAATATTATAAAATATGCAAAAGTTTGTGAGTGTGTATGCATGGATAGATCTTTGTTACTATTTCACGCAAAAACTACTGAACGGATGTGGATAAAATTTAGAACACAGACAGTTAATAACCTGGATTAACACATAGGATACTTTTTATCCCGGTAGTATGATCCCGTGGGACAATTAACGAACTCCACGCGGGCGAAGCCGCTGGCACAAGCTAGTCTATCATATTACTCAATTCTAAATAATTATGTCGTGGAGGACAAATAGGCAGTCGCTCCATGTAAAACGGACTCTCCGAGGCGCAGAGGAATGCTGGGTATGTTTTGGGTTGGCACCCATCCACAAACCAGCCTAGACAAGCACGGCTTAACGTGAAATTGATCCGATCAGCTGTCAGCCGAGAGCTCTTCTGGCTGACACAAAGACAAAGGTATTTATTCGAAGGATACGGTACACTGTTCAAAATCAAAATCAAAATCAATCAAAATCAAAATCAAACGTCATTTATTCAAATTAGGCTGATAATCAGCACTTTTCGAACGTCAAAATTTACTTTACTCTACTTATTTACAAGAGACAGTCCCCCAAAACGCCTACCCTTCGGCACTTCCTAGTGTTTTTTTTTGTGTGTTCTCACGATAGAATAATATATCTAACCAGGCAGACACTCTCCATGCAAGAAAACTAGCTCATCTTCAGAACCAATGATTGACATCTCGTAATACCAACATCCCTCACCCACAAAAGGCGCTAACCTAATCCATCACCACTCCAAGTGAGAACAAATAAAAACAGCGTCACCCCGACACCAAACCACACCAGCATTCATACGCCACAAGAACAGTCTGTGTCCAACATTACCTGACCCCTCGTGTAAAGAAGAACAGGGCAACTGGTGTGAGAAGAAAGGTCAGGTAGTGTTGGTCACTGACTGTACGAGAGAATGATTTAAGGCCTGCGCACACGATGCATTGTAAGGGCGAGCGCACACCGCCCACAGTAGCGGCCCACGGCCCGATCGGCCGCTAGATCGGCCCGCCCGCCTCGCAAGTTGGAGATGGGTGGTAGTGTGGAAAAGGCTTTGGTTATGTAGCTTTGGTGCAGTATTTAATGTGGTTTAATGAGGCGAATTGTTTGATAAGTAGTTGATGATGTTTTTGAGAGTAATAGGTAAAGGTAAGCTAATTAGAAAGCTGTCAAAGTGATACTTATTTCTGGAGTATTTGATAGCACGGTTGGCGTATATAGATATGAACGATTGTGCGATTCCCGCATGAAGGCAATATGCACGACCAAGAAGTCGTTTATCCTTGTCTGACTGTTGTATTTTTGAATTTAAATGTTTGTAAACGAAACCACGATACGGAGAAGTTCAGTGTGTAACGTTATTTAGAGGAAAGAAAATTAAAAAGAAAAATGAATAAATACAAAATCAGTTAATTTCAGCATACTTTACAAAGAAAACGTCTGGCTTTTCTACAAAAAATACAATAGTGAAAAATTCAAACAGCAGTCAATAGGATACATTCATACTAGATACTTCAAAAACTATTATAATAGACTATGTTGATATTACGGTATCAAATGTAAGGTGCCTATTATCTAGTAATCAAACAAAATCCTCCTCCACACTCCCAAACCGCAACATTAACATAGAATAACTAAAAGCGAAGTAACAAATAAGGGTACATCCATTCACTTATTGTGCACAGCATTTTAAATAATAATTGAATCAATTCTCTCGGCTATCGGTCATTGATTAATATGCGACTAAAAAATAATGCTTTATTGAATTATAAGTTATGGGCCACCTTTGTGTTCACTTATTTATGAACTGGTAATGTGGGAGTATACCTTTATGTTACGATGTGTTATTACTTTAAATTGATATTTTTGTATTGGTTTATTAAATATTCTCGATATTGTGATTTAAGTGCCTTGTAAGGGCATCGAAGTGATAGTGTGACACACATTGTCGCATGAACTGTATTTGGACAAAAAACTATAAGAAATCTATCATTGCCACCTAAGGCTGGCAATTGAAAGAAGCTGCTTCATAAGATAACAAAAGTATGGCACCTGTCCTTTGACCTTTCACAACAACTAGTCTGTCAGCCAGGTTGACAGCAAGGCCTACAGACAAAATGACATTCTATTTGCAGAAAAAATATAGAAAGAGTTATAAAGCGTAAGAAAATGCTTTAAAAGCGATAGCTGTTATAAAGGGATGTTTACTTATTAAACAAAATGTGATTCTCATTAGTCCGTCTGTTAAATTATCAAAAAATATTGGATACGTATTTTTTGTTTTATGAAATCAATAAAAATAGACGAAGATAAAACGCGTCAGATTCGAGTGGATGTTTGTGACGTCACTGACCGGTAAAAAATGCCATACAAATGTCTTAGAATATGACGTCACATTCATTTTCAGAGCACTGTATCGTCTTCATTGTTTGGTTACTTAAAAGAGAAAAAATAAAGACCAATATTTTTTGGAAATCTATCTGACGGACTTATTAGATTTTTTTTTAACTACCCTATTTTCTAGGCACTGGCATTTACTGTTGGTTGTCTAAAACTTTTTTTTAACAAACTTTCCAGTGGTCGATTTGATGCAGAGACAGAATAATATTATATACAATTAAAATTCCCATAATCAAAAGAAAAAAATGCTGATTCGCAGCCAGATAATATGTGTAGCAGAAGTACTTCCCGGATGATCATACTCCGACGGCCGCTGATAAAAGATAAAATGCTTTAACCAATAAAAACCCATAAGAAATCCATCAGAAATGTGATAACCCATAAGGTAATTATCATAGAATTTTAATTAGTATCTATAATAAATAGATACGGCTGTTTGTCTGTCAATGTGACTGATTGGGGAGCCGTTACAATTTATTAGCCGATGTGCTCAAATTGCCAGTCGATCGCAGATAACTTATGTGGAAGTGGGTAGAGTAGATATTAGAGTAGATAGGACTATTGGTATCTTTCAAGATAGATGTGGTTTTTGCCTATCAGAGTACAAAAAACTAGACCTGAAATCATTATCGTCCAAGTCTGTTGATACCGTAATTCATTGCAATTTTAAAGATACAGGTACTTTATAAATAAATAAACTTAATTCTGGACTATTTACTACACTGGGAATCAAACCTATACCTAGCGTAGTCGGAGTTGCAGACGCCAGCACATCAAGTTACCCTGAAACTGTAATTTTTTTTAATCAACCTTGAACTGCTTCATTAAAAAGATTTTATAGATTGTATTATAATACGAAACACTCATCATTCATCGTCATCATTTCAGCCAAAAGACGTCCACTGCTGGACATAGGCCTCCCCCAGGTGTCGCCACATTGACCGGTCCCGTGCGTCTCGCATCCAGCGGGTCCCCGCAACCTTCACCAGGTCATCGGTCCACCTAGTGGGAGGCCTTCCAACGCAGGACTTGTCGACCCCATCGGCCATCCGTTCTGCGAGCAATATGTCCTGCCCATTGCCACTTAAGTCTGGTGATGAACACTCACTCTACGTAACTGTATGGAAACTGTATGGTACCTACTGTAATCGTAACCGGTCAATAAATTACATTGACACTCATCAGTCAGGTAAGTATTCAAAATATCCATCACCATAAGCCATCACCCAAAAACATAGGTTGGGGATGGCTTTCAATCTAACTGAATGCAGGTAATACCAATATTTAAATGAAATAACTGGATAGAAAGAAAGAAAGAAAGAAAGAAAGAAAGAACGAAAGAAAGAAAATTGTGTTTATTTGGCAATAAAAACTTAAAAAACAAACAGAACCAAATTCAAAATGATTGAGACTAAAAATTCCAAAAGGGCCTCAGCTCAGCATGAACTATGAGTTCGTCCGTCCTGGGTACATTATTCCACTTAATAGGCTGAAACCTTTATCCAATCTACCTCAATAACTCCTCTGTATCGATACCTTATCACCAGCAGGTGCATGCGATTATATTAATAATTAAACTATTAATTAAAACAGTCGATACCCGTTTGTAAACGACACCGGTCTTGTGTCTCCGTATCGTAACATTATCAGAGATTTCCGATAATTTATTAAATTAGTCTAGTTTGTGGTTCAAAGTCCGTTTTATTGGAATCGGAAGACTGGTTTTGGAGACCGATGTACTTTATCGATATGGGGATATAACATTGTTAGTTGTGGTATAACTATATATATTAATTTTGTTTAGACGGGAGTGATAAATTCCGACATAAAATATAATACCCGTACTCATGCTGCATTCGGTAAGACTCAAAGCCGACTCTAGCATAGTTGGGAATACGAATAGGCAGAATCTGCCTATTATGCGAAAAGAAAGATAAGCACATCTACATCTGATGTAGATGTGCTTATCTTTCTTTTTATATATACTAGCTGTTGCCAGCGGTTTCACCAGCACTAGAAAGTTATCCCACGGGAAGAGGAAATCGGGATACAAGCTATCCTATGTGTTAATCCAGGTTATAAACTATCTGAATCCCAAATTTTATTCAAATCCGTTCGGTAGTTTTTGCGTGAAGAAGTAACAAACATACGAACTTACACACTCACAAACTTTCGCCTATATAATATTTGTGTAGGTAATGTGTGATTTTTTCTGTACGTGTGTTTGTCACTGAACCGGCTGGACCGATTTTGATTAAAATTTTCGTATGTGTTCAAGTGGATACGAGAATGGTTTAGATTCAACCCGGTAGGTGGCGCTGCTGTCCGGGCAGGACGACGTCTGCCAGATCCACTAGTAATACATAATGGATTGTAATTCTAATTTTCATCGCGGCATCAGCTGTCCCGCATACTATGTATATTATTGTCGACATGATTGACAGCGGAGACATCGCAGACAATGACCCACCTCCTGACTGGCTCCATATGCGACTCCACTTGCAATTTGAGGACCTGTCTGAGGCCACTATGAACGTCGTTGAGGTCGTAGAGTGATCTACTTTTTTAATTTATTGACAATTTTATTGTATTGTGTGAAAATACTTTTTCTTTCTCTCATTTTGTTTTAAAGGAATCATTGACTTGATTGCCTCGTTGGACTAATGGTCGCAAGCACGACTACTAAGCGCGAGGTCCTATGTTCGATTCCCGGATCGGGCAGTGTTATTGATTTTTCCATCAAGTAATAGCCACGGTAACTGGATTCGTGCCCAGTTGATGGCAACAGGGTCGCCGCCTATTACATAGGACTTTAATAAAGGGTGTAAAAGTACCCTTAACGTAAACGATGGGCACTTGTTCGCCCCACCACTGCGATCATTTTTTGGTTCTACACCATATCTGGGAACCCTCTAGTTACGGAGATATTGGGGGTCAAAGTTCCAAATTTTGCACAGCTGTTTTTGTAAATACTAGTTTTTCAGGTTACTTAATTACCTCCATGACCCGTTTACTATTCAAAGCATCTACTAGCACAATGTTTTAAGAGTGCTACATTGAGTTTTACCGTAAAATGTAATTTTTGACCCCAAAGATTAAGTTGTTTCCCTGCAAAAACTTTTGCGCAGGGGTGCTTAGTTTCATGTAGGTACAGAATGCTTGGTTGACGTATGTGTGAAGGGTTAATTAACACCCTGTATAACTGACAGAAAATGGGTGTACTGGTATGTACACCTCTGCCTACACCAAATGGGGATACAGGCGTGATATATTGAAGTGAAACCTCTTTATAGACGGGAGTATTTGGATTTTTTGAATGGAATCAATAGCTTCTGCCAGCCACTTCGCCCGCGTGGAGTTCGATAATTGTCCCAAGGGATCATACTACTGGAATAAGAAGTATCCTATGTGTTAATCCAGGTTATAAACTATCTGTCTCTAAATTTCATCCACATCCGTTTAGTAGTTTTTGCGTAAAAGTGTCATCCTCACAAACTTTCGCATTTATAATATTAGTAGGATTAATATGATTGATACCACGAAAAATAAAACTTACGAGACTTTTTATAATTTTATAATGTACAATGATTTAAATAAATGCCCCCGTTATATTTTGTAAGAATTTCACCATCACCCAAGATCTGAATATAAACGATATTAAATACCTCTTTGATGCGAAAAACAAAAAGTAAAAAATAAAAAGTTCCGAACAGAAAATGTCACACTCATGCACTTACGATTGTGAACAGTATCGGCGCGCGCGCATTAATTTGCGCCCAAAATGGAGTAGCGAGCATTACGTGTAGGGTTACCGTGATCAAGAATTTGTTAGGACATGAAAGTCTGTTTGAAAGTGTTGCCGCATGGGTGGCTTTTAGTCAGTACAACTCTGACACTCTCTTCCGCTCCGCCCAGAGCGAGACTCCGAATGAAATGATAATTTCCCATAGGGCATGATAACTGTCTCTCGGTTTTAAAGGAAAACTTTGTTCAACAAAGGATGGCTTTATGCTGCTCGATGATGTTCAAGAACTGCCTCTTGCAGAAATTTGACGATGGTAATTGTAACCATATTTAATGCGCAGGCTTGATTTTTCTAGTCAATAGAGGTGTTTATTGCCATTCTGGACAGCAAAAGAAGGATACTAGAGTTGTTTAGTGAAACCATCATGGGTGATCGCTGTGTTTTGAAAATTTCATCGTACTTCTTCTTTACGGGCTGTCTTTTTACAGCCAAAGTGTTTTTTTTAATTTACTTTATATGATAACACTGTTGGGCTACAGATAGGCTTTAACTCAGCAGTGTGACATACCTTAACCTTTCACTCTTCCTTCTATGCAGGTTTTTGTGGCAATCACTCACAAATGCTTCTAATAATGTTTTTCCTACTCCTCCGCTATTCTTTTCTGATTAATCTCGTTGCGGGATCCAAGACAGTTAAATCATTTCTCTGGGACTTCGTCGAGCTTCATTGTCTCGGCGCTTTTCTTGTGGTCGCCACTGTTGATTCTGGCTTTCAGAAGTTACAGTGGTTTGAGAATAGTGTGGCGGGCTTGTCTCAGCAAAAAAAAAACGCTTCTAAGTTCTTTAAGCTAGAGTTTTCTAGGCCTCCCTAGGCGACCACACTCGTTTTTTAGTACCTAATGCATGACGACTCTAGCTCATCAATTCAACCATTGAGCACCTACCTTCAATTCAAAAGTAAGACTTTGAAAGTATGAACGTTTAAAGTAACGCGTTGATTGGGCCACGAACAACATGAAATAATATGGTCACCTTACATTACAACGTATCGCTCAAATCTTGGGTGCCATACGGCGATATAGCGCTACCGTTTCACAGCATTTTTATTAAAACTGTATATACACTTGGAAATTCGAGCGGATCGGTATTTTGCGCAAGATTATATCTATAAAGGTGTATCTATAATGATTGGTTAATAGATTATTAATTTTAATTTGCATATCAATACAATTTATTTGCCATGCATAATTTTTTCTACATAGTTCAAACGTAGTCCCTACTATGACTGCTTCAATTACAGATTTGCAGTTCAATTAAAAGAGCTCGTCTTCCGAATTCGCTTTAAAAGAGGGAAAGTCTCTGGGCCTGCAGTCTGTACAAAGATAGCGATCGCTTTACGTCAAAATTCGGTCGCAAAGCTATAACGATGCGGATTTAAGGTGGACGTGAGCCGGACGCGACCCGCCGGTATTAGCTACCAACTTAAATCCGCATCGTTATAGCTTTGCGACCGAATTTTGTCGTAAAGCGATCGCTATCTTTGTACAGACTGCAGGCCCTGGTCTATTCCCAAACTACTGCTGGTCCTAAAAGCCTGAATCGGTGGCGACCGCTAGAAAAGCGCAGAAACAATGAAGTTGCACGAAGCAATGTAACGGTCTTGGATTCCGGAACGAAATTAATCAGAGAGGAATAGCGGAGGTGTAGGAAAGACACAATTTCAACCCAGCAGTGAGAACGCAAACGTCCCATCTTTCAGATCAAAGCTCCAAATCGAACTACATGGTCTGTTGACAAGGGCTGCGGGTTGTTAGAAAGAGATACCGCGGCTCCGGACACAAAGGGCTAAGAAGGAAGCACTAGAACTCATTTGATGAATTTACATCATCTGCCTAGCCTTTTCCCAACTATATTGGGGTCGGCTTCCAGTCATGAAGCAGCAGCTGAATACCAGTATTTTACATGGAGCGACTGCCTATCTGACCTCCACAACCCAGTTAATACTAGGTAATACGATACCCTTTGGTAAAACTGGATGTCAGACTTTCAGGTCACTGACTACCCGTAACGACTGCCAAAGATCTATATATGGCACCCGGGACCAACAGCTTAACGTGCTTTCCGAGGCACGGAGGAAACTCGGTATGTAATGGGCGGTCACCCATCCACAGATCGACCTAGGCAAGCGCAGCTTAACCTAAAGATCGACCCGAGTGGCAGTTCTTATTAAACTATACCAACATGTGGACAGAGCTCAACAAAATAATGTCGTTAGTATCAATCTGTATCTTTCACACTAAAATTCGGCTCATTCAGAATCGCACTAATTTCTCGAATTTCTATCGAAGTAACGATTAATTTTGTTTGATAGTGCTATTTATTATACTGCAATGGAATCCGTTTTGCATCTGTTTTTGGGTAGCAAATTGATTAATGCAGGTGGTAGGATTTTTCTTATATGCAACTTTGGGAACTGCATTTCTGACTTACAGAGTAAACGTGCTAGCAAAGATAAGGTAAAGAGGTGTTTTTAAGTCTTACTAAAACAAATAAACAGCTTTTTACTCAATGCATATTAATAACAAACTACTTTGTATGTCGATTTGTCTGTCTGTTTGTTACTTACTATGTAATCGTATCGTAGGTCGGTAAGAAAATCCTTTCAAAACTTTAATTTGGATCATCTAACTAAACAAAAATGCCACTGAGAGTGATGTCCTAAAAGTACGTGTCAGACTTTAAAAAGTAAAGCGCTTTTTGTTTGGTTTAAAGTTTTTAAAGTCAAGAGCAAGTTTTCTTCAATGTATTAACATAGTGTACGTATCTTCACGCCAGTAATTCCCGTAGAGATAAACAGAGATCTATCTAAAAAGTACACCCAGTATGTTTATGTTCCATGCGTGACCTTTACTGATAAATTCCTGATATAACAGTAATATTACTGTTAAGATGTCTCAAAATAAAAAAGTTTCTGACTTTGCCCAGAAACATACTGCAATAACATGACCGTCGCAAGTGTCAACAATGTATTACTAGTCCATACAATTGAAAAACAGAACTATTGAATCCCCACAGAAAGAGCTTACACGTAGACTAAGACCCCATAACTCACAGGAAACATCTCCTAATTTATCAGTACCGCATAAATTTATGCGCAAGAGTTCTCGCCTCGCAATCGAACATTTAGCTTTTTATCGAGTGTTTGATTTAGGAGCGACTGGCAAGCCAATCCCTCAAGTCGATATGTACCGAGACGTGATCGGGTAGCTGTATTCTGGAGAGGACAATATGGTGAGGACGGGTAAGGAAATATCGACTCAGATAATGTGAGACTCCTAAATCGCATTCATAAGCCATTTTTAACAATAGAGGTGTTTACTGACTTAAAAAAATATATGATTATAATTAGTCCGTCTGTTAGATTTTCAAAAAATGTTGGATACGTATTTTTTCGTTTTATCAAATCAATAAAAATTGACAAAGATAAAACGTGTCAAAGATTTGAGGTTGTGACGTCACTGACCGCTAAAGAATGTCATACTAATGTCTCAGAAAATGACATCACACGAGTTTTCAAAGCACTGTATCGTCTTCATTGTTTGTTTACGTGAAAAAAGAAAAAATACGTGTCCAATATTTTTTGGAAATCTAAAACTACCCTATTCGACCAGTCATAATAAGCATTATAAAGTTTGTTAAATAACAGTAATTCGCATTGAGTTTAAAATTGGTGGCGGTCTTTATACATCATTATAAAATAATTAAATGTCAAAAGTCCCCAACGTTCCCGTGTGTGCTTAAAAAAGGTAAGTATTCAAAAGTTAGTCAAAGGTCAAAAATATTAGTTTTTCGCGTTTCTCTCGTTAACGGTCAGAGTTATCGTAAAAGTAGCATTAACCAAAATTTTAGGTTCCAAAGTTGTCTACAAAAAATAGTTTTGATACTACAGCTTTTTTGTTTCCGTGATGGTGGAGTTGATGTAGTTTTAATACTACAGCTTTTTTTGGTAAGAAATATGGAACTCCTCAATTAAAAATGTATACGATTCTCACATTTATAATGCTCAGTATAAGTAATTCGTGATATAGGTGGTATCAATATAGAATAAATTCTGAGCATTTAAATAAATTCTACGAAAAGAAATAACAAGAAAAGGCAGTTGATTCGCTATAATCTTAAAAGTTCAATAACATAGGTATTTTAATAGCGTGTTTATAATATCAAATTGTTAATAATATCAACACTAGTGTGTATATCGGACATAAAAATTAATGTGTCGTATTTAGATCGTTTATTTACATAATTATCGCTTTTTACAAAGGATATTAATTAAAATACTTATCTTCTTAAAAATGCTTGAGGATTGTATTGTGAAAGAGTGTTATTATGATTAAAACATTTAGCATTGTTAGTTTTTATAAATATGATTTGTTTTCTGCACACTGGTTATTTTATTTATTCATTATTCTGTTAGGTATATTTCTGTTTATTCAATCAATTGGTATGGGTTGTCATCAACAGTGCAAAAAGCTGTTGATTTCCTTTGATCTCCAAGCATTTAATAGCGTTTATTTTTTTATAAAGATTGCAGAGACGTGATTTTATTAAACTAAAGCATGTAGAAAATTAAAAACAATAGTTGGCTTAAAACCTCTAAATGCAGATCACAGTATTTATACGTTAACAATAAACTGAGTAATAGAAACTGACATCAATTAAATTACAAAAAAGAATTATTCGTATTTTTGATTTTCTTAAAATTATACGAACAAAACATAATTGAACCAAATCATTATAAAAACTGCACAAATCCAGAATACACCCGCCCACCGTCCGTAGGTGTAACAGGGCCCGCTAAAATTATAGTCCGCATATTGAATCCCCGTGTTTCGCCTGTTGGTTTGCATGTCTGTTTGTTTGTTTGTCCTGTGCGCGCTGTTCAAGAACTATCGGCAATTAATCTTGCTCTATGGGTGCTGTCGTTTTTCGTTTTTGTGTGGGATAGGGACACAGGGTTATGTTTTACATATTGTGTGGCTGTCGTCACGTTTTTGGCGAAGTCAGTTGACAATTCGTGAGTGATTTAGGTGGCGGGTTTGTTGAATGCAATTTGGATACAAACGAGAGGATCGTGCCTAAATAATTGGGCCATTCAGGTCGATATTCACGTTAAACTGCGCTTGCTTAGATCCGTGGATGTGTGAACACATACAGGGTGTAAATTAACGTTTCACACATACGTCAACTAAGCATTCTGTACATCAAACTAAGTGCCTACCCCTACGCAAAATTTTTTGCTGAGAAACGACTTTTTTTTGAGGTCGAAAATTTCAATTTACGGTAAAACTCAATGTAGCACTCTTAAAACATTGTGCTAGTGGATGCTTTTAATAGTAAAAGGGTCATGGAGGTAATTTAAGTAAAGTTAAAACCTGAAAAACTATGTTTTACAAAAACAGCTATGCAAAATTTGGAACTTTGACCCCAAATATCTCCGTAACTAAGAGTTCCCAGGTATGGTCTAGAACAAAAAAATGATTGCAGTGGTGGGGAGAACAAGTGCCCTTCGTTTGCGTTAAGGGTACTTTTACACCCTTTATTACACATAATGAGTTTCCTCTGTATCCCAAAAAGCACGTTAAGTCGTTGACTTCAGCTCTCATTAATTGATCTTTGACAGTCGACACAGGTACCTACTTAGTTAGTGAGCCGAAAGTCTGACAGTATCTGCCGCACTCAGAGAGCTTTAATGATTACTTAGGCCATCACTTAGCAATGGTTTTGACAGTTTTGTCATACAAAAATATGTCAAACCTTTACTAAGTGAAGGCTTAAGTAATCATTAAATATCTCTGTGTACGGCAGTAAGTCTTGTCAAGGGGTATCCTAAAACTAACTCGGTTGTGTGTAGGTCAGTAGGGCTATTGCGTATCTTTGAATTGTCAGTGGCTATCATATTGTCCATGGATAAACTATCAAATTGGTTATGGTTTAGTACAAAATAGAACCATTTGACAGTAATTGATAGGCACTATAGGTTAGCCACTGTCATTTAAAATATACGCAATAGCCCTGCAGATAGGCAGACGCTCCATGTAAAATACTGGTTTAAATCAGCACCCGGTAAGACTAGAAGCCTTTATTAGAATCACACTTGCATTTCAGCGTAGGCAGAAGTATTTAACGGCTCACAGACTCAGATATGGACACATTCCATGTAATAAGTTTGCGCACTTGATGAAAAAAACGGACTCGTCTAATTGTGCGGAGTGTGGAGTTGTTGAAGACTTACACCACTTATTGATGGACTGTGTCCGATATGAGTCTGGGAGAAATGAACTGTTTAGGGTATTGAGGTTGAACAGACTTGAAGTAGGCACATTCTACAAAATCCTGGCTCAACCAAATGGTGATGATGCGAAGAGTCTGTTTAGGTTCATGGCCCACATATGACAAATGTATATTTAGGATATGATGGGACTGACAAACGCATTGCGATTATAAATGTCCCTAAATAAATAAATAAAGAAAAAAAAAAAAAAAAAAAGAAATATTTAAATTTTCACCAATATCTTTGCTCAGTTAGGTATTTCTGCAAAACAACAAGCACATTTTTGTGTATGACTAAACCCTTCCCTTCTGTGCCAGAATGTAAAAATAAATAATTGAATGTGCGATGTGTGAGTGGAATAAATGTTAATAAAACTAACTCAAATCCTGGAAGATTCTCAATATAAATTCGAATACGATACGGGAATCAAACCTTGAACCCTAGTAACAACAGCAAAAATATCTGCATCCCACACACAAAATCACAAATGATGATCAGGCCCATCAAATCATTCCAATCTCACTAGTCATAGACTAAGTCGAGGTACAGACACACAGAGTCGTTACTCATACATTAGGCCGCGATTACACCGTTTACTGGTCAGACGGTGTCATATTCAACAATTTGACATCGCGGTGGTTTCCTCCTGCTATTCACATCAGCACTTGTTTGCGTTTAATTTTGGAGGTTACCTAGCGATGTGTTGTGGCGGACAGGATTGGTGGTACACTGGTAAATGTGTTTGTTTAATTGTGTTTTATTTCAAATTAGTCCGTCTTAAAGATTACCAAAAAATATTGGACACGTATTTTTTCTTTTTTCACGAAAACAAACAATGAAGACGATACAGTGCTTTGAAAACTTGTGTGACGTCATACTCTAAGACATTAGTATGGCATTGTTTACCGGTCAATGACGTCACAAACCCCCATTCAAATCTTTGACGCGTTTTATCTTCGTCAATTTTATTGATTTGATAATACAAAAAATACTTATCCAATATTTTTCGGTAATCTAACAGACGGACTAATTACAATCACATTTTTTTTTTGTCAGTAAACTTCCCTATTAATCCCCACCACACGATCCGCCAGTGTAAAGATAAGCAGCAAATACCAGTCGACTATAAAATTGATTGCGAACTCACTGAGCATCCTGTGATCTGCGCCTACGCAGCGGCCCACTGCGCTGTCGATTCAATGAATTTATTCATATCTTATTGGCCTATTTGTTTTTGGATTTGGGAGGAGAATTCGTCATTGTTGGTTGTGAGTGAGTTGTGAACTTGTGAGGCGGTGATTATTGCAGTTTGGGGATTAGTTAATAGGTTATAAGCTTATATTATTTTTTCAATGTTGTACCAGTTGAATATTGTTTTTTATAGTGACAACTGTATGACTTGCAATAGCTCTTAGTAAATAAAAGAGAGTCATTTTTTTGCATTGTTTTGCAGCAGAATTTGGTTAAAGAGGCAGCAATAGGGGATCGGACAAAAAAAAACTAATTGGTCCGTCAGATAATTTTCAAAAAATATTGAACACAATATATATTTTTTTTTATAAGTAATCAAAAAATTAAGACGATACAGTGCTTCGAAAATTTGTGAAATCCTCGAAACGTCACATGTCAGTACATTTTTTACCTACAAATGACGTCACGACCCCCCACTCATGATCTTTGAGGCGTTTTGTCTCTGTCAATTTTTATTAATTTGATAAAACAAAAAACACGTATCAAATATTTTTTGATAATCTAACAGACGGATTAATTATAATCAATTTTTTTACTAAAGGTAATGTTGAGCGGTATGGATTTTAGTGGTTCAAGTTAAAACACTAAACTTGAGTACGAAAAGCCTTACAATCTCTTTATAGATAACAGCAACGAATATTAAAATAATTGTTGACGAAGTAAGGCGCACATCGCTCATGTTGAAGATCGTGTATACAAGTCACATTACACACACAAGAAATTGATCACCACTCCGGTTATGGAAGCAAGGAAGAGGATAAATCACGATAATTGGTATCGAGCATTAAACTTATTTATCTTTGCTGGAGAGTGAAACATGTAGGTAATGCAGTTATTTGTCAACGCACTCATTTGTAAAGGCCTGTAATTTTTTGTGGTGCAATTTTGTCCGACGATATTTTTTTTTACACTACAAGCCTGTCATACTATACCCAAACCACTGTAACTCCTGAAACCCAAAATTAGTAGCGACAATCAGAAAAGCGCCGAGACAATGAAGCTCGATGAAGTCCCCGAGAAACAATTTAATTGTCTTGGATTCCGCAACGAAATTAATCAGAAAAGAATAGCGGAGGAGTAAGAAAAACATAATTTCCGAATTAGTTTTGATCATAAATTAAACTGTTGATATGGTGTTGATATTTTGATTTTAATGTTTTGATTGTTGACGTTGAGGATCCCACCAATCTTTACAAGTTACCGACAGTCTCGAGCTTCTAGGTAAGGAAGTTGAGCGCAAATCTGTACTGCGCGCTTGCATCAAACTGTAGCAAAAAAGCTGGGTATCCTATAAACAATAACCTTGTTTAGGATACCCAGCTTTTTAGCGGTACTTCAAGCCTTTACAACTCTCAGTATTATATGTATAAAGCTCAAGTCTAATCCGACATGGAGTATTGCTATAACCTTTGGGATGGCTCAGCCAAATACCAACTTGCCACACTTGACTCTGTAAAGCGCAGAGTCACGGCTCATTGGTGACGATAAGCTGGTGGCCAAGAATTTTTCAAATCGGTCCAGTAGCCTATTCGTAACAAACAAACAAACAAATCTTTCCTCTTTATAATATTATTAGTGTAGATAAAAAAAAAACATAGTCTATTCATTGTCAGGGTCTTGTTATAAAGGAGGTATCAGTGCATAAGATTCCTACTGCGGAGAGAGATGTGTGAGAGTGAGTGGACCGAAATACCGGACACTCCTCAAAATGTTTTCTTTGACAGTTTATGAGACAATTAGTGATTGAATAAATTAAATAAAGTAAAATGCCTGGCTGGGTTCGACAAATAGATCGCAACTGGACCAGACTGAACTGATTCCCATATGAAAAAAGACACTATAATGATCGGTAAAAATTACCAGCTGCTAGGCCAATATTAAAGCACCATAATATCTCCTAAGAATCTCTAAATTATAGTATGACATCGGAACCCTTTATTTTTACCAACGCAAAAGAGGTATTCGAAAATCAGAAATATCTTGACTTAGGGTCAAAAACAATGAAATCCATAACCATTAACGTCTTTAACCGTCTATAAAGCAGTAATTTACCTCCGAACAAACAATTTGTATCAGTTGTTGCTATCTCTTCTGGCCTTTATCTGTCCGTACGCGTGAGGCCAAGAATACCTCTACATACCACTAATTTTATAATTCGGCATGACGAACGAGATCTCAAAACACCTCCGTCCCCGTATCAATACTCGGTTATCGGGGATCAGGGGACACCGAAACTCATTGATTTATATGAGAAATCATCTTGAAAGTCTAAACGATTCTCAACTTTATGAAGTAAAAGTTGGGTTCGATATCGAATGACAGCTGTCAGGGAGTTTAAGTTAGATGTGTTTACGGGATTTTGGACTGTGTTCTGATTGTTTTTACGGTTGGGTTTTAAAGGTGTTTTTGTAAGATGGCATACCACCAAAGACGAATATGCTACTTTCGAGTGATTTATACCCGATACGGTGTATTAAATGTTTTGTTTTCGTTTTTATAAAATGTAAAAATCTGTTATTTATGATACCAAAATCGAGAGGTCCCGATTAAATTATGTCCGATACTATTTAGATTTATAGCACCTTGATGTTTTGTGCTCCCTCTTATTTGTAAGAATTATTTTTGTTTTTTGTTTTGCAGGTTTAAATGGTGTGGTATGTTTTTTTGAACCACATTGTAGAGTGACAGATTTTTGATTGAGGTTTTTTTAATTGTTATTTTTTGTAGAATTATAATCTAATCAGGCGAACAAAACGGACATCTATAGTGACGACTCAACAAAAGAAATAAAAGTTCATGGTACTCAAACAAAAATGTTTACCTGAAATGACCTCAGTATTATTATTTTGAGGTCAAATCAGTTTTTTTAGTGTTTTCACTTTTGTGGCAATTATTGTGATAGCTCCTAATGAATAAAGATAGTGATACAACATAGCATCACATCTGAATTGATAGGTTAGGTAGAGATGTAGGTACCCACCTAAAAGCACACCCATATTTTGCCAGCTATGTTTAAGATCCATGTAAAAGAGGGCGAGCCTATTGGCATCAATCAGGCACAAATCCAGACCCCGTGTCTGATACTGAGACATTCCTAATGGAAAACTCAATAATACTACACACTACTACACTACACTACTATACACTATTGTCTACATTTCCTCTTAATTTCTCCTTTAGCAGGTCTGCTGGCAGAAATTTCTTGAGAAATAAGCAGTACCTTTATACTCATATATTATTTTATGTTATTTTCCTGTGCTGTCTACTGTGTGTACATAAATAATAAAATAAATAAATAAATACTTTGCCTGTTTAGGGAATCGAACCCAGGATGCTAGCAGAATAATACTCAACCATTAAAATTAAATAAATAACCAACCGGTTGGTCAGCTATTCACGTGAACAGAGGGGAATATATTTTGGGCGTAGAATCAGCATTGCCATCCAACGTGGGAATGCTGCCAGCCTTCTGGGCACTTTTCCTGTTGACAGCGGTGTGGACGAATTTTTCGACGCCCTGGAATTCTTCCCTTTTTGATACTTGCATATATTTTACCATTAAAATAACACTTATCTTTTGATACCATGCAAATGTAAGTTACAAATGGGTAACCAGCTTCCAAGATTCACCTAATAGCGAAGTTTACAAAAAAAAATCTAATTAGTCCTTCATAAAGATTACCAAAAAATATTGAACACGTATTTTTTCTTTTTTCACGTAAGCTAACAATGAAGACGATACAGTGCTTTGAAAACTCGTGTGACGTCATACTCTAAGACATTAGTATGACATTTTTTAGCGTTAGCGCGCAAGTTTGACGTCACCTACCCCCACTCAGATCTTTGACGCGTTTTATCCTCGTCAATTTTTATTGATTTTTTAAAACAAAAATACGTATCCAATGTTTTTCGATAATCTAACCGACGGACTAATTAGAATCACATTTTTTGAGTCAGTAAACAACCCTATTGAACACAAGATCAAAAATCAAAATATTTGATTTCACCTAAGCCTACATGGGCACATGTAAAACGTCGACAAAAAGGTGCAAAAAACCCACCCACAGTACACCTTTTTTTTTTTTTTTTTTGGTGGGTGTAAAATCATCGAATAACCCCTCCCGCTCTTGGGCAGAGCGAAAGGGAGTGTCAGACTTCTACTGACTAAAAACCACCCATGTTCCTTCTTCGCCCTCTATGTCGAGGCCGCGATAACCGTTGGACTACCCGCGGCCTCGACAGGCGTCGGCCCTTTCGGGCCCCTCCCATGTTGCTGACATCTCTTTGAGGCGCGCGTGGAACACGAACGCGCCGTCGACACGGCACCCACAGTACACCTCAAAAGAATTTAAAGAAATAAAGTAACATGTCCAAATTACAGTGAAGATCTATTAAACATCTACACCTCGGACAAGATATAAAAATAGCCATATTATCATCTGCCAAGCCTTTTCCCAACTATGTTGGGGTCGGCTTCCAGTCTAACCGGATGCAGCTGAATACCAGTATTTCACATAGAGCGACTGCCTATCTGACCTCCAAAACCCAGTTAATACTAAGTCAAAGTCAAAGTCAAAGTCAAAGTCAAAATATTTTATTTCACATAGGCCTACATGGGCACTTGTAAAACGTCGACATAAAAAAGGGGCACGGTTCGGTGCATTGGTCGATTCCTAAGGAGAAGAACCGGCAAGAAACTCCAAAGGTTACTCTTTTAATCTTTTAAAATGGTTTTAAATGGTTAACAATAAGTTTAAGGTCCAGACATAATCTTGAACACACATGAGGGCTATGCAGATTAGTGTCTGAGATGGTCTTTTGAAGAAAGCACCACACAGATTTGAGTGGACCCGTCCAGTCAGTGCAAGCATTTGTCAGTTATTGTCGAGCTCGACTTTTAACTCAAGGAGCTCGACGTCACGACGAACAATACCAAGGAAAGGACATTTGGGTAGGTCGCTTATAGTACTCAAACTGCCAGACAATCGTTAAAATTAAAGAAAGACCCACATAGTCCTCATATTCACAATATAAAAATAATAAAATATTTATCTTATTAAATAAGTCAAGTTATTAAATGTCAAAAAAAAAAAACACGAAACTAAATCAAAAACAAAAAAAAATTAAATTATTTAACAAGTAAATGTTGGTCAAAAAATAATATCATACTTGAAAAAGTAAACAATGTCATTGTGTATAAAGAAAATTAATAAAATGTCAAATTGTAAAAGAAAAATAAAATATATATAAAAAAAAACAATTCAAATTGGAGCAGTTCAATCCCAAGCTTTTTTGTCCTCTATATAATCTTTAACAGCATAAAAAGCTTTCTGGCAAAGTTTACGTTTAATAAAAGATTTAAATTTATTAAGGCTTAAATTTTGAATGTGGCTTGGTAGTTTATTATAAAAGCGAATACATTGGCATCTAAATGATCCACCTATTTTCTTGAGCCTTGTTGTGGGTACAATATATTTATGTCTATTTCTTGTATTTATATTGTGAATATCACTATATTTCTTAAACAGCTTTATATTTTTGTGAGCATACAAAAGATTTTCATAAATATACTGAGAGGGAACAGTCATTACATTAATTTCCTTAAATTTTTCTTTCAGAGAGTGTCTCGGACTTAATTTATAAATAGATCTAACCGCCCGTTTTTGCAAAACAAAAATGGTCTGTATATCAGCGGCATTCCCCCACAAAAGAATGCCGTACGACATTACGCTATGAAAATAACTGAAGTACACTAATCGGGCTGTCTCTACATCGGTTAAATTACGAATTTTTCTAACTGCGTATGCTGCAGAGCTCAGCTTTTTCGACAGTTTATCTATATGAGGCCCCCACTGAAGCTTAGCGTCTAAAGTTAAGCCCAAGAACACCGTGCTATCTTCAGGATTCAACTCTTCGCCCTTTACCAACACACAAGTTTTCACCTGCCTAACGTGAGGTAGTGTAAACTTAATGCATTTGGTTTTTTTTTCTACTAGGTAAGACAATAGCCTTTTTAAGACTGGTTGTCCGTCTTTATGGCCACTGACTACCTGAAACGACTGTCAAAAATCTAATGGAGAGAGGAAACTCGGTATGAAATGGGTGGTCACCCATCCACAGACCAACCTAGGCAAGCACAGCTAAACCTAAAGATCGACCAGAATGGCTGTCCTTATTTAGCCATCACACACTTGTCAAAAGAAAGTAACATGTCCAAATTACACAGAATATCAGTTTTTTATAATATTTAATAATTGATTACAGTAAGACTATACTAAATATATAAACTAAACTAACTACAAAAGGGCATCGAAGAACTCCTCCTCAACGCTGTCAACAGGTAAAGTGGCCAAGAGACTGGCAATATGTATGAATATCAGTTGACAAAGAACACCTTGAACAAGATATATAAACAAAAATAGCCATCAAACTAACAGAATTAATACGGAAGCGAACAATTAACGAAAGTTTTTCAAAGCACCACAACTACTGCGTCTGCGCATCGACAAAGCAAACAAGTGTAGCGGCAACATGCTTGATTAAACACACATTCGGTGCACGGCCGATGCCTTAATTAGAACTGGGGTAGGGATGGGATAGCGGTGAATCGTTAGGAATATCGATGTCGATATGTTGTGCTGACATGGATGTGTGTGAGAGTTTTGTACAGGCGCTGATTGTAGTCATGATTATGTAAGATATTTGGTAAAATTCGAAGTTGACTATCAGTCATCATGTCATAACAGATAAGGTCGTTGGTAAAATTGGTAGCTGTGTGCTGATGAAAAGGTGGAGTAAACTGTCAGAAATGTAACCAAAACTTTAGAATTGGGGCTCGGACAAAAAAATAATAATTAGTCCGTCAGATAGATTTTCAAAAAATATTGGACACAAATTTTTTCTTTTTTCACTTAAACAAAAAAGGAAGACGATACAATGCTTCGAAAACTCGTGAATTCCTCGAATACATCACATGGTAGTACATTTTTCACCAACAAATGACGTCACAACCCCCACTCATGATCTTTGACGCGTCTTATCTTCGTCAATTTTTATTAATTTGATAAAACAAAAAACACGTATCCAATATTTTTCGATAATCTAACTGACGGACTAATTAGAATCATATTTTTTTGACCCAGTCCGATCCCCTATTACCTACAACACTGAATAGAGTAAAACGTGTACGCTGAATTTCGACTGGCAGTGATATTGTATTTACACAAGGTGAGTTTAAATTTTTTTGACTGAATAGTAAAAACAATATATCGTTTAATATAGATTTAGTTTGATATCGGAAACCCATAATAGTCATGTTAAACATTCCGTCTTTTAGCATTAATGATAGTGTTAGGCCGTCACTCCATCTACAATAATATTATAAAGAGGAAATATTTGTTTGTTTGTTTGTATCAAATAGGCTCCGAAACTACTGAACCTATTTAAAAAAAATCTTTCACCGTTGGGAAGCTACACTATCCCCGGGTGACATAGGCTACTTTTTATCCCTGTATTCCCACGGGAAGCTAGTATACAATACAGGTATTCAGCTGCATCTGGTAGAAATGGAAGCCAACACCAGTAAAGTTGAGAAAAGGATTGGCAGATCAGAATTGGAGATTATGATAGTGTTAGTGTGATCATGTCAGTTTGAACATTATTTTCGATACAACTGTTTTACAACAAATAGCAAATCTATCGATACACGCTCACAATACTCGCACCCCTTCCCTAAAGTGTTAATAACAGTAACACCAGAGTCATTGAATATGGTCGTAATCGTAATTATTTTTAATTAATAATCAACACGCTTAGAACGGTGCACATAATCAGGATGGCCGTGTCGATGGCCTGACGACCGTGCCATGTTTGAACTTGTTCAGTTGTCTTTGTTTATTGGGTGTTCTTTTGTTTTTAGTATAGATGGGATTATCGTATGAGTTGGCACATAGATCGTCTGGGTTTGTGCCCGGCTGAAAGCAAGAGGCGCGAGATGTGGAAATCAAACATATAGTCCGGGGAAATGTAGATATAATTTTGAGTACATCTCTGCTAAATCCTTTGGGGATTGCAGACGTGCTGTCATTGTATGTTAAACTATTCTGTAACGTCTTGTATTTTGTGAAAAGATAATTAGGAACTGGATCTGGTTTTAAGTAAATTGGTTTTCATTCCTTCATGTTGTAATAGATATTATAGAATAGAAACGTGGATGGGAGACTGCCCACCCGTAAAACACCAAAGACCACCGTGGTCCGTGACACGGGAAGCACGTCAAGTGTTGGTCCTGGCTGTTAAATGTAGATCTGGCGACAGTCGACATGAACAGGCAGAACCATGAAAACGTGACAGTAAATTTTACCAAAGGGTATCACGTTATCCAGTAATCGAGTTATGGGCTCAGGAAGATAGTAGCCAGATGTAAAACACTGGGACTTAACTTCGCTGGGAGCAGATCCTCACAAAGTCGGGAAGAGCTGGATTGAGGATGATGATTGACGATGTCATAAATTATTCAATAAAGAAATTATACCCGAATTTGTTGTATATTTTTATCCTTAACAGCCGTTTTAAACATGACATGGAAAACGTCCATGTCTCATTGAAAAATCACTAGATCTTAGATAACGCCTGTAATTAGGAATCCCACTGTCTTATGAACAATTACTTATGTGCAAGTGTTTTCCAGGACAGACGAATATCGGTATTTCCAAGGAAAATGATGATGTTTTCCTGTCTGAACAAAAGTGAAACCTTTGATTTCAATTACTTTGATTTGCAATTTACATAATTTCTTCATAACGCGAGTATATGATTCACTGCAGTGAATAAAATCAGAAAAATATATGATATTCAGGATATACGCTAGTGACCTCTCAAAGAGAGAAGAGGCCTGTGTCCTAGCAGTGGGAACATTAACATTAATAGGCTGTTGATAATGATAATTGATAACGCTAGTGACATAGTGTGCTGAAAACATAATACAACTAATTTTACTCGATACAAAAAATACGCGAAGATACCTCAAAAATTCTTTTAACGAGTAAAAACCATCATAAATGTGATCGCTCTGATTTTTTTTGCAAATAATTCTAAAAGCAACATACTAATGTCATAGTGTTTTATTTTTATAGTCCAATCAATAGTTTTTTTTTTGTAAATCGCATATTCTTATTACCGAACATAATTTTGTATGGCGATAAAAAATCGGGCTGGACAGTTCTTACTATTTGAAACGTATAGTAACCGTACGAAATTACGAGCGTGCATTGCGGGGATGCGTTTCGCGGTCGCGGGGAGTGACGCAAGCTCCACCCGCTCGCTCAAGATCGCTGGCATTTAATCTAGCCTTAAATCTACCAAAAGAGAAATCCAAACAAACTTCGATATATTTAACGTTTCACTAGCTAAAGCCAATCAAACTATTGCTAAGCAACAGTTCATCTTGTTGTTAACAGTCTAACCGAATGCAGCAAACACCACCCAATAGGGGATCAACCTGAGTCAAAAAACAATGATTCTAATTAGTCAGTCAGTAAGATTATAGAAAAATATTGGATACGTGTTTTTTGTTTTATCAAATTAATCAAAATTAACGAAGATAAGATGTGGTTGTGACGTCATTTGAAGGTAAAAAATGTACTTTCGTACATGACGTTTTCGAAGAGTTCACGAGTTTTCGAAGCACTGTATTGACTTCATTATTTGTTTATGTGAAAAAAGAAAAAATACGTCTTTAATATTTTTTGGAAATCTATCTGACGGACTAATTAGTTTTTTTTTGTCCGATCCCCTAATCCCAAAACATAATCCCTACAAACAAACAAACAGACTTTCACTATTTAAACTATTATTATCCGCTGAATCCTTCATACATCAGTTTAAGTCTAATTTAGTAACGCGTCGCCCAGGTATACCAATATATAAATACAAATAACGATTATATTTCTGTTCTTTCGATCGTTAATAACGTTATAACGACCGATAATAACTATAAATATAACGTTGTGGTGTCGTCGGTGTATCGCTTATTCTTATTTGTTAGTCTGTCTGTTTGTGTTCGATGTGAGTTTGTCGAGTGTGAGGTTAATCTGTAAGTGATAATGCTATTATTGTAAATAAGAACTATTTTACTTGAAGTAAAGTATCAAGGTTCCATAGTAATGTGTTTAAAAATGGCTTGCGTCTTATTTGATGGATTTTTTCAATACGTAGGAAAGTTCTATCATTCTTTACTTCACACATCGTGGAATTCTAACTTACACCGAATCAGTTTTTTTTTTTAATTAGGCTAAACTGGAGTATTGAATGCTTCTTTGTAGGTACCTTTTGTGTACAGTCGCCAGCACGTCGAACTACCCATCATAATTATCTACCTGTCAGGGGATCGGACAAAAAAATAATTTTTAGTCCGTTAGATAGATTTTCAAAAAATATTGGGCACGTATTTTTTCTTTTTTTACATAAACAAAAAATGAAGACGATATAATGCTTCGAAAACTCGTGAATTCCTCGAAAACGTCACATGGTAGTACATTTTTCACCAACAAATGACGTCACAACCCCCCTCATGATCTTTGACGCGTCTTATCTTCGTCAATTTTTATTAATTTGATAAAACAAAAAACCCGTATCCAATATTTTTCGATAATCTAACTGACGTACTAATTAGAATCATATTTTTTGACCCAGTGCGATCCCCTATTCTAACTAAACGAAACTGTAAAATTTTTGTAATTACCCTTTTTTATTTTTTATTACTAATCCTAATACTTTACCAATAAAGTTGAAAATCGATTAAAGGATTTTTACAGATGGCTGCGGGATGTTGTAAGAGATACCACGGCCTGGACATGAAGGGCTAAGAATGAACATGGTTGGTTTTTAGTCCGTAGAAGTCTGACACTCCCTTTCGCTCTGCCAAAAAAAAATTGTTTTGACAGATTGTAGTGCTGACGTCTTTACCTACTACGTGTAGTTTTAGTAAAACTATTCCTTTAAACAAACCACTGTTTAATCAGCATAAATTCGGTTGTAATTTGATATATATTAAAATACAAATGACAACATCATCTTTGAATTGATAACATTATTTATTTTCCATCGTGAGTGCATTTAAACTCACATACACAAATACCCAGACCCGAAACAACTATCTGTAGGCCATACAAATATTTGAACCATATCCAGATCGAACCCGCGACACGCAACGCAGCAGTCCAATCGCTCAACCACAAAACCGTCCACCAAAGGTGGTGATTAACCATTAAAAAAAGACCAATAACAAGAACGCACCTGTGAATATAACACTCAACAAAAACAAGACCAAGCAACGCCGCGGCAAAAACAAGTGCCTCACCTTAATACGACGATAACCGTAAACTAAACCAATAGTCGTACAAAACAATAACTTAGCCCCCCAAAAGCGGCGTTTCCGAAACGAAAATCGATATTTATCGATAAAAAAAAATCGGTTTTTCGTTTCTCGACGATCGTAAAACGGAATTTATACACGTGTTTATTGGTATCATAATGTATTTTAGAGTTTTTGGGACGATGAGTTTGTTAGGAAACCCGTACTTTAGTAGATTAGTCGTTAAATATTTATTACTTAATAAGGTTAGTATTGGTAGCTTATCGTTTATCGGAGGGCCCTATAACTTTAATAAGATGATTGGAATTTTGTGTGTTAGGTGTCTTGTTTCCGACAGTTTACCGTAGAATTGAGTTTTTTTTGCGATTTTATACATCATGGGGCTAAAATCTCTCTCATAGCCTTCTGCACTTTTTCTTATGAGCAATTTTTTCTTGAACATCTCCCAGGGATGTCTAAGTTGTCATGTCAGCTTTTTCTAGCACCCAATGCGTGACGACTCTGGTCAGCGGTCAGGTTCTTGATGCTTTTAATGGATGTGGCCCGCCAAATGCCCAAGAGCAGTTTGTTTTTTACTGTAATCTCTGAGGGGTTGGGCAAGAGAGTCCATCATAGTACATCCACATTTAACCAATTTGTGGGTCGAAACTAGTCTCATAAACCACAAATCTAGTCTCTGTGGCTGATACTAAGAAATTCCTGATGAAAAAACCCAATCAGATCAACTCGTGATTTATGGGACAAGCCCGCCACACTATTCCCAAACCACTGTAACTCCTGTAAGCCAGAATCAAAAGTGATGACCACAAGAAAAGCACCGAGACAGTGAAGCCCGACGAAGTCCCAGAGAACTTGGATCCCGCAACAAAATTTTATTAGAAAAGAATAGCGGAGGAGTAGGAAATCCCGACTAGTCAATCGAACCCAAACCTTTCTCTCAACAATCGCACTTGCGCGCACTCGACATAAGAGCCAATTAGAAAAACTTCCAATCTTTCACCGTCTAATAACATGTTAAGTTTTGTTCCAATAAGTACCTCATTTTAATGCCTTTACACCAAGAAGCAACCCTTTCTTCATCACTAAAATCAGCCATAAAGTTGCCTAAGACAAAGATCTGTCCCATAATAGACACTTACAATAATACTACATTTACATTTTGTTCGATTAAGGACCCCCTCACATCTAGACAGAACAAAGACGCCCCATTAGGGGTGGTCTACACTCTAGATTTATGTGTAAGGGTTGTACCACCCTGCTTCGATTTATGTGCAGTGGTTAAGATACTTCTGATTCGGGATGGGTTTAAAAGTGTTAATGGGTTACTGTTAATGGCTGGTGGTGTGATGTTTGGGTATTTACTTTGGTTGTGGACCGAGGGACTCATTGGTCGAATTGTAAAACAAAATCTTTGATCAAATTGTACCATTTCGGGGTTGGAATTCTTTTTTCACAGTTTTTTGCTCTTAGGTGTAATGGGTTCCTTAAAGAACCCTGGTGTCACTTGCACAAATACCTATAAAATGAAAAAAAGTAACCTGAGTGCCTAAAAGGGCCTAGATCAGTGATAATGGGTCTAAACCTTCAGATATTAAATGTTGCTTCTAAATGTTTTGTTCGGGACTTCGTCGAGATTCTTCGCTTCGACGCTTTTTTATTTTTGACTTTAGATTTTGGCTTTCAGTAGTTCCAGTGGTTTGCGAATAATGTAATGTGGCTTTCGCAAATAAATACAAAAATGCCTTAAATATTTCCATGGCAGTTTTAAACAGAATTGACTTACCTACGGTAACGCTGCTTATTCCAATCTAAAACATTTTGAAGCTTCCTATAATCGTTTAGGCAGATAGAATATAACTTCGTTGTCACCTTTTTTTTGGGTGTGGGAAATCATCAAACAACCCGCTCTTAGGCAGAGCGAAAGGGAGTGTCGGACTTCTACTGACTAAAAACCACTCATGTTCCTTCTTAGCCCTATATGTCAAGGCCGTGGTATCTCTTACAACATCCCGCAGCCTTTGTTGTCACCCTCAAGACGACCCGGAAGTTCTGTAAGTAAATCAAAGTCGCTTATTTTAATACCCCAATCAAATTACATTAATGCTTAAAACACGATATTACGTAAGACTCCCAAAATATAAGCAAATCGACCTTTACGATCCAGTACAACATAACGATCGAACCAAACAAAAAACGGAAGAAATAAAACAATACAGAATTTACGACATAATAAAAACTCACGCGCATGACACTTTAGACGCGCGAAATATGAAAATTTTAATATAATCCAATCGATTTAATTCAAAAGTGTAAAGTATTGAGGATTCGAGAATTAATATATAAATAATGGACCATAAAGTTTAAGTTGAAGACAAATGTATGAGTATTTATGAAATTAAAAATGTGACAGAATATTATATTGGAGGATTCGATTATGAAGACAGTTTTAAGGGATTGGTATTGTACCTGTATAAAATTGGTACAACAGCTGTTCCCTTTTCTAAATCAGAAACAGTTGGAATGCGGACGTGTCACTGGGTACAGTAATTGTTAAATGTATGCTAGATCTCTCCCAAAGACTACCAGTCGTTTCTATTAAGACTCACAGCTCACTGGCTCTGCATGCAGATCAATCAATCGAAATGCATCTGTATCTAACTGGATGTGTGATGTGGTATGTAAGAATTTGCTAAAGAAGAAGTTTCAGGATGCATGGTGTATCAAAATATTGCTACAGTTTGAGCCGAGAGCTAATCGGTTTGATTAAATAAACGATGAATCCAACGGGTTCCCTACGTTACTTCTAAACACTATTCTGCGAAAATTATTTCACCGAAAACAGTTTAAGAAAACATAATTTCGTGTGTTCTTACTGTTGTTAGAAATTGCTGTTAGGTACCCAATTGACAGTTTTCTTGACACGGACATTGAACTAAAGACCTCACCATACTCAGCTTGCGACTAGGAGCAATAACTTGCCCAAACAGACCAATAAACATGTAATTGCAAACAAAACGAAGAAATTCCAAAAATCCTTTAATTATTTTAATAATTGACCTTAACGCTATTAATTTGTAGAGGGCAATAAAATGGGACATGTTCAAACATTGAGTTAAATTGCTCCACGGCTCGAATTTAGTGCCGAAAGGGTTCATATAATTACGCCGCAGCATTCCGGGGCCGATCAGGAATTGGAATTAAAATGAAGAGTCCTGTAAGAGGCAGCTGTGACTTATGTACTGAGTATTGAGGAGTAGGGTTCGGGAATTCGATGGAGATAGTAGTTTGTTTCAAAAAGGCTGATTCTGTAGATCTTCTCATGGCACCTGCAAGTGAGAGAACAATTCAATAAGTGGTCGCCAATGTTATTATGACTATTTTTTCCTTCGCATTACACCATGAAAATATTCTATGAAATGTGAGCCAGAACGGTATCATCACAGTTGTAGTATAAATACATTAAGCATGTTATGTTTAAATCGTATGTATGAGGCTATTGTCAACAACCGAATAGATATTTAAAGAATTACAGCTGCTACTTAGAAATCTCTGATGGAACATCCGAATAACATTTTTTCAAACATATTATTATGATTGTATCAAACTGAAGTTTCATGCTTAGCTGTAGTGCTGCCACCACTAGACCAGCCAGGTAGTCATCAACCACTGAATAATAGTTTAGAAATTGAAAGAAAGAAAGAAAATTGTGTTTATTAGGCAAAAAACCTTAAAAATAAACAAAACAAATTCAAAATTATTCAAAATAATAATGCCAAAAGGGCCTCAGCTCAGCATAATGCCAGATGGCAACTCAAAGTGCACCACTTGACGCTGATTTTCAGCTGCTGCCCATGAGTGCCATACGAAAACGAAAAACGATGACGACACGTAAATTGATGAATGATCATCTTTTTTAAACAACATTAGGCAGTCGCTTCATGTATAATACATACTGATATTCAGCTGCACAGTCTGACTCGATAACATCTAATTTACAAACTGCCACAGCACCCACCCCTACTACCTCCAAGCACAAACCTCATAAAAGTAGACCAGCACCAACCACCCTAACCTACGACTTACACTGTACACAGTTAACAAAATCACCTAAACAAAAACGTAAGGAGCCATTGTACAAAGCGCGTATTACCATAAGGACTTTGCGGGCCAAAACTTTGCTCCACAGACACAATAATTTACAATTTCTTGACTGTTAATAGCCGATAGGATTTTCTGTCCTCGCTCGACACCGCAGGGTGAATTCGGGAACTCATTAGGGGTATAATTTTCGCAGCAATAAACACCCCGCGATAAATATCAACCCCCTAAAAGGGGTGAGTTGTACGGTAGGTACTGTTATTTTTGGAGAAGATGTTAGTTTGTGTCTAAGTTATAGTAAAAGTTTTAATTTGATGATGTTTTAATTTTAAGAAAGTTTTGGGAGGAAAACTGGTTTGGTGTTTATTCTTATAGATTTTTGTCGTTTTGTAAATTGCCCTTTGTAGAATTAATATGTTTAATTATTCAATAATCGATGTGACTAAACAGATGGCTTCAAGCAGTTCATAGAAAAGTGTTTATTGTTAATCATAACACTTATAACCAATTAGTAAGTACATATGTTCAAAGGCATAATTACTAATATTATTAAATATTTTTAACCGCTTATATATATTAAATTCAATCGGTCAAATATATAAACTTTGGTCGAAAATACACTAAAGTTAAATTTTAGGGAAATACAGAAAACATGAAATAATCAAAGTATAAATCCCAACCAAACGAAAAAGCTGAACCTAACATATTTTTTTAATAGAACGTACAAAATCAAAGACCACATTCCAGACTCAATCTCACTTACGATCTCATTTTTAAAATAACAAAAACAGTAGCAATCAGGAGCGGTACTACTACACGATGAAGCGATGAATATCGTCAACTAACATAATATAAATGCATAAAAAAATATCGTATTTGTTGCTCAGTTCGGTGTCGTTTCCAGTAAGCGAGATAATATCGAATGATCTAAAGAAACCACTAATTAGTAATGATCGTTATTATCTGAAATATGACTATCGAAGAATTAAGATTAGGTTGTACAGCCAATCTGTGGGAGAAACTAGATATTTATTGTACAAATGATGAAATTAGTAATAGATAAAGTAAAGAACGTTCTCTCAAAATGTGTGAAACATAAATAACCTTGCATGCAGAAATAAAATTACTGATGTCTTCAAAATAAAATTATACTGACGATTCAGACTTACGTAGGCTTAAGACGAAGCTGCAACTCCTTCATGTCACTAGCACAATAGTTTATAACATTTTTTCTCTTTTGGGGGGGGGGGGGGGGTGGAAATCATCAAATAACCTTCCCGCTCTGGGCAGAGCAACAGGAAGTGTTAGACTTCTACTGGCTAAAAACCACCCATGTTCCTTTTTACCCCTTTGTGTTCCAGGCCGCGGTATCAACAGTATGTATTGTCTTCCGTGGAGTTCTAGAGACAGAACATAACAGCATTATAATTGTAATTTAAGCAATAATATGTGTTTCTTAAAAGACGATATGGCAAGAATTGAGGTGGCTGATGACATGACGAGTAACAGAGAAGTATGGAAGAAGAATACATCCTGCGTTGACCACAAATGAATTGGGATAAGTGCAGTAGAAACGCATCCAATTTGTTAACCCATGTAACAAGCATTCAATGCCCAACTATTAACAGAGACACAACAACAGTAGTAAATTACTAAGTCTACCACAATAAATAGTCACGTAGACCAATAAAACATTTAACCATGCATTTGACATCAGCAGTAATAGCTTCAGTATTTAATAATCTTGGCTTGTCGATCAGCCCATTACGGGTCCCATGGTCGAGTCGCGTTGCATTTCAAATCAATTACTAAACTCCTAACACCTTTCCAACCTCTCTTTATATTCTATACTCCAAGATATCGACGGTTTCCGAGAAAAACCACTTCGTGTACGTGCATCGGCTGTTTACCGATTTTTATCGAAATTTTATCGGATTTTTTTGGGTTCGAAGTTCCAAGTTTCTGAGGGCTATAAAATTTTATGTCTCTATATTTGATGGCCGATCGGTCGGATAGGTTTCGGGTTGATGTGTGGTTACTGGTGGTAGCTCCAAGTATTTGTTGATGGTTTGTTATGGTTTAATCAACAAGCTGAATTTGTGGTTCCCATTGATTGGTAAAAACTCTTATCGGAATGGTCTAAGATTGTGTATCGAAATGTTAGAATGATCTAAACTTAAGATCATCTTCTTCATTAAGGTGCTTAGAATTTTTGAGGTCACACAAGAAGATAAGTTATGATGGTAATTACTTGGCCAAAAGCAGCAACTATTGACAGCTTGCTACTATATGATCAAGTTCTTAATGATACTGATGATTTTAGGTAGCCCCGTTTTTACTAAACCGCAGTAGTTAGTAATAGATGGCCTAATGTAATATACCAATAGCAAATACAATGATCCAAACAAAAATTAAGCAAAAACAAAGCGAAAGAATTCTCCAAAAAGAACTAGAATATACTTAGCATAATCACCACAAATTACGCCTATTAAAGCATAATAAAAGCGAAACGCAAAATATAAAGACAAAAAACAAAATGGCGGGTCGAAGGTATTCAGTAATTTTAGAGCTGTCATAGTAATAGGTGTCGATTTGGACTATCGAGATGTCACGGATAAAGTTTAACGATCAATATAATGAGCTTGCCTGTCAAATGTCAGTTGTTTCTCTTTAATGTGTACCGGCTTTAACGCATAAATCAGTGTGATATTCATATTTAATACAAGTCTGGAGGATTTTGTTCAGAATTATTGCCGTTTCTCGGAATACTTGAGTTGTGATGTGTCGCTGTTTGTACTGGTGGGTACAGATGTGGTTTAGATGCATCTGGGGGCTTAAAAGTTTTATTCTGTGCTCCCGATTTATATAATTGTTAAGTTTTATTAAAGTAACTAGTAGATGTAGTATTAATTGTTATTACAGTAAGAATACCTCCAGTAAACAATTATCTTGTAGCACTTAGGTGTTGCGGAATTTTTGATGGATTTCAAGTTTTTTCTGTAAACCCATCTGAACATTTAACCAAATATCGTTTAGCAACTTTAAAGTCGCTCGATCGACGATGATCTTCGCAACCTTTAAAAATTAAATGAAAATGGTCAGTTTGTATGATAATTTAATAGTCAAGTACACATGACACTCTATGCACGTTAGATTAATAATAAGTCCTAAATCATCCACAAATGATTACTACCCAATTCCTCCAAGCCACCGCTGTCCTCGACTACCCACAAGTTCAACACGTCCGCGCGTGCAGTACTTTCAAGATGCCGAAACCAGATAGAACCATACGACCGTACGATACGCATGTCTTATTGCTTTACAACGGTTACTGTAAAATTGTAACCGTTCGGTTAAACGCCTCACACTGGTAGCTAGTGGTTAATGGCTGTGCTTACTTTTTTATTTTTTTCTACTCATAAAAATGGTAGTTCAAGGCATCTGTTTTGATTCTGGGAAGCTCAGGTGTGTATCCAATGAGGACCTAGGATGGTACCCTAAGGGAGTCTTGAGAATTGTGTTAATTACTTGATTGATGAAATCTGCAGTCAGTTTATGCTATCAGAAGTTGTTGAAGTTGGACCAGCAGAATTAGAATCATTACTTTTAGCAGTAACTTAGTAGGAGTAAGTTAGTGATTAAGTCGCTAACAAAACAATCCAGTAGATAGATCAATCTTATAACACTAGAGGTACTTAAATCATCGACTTAATATCGACAAGAGGTGGAAAGTATAGAGATTAAATTATAAAAGAGTTTAAATTGTTTGGAAGATTTAAATGTAATCTCATAAAATGTAACGTAGTCAGAATCATCTCTGAACACAGTTGCATTTTTACATTTCTAGATTTAAATGTAATTCAAGCATTCTAATAAATAATTCTGCAACTTATCTCCAAAACTAAAAAATCGCCTAAGCAGACATCTAGTCTGAACAAACCCCTACCAGCATCTTCAGATAGATGGGTACACACAGTGCCACAGAGTGTGAAACAGTGCCATAACCTTATAACAACTATTATTAGGCCAATTACACGAAAGATTACGATCTCTAGGCTGAGATAGTCAATTAAACTGTCGTTTTAGACACCTCCTGTATTTGCGCAGTTGATAACTATAGTTTTAGTTGTGATTATGGTTGTAGCTTTGAGTTAAATTAGGGTATGACTAAGATTGTAAAGGTTTGTAGCATGTAATGTAAGCTTTAAGGACATAATTAATGCGAAATAAAAAAAAAGGAAACCATGACAATGTTAGAACTCGAGGTAGAAGCATATTTTGGCTGATTTTAATAATTATGTTTCGTGTGTTGGTCCAAGACGTCGTTTTCAATTTTTAACTTGTAGTAGCGTTATCGCGTCGCCATTATCCACGTATTTCACAGTTAATTCAGAAAAAAAGGTTTTTCTGAACGCTTTGCAACTGAACGCATCTTTTGCTTGCTTACATTGCGTTACGTGTCACCTGTCATGTCATTAACGTTTTCGTGCGCGCCAAAGAACCACGGAATAAATCTTAAAAAAAATAAAATGGGTAAGGATAAACGAAAAGACAGGGATTATGATGATGTTTTGTACAAACAAATAAAGAAATTAAAGAAATCCCTGAAGAAAAGACGCAGAACAGCAGGTGAGTAAATTATGAAACGTGTCTAGGTACCTACACGAACAAGAAAATTTTCTAACCGCCAACGGTTTATAATCTGGTGTTGTAATCTGAAATCTAAAGCAAATATCTTGAGAATTTGTTCCGTGCGGTGAACTTACCACCCGTGAGACTTATTTCTTGATAATTTTAAAAACGTTTTAGAATATACTCGAGTACAAATACTGACATACTGGAAGTACGTCGTGGTTTATTCAAAGCTGAAACATAATATGAGAATATACTCGATGAGGTATATTTCGTATACATTGTTATTGCTCAGTAAATGACAAAAACTGACATTTTTTCAGAACATTCGCCTGAAAATGGGCAGGTACAAACAAACAACTTCACTGTACCAGAACAAATTGCGGAACCAGTTTTAGAACAAACTGTCGAGCCAGGCGCCGAACACATGGAAGTTGAACACTCAACACTCGAGCACTCAACTGAAACTGAGCCAGACGAAATTATTGACGAAGTCTTGGGAGATGACCCCACTAAAACAAATAAATACGGGGACAACATTCACAAAGACATAGCATCCCGCTGGGAACACATCACTAAGGAAGGTCTACAAAAAGACACAAAATCAGATCTTATAAAGACAGCTCTCATCCCGGAAAATTGTAAATTTTTAGAAGCTCCGGTTAAAAACCCGGAAATAGTAGCAGCCATATCTGACACTGTACTTAAAAGGGACAATGTTTTAGCTGCTCAACAGAACTTGTTGGGTCAAGCCACTGCCTGCATAGCAGTAGCCCTAAATAATATGCTAAAAGATAACAGTAACATCGAACACACAAAAAAAATAAGCAATGCAGGCCGCATGCTGTGCGAACTGTTCCACATGCACAGCAGTGCCAGACGCTCCCTAATACAATTTGCACTAAACAAAGAAACAAAATGTATTGTACAACATACAAAAATTGGAACACAGCTGTTTGGCGACAACCTTGGCGAGGCTTTAAGAGCAGGAAAAGCCATTACAAAAACTGGCTCAGAAATAAGGTATTCAAAACCTCAACCTAACAAGCCACACTCAAGTCAAAACCAGTCTTTAAACTACCGGGGCCCGCCTCGCAAACCACAGCAACAGCGACCACCACAACCGAGTGCGGGCAGAGCAACCAACACCAAACAAGCCAACAAGCATGTTCCGCGGGGCCCTCCACCGCAGAGGACACAGCGCTACAGGAGATAGAGGTACAGTGTGCTGGAAGACTCCCTTACTTTTATGATAATTGGTGTTCGATTACCAATGATAGAACTGTTTTATCCTGGATTAAGGGGTACCATATTCCAATATCTGGCATACCCTTCCAATCCAACGAATTACTAAACATAAAGGTATCAAATTCACATGAAAAAGAGACTCAAAATGCAATATCACACCTATTAACAATTGGTGCAATCACAGAATGTCAACCACTTAGCAGCCAATTCTTGTCTCCTATATTTCTAACACCAAAATCCAATGGGGATTTCAGATTTATACTCAATTTAAAAACATTTAACAAATTTGTGACTACATCACACTTTAAGCTTGAAGACATTAGAACCGCTATGAAATTGATATCACCCCATTACTTTATGGCTAAGATTGATCTAAAAGATGCATACTTTGCAATAAACATAGACAACAACTCGAGACAATTTTTGAGATTTATATGGCAGGGGAAAATATATGAATTCAAAGTATTACCTTTCGGCCTTAACACAGCACCCTATGTTTTTACAAAAATAATGAAACCCGTCATAGAACACCTTCGTTCTATGGGAATTCTATGTACTATTTATTTAGATGATGCACTTCTTATTTCTAAGTCATACCATGACCTAATCAAAATAATTGATATCACAATCAATCTACTAAAATCATTAGGATTCATAATAAATTATGACAAAAGTGTACTGACACCTTCACATACATGCCAGTTCCTAGGTTTTGTCCTCAATTCATCAGACATGACAATAGAACTACCACAAGAGAAACGCCTAAGAATAAAAATGGAGATAGTTCAATTTTCAAAATTAAAGTGCTGCAAAATAAGACAATTCGCACATTTTCTCGGCCTCCTTACATCTGCATGTCCGGCTATTAAGTATGGGTGGTTATACACTAAATTATTCGAGAGAGCAAAATATCTTAATCTAATTAACAATGACAATTATAACAAAGTAATGTCCCTACCAAAATCTCTCCAACCAGACTTTAATTGGTGGTTAGAACACATTGATAACTCGAGTAATCACATCCGGTCAGACTCATACAGTAAAGAAATCTTTACAGATGCCTCCCTAACTGGCTGGGGCGCGGCTTGCAACTCTCATTCTCTGGGTGGAAATTGGTCCCAAACAGAATGCGAGAAACATATAAATTATTTGGAATTACTTGCAGCTTTTATGGGTCTGAAAGCTTATGCTACACACTGTTCTAACTGTCAAATTCTTCTAAGAATTGATAACACCACCGCCATCTCATATATCAACCGCATGGGTGGTGTCCAATATCCTCATCTAAATGAAATTACTCGAAACATATGGCAATGGTGTGAAGAAAGAAATATTTATTTATTTGCATCATACATACAATCCAAAGATAATTTTATAGCAGATAAAGAATCAAGAAAAGATCACTCTAATATAGAATTCGAACTGGCGGATTATGCTTTCAAACAAATAGTATCATTACTGGGTCAACCAGAGATAGACCTTTTCGCAACAAACGAAAATAAAAAATGTGAAACTTACGTCTCATGGAAAAGCGATCCTAACGCTATTTCAATAGATGCTTTTACAATACCATGGACCAAATATTTTTTTTATGCCTTCCCTCCATTCTCATTATTACTCAAAACTATAAGAAAGATAGAAAATGAAAATGCTAGGGGTATTTTAGTCGCCCCCTACTGGCCGACACAGCCCTGGTACCCTATGTTTGTAAATCTTCTTGATTCTGAACCAGTTTTCTTTTCACCTAACAGATTGTTACTCACATCAATCAACGGCCAGCCACACCCACTATATCCCAATCTTACCCTGGTGGCAGGGATCTTATGCGGCAAGCACTGATATCCCGGGGGGCCCCAGGAATATCAACCGAAATCATGATTTCTTCAATTACAGATAACACTTTTACTCAATATAATACTTGTTTTAAACAATGGTGGGAACATTGCTTAAATAAAAATATTAATCCTCTGTCTGCAACACCATCAGATATCTTAAATTTTCTGACAATACTTTACAACAAGGGTTTAAAGTATGGCAGCCTTAACTCATGCCGCTCGGCATTATCTCTTTTGCTAGGACCTCAAATTGGATCCCATGAATTGGTCAAACGATTTTTAAAAGGTGTGTCAAAACTAAAACCAAATGCTCCTAGATATAATATCACATGGGATCCCAGCATTGTAATAAACCATCTTAGCACATTTTTTCCTAATGTACAAATATCTCAAAAAATGCTGGGGAAAAAAGTGGTTACCCTACTAGCCTTAATAACAGCACATAGAGTACAAACCCTTAGTCTAGCTAAACTGGAAAACATAATTTATCAGGATAGTAAAATCATAATTAAAATTACAGATTCTGTTAAGACAACCAGAGAGGGCACACCCCAGCCTGTACTAGTGATCCCTTTCTTCTTGAACAAACCTGAGATTTGCCCGGCTCAAGCACTTTTAGATTACATAAAAGTGACAGAAAGAGTCAGGCCCTTGAAAACAGGTAAATTATTTATTAGTTTTAGAAAACCTTATTCTGCTGTTGGATCAGAGTCAATTAGTCGTTGGATTAAGGAAACCATGACGGAAAGTGGTATTGACACCAACATTTTTTCCTCACATAGCACTAGACATGCTTCTTCCTCTAAAGCAAAGTCAAGTGGGTTAAATATTGACCTAATTAGAAAGACTGCAGGCTGGAGTGAGTCTTCTTCTGTGTTTGCCCGTTTCTATAATAGACCAATACTGGATTCATCTGAATTATTTGCAAGAACAATCCTTGATAATAATTAAAGTAGTAATAAGTATAATTGTGAAATAGGATTAAAAGGATTAAGTTAAATACTCTTGAAAACCTGAATTTAAAAAAAAAAAAAAACAGGTTTCAATTAAAAGTTTAGGAATAAGTTATATTTTTTGTTTTAAAGTGTTATTTTAATTTTTGTGTAACAAGTTACTAACTCAACAATAAAAGATTTATTGTTACAAGTCAAAATCGACGAGACTGATTAAACATACATTAATGTTGTAAGAAATATAATATAAACATACATTGTTTTCTTTTCAAAATTCATGACCAAAATTTCACGATACTTTGAACATCCTACAAGTTAAAAATTGAAAACGACGTCTTGGACCAACACACGAAACATAATTACAAATCAAACGAACTTACCTGTGAGTGAAGTTCGATGTTAATTATGTGAGAGTGTTGGTCCAAGACGTCTTGGATCCCACCCAAATTAACCCATTATTTGTTTACAAATACCCTAAGTTTCAGACCGTGAAATTTGGTAAGTATCTTCAAACTAAATGACATGACAGGTGACACGTAACGCAATGTAAGCAAGCAAAAGATGCGTTCAGTTGCAAAGCGTTCAGAAAAACCTTTTTTTCTGAATTAACTGTGAAATACGTGGATAATGGCGACGCGATAACGCTACTACAAGTTAAAAATTGAAAACGACGTCTTGGACCAACACTCTCACATAATTAACATCGAACTTCACTCACAGGTAAGTTCGTTTGATTTGTAATAAAATATCTTATTTATTTCTGTAAATTGATTCTACGAAACACTTTTACACGTCACATGACTGTTTATTGTGAAACTAGATTGAGCCTGTGTTTAATATCTGACTACTCTGAGAAGAAACAATCGAAGCAAATTCAGTGCTCACCGTCTCTTCTAAAGTCCAGACATTGGCCAAGCCATATGAGGACCATGCTGATTAGTGTCTGAGATGGTCTTTTGAAGAAAGAACCACAAATTTCAGTGGATCGGTCCAATCAGTACAAGTATTTGCCAGTGATCATGTAGCTTAAGTACTACAATTTCCATTCTTTAAACTGCCATAATGTATTGCTATCAATACTTGTGTGTTCACCAAGGCAAGAGATATTATTAAGGACACAGAAGTATTGAAATTTCTGAAATTACTACATGAGTCTGCGACATCATGCAATAATACTTTAAATGGAGTTCATATTTGCTTTACTAACCTATGTTTAGAGGTAAACTCCTCAATCGAGTCCTACACAATCTTAAGAAACACGATCAAATTTTCAAGCGTCAATAGCTGAGAGCGTGGGTAAGGCAAGCCGCAGCATTTAGTAATCAACAAGTAGTTTGCAATCACAGCGATACTATCACGAGTTGGCTGCCATTACGTAAAAATTACGATTACCGTAATGAAATAGTGGTGCGTGGTGGTATACTAGATGTGGTAGGGTTTTAGGGAGCAATAATATAAAAAAGCAGAAAATCATGTACACATTTTTGAGACAAATACATTATCTCTGTGAGAGAGAGTCAGATTTATCAACCACTTCACGGTTCAAGTTGGTTCTCTTCAAATTGTTTAGTTCATAGACATACTCGTTTCTTCTAGAGGCTTCCTCTCATCGTTTTGTCTGATTAGACCACTAAAAATATAAATATCATCAGATAGCAAAACCATCTAATTCCACAATTATATATATATCATTGTGCACTGTGGTCTCTAGCTTCTTCTTCATCTGCTTAATTATTGCAATTGCTGCTTGCTTTGGTGCAAACTGTAAGTACAGCAAGTATCTGTAACATATAATTCAATAAATCTGATACATGATCAACTGATGTTGCTATAACTAGTGGTAAATAAATAAATAACTTCGTTAAATTTTTCGCGATATATTTCAGCCGGAGGTACTAAACTACCATAGTCAAAAAACAAAAACTACCTCAACCATGCTCAAACCTCTTTTCAAACTACACCCACCCCACGCACATCCATATTCTTTAAATCATCAACAAAGACAGGCAGCTCGAAATAATTACGACGAACCGTAATCATTACTGGCGACGATTAGAGCACAGATAGCTCCGCTCCTCTGAACTTACACTTTAATAAAAATTATATTAAACATTGCATCCATGTTTGTGCAACTATCTTCGCAGTTGATGGAATTGAGACTCTGGCACCTCTCTGCAAGGTGGAAATTTTGATGGAGAAGGAGAGGTTGAAGAATTTTTGGATTGAAGCAAAATAAAAGTCGTTGGTGGTTGAGTTGGCATCCTGTTGGTGTGAACTAGATGGATGGCTATCTAATTTTGAACAAGAATTACTTATTTGAAAGGCTTTAACTGCCGCACTCAGAGAGCTTTAATGATTACTTAGGCCATCACTTAGTAATGGTTTTGACAGTTTTGTCATACAAAAATATGTCAAACCTTTACTAAGTGACGGCTTAATTAATCATTAAATCCCTCTGAGTACGGCAGTTAGTGTGATTTATTTAATTTCAAAACTAAGTACATCGATTTCAATTCTGTTAATATCTCAAATTAGATCGAAGTAGGTTTTTCAATTTTCTTCCTCATCTTGAATTTGAAATCGAAACTTATCATTAGCTGTATCGTCATTATAAGCTTTTGATCCACCTTCGTCTTGAGTTACTTCTGTATATCTTATTATATCGTATTTCTGAAACAAAGTTCCTAAGGACGTGACTAAAAACCTTTGTAATACCACTACTTTTAAATTCATCACTGGTTTACCAATTCGCGATATACGTAACACTACGCCAGTAATCACCGTATGGAAACAGAGGTATCTTCATTTCCCGTCGGGGCTGCGGGTCCCGTCATGGCTGCGGGTTGTTGTAAGAGATACTCGTACCGCGGCCTCGATATAAAAGGCTAAGAAGGAACATGTATGGTTTTTAGTCAGTAGAAGTCTGACACTCCCTTCCGCTCTGCTTAAGAGCGTGAGGGATTATTTGATGATTTTCCACCCGCCAAAAAAAGGTTTCCACATTCAGCCAGTTATTTTCAAGTCTCTTAAAATAGGGCGTAATCCTATTTATATTACAGCCAACCGTACACAAATCAAGACTCCGTGGCTGTTTCTGAGAAATTCGTGATCGAAAAACCCAATAACACGCGCTATACTTTGAGCATGAGCTCAAACACTGTGACTAATTACAAAAAAATACGACCTACTCCCCATACATTACCTGATACCATCACCTTAGCGATACACCAATAAATCAATGAGAAGTTCCCATTTCCACCAATAGATGGCGCCACTCACAACAGACGGACGTAAGCTCGCAATTACGTTCGTTCACGCACCACCAACATCGGCTCTAAATTTATACCGGAGGGTAGATTTCGATCTAAACTACTGCATATCGACGGGAATCGGGGCCATCTTACTAGTTATAAGTATCGTCGATTTTTTTGGATTGAACGTTGTTTTATTGTTTGAGGTTAATTTTGATGGTTCCTAGAAGTTTTGCTGGTGAAAGTCGTTGGGTAAGTTTCTGTAAATTTTGTCTGTGACTAAGTTTTATTCCGTTACTCCGTGGTCAGAAGATTTTCTTAGGTTTGTTGAATTGACTGCATCCTACGACCTCCTACCTACGACTTTCATCCCTACGAATTTTCTCTATTCCTAATTTAATGCGCTCGTGACCAGTAGACCAACAACGCAGTAATTGAAAATAATTGATCAGAACCACATTGACTACTGTGCATGAGGCCTTATTTTATTTATTTATTTATTAAACTTTATGCACAAGCAAAAAACTGTACAAAGGCGGACCTAATGCCTTGGGCATTTTCTACCGGTCTACCTTAGGGTGATGAGACAATATTCAGTAGGTGCAACAACAGAAAAAAAAGACAAGAAATATTTATAAATAAAACATATAAGAATAAATACATATATACATACATATAACAAAATATATAAACTTAAGAGAGATCAACAAGAAAAACTACAACAGCTTATTTTGGGGTGGGGTGGAAAATAATCCAATAACCCCTCCCGCTCTTTGTCAGAGCTAAAAGTAGTGTCAGACTTCTAGTGACCAAAAACCACCCATGTTCCTTCTTAGCCCTATATGTCGAGGCCACGGTAACTTGGGAACAACCCGCAGCCCCGACGGTACAACCCGCAGCCCCGACGGGAACAACCCGCAGCCCCGACGGAATCAACCCGCAGCCTTACGGTACAACCCGCAGCCCCGACGGGAACAACCCTCAGCCCCGACGGGAACAACCCGCAGCCCCGACGGGCTGTGCATAAGGCTTTACGTTCGATTTCCAGGTCCGACAAAGTGTCATTGGGTTTTAACAAGAATTTGTGCCCTGGGACATACACATAGCAGACGAAACATGGGTGTACTTATGGTTACACTCCTGGTTAGCTCTTCGGGGATTATAGGTATGATAACATAACATCACGCTAGCATCCCGAAGGGTAAGACACAGGTGTACCTAATAGTGCACCCATATTTCACCAGTTATGTTTTAACTCCCATTTAATTGGGGGTGAGCCTGTTGCCATTAAATGGGCACAAATCCAGACTCCGTGGCTACCACTGAGAAATTCTTCTTGGAAAAACCCAATAACACTTTGCACGACCCGGGAGTTGAACCCAGGACCTCATGCTCCGCAGTCGCACTTGCTACCACTAGACTAATGAGGCAGGTATTATGTAAATTATACTAATAGCTGTTGCCAGCGGCTTTGCCCGCTACAACTCGAAGATTATCCCACGGGAAGATAAAATCGGTATAAAAACTATCCTATTTGTTAATCCAGGATATAAACTATCTGTGTACCAAATTTTATCTAAATCCGTTCAGAAGTTTATGCGTGAAGAAGTAACAAACATACACACTCACAAACTTTCAGCTTTATAATATTAGTGTGATTATTTTTAATTACTTCTTGCTTTTCTATCCATCTTATTCTGGACATTTTTCTTGATATACTCGTATTTTAGCTTTATAATCTAACCAAACCTAACACAACTTCACCTTTCAGACACGCCTACTTAAAATAGATAGCCGAGGTTATGCTCAAAAACCTTAATCTCCTAACCAATGCCAAAGTATTGCCCAAAACAAATCAAATCAAAAAATTTCTCAACCTACAACCTACTCAGACAATAGACCCCCTTCGTGACGTGTCGTGATGTTTCGTAAGTGGTTCAATTTTATTGTGCGTACTCTTTGACAATGGATTGCAGTGTCGCTGTTCAAAACTTACCAATTGTTATGTATTTTGCGAAATAATTTAAGTGGAGGGTATGTTGTTATAAGTTATAAGCAATTCAAAGAGCCAGAGGAAAAAGGTCATTGAAGTAGCAGATAGCATACTCATCGCCAACACCGCTCGAAGTGGTAGAATTCTGGTGAAAGCTAATTTAATGATACAAATGAGAATCTAACATGAAAAGAAGGGGACGATACTAAATACAGGACCATTTAGAAAATTACAATTGCTAAACCAAGCTGTTTTGGTAGATCAAATGTGATTTAAGACATGAGAGCGATAAAGTAATGTTTTGCCAGCGCCAATGATGATGGGGAAGTCAAAAACGATAATGTCAATCCTTTCGAAAAACGCTGTTGAAATATTGAACGCTTTAAAGCCATTGCCGCTTCAGTAAAAACAATACACAGTTATTTTACAAGTTCCGTTAACGAAATCTTTGATGGCATGGTTGGTGTTGCAAGCTGAGCTATTGGCTCTGCGTGTCGCGAGTTTGATTACACACGAAACGAAAATATTTGTATGGCCTACAGTAAGCTGTACTGAGTCTGAATATGTGTGAGTTTAAATGTTTGTAAATGCATCGACGATATAGGAGAAATTCCTAGTGTTGCCTAAAAAGTTTATATATTTAAAATCATTGCAAAGACATTTCAAGTTCCCATCCCTGAAACAATTGCCATCAAAACTACTCCAATCAAACCACAAACAATAAAACAACAAACTGGCTATACAACTTCATACACCATCAATTCACCTGACCTACTCGAACGCAAACCGCAGCACACAATAGATGTAGAGGATACGACACATTTCAATACACACGGGCACATCAATCAATTCGTCGCCAACCAGTCATCAGGTATGAATGGACGCTGTGAACTGTGACCAGAGGGCGGTGTGTATGCAGATATGGCGGTTGTTTGTTTGTATGGCGGTCGAATGTGTTCGAGAGTTAGTTTACAGGAAAAATCATTGAGAGTGATTCTGTAGATGATCAAAATGTGCTTGAATTTAAAAAGTTCCTTATCGCACGTTATCATTCTGATTGGATTGCAAATGTAACAATGAAAAACGGCGGGAAATTATTTTTTATTTTTCGATTCAGCTTGCCATTAATTTTAAGAACATGCAAAAATATTTTTAAATAACTTAACGTTAAAATACCCTTTTTTATTCATATCAATTAAAACTGTATTTTAAGATCAAGTCCATAGCGAACTGATAATTACATAGACTTTAGGTACGTAACTATCAGAAACGTAAGCGGTAACTGTAGTTTATCTCTCAATGCAGTCTGAAACGAATACATCAATAACATTAATAAAACTGACAGTCACAAACTTAACAAAAACACAAAACAATTATTTATTCCGAACACCAAAAAATCACCGCCGATATTAGTGACAAGTCAACCAAATCATGTTATTCTAAGTCGTACAAATTCAGCAGAGGTAGTGGTTAGCCACGGTTGGCTGGAGGCCGATAATTGTCTATCTGATTGACAGGACCAATGTGCATTGTCATGGAGGACAGTCCATGAATGTAGACCACTGATTTGAAGCTATTTGCATTTGTGCATAAAATGACTCGTGTGATTCTAAATGTGAGACTGTTGGGACGCGTTTGAAAGCATTTGCTGCCTATCAATTAGTATTATAATGTAGTAGGCTGTTTTTCTGTTAATCATCATCATCATAACAAGGTAGTAAACTAAAAAAATCTAATTAGTCCGTAAGATAGATTTCCAAAAAATTTTGGACACGTATTTTTTCTTTTTTCAAACAATGATGCCGATACAGTGCTTTGAGAATTCGTGTGACGTCATATTCTAAGACATTAGTATGACATTTTTTAGCGGTTAGTGACAAACCCCCACTCAAATCTTTGACGCGTTTTATCTTCGTCAATTTTTATTGATTTGATAAAACAAAAAATATGTATCCAATATTTTTCGATAATCTAACAGACGGACTAATTAGAATCATATTTTTTTTAAGTCAGTAAACATACCTATTGTTCCGCTCTTATATCCCCATTTAGGTACTCGTATCTTAGGTCGGCGCTACATCATCAACAGTCATCTTCTTTCCGTTTTACTGTGTTTTATTTTTGTACAACATAATGGACCTGTTCTATTCTTTTCCTATCTTCCTTCTATTTGCATCTTTCCTTATATTGTTCATAAGTAAATTGGTCCATGCATCTTTTTCAATCAGCTGTCTTACAATGAGGTTAATTTGGTTACGAGCAAATCATAGTTCAGATTCGTCTTGAGAGTCATCAATAGCAGAAAGTAAAGCAAGTACATATTTGTGTGAATCTCTTTATTACACTGCAATAGATTAAATTGGATTCCCAATCGTCCAGCCACATTGTCTATTCGTCAGTCGCCAGCCCTTAGCGCATGAGAACCGCTCGACCGAAACCACAGAGTGTTTAAAATTCCGACTCCACCATCATTTGTATTCATTTTACAATACAATACAAATTCGATACTTGTATCATACACGTCCCAAGAATACGTTTTATAGTGTATCTGCTTGTGTAGCATTATATTTACCGTTAGAGTCCTTGAGGTCGTGAAGTCATCAGTTGATGGGATTTTTAATAAAAGTGGCGTTTTTGTTGTCATTGAATATGGATTATATGGTAATTGTAATGTTATAGTATGTGGTTCTAAGTAAGCAGCAGTGTTAGAACATAGGTTTTTTTTTTAATATTATAATAACTTTGTAAAATCATCTGGTACAATAAGACATGTCAGCAGTGAAGATACCTATAACTTTGCTCAGTACAGGAATAAGGATTTAAGCTTAATCAAAACCTTTCAAAAAACATTGATACGCAAGCTGCCAACTTTTTATAACACGCACACCATCATGTAATATTTTGAATACCGTTTTTTATATACAGTTATGTTATTCATGCCTATCTTCACCTAGGTCGTCGTAAACCTGAGTTTATACATCTAACGCATTTCGAGTTACAGAAGGAATTATTGGGGTAGGCTTTTGTCCAGCAATTGTCCACCGTACAGGTTATCAAAAAATAAAACTACCAATGCTCGCAATAACTGCATCAAAATCTAATAACCATTCAGCGTCTCTCAGTACAATCATTTCAAAACGATTTGCCATTAAACCATCAAAATTCGTCAAGTTCCCACATAAAAAGCCATTCAATAGTCAATCCACTTGACATCAAAGTTGACCACTTTCTCTACCATTCCTCAGGTACTGTCATTCATATCGTCAAGCTTCATAATGCGAGGGATGGCAGCAATAATATCGGTACTACTGACGTTTCTGTAATCATTTCACTGTCATGTATTTTTCTCAATAGAATTCAATAAGGCGCCTTTTGTCGTATAAAAACCTCCCAGTAAATATGGCGGGTAGTCAGACCGAAGTGAGCTGCAAATATAGGTCGTTTTTTGTTGACAACATGAAGTCTTCCGATTATCGATGACGTTTTCGAGCATAATTTAGGTTTACTACAATGTCCAAATGGATTTAGTTGAAAACAGGCATTTTACAAGGAGTGACTGGATTTCTGTCATAGTACAACACCGCATTCCATAGCCTCATATACTCATCAGATTTTTGGTAGCTTTATTTATTTTTTTAACTCTTTCAAAATTCTGTAGTAATTGTCAATGACATTATCATCGTCTGCTTGCTCTGCTATATCCTTAGTTACATGAGGTGCAATATATCGTTTCCATTATATTTTTCTACTGAATAAATATCGGCAGTAGTTTCCTGCTGCAACTGTCTGTAAGCGCCTTACAGACTGTTCCACTTAATGGTTAAGTGTTACCGTCAACAAACATACAAGACAACCACAGTTTTATTCCTATTTCAGGTAAAATCCTATTACTATAATATACCTATTCTTTTTATAGCGCGTTTTTTTTCTGTTTTCTGTTGGGTCTCCCATTTTCGTCATTTCTGATGTTACGGTCCGGTGTGACAGCCACCCGATGTCGTTTAATAGCGTTTCTATTGTAACACAAAACGCAAACGACAGGAAGGCAGACATCTAATTTGACGTTTGACATAATTCCACCACCCATTATGCTTTGACAAAGATATTGTTTGACACACCATTAATTACACTTCTTTCTTATTGCCCCAAGAATAGAGTTGCAAATTGACTGGCATCGAGTTCAGGTTTTCATGTGGAAGAGACAAATAATGTAGAAATTGTGGTCGTGTATTGAATATATGGAAGAAAATATCTATTTTGATTTTTCTTGTGTTGTTGCATAATCCTTACCTGGCTTCTTGAAAACTCTCTGGTATGAATTAATGTAATTCGAATTCAATTTTTTTTTGTACAAGCCCGCCAGACTATTTACAAACACTGTAACTCCTTTAAGCTAGAATCAACAGTGGCGACCATAAGAAAAGCGCCGAGACAATGTAGTTCGACGAAGTCCCAGAGAAACGATTTAACTGTCTTGGATCCCGCAACGAAATTAATCAGAAAAGAATAGCGGAGGAGTAGGATAAACATAATTTCAAATTCAGTTTACTAACAATCAGTATTATATTGTCCCACTGGATTAGCTGTCAAATTGGTTATGGTTTAGTACAAAAGGCCCAGGCCCAGAAGAAGATGGCGAGACGAACTCGACTCTTTTGGATTGGCAAACAACATCATTTGGGTAGAGATAAGTGGAAGGAGGGAAGGGAGGCCTTTGTCCTGCAATTAATAATAATAGTACATAATGGTACCATTTGACAGTTAATTGATGGACACTATGATAGCCACTGACATTTCAAAAGATACGCAATAGCCCCGCTGATGCGTCTAATAATAATGCACCATCCAGTTTTTTCGACTCAATTTCCACACATTCCATTAATGAAAGAAAGAAAGAAAATGAGTATTTATTAGTCTCACACAGGACAAAACTTATTGACAAAAAATTAAAGATTAAAAAACAAATAAACATAAAATGGTTACTAAGAGGTGTATTTCATATACCCAATACTGACTGGGTTGTGAAGGTACGATTGGCAGTCTGGTTGAAATGGAAGCCAAGCTCTAAGATAGTTGGGAAAAGGCTAAACAGATGATCTTTCAGCTAAACAGGTGTCAGAAAATTATCTAAACTAATAAAACACGACCTCGTACCCGATTGACCCGCCAGACAAAATCTGACTGACTCACCCCAAATTTTGATCAAGGAACTCTTGAAAATTACCCCACAATTTTATAGCTGCACCCACTGTTTACTACTTTCAACCTTATTCATTTTATCATAAAGGTTTTGATAGGTGAGAAAATTACAAGGATAATTTTGTTTGATGTGTGAGTCAGATGATCCTAGACACAACAGCTTAAAGTCGCTAGTTCCGCTTTCAATGACTTCAATTTACATTAAGATGGTGTATATGTTAGTCATCATATTAATACATGTGCCATACAAACTACTGGACCATATGCTCATACATATTTGTAGTTTGCTTAGAGGTCTTTTGCAATGGTCGTCTTCTGTCGAGACGATATACGACCACGGAGTTGTTTATTCAATTTTGACAAAATGTCCATAAAAGAAGAGGAAGACTAAAGAAACGATGGATGGACTGTGTGAAGGATGATATGGCTTGAAAGGAGGTAACTGCTGAGAGGTCGTTCAAATATTACGTAAGCACTAGGTATAGGGAGCGGGGGGGGGGTCTTTGCTTCGCTTATTTTTGATGACATAGGGGGTCCGGTATAGATGGTGATTACGTCAGCAGTAGTTGATCATGTTTGGGTATCCCGTGTCAATAAAGTTTGTTAAATGAATATTATGTGCGTTAAAATCCTCTATCCTAAGCCTATTTTTTTATTTATTTAATTATATCTGCTGCTTATGAATCAATAAGAAAACATAAAAGAAAAATGCAAAAACCAATGTTTACGTAAACTTAGGGGGGGAGGGGTGAATTTTACTGACAAGGGGGACGGGGGGGAGGGTAAATAATTGTAGTAAATCTGCTTACGTAATACGGACATGACGAGAAATAGAGAAGTATTGACGAAGGAGATTATAATAATATAGTGCGCTGACCCCAAAAAAATAGTAATAAGGGCAGGAGAGCTATGGTAATGTACTTATATGTAAATTTAAACTAATAATAGTACCTACTTACGAGTGAAGAATTTTTTATGTTTTATGTTCTGTAAAGTGTTATTTAATGAACAAATTCATTGCTTAAATAAAAAATATCGGTTGAAGGTCTAGAACCAACATGAAGTTTGAATCGAACTTTAAGGTTGGTGCGACAAGGTAGCCCGCGAAATTCGAATTTTCTTACGAATTTTGCAATTTGCCATGCCGTTTTCGAATTCGAATTTCGCCTTCACCTTAAGCAGATTTATTTGTTTTCAAGTATTTAAACCACCATTGCCTCGTTATAGGCGAACAAATTGGGGGTACAAAAATTTCCTGTTTCTTTTGGTAGTAGATATGCAGGTAAAACACCGAACTTGATTTCTCCAGAAAAAGCGTTATTCATCCAGTCGAGTACATATGTATGCCAAACGCTAATTTTATAATCTAAGATTCGTATCCGCAGCCGCCGTTCCCACGGCGCGTCACTGAAACCACAACTCTTAAGAAGTGGCTGAGACAGGTGAAGGTAGACGCAAGACAGATTTTACATCTTAGGAAATTTTTATCTGTAATGTACAGGCGAAAGGTAAGAGCCAAGTGCGGTGTCACAGATTGAAAGTGGCCCGTGTCTATTAAATATATGAAAGCAGAGGTTCTTGGGGCTGCAGGTTGTTGTAAGAGATACTACGGCCTCGACTTATAGGGCTAAGAAGGAACATGGGTGGTTTTTAGTCAGTAGAAGTCTGACACTCCCTTTCGCTCTGACCAAGAGCGGGAGGGGTTATTTGATGATTACCCACCGCCCCGAAAAAAAAGGGGCCTCATGATCAACAGTTGCTCTTGCAACCACTCGCCAACGAGGTAGTCTAACCAAATCAATCCCAACATTTATTAAGATTATAATTATTTATCAAATTATACAAGAAGATTTTTTAGTCTCCGTTCAATTTTTTAGTCACCGTTCAATTTTTTAGTCACCGTTCAATTTTTCAGTCACCGTTCAATTTTTTTCTAGGCATTAGGTATCATTCACTAACACCATTTTAAAAAAAAAATCGATTCGTAATGTTTTCATATTAAATCATTTTCTCGAAAGAATTATCCGCTCTCCGTGAAACGTTAAAACTTTGTGATGTGATATCTCAATATTTTTGTATTGACTGATACTAAAATAAATAACACGTATTGAATGATTTTAGCCAAAGAATTATCAGAAATAAAATGAATTATTATTATTATTATCAGAATTTGGACGGTGACTAAAAAATCATCTTGTGTAGTATCCTATTTTTTTCATATTCCAGGAAATGACAGCCACTTCAAAGGCTCATTAATGCAACATCTTGTTTGTGCCCAGCTCTAAAATAAAGGTGATACGTGCAAATTGTGCCGCACTATGAGTGAATTAGCGCAATTTGCGCGCTGCGTGTTAACTTACATAATGGCATGAGTAAACGCTACTCTTCAACAGTCTAGCATAATCTGAAGGTGTTTTTATTTTTCAGGACTTGATATATTAAATTATTAAAGGTTTCGTAGTCATAGTAAAAGATCGAGCTTTGACTGCGTACAATAAATTGATTAAAATAAATATAGATTTTTTTACGAAATAAGAAGTACCTACCCACGTCTATACCCATTTTAGAACGCAACGTGATGCTTCGAGAAGACCTGGACGCGAACAGTCTGCTGCTGGTTGCGGGGCGGCTGGTTCGTGGAGAAACATGAAAAGGGCTTCAGGATCATCCAGCTTGTGGGGTCTGGTTTGTGGGGGTCAGATAGGCTACATGTAAAATACTCGTATTCAGCTACATCTAGAAATACTAGAAGCCGAATACATGTTAGTTTAGAAAAACTATAAGCACATGACGATACAGAAGTATTACATTGAAAAGAAGGAAGTAATCACACTAATATTATAAAGGCGAAAGTTTGTGAGTGTGTGTGTGAGTGTGTATGTTTGTTACTTCTTCACGCAAAAACTACTGCACGGATTTGGATAAAATTTGGTACACAGATAGTTAATAACCTGGACTAACAAATAGGATAGTTTTTATCCCAATTTTATATTACCGCGGGCTGTAGCGGGTGAAGCCGCTGGCAACAGCTAGTTAGGTATATATACGTTAATCAGCATGCGGCTATATTCTTTGGTTTCTATTTCATGATTTCATAGATTATAAGTTTATTGAGAGACAAGTTTACAACATTAAAATAAATATCACATCTTTGTAACAGATTTCTTAACAACACAATATTCATATCAAAAGACGAAGAACACTACTTAGAACATTCAAACTCCGCTCAATGTCCGCCTTGTTTGAAGTTAACTATCAGAGCTATTAGCATACCAACCTGTCTACCTAAAGGCTTCCAGCTATTGACAGCAAATAACCCGTCCAGGTGTCTAACACATCAGATACTGAGAAAAGAAACTTTGACCGTGAGAACTTGAAACACGTCCGAATATGAATTTTAACGACTTCAAAAGAGGTGCTAACTGTTGACACTTAATATACCACAGATATTCATGACCCAAACATTTGCAGCCAAATAAAACTAACCCAACAACACTGAACTTTATAGTCTTGAAGATAAAAGATACGTTTGCAGAGGTGGAAGAGTAAACAGATGCAAATAAGACTTGGTAATGGTGAAGTTATTTTTTAAACACATGAGATTTTAAAACAAAGATACGACTGAAGTTCAAGGGAAATACTAGATGTTATCAATAAATTATTCCGATGTAGCGGTGAGTCAGACTGTGAAATATTATTGGGTATGACGGTAGACTATGTGGCAGCGGGTTGCAAAATGGCGGACAGGTGTCCTTGTTTGGTATATTACAGGTTTGAAGTGTGGATTGCAAGATTGTAAGAGTGACTGATATTAATTGTTGTTTTACCTCAAAGCGTATCATATTTCCAAAGGGTTTTTCTATTAGCTAATTTAAGTAATGGATCTAAGGATTCGTTTACAGATCGCCATGACAAAGTTTCTCGACCCCGTGTGTTTCAACCTACTCTCTAAATAGAGACGAATAGAAGATCATCGCATTATCTGCTTTGCCATTTCTTCTCTTTGGCTTCCAATTAACCTCAAGGACGGTCAAAGACCTACAATTACTAAACATAGAAGATCTCTTCTTCAATTAGAAAAAGGTGAAAGCTTATGTAAAGTTCGATATATTATATACTGAAATCAACGACATACTATTCTTAAATCTCACTTAAACCTAACAGAATATCACGCCTACTCAAAAATAATGCCATATTTGTCTTCACAGTGGCAATATCTGTATGTGATTAAGTAGTCACTAGAAATACATTTAATGCGACTCATTTTAGAAACTCGGAAGATTTGCAACAATAATTCAGTTTAATATACTCTTGAAGTGTTGACAGACCACAGGAAGAACTTGACGATTGATGTCATGACACATAAGGACAAATTACCAAATAAAGTCATCGTTGATCAGGAAACTACTTTCAATACTTAAAACGGACGACTTTTATCATCTCTGATGGCCATATGTGAAACTGATCGTCCTGCTGATAAAGTAGACTTCAAAGAAACAATCATTCTTTTTCACACTCAATATTACTGTCAAGCTAACAGCAATAATCGAAATGATTGAAATACCGATCTAATAATAAAACCTTATTACGGCACTTTTAGTTGCAGCGACCAAAATCTTTATTTGCAAAACCATGGTCTTAATCTAAACAACATAAGCTTCAAACTCATTCAAATGTAATTTCCTGAACAGCAAAATGGAAAATGGTTGCAAGAAAAAATGCAAAGATAGTTTTGCGTTCGTAGAAAAAATGGACAATGAAAATCGAACCTAAATTTCTGCAACTAAGTTACTAAATGGCATTGTGATACAGAAAATAAAGGCAAAGAGTATAACGATAGTTACAAATATGCAAATAGTGGCGGGAAGTTCGCATGGACACAACTAGACAAGTCGATTGTTCTGCGCTGCGAACGAATGTCGATAAATATAGTGTTGCACAATATTGTCACAATAGACATTATTTAGGACCTGATGATATCATACATGATTGTCATTACAGTATGTTAATGTTAAACTGAATGGGATTTGGCAATGAAGGAGAAACTTGAAACAGTAAGGGGTGCTTCATACCGTGCGGCAAGATTGAATATACAACGTGTACCAGTGAGGTAATAATAATATGGTGATTAAAAAGCGAGAAAAAGTTAATAACTTTCATCACACTCCTTAATTCGACCACAGGATTCCTGGTAAATGCTTTACATGGTATAAATTAACCCTTCACACATACGTCAACCAAGCATTCTGTACATCAAACTAAGTACTCCTACGGAAATTTTTTTGCTGGGAAACGACTTTTTTTTTGGGGTCAAAACTCACATTTTACGGTAAAACTCAATGTAGCAATCTTAAAACATTGTGCTTGTGGATGCTTTGAATAGGAAAAGGGTCATGGAGGTAATTTAAGTAAAGTTATCACCTGAAAAGCTAAAACAAAATAAAACCGGCGGTGCAATATTTAGAACTTTAACCCCAATTTCTCCGTAACTAGGGGGTTCCCAGGTATGGTCTAGAATTAAAAAAATGATTGCAGTGGTGGGGAGAACAAGACAAGTGTTCTTCGTTTGCGTTAAGGGTACTTTTACATCCTTTATATAACAACGTTCATGTACCTATTTTCTGTCAAGCGAACTAAAAAGCTGTTCAGCAAAGGTACCGAATGAATGCTGAATAACATGAGTGTAGAATTATCAACCAATAATGTTCTCACAACTGAGACACAGTCTATGAGAGGGAATGGGCTATACAGGGTGTAAACTAACCCTGCACACATACGTCAACCAAGCATTCTGTACATCAAACTAAGTACCCCTACGCAAATTTTTTTGCTGGGTATTGATAAAACTCAATGTAGCACTCTTACAACATTGTGCTAGTGGATGATTTGAATAGTAAAAGGGTCATGGAGGTAATTTAAGTAAAGTTATAACCTAAAAACTAGTATTTATAAAAAACAGCTGTGCAAAATTTGGAACTTTGATCCCCAATATTTCGTGACGAGGGGGTTCCCAGGTATGGTCTAGAACAAAAAAATGATCGCAGTGGTGGACAAAAGCCCTTCGTTTGCGTTAAGGGTACTTTTACACCCTTTATATATTATAATCCACCAAGCCGGCACAACTCGGGTTTTACCTACTATGTCACATGTCTTCGGTTATAAGACAAGCCGGTCTTCACAATATTTTCCATTATCCTTTGAGAGCAGTGGTGATGAAATAAATTACAGAAAGTATTGCACGAGCTTGGGTTCGAACCCACGACTTGCTGCTCGAAAGTTGGGCCACCACCTCTGAACCACCATTTCTGTCCTTGCAAGCTATTGAAAACTGAATAATAATTAGTTAAGACATCGGGTCATTTTTGTAATTGAACAAATTCCTACTTGTGAACCAGTGTGAAACAACTCTTTAATAAAGTTGTTAAAGATAATCAAATGTTTATTGAACCAGTTTTGAAAGTCAATATTGCGAAACCCCGCATGCTACTAGAACATGTTCTTATCAATACCGCACATCTAGAATAACTTTAGCTCATGTTATTGAATGTAAGCATTGTGTAAATCTGTATCACATAAGCTTCAACCAAGTAGATCTGGTGGATCGTTCCGGTTAGCTAAACAGGCAGCAGAATCAATAAAAATCAGTACAGAACTAAGTAATACCTATTCCATTAATGTACGAGTAACAAACACTGCATTTTTGCAAACCGAAATGATAACAAGACTTTTCATGCCACAAATGGACATTCATTTTACTCCCAATACCTGCATGTTTCAATATACCAACAATTTGGTCGAACACGGTTTCCCTCAACGAGTATGTGAATGTTGCCGGTTAGTTGGTCTCGGTAATGAGGCACCGGACGACAGGCTTCACACTGATCAATCACCACCAGTCTTAAAGTCACGGACTCTGGTGGTACTTCTAAATCAATGCCAGGGTTTGTTGGTGTCATTTACTGAATTAATCGTCATCAGAATCAAGAATGTGTTGCCTTAAATGATTTTCAAAAATTTGTTGAAAAAGCGTTTGTTGCGAAAAATCTTTTATTACAGGATCTTGTAAAAAGAAGCAAGTAAAATAATATCAGTAATTTACATTAAATGACTCTTAATACTTTTCTCTTATTTTTTACACTAGATCAAGTAATTACTATCGAAACAGCAGAAATGCATGCGATTTTAGATAATTATCATCATTAGATAATTTTAAAATCTCTATTTTACGATAACACGTGCCAAGAACAAAGATATAAAAGAAAAACAAACTTCAAAAATCAAAACTATCAACTCCAAGGACTCAACAGCTAAAAACACACAATTCGATACGTTGAGTGGGGGCGTCACGCCTGGCTACCCACTTTGGCACAAGCGTGATGATATAATGGCGATTGTCGCGACGCCAATGAAATGTCTTTCTTCCTTCCTGTCTGTCCCTTTGTGCGATGCCATCTCGGAAATATGTTGATGGTAAGACTCTGCTTCTTGCTAATGGGGTTTGGATGTCGGTATTTTTAATGGGTTAGCTTTGGTGTCAATTTCGTTTTTATATCTTCATGGATACATTTTTTCATGTTTCGTTCGTTTCGAAATAGCACTCATTGAAAATTGACCCAGTCTGTTTATTATATTTATATAGACTGTTGTATTATTTTATTTCCTTCATTACTTTCCTACCTATGTTTTCAAACAAAACATTTTCTTACCTTTATATTATAAGTGCATCAGTTAATTTTTGGCCAGAACTGTTACCTAAAGGCTTACTCAATTGACTTCAATGTGTGTCCTTTTTCTATATCGACTTTCAATGGGGTTGACGTAATATAAGCTTTTCAATAGCAGACGTCAACCCATTTTTCAATATTCCATCACCAACGATCACCGGCCCTTATCCTATTTTAAATGGAGTAGACATAGCATGTCTCCATCTGCCATACTTCTCTATTAATCGTCATCACCATCCTTTCTTGCTATATTAATTTATACACAGTCCTTCCATCGTTTCATTGGTCTACCTCTACACTTATACCCATCTACATTCATACTCAAATTGTCCTCACGAAATTTTCTCCATTCCTCTACATCACATGCTATACTATATTAATAAACATTTATTTGCAGACCTAGAAGTCCATAGTATTAACATGAAATATACATGCCATCATTGTTTTCACTTCGACCAGGCCCTCTGATCAAAAGACAAGCCATGCCGTACTCCTTACATGATATATAGCTACTGACAAAAAAAACACTCTGTCATCGTAATCCATAAAAGGCAACATAAATTCACACCAAAAAACCCGTGCTTCCTATTGTCTCTTGTCTCCTAACACGTCAATCACTTGGTTGGTTGCGCACCTAAATGACATGTATTGAATCAATCAACCCCCCACCTGCTTGTTTGGGACCTAATGACCCGTGGCTGGTCGAGCTTAATTTAACATCGTTGTTTCCACCGCGAGGTGACGGGTTAAATGGGGTACGACGAATGTATTGAAGAACAGTTATGGATTGGTGCTTCTGAGTTTTTTGTGAAGAATTCCTTTCGTTTTGAAATTTCTATATTGCCAGTGCTAGCTATGCATACACTAGCACTAGCACTAACACTAACATTTTCAGTGGGTTATCTTGTTCTGGACCGAAAATTATCTAATATTTCTTAAATACTAGATTTTTAAGCCAAAATATTTCATTAGAGAGAAAAACATGCAGAGAGTCAATCAGAAAAAACTTTAAGGGTATCTATTAATATAGTGAACTCATTCAAAGCATTTCATATATCTACAGCGACATTCTACGGATTGACGATGTACTCGTATGTTTTTGCATAGCATTTGTTACTCTGTTTTTTAAATCTTTGATATCACGGTGTTCAAAAACGTGCGGAGTTGTGTCCAAAAACTGGTAAGAGAAGTCGTTCCAGCAGATGACTTTGTTGCTACCGCAAGCATATCCTGAATGAGTTTGTCACAAGAACGTGGAGCTTGGCACAAGCAGAGAGGACTATATCCAGCAGTGTGTGAACACGGGCTGTAGATGATGATGAAGAATCGCCTCTCAATAGATAAAAAATTACCACCATGTTTAAATAAAAAAGATTTGTAATCAAAAAAACTCATATCAAAGAATCATCAATGTATATCATGTCAAAAATAATTTCAACTACTTGGAAGCAATCAAAACATTTTTTCCTACTCACTATTAGCCTATTTAATAACATAACGACATCCTCGTTCGTGCCTAACTCACCTATAAGACAGACGTTATCTTCAGATCTGTCTCCAGTCAATGGCTTATCTAATAACACATATCCATGTAATTTGTTTGTTGCCTCTGTTTGTCATGTACCGTGTGTTTAATTGTGCATGATTGCTGTGACTCCATGGTTTTTATAATTGGATTTTGTACTTTTATGTCAAGGAATTGTATTGTGTTTGATTGAAGATTGTTTGCTTTCAAGTTCTTGTTTATTTTCAATAATGTAGGTATAACAAATTTTCGTTGCCAGTATCACAGGCGATATGACTTCTAATACTAAAACTATTTGAACAACAGATTTCTGATCAATATTTCGGTTTAAAGACATTTAATTCTCAAAGAAAAAATTACAGTTCACATAAAGATAAACTTAACCAAATTAACAATAGGTAGGTTTACATTACGACGTTCAAGCCATCCAAGAGAACGAACAGAAAACACCGTCGTTTAGCTCGGTATTATGTCGGTTATTTAACATTTCATAAACTAAAATAATTTGTTCATTTATTTATTTACCTAAATTGCTTAAATTATATTATTTATTACATTAGAACAAACGCAAAGAATGTCTTTAACATGTAAACAAATTTCAATGATGAATCTTTATTTAGTAACTTGATTGGATTTTTATTAATAACATCAGTTTATCCGTGATCAAAGTTCTTGCAACAGCACCGAAATATAGGAAACTCGAAAAAAAATTGTAAACATCGTAAATAATCCGTTACAAATTTGAATAAAAATAGACTGCATTGGATTTGAAATAATTAGAGTTGCTACTATTTGTCGAACTTTACTTTGGCGTATTTACAGTGATAAGACTCTGTGGGGATGACGTTGTGTCCTGACACTGACCCCAACCAAACCAAAAACAGCGTACCTACCTGAGCGTTTAAGCGTCGTTGATTACTGGACCAAAGAAAAAGAACCGTTATTCCAACCATATTTGTAAACCGAAATGCTGAGAACCTGAGAAGAAGAAATTACCAAATGATGAATTTAAATCAAACATAATCACTGAATCTAGTTACGATAATAATAGTCACTATAATACCTACTACCAACACAATTTGTGAAAGATGAAGCTATACCGACAGAGCTGCAAAAAGCAGACAGCGCTACAAAATCTAACATAATCAGTAACATCTACGGCTTATAGCTTGAAGCTGATTAATTGCAAGCTATTAAGAGCTGTATAGTAAATAAACAAATTGTTGTTTTTTCTTTCGCTGGCCACCGGAGCGCGGCTGCGAAGATCTTGATGGTGACTAGATTCTTTGGTTACCACTACTACGAATGGAATGGAATATAAACCACTAGCTGTTGCATGCGACTTCGCTGGCGTGGAAATTTTGATGAGTAACTACTTAGATGTGGTAATGTTAGTTTGTGTCATCCCGCTGCACTGAATGAAGTTTGACTAAAAAATAAAGTAGTGATATGTGCTATTCCAGACTATAATCTATCTTTGTGCCAAATATTTAGATACGTTCCGCCGTACTACCGTGATTGAGTAATAGGTACACATACATCTACCTATCAAAACTTTTGCATTTATAATAGGTAGTAGTACAATGGACATCTGCAGGAAAACAAAAATCAAGTCAAAATTAGATCTAAAATATAAAAGCTTTGAAATGGATTGTCGTTTTTGTCTGTACAATGTCCTTGAGAATATTTAAAGCCCTTTAAGAGACAAGTGAAGTTACGTAGCAGAAAGACAAGACCCTAATATGATAACTTAGTTTGCAAACCAAGCTATAGAAAACCTTTTGATATACCTACCAATCATGAAAGAGAAAGAAAAATCCATGAAAGAAAGAAAGAAACATCAAAGAAAAGAAAGAAAAACAAAGAAAGAAAGAAATAAAAAAAAACAATCCATATTCGTTCATCTATACAAATTAATGCTTAATTCACACAACAAATGATTACAAAACTCTTAAATTATAGGAAGAAAAATAACACACAAAATTTTCTTCAGGTGATTATGACCTCACTCCATATCATCGAGATCCATTAGTACCTCCGCATATCTACAAAGTACTAGCACTATAGTCTTCCTACCCACAACAATGGTAAGCTGTGTCTAATCAGGAAGAGATGTTATCAGTACCCGCGGCCTAAGGTGTTGGATTGTTCTGTTCCGAACCTGTATGTGCTGGAAAATTGTTACTATACTGTCTCATTGGAGGTAGAAAGAGTCATTGGTAATGATGTAATATAAAATTGACTGTAGGTCAATAATTGGTGTAAAAATACTGCCAAAAATCGAAACGCACTTTGTTCTCCACGTCTTTTTGTCTTTGTCTGTTTTTTGTCCTGGACCATACCTGGGAACTTCCTAGTTACATCGGAATTCAAAGTTCTACTAAGTTCTTCACATTTATTTTTAAATACTTTTTTAAGCTTACAATAACTCTACTAAACATTGTGCTGATTGATGCTTTGAATTGAACGTATAGGTTCAATTCAAAGCATCAATCAGCACAATGTTTTGGGTGTGCTACATTGACTTAAAGTACACAAGAAGATTTTTCACGCTAAAAGTCATTTCTTAGCAATCATTTTTGCGTGAGGTTACTTAGTTTGATGCTTGTTTGACGGCTATGTGTAGAGTCCGTTTTTACCCTATATATTTCAAAAGCCTAGCAACTGAGTTTGCTGACCCAAGTAACAAATTAAATGAGTTTCTTTCAGTCTGTACAGTATCTTACTTTGTCAAACTTAAATGTTATTATAGAAATCTGATAGACTATCCTTAAACAAGTTAGCAAGATAGCAATTTTGCTTGCGTACTCATCATGCCTTTTCTGGAACATTGTTGGGGCCAGGTCTCAGTCTAACCGAAGCAGCTGAATATTAGCATATTACAGTCTGCCTGACTGACCTCCATAACCTTATAAGTGGGTAATACGAAGTCCCTCGGTTAGACTAATATTGTCATTCTAATGGGACTACTCATAACGACTGTTAAAATACACAAATTACCGCCAGAACCAGTGCTTTAAGCTGTAGTACGATCACTTTAAGTGCGCAGTACATGGAAGTGTTGCTTTTAAAAAAACCATCGATAAGTTCAACAATAATGTCCTTAGCTATCAAAAACTTAGGCGAATCCAGTAAACTTTTATTTTTGTCGATGATTTCCATCTGTGTGTGTGTGTGTGTGTCAATTCTTACGGGCTATATATATTAATTAAGGCCTCCTAAGGCCCTAATTATAATGATCATAAATCACACACACATGAAATATGCCCCACAAATCATACAAACATTAAAATTGCCGATATCACCACCGGAAAAAATAAAATGCTTAGACCACACGCACCAAACAATTAACAGAAACCACTATAATACATTTTATCTAGGTATTTTAATGCTCTCTACAAAATCACTGAACCAATTTCGATAAGCCTTACATTGTTGGGTACATCCGTTTAATTAGTGGGCACAAGTCGTGTGAAGCCAGTAAGATATTCTTCGAGATATCACACAATACGTGCGTGAGACTGCGTACGCGCACCGTAGAGGCGCACTTTCTAATGCACTATTATGTACGTAACGTTTGCGACTTTTTAATCGTGGTGCGTTAGTGAAAATATTGTAAATGATGGCAGGTTGAGTATAATTGTGGTTGGACTCGTTATTGGGTTTTTCTGGGCTTAGAAACTGAAAAGCGAACATGTTTTTTTTTTAAAGAGAGCATAATGATAGGCATAATTTTACTCATACCAGATCCAGGCCTTACCTTTGCTGCTTACCCCAGGGACGCACTAATACGAGGCTCCTATCCCGCAGTTAGTGCTCATAATATACTGTCGCTTAGTCTATAAGTTTTCACGACTTGACTGGAGGCTTTACACTCAAGCACCCACAGGATAGTCCGGTTAAACAGGAGCCAGACTCATGTACTGCTTATTTGTAACTTACACCTCGAAATCTGCAAGGTTGTTATTTTGATTTTACGAATAAAGAACTATTTTTTAAATGGGCCTGCCACACGCACTGGCTTCACCACAGTCTTGCCTCCGCGATTACACAGTGCACACGATACATCGCGCGTGTACAATAGATTGACATGCGAGATGTTGAAAATAACAGGTAGCAATGACATGGTGACCAATAAAGCATAGATGCTGCTACTTGATATAGGAATATATGTTTGTTATAACCAACACACAACATGTGACATTCAGTTTACCATCAATTAATTAGTTGCCTTGCCATTGAAGTTTAAACTACAGTGCTATGAACTTTGAGTACGTCAGCACTTTTCCACAGCTTTCCAAGACGCAATAATGCGAGAGTTATTGTAACAATGAATTCTCTATTTTACTTCCACAATATTTTGATTAAATCCTTACTCAGCTATGCATATAATCCCTACCAACTCATTACAGACTAAAACTAGCAATTTCTTTGCTTCCACATTAAAACCAGCATTCCTAACTGGACATCCCAATAACAGTCTTTAACCTATCTCCGATCCAATAAACATACAGTTACTGATACAAACCGAGTAAATTGAGATACTAGTCTAACGCACCCTCACTGCAGTTAAACCAAGCAACAATCAACCTAAACACAAAGACGTTAAGCTAGTTTGCCAGTGTAGAGGTAAGTTTGCCAAGTTGCCAGGACATGTTAATCGTGATACGACGGAGTGATCTGTGAACAGGCTGGCTACACCATTGCGACTAATAAACACTTCATCTGCGACTGTTATGGTGAATATGAGTCAGTATTTAGGAGATTAAAACAGATTAGTTCTTTTGTGGATTAATTACTGTGTCTGGGAGATTTTATTACATGAGTTTCTAAGAATTAGTAGAGGACAATGAATCAGCCATAGGTAAGTATAGATTATTCATGAAATTGTCATCTTCAGGAAATACAACAAGTAAAGAAAGAGGCCAGGTTTATCACCTTTTTAGGTGCACTAAGCGTCTCCGGCGTATGTTTACCTTTGACTCTATGATGAACGTAATGTATTATACTAATTTAAGGATTGCAGTCGGCAGAACTTAGATGAAGATCTGATTTTTTTGCCGTGGTCGTGAATTTATGAATTCAAACCGGATTTTCAGTCTCAAAAACCATATTGTAGCTGGTTATCATAAATTCGTGATTTATAGGTTAGGTAGTTTCTTGACCATCAACGACTCTTACTAATAGTTACTAACCACATATCGTGCGCATGCAAGTATCCTAAAAGGACTAATTAAATGCGGATGAGCATATCTCGGTCGTGCATAGCGCCGAATGATTTAAGGTGAAGCAAAAACTTAAGGAATTATTGCCGTTTTCCTAGTATATGAAGTAACAGGACATAAGAATAATGTCCCTGGTGTAAATGATGGTAGTTGAGAGGAAGACGGAATCTTGGAAACGGTAGCACATAGTGACATAATTGCTAAGGGTTATTTATTTGCAATTCTAAGAGATTTGTTGCAAGAGATGGTGATAACGGGAGAAGCTGAAATGACTTGCAGCGAAATGTCTAAATCTTGGCGTATAGATCAAAACAGGTACTGTAATTTCTGCCTACCCCCACGAGAAAAAGAAATGATTTGAAATACGATGTCCAGTAAATAGAACGAATAGTACAGGGGTTGATAGCTTGAGTCAGTACCTACCAAAAACCACTATTAATGTTCCACAAAATGTTACGGATTTACACTATTTAAAACTTTCATGGTTTATAACAGACTAGACCATACTGTTATCCACTTACTATGTTAAAAATAACTATGCCATAAATATAGTAGGACAAGACATTCTGCGCTGACCCCAAATAAATTAGAGCAAGAAAATTATTTTATAAATTAATTATTCGTTCTCAGTCTAGCGTATAAAACTTAAAGACTAAAATAGACAAACCCCACTACAAAGTTGCATCACTACATCCATTTGCCATCCACTACGCCCTCTCGATCCGCTATCACTCCTTCAATAGACTCGGCCAGGTGCCGAACTACAAAGTCCACTTTAAACGATCCTAATCGATCATCTCGGCCTGTCTCTCTCTCATCCTGGAATCAAGCCAGATGCATCGACATTCGTAAGAAAATATTATTAATAACCACTTCTATTAGAATAGATTCTAACACGGCAAACGTGTGAGTAATTGCATGGGCTATGAAGCATGTGTTGATATTATACTTTGTTAGTATCACACTGTGTCTTGTGATCTCGACTGCTAACAAATCTTTAATATCTAATCGTAGGTATTGTAGGAGTCGTATTAATGATACTTTGGCAGACGGAGACTATGCTAGGACTATCCTTTCTCTAATATTATCACGTGATATTGTTTCTGTCTGTATAAGAATAGAAGAAGACTAAAGATGGACTACTTATGTGAAAGATGATATGGCTAGAAAGGAGGTGACTACTGAGATGACAAGTAATAGTATTGATTAAGAAGAAATGCAGCGGGGACACAAATAAATAGGGATAAGGGCATGAGAAAATAATGATGATACTGCTTCTGTCCCTAGAAAGGTGAATACTGGTGTTGAACCAAAATCTTCTCTTCAAAATTACTGCTACTACAGGCTGCTGCTACCTACGTAATCAGTATACTCATTAATACACAAATTAATAGCAAACTTGCAACTTATATGTACAAATTTTGACCGACTGACTGATCATCTGTGACAATGACTTACACCTTATTGAGTCAAAGCTAAAATTAGAAATAATAAGCATGAATCAGAACATCTATTCACATTTCCCATAACATATGCATAAGCTGAAGACACTAACTCTTCATCAACACAACGATAAACTACCAAAACCGTTCCTAAAGCCTCAAAAACAACAACGACTACCTAAATACCGATACAAGCGGCAAAACAAACAGTTACTAATCCTTAATATGTCTCAATCTTTGCCTACATGTGTCTTATTAAAATAACGTGAAGGATTATAAATTTCAACTGCCGGTAGAGTAGAGCAGATATATTAGCCGTTTGGACACATTTTTGATATAGCAGTGAATACCTGGGATGGTTTATGATTTGTAGTGTCACGGAAAAATATTACCATGTTCGTAATTCAGCGAATTTGTTGGAGTAGCAGTAACAAGTTGAGCTGTTTGAGACGATTTATAAGGACCAAAACTAAATTAGGCTAAAGCTTGGAAGAGCTAATCCTGCTAACAAGTGTCCAAACTACCTAGTGCGTATGAAAATAGCAATATCTCCGATAGATTTGCTGTGTTATTGATAACATCAACGAACAAGTACGCAACCACATAATGATAAGATTAACTGACGCACTCAGAGAGCTTTAATGATTACTTAGGCCATCACTTCGTAAAGGTTTTGAAAGTTTCATCAAATAAAAACTTGTCAAGTCTTTACTAAGTGACAGCTTAAGTAATCATTAAATATCTCTGAGTACCGCAGATACTATCCTAAATAATAAGGTAGAAGGTCTTTAATATAAATGTTTTAGTCAACTCTACCTTTACGACACAACCCATCAAAAAAATATAAAAGGCCATAAAAACAAAAGATCATCAAAATATACTTTGTAAATCGCCAATAGCGATAGTCGACTGCGCACCGGCGCGTGAGTTTCCGCGCATTGTTCTCTGCGCCTGCGCACGTATAGATCTACGCGTTATTTGTGAAGCGACGTTACACTTTGATCTTGAAGTGGGGAACGATCATAAGACAATTGAAGTATGCATAGATGACAGAATATTATTATGGCTTTAAAAATTAGGATTAGTAAATAAATAACCGCGTTCAATAGCTGTCAGTGTCATCATCAGCCAGCCTAGCCTTTTCTCAACTAAGTTGGGGTAGGCTAATCGTCTAACCGGATGCAGCTGAATACCAGTATTTTACTGACAATTCTTAAAAGCAGTTTAGATCTACAAATCGCGATGCATTTCATCGAAAAAAGTATTTGATGCGTAACATTGAAAATTAAAATAAAATGAACATTGTTTAAGAATTATCATGGGCAAAGCAAAGACTGATTAGTGTGACAAAAACACATTTTCATGTAATAAAGAGATTTTCTTTCAAACCACCGACTAGACTACCAAGTAGCAAAATAGTTCCAAAGAGCAACTAAAAATAAAAACATCAAATAAGACCCCGACTAAAAATAGAACTTACTAGCCTAAATATTTTGACAGTTTCGCTTTTGCCGATCAAAACGAAACAAACCTCAACACGTGTTAATACATACCTAAATGAATGGAACATCACTGGAGGGAAATCGGGGATCGTTTAAAAAACCATTAAAACCCTAGTTTCACCATAAGCTACTTGAAAAGAACGCCATCGTTTAGATAAAAAAACAAAAAACTTATTGTCACCTATTCAGAAACAATCGAGCGATTTCTGCGATCACCTACTTCAATGTACTGTTGTAATCTACATATATTTTGCAATTTCTATTTTAACGTCCCGGACATAAAGAAAGTCAACCGTTTGCGCAACGGAAAATTTGTATTTGTCACAATCATTCTCTACTGCTATGCAAATGTCATCTTTATTATTTAACACAAATAGATCATTTTTTCTTATAACACTACGACAATTCTTCACACTTTACAAAATGCTTACACCGTTGAGAAAACTGACGACATTGCAGATTGAACTTTAGCTAGAGGTAATAAAATATAAGGAAATATAAATGAAGTGAACAATTAAGATGGTTTCGAAGTGGTTGGTGATAATGACGTCACGCTAGGTAACCTCTGTCGTATTAAAATGACATTACTAGACGTACGGAACAGTTATAATAATTCACGCCTTCGAGCTTCGGATATTCAGATTTATTTTGATTTGAACACCAATGAGGTCGAAGCACAAGGTAATTTGTTACAAATTATAGGTGTAATAACATTGATAGTAACATCGTTATGATTCGGGGTAATAATTTGGAATTCTGTCAAACTGTAATTGGACATAAGTAATTTCACACAGTACTATTTCAAAACACAGGACCTAATTAAACGAACGAAAACCATTTCAGAATTTTGTAAGAATAAAATTTTCATTTAGATTCATAAATTCTAATAAGTGCGAATAGTTCATCATCTCGCTAGCTTTTCCCCAACCTAGGTCAGCTTTCAAGATTGGAAACAGCTACAGGATTTACCGGAGGTAGCTAAGTACGATAATTTTACAAGAAATAACTTACCAGACTTCAACAAATGGAAAAGCAAATCAAAGCACCTCCAAAAACTACAAGATGAGTGGCATACCTAGAGGCTAACATTAATTCACGTCCATAAAGAATGCAAATTGTTTAGAATCCCAAACATGAAGTAGGTTATAAGGGCAAGCCAACAGATGAAAATATACTTCATAATGACGAGAGGCAACAATCTAAGAACAGAAACCGTGGGTATGAAAATAATGAACTAAAACAACCTAGTCCACAAGTTATCAATGCAAACCTTATCCAAATAGACACTGACTGAAACAAATCTGACGACACAAAATCTTTTGAAGTGACCATCTTAAATAACGAACCGATAATAATATAACACGTCGAAACTCATAATGTGATAAATATAGAGTATCAATGATGCGTCAACTATGTGATGCAGAATTGCGCGTGCGATTAATGAGTCGTGCCAAAACATCTGGTATATTACCATCAATATCTGTCTGTCATATGTATGCGATAAATTTACGAACGATATGCTTCGACGTTCGGAGAAGATCTTAAATTATAGATAGCTAGCTTTTGCCAGCGACTTTACCTACGTGAAAGTTGAACATTTTCCAAAGCAACGTCCAGTGTGAAAAGTATCCTATAACCTAATCAAGTACAAAAGACTAAATAACATTATATGAGCGTTAACAATGAAGGCAGACCCAAAAGTATATGGAAACACTACATACAGTTAGTAGTTCCATCATGGAACTGTTAATGGTACTAGTGACAACGAAGGTACGAAACACTTTAAAAACATTTACCCATCACCTGCCTGCTCGACTTCCAGCCTATATGAATGCAGCTGAATAGGGGATCGGACAAAAAAAAACTAATTAGTCCGTCAGATAGATTTCCAAAATATATTGGAGACGTATTTTTTCTTTTTTTATATAAACAAAAAATTAAGTCAATGCAGTGCTTCGAAAACTCGTGAACTCTTCGAAAACGTCATATGATATTTATATGATACATTTATTACCTACAAATGACGTCACAACCCCATCTTATCTTCGTCAATTTTGATTTGATAAAACAAAAAACACGTATCCAATATTTTTCGATAATCTAACTGACGGACTAATTAGAACCATTGTTTTTTGACTCAGTCCGATCCCCTATTCGAGTATTTTAACATGAAGCGACTATGCATTTGCCATCCACGTTAGTACTGGGTAATATGATAACCCTTGGCAAGACTAGTTAGAGTTTCGGGCCACTGACTACCTGTAATGGCTGTCAAAGATCTGCTTATGACAACGACTTGATTTCCGAAGCAAGAAAGAAACTCAGTATTTGATGGACGCTGATCCATGCACGGCACGCCCTAGGCAAGCGCGGCTTAACCTTGAAGGACGACACGTGCGGTTGATATTATTTAGCCACAAGCTTGACCCAAATCTGTTTGCCCATTGAGACCTCATTAATCACCACAACTTTCAAATTCGTAAACATACAAATTTGCCCATTGATATCAACATTAGTAGGATATTTGTAACTGCTATGTTTTTCCAAGTTGATTGCGACACCTGTGGTGGACATTTATCAGGGAATAGTGAAGTATTTAGTCTGGGAGATTTTGACATGGCAAAAAACGTAATGATTGAAGAGGCAAATGGACAAGGCAGATGGACAACGTATTAAACGATTTAAAAAAAGGTGCAAGTTAACTCAAAGAAGAAAGGTGACATCGTTCGCGAGATTAATGCAAAATAATATGAGAAAAAGCAAATGTGTAAGTAGCACTTGTAAAAATAAACAAACTGTTTCCTTAACGTTTCACTTCATCTCTAAAAGGATGAGTAATATGTATCCACAGAAAGCTTAACCGAATATTATGGCCAGTATTTCACATAACAAAGAGTACAATTCCAATGAAGTATTCTCCTTCTCCTATTCTATTTACTTCTGTAACTATTGGTGGACATCGACTACAATTACTTCATGCTAATATTCAAAATTTTCAACCTAAATCCCACCGTTATTCGCTCAAAATTCTTCAATACCGTTCCAATTGCAGCCCATAGCTCTTTATCTAATAATACACTGTTAAAAATCTCCCAGCAGTTCGATGATGCATCGTGGACCACTCCTATGATTTGTGGGAAGACAGGTGTTCGACGCAAATACATCGCAACCGGTTCGGTTTCGCCATCTCAATTGGCATTTTGACGTGGTACTCAAAGTTTACTAATTGCATTTATTTATAATGCAGCAAGGTTATCTGGGAGGAAAACATCGTGAAAAAACCGATCATATCATAGAACCAAGTATTCTAATTTGTTTGACATCCGCCAACTCGCACTGGATCCCCTTTCTGGTGGATTACCTGATTACTCCTATCATAGGGAAAAAAGTCTTTCCTAGCAGTAAGAACATTATTTACTGATTTTGTATGGTTATCTGGACCAGTAACTTTTTATTTGAACTAGCGAAATTACTACGGAAATTTACAAGAGGACCCACACAATATTCTTTTATAAAGCGTTTCTTATGCAACGAATTCTGGCAGGATCAACGTAAGCTTTTTGGTAGTCTATATCAACGAAATGCATTTTAGGCTTTATCTTCTTTAGATACGACTATCACTTTTAAAATCTCTTTTTGCAAAAGCCGTTTGCTTTTTCACTTTTAGTTCACCAGCAGTGTCGCCAACATTAGTTCAAATCGTATCACTGAGCTATTTATCTAATTAAGACCAATAATGTGACATTCGACATGCGGTAGTAGCCTGATATCTTCGACAAGTGTTTGTTTTGGACACACTTCAACACTTTACGCTTCAGCGTCGAGCAAAAGGTTGAATAAATCTTAATAGATGTCGAAATGTATTCTGGGATCTGATTTGTTTTTATCGTATGGCGTCTGGCTACTTCCTCGCCTGGGAATGTGTTTCCTGAAAGCTCTCATTAGGGATTATTTAGATCACGAGTTACTTCAATACAAGCGCGTTGTATCTCCGACAGCAGGCCATCATCAGATGAAATAGTGATCAAACATGAACCTACGCGTATGTAGAACAGTATCTCATTTTTGGTGGCTTAAACATATTTACGTAGACTGTATTTAGCTTGGCACCACCTTGTCTATTACGATACCAATACGAATTGAGATCTTGAGTATAAAAAAAACACAGAATCCCCTTCAAAATGACACATACATAGGATTTACTTCTATAATTATTGTTAGTTAAAATTGTAAAAAATGCTCTTGTTAATCAAGGTAATAGGGCAGTTAACTAAAAAAATTAATTAGTCCGTCAGATACATTTCCAAAAAATAATATTGGACACGCTTTTTTTCTTTTTTCACGTAAGCAAACAATAAAGACGATACAGTGCTTTGAAAACTCTTGTGACGTCATATTCTAAGACATTAGTATGAATTTTTTTTGCGGTTAGTGACGTCACAAACCCCCACTCAAATCTTTGACGCGTTTTAACTTCGTCAATTTTAATTGATTTGATAAAAAAAAATACGTATCCAAAATTTTTCGATAATCTAACAGACGGACTAATTAGAATCATATTATTTTAAGTCAGTAAACATCCCTATTATTTGTTTCTGAACGGCAAACCAAGTCCACCTGACCCACTTCCTAAAAAGTTATCACCACTGCCTATGCCTATGGCTATATGCTTTTCAAACGTCAGAGGAATCGTGAAAACAAAACATCAAAACTATCCCAAACACAGACCTAAGACCAGACCAGACCAGACCAGACCAGACCAGACCAGACCAGACCTATCTTTCCCGAACATACAAAGTTCAAAATTGCATATTTATTATTTATTTAAACTTTATGCACAATTTATTGTGATAGGTACATACTCGTAGGCGGCATATCATCATTTCATGATTGATTTGGGGTGGGTGCACCATGTCTTCTTCTACACTAATATTATAAAGAGGAAAGATTTGTTTGTTTGTAACGAATAGGCTCCGAAACTACTGGACCGATTTGAAAAATTCTTTAATCGTTGGAAAGCTACACTATCCCCAGGTGATATAGGCTACTTTTATCCATGTATTCCCACGGGAAAGGGAATTACGCGCGTGAAACCGCGAACGTCCGCTAGGCTTAAATACTTCTCTATTATTGGTCATCTTATAATACACGTCCTTTTTCGCCATAATCATCCTTCACACAAACATTCATCCTTACTTTGTATATTGTTACATTCCGATTTTCACATCAATGCCTAGTAATATTACCGATACCTTCCAAACTGCAACCGATGTCAATCCTTAGATCTAAACACACCATAAAATAGTTGTAAAACAAACTAAAAGCTCAAAGTTTGAGCACCGCACTGCAATAAGTTGGGTCCGTCGATAAATCTATGAAAATGAACGTGCTCCTAATGTCACTGGAATGCTTTCATGATCTGACCGAACCAGGGACGGACTGTGTGCTGTATTATTTTTATATTTATGCATGCTCTAACAACCTGTACTTGATTACGATCACTATCTCACATAGGCAGGCTTTTATCTCAGCAGTGGGAACGTCATAGGCTGATTCCATTGTATACTCTACTCAAACACTGCTATGGAGTGAGACAACTTTACGCATATCGTTTTATTAACTAGCCGGCTCTGTTCCACTTCAGGGCAAAAGCCTCCCTCCACTCTTTCCACTTCTCTCGAACCCGCGCGTACTCCTTCCAGTTTTGACGGAACCGATCTTGTTCATCCCGCCATCTCCTTCGTGGCCTACCACGACCCCGTCTCACTGTGTCAGGGCACCAATTTCCTGCTATTTTGGCCCACAGTTTGTCCGACATGCAGCAGACATGTCCTGCCCAGTCCCATTTGAGTTGAGCAGCCTTTTGGGCATAATACGTTTTTTTTTATCGGCGTTACATACACACATTCTTCCAAAAAATAAAACTTACATAATTATACTTTATAAAATATTATTTTTATTGATAACTCTTGGTTCCGTCTGTATCCCCCTACCTACTAATGATCCCCTTACACCTTCATCATCGTCAGTTCAGTCAAAAGACGTCCAGTGCTAGACAAAGGCCTAGGTGTCGCCACATTGACCGGTTCCATACGTCTCGTATCCAGTCTCGTCTCCATACCCCTACCCCTTATCGAAATTATAATACAGCTTATATTTTTTGTTAATTATTGCCCCATACTAGCTGTGGGTAGTAGTGGGTATGTTTACAAACATAAAACTCACACCCAATATAGTTGTTTTGCGCTTCCCAAAAAATTGCCAAAACTCATGAAAAAATATTTACAAGTCGAATTCACCCGAATCCGTTCACCCAGTCATAACTAACGCCTGACGGCATAAGATCGAAGTGCAAGTATCTAAATATACCAGCGACCAACAGCCATCAATTTGAGAGGAATTAATCGCCCAGCAGACATTGTCGCGGGAATGTGAACATTTGGCAAATTGGCAGTTTTACAGCCAACGTTATTGATTTTAGTTGCTACTGTTTTTTCAGCTGATGGAACGTTGTTTTTCGTTAAAATTGCTAAAGTTGATCTACATGCGATAGTGATGAATGCTGAAATAATCATTGCTTTAGATTAGCTTTAGTTGCAACTTGCAACCAAGCTTGAGCTTGCAACAACGTTGAAGCTATAAGAGAAACGATGGTTCGATTGTCTGAAGGTTGATATTGATGAAAAGGAGGTAACTGCTGAGGTGAGGAAAGACTAGGCGGAGGTGTATCTATAGTATAGTTGCAATTAACGTGGACACCTGCTGGTGCCAAACTACGTAGATAATAAGGATGTAAAATCGATACGTCAACAAGAAGATCTTTAGAACGTATGAGTACACCTACTTTTTGATAGTTATGTTCATGCCATCAATCAGGAGCAAAATCAGATTGCGTACTTCTACTGAGAATAGAAGAGTTCTCCAGGGAATTGCAACCAAGACTTCGCACTCAGCAGTAGCCAGAAGGCCACCGAGGTGAAGAATCTTAGATATCAAATCAAATCAAATCAAATCAAAAGTCATTTATTCAAATTAGGCTGATAATCAGCACTTTTCGAACGTCAAAATTTACTTTACTCTACTTATTTACAAGAGACAGTCCCCCAAAACGCCCACCCTTCGGCACTTCCTAGTGTTTAGCTGGAAAGAAGAAGTGACGGAACAAACTCCCCAGCAACACATTCTGTCTGTTATGTTGGTTAGAAGAACCAGACTCGATACAATAGTAAGGTGTACGTTCATTTTAGAGTTACTACAGACACAAATCAATAATAAAAAATTATATAATTATAAACAATGTAAAAATAAAAAAGTACATAACATATCAATTAACAAATTTTTGTAATGAAGGTAAGGCACAAATGTTGATATCAGTGCTGTAACTATTCGTACCAAAGGGCGTCTGGATGATTAAAAACCACTGTAAAAGAGAGAATTTAATGGAAGAGAAAAAAATATATAGGTATATATATTGGATTCCCTAAGTCCATCACCCAGTTAATAACTAACCCGACCGACTGCCATAAGATCGAAGTGCACTGGCTAAATATAGCGACATTGCAGACGCACGCATCAATGTGCGACAAATTAATCGCAAGTGCGGACGCTACTTTGTAGACCAAATAATTTTGATAATTTGATGCGATTTCCGCGTAACTGGAGTTATTAGAGCATGGGTATTTGTGATTGAGCATGAGAGCATTGTTTCTTTTGTATTAACAGTGTTATTAAGTAATCTGAGTCCACAGTGTAAACCACTATTATTAAACTAGTTCGCAGCGATCAATTGCTCAGCCAAACTGAACTTGTATTCAATGGCTGAGCGAATGACCGCTGCGTTACTTGTCATGGGTTTGATCCGCGCAGAACTAAGATTTGTATGGCATACAGTTATAGTTCCAGTTTTGGGTGTCTGTGTATGTAACTTTAAATCTTCGAAAACGCTCCCACCATACGAAAGAATTTCGTCGATATTAAAAAAAAATAATAATATACCTATCAGTTATCAAGACAAAAAACTGAGGTTCTCAACGATAATGATCATAAATATCTACTAAAAACTTGTGTCAATCGTGTTGAAAGTCACTGTTGAAACCAAAATAAAAAAAACGTGCTCTGGTGATTCAAAATCGACCCCAGAAACCCCCAAGCAAACAGGAACACCCTTAAAAACTACACTGAATCTATTTACCCGTAGTTGTCACTATTTACTTCTCGCAGTACATAACGCTACACCCCCTCCCCCCACTAAGACTTACCTATACACCCCCCTCTAGGCTACGTTAAAATGCAATCTTCTTAATGGAATTTCAATTTTCGCTGGGAAGTTAACTAAAAATCCAACCGGTTGCAATATTGCCGCCTAGCGAAGATGTCCGCCATTTTGTGCGAAGCGTGTCTGTTTGTCTGTCTGTATGTCTGTTACTTAGGTTATTAATGTAAGGGGAGATTGTAGTTTTTTCCAAGTGGACTTTGAGAAGAAAATCTAGAGATAGAGGTTTGGTAGTGTTTTAAAAGTAACTGTCTACCAGGCTTATCAAGAGGTGTCGTATCGTTACTAAGTGGCCCAGTATTAACTGGGGTGGGGAGGTCAGATACACAGTCGCTCTATGTAAAATACTGATATTCTGTTGCAACCTCAACATATCTAGAAAAAGGCTAGGTAGATAATGTTAGTGTTTAATCTAGAACTGACAAAGGTTTACTCCCATTTCCGATGGCTACAAGACACCTGATGGATGTACAATTGGACAGCAGCTTCTCCATAGACAGCCGGTATTGTACCAGCCTTGGAGACCAACGTGAAATGCTTTCTATAATCTTTTAGTGTGGCAATCATGTACAGTCACCTGCAAAAATGCATGGACAATTCAGAACTAAAATCGTGTGAAGCGAGAAATGACGCCACCTAACGTAAACTAGTTATCGACTATAAACGCTCACAGGAAAATACACATTAAGGTATCCATGCAATTTTGCAGGTGACTGTCCATACATTCTTCTATGGGGGATAACTTTCTCAAGGGGTTACTATAGGTACCTTGTTGCCATTGGTAGGAAAAGTAACTAGTAAAATAGATCATCTGAATATTACCTGCTGATTTTATGTATTGCAAGCTTACTACTAAGAAGCAATTACCTAAAAAGCTTCAAAACTTACCTAATTCCAATTTCTTTATCCAATTTCGTAATAAATCAAAGACCAAACAATCCAACACCCGAGCTCTCAACCATACCTACAGCATAGTTCCCTGTTCCTTACTATCACAAAACAAAATAAAACTAAAAATCCTCAAGAAAAACGAGTTATTTGATTCAATAAGCAAAGTTGGGAGCGAGACACTAGTATTTAATATCAAGAACGGAGCTCCGAGGAAAAAGAAAAATCTATACAGGGTGGCAAACTGGCAACCCCCCGATCTTTACGTCTTGGAGACGTTTTCCAACTGCAACCTTTATAGACACGGTGCACGTGACCTTGTGTTTATTTGTGTGCTGTGTTGACACAGCAAGACACTGTGTTTATGGTTATAGATTCATTAGTTTTAAAAACTGTTGGTGTTTGTTTAATTATGAGTTTCCAAGGGGTTTTTTTTTAATGTGAGGTTGTCTTTTTATACAGAACAAAATTAATTAAATAAGTAGCTTGCTATTATTATTTATACTTTCAACACAATACTTTAACGTTTCCCACGTAAATACTCACGTTTTAGTTTCCCATTAAACAAGTATTCTACTTCCGTCATGCTTCTACATTTAAAATATGACAATCAAACTAAAAAACATACATACTTCAATATAATAGTCTCGAAAACCTAAAACAACGATTCAATATACCTAATAACATAAGCAAAACGGTGTAAGCAACACAATAGACAATAACAAACCACTACGCATACACTTCTTCACAAAAAATAGTCCTAAAAATGCACCTGAAATACACGACAAGCGTTCACGAAGTACATACGCAAGCAATACCAATCAGACGCTTCAGCGCCCATTTATGTCCGTAACGCTCACTCCCATTTACGAGAGAAAAAACCTCGGAAAATCTACGTGACGTAACATACAACCGATAGCCAATGGCGTATCGAACCTTCGGCGATTAACGGCCACCGCAACCAGACCTACCCACCCTCCCTTTCACGTTCAAAAATCGAAGCCACGAGCGGTCACACGAAGTGGGAACGAAGCTCAAGCGAAAATAGTCGGAGACTATCGAGAACGAACGACGCCTCGTGATTGGTTGATCGGTTCTGCGCGATTGGGCACAACGGCGCACACTCGAACCGATATCTCGTATTTACCACGTTCGACGTTTGTTTGCATGTGTGAGTGTATGAAGTCGCCTTCGATAGGTATGTATCAATGTGTTGGTGTAGGTATCGATTTGATTTGTGACGCCTGCCCGCCGATCGGTCAATCGCAGTGCGTCGCTGTCGATTTAAATTTGGAACGTGATATTTAAATTTGGTATGCATTCGTTGACCGTTAGCGTGACGTAACGCTGTCTGATTGGATAAGAGCTAGTAATAGATAGTGTCGTAATTAAACTATCGTTTTGAATTGTGTCATCCTCTATGTATTGTGGGTTTCAATTAGAAGCTAGAGGAAAGAAATTGCATGTTTAAAGGTATAATTATGTAAAAAAAACATATTAAAGTGTAGGTACTAGATCAAACGAAATGTTAGAATAATAATGATATCTTTTAGTAACTAGGCACAGTCTTTTTATTTGCTGATTGTTTAAGCGACTCCTTATACACAATTCAACGCACACACCTTTCCTACAACATATACAGCAAAAACAAAAAAAAAACGCCACGAACCCTTAATTAAAAGGCAACAAAATAAGTCCATAATTCACTACTAGGTATAGCGAATCTTCACAAATGTCAGTCAGTGCAAAAAAACCGGGCTCGTTTCGACAAATTAAAAAACACGTTCCACTCCATTTCTGGATACAAAAAAAAAAGTTCCACAAATAAAAAATGGCTGAACATCCTCATCAACTGGGGCTATTAATAGGGAAAAAGTGCGCAATCCGGGGCTTTACTGTTCACTACCTACTAATATTTAACGAACTTCTAGATAAAGCAAATATATATGCTTTCCCGTGTACTTATTTAAAATGGAAAAATATTTTTCCTGCGTCCCGTCGTCGCTTCCGTTGCAGATAGCCGTAACTGCATTATGTTTGATGTTTTTCTTTTTTATAATGCGGGTGGCTAAAGATAGATAGCCTTTATTTTTCTAGCTTATGCAGGCCGATAGGAAAGATGGGCTGAGTTATGTGGTGAGCTTAATTGGATTATCTGGTGCAAGTGGTTCGAGTCGAGGTTTTTATGCTTCGTGTGTGTCTTGTTCTCGAGAGTTTCCTCAAACAATTTTACGATTGCAGTTGTGACCTTGGGATATGCGGATTTTCTTGACATTTTGGTTACGGAAAGAGAAGAAAGTCATCATAATCTGCCTAGCGTTTTCCCAGCTATGTTGGGGTCGGCTTCCAGTCCAACCGAATGCAGCTGAATACCAGTATTTTACTTGGAGCGACTGCCTATCTGACCTCTACAACCGAATCAGTATTGGGCAATATGATGTTGCTTGATAAGACCGGTAACAGAAGAATGTAACAGAAATAAATCAAATAAAATTACCTAATGACCCTTAAACGTCTTCAAACGTATTCATACTCTACTTATTAAAGCGCAACTGATGAAAATCCAAACCATATGTAACCCAAAAAACAGTACACACCATTTTTTTTCTTTTTGGGGGATGGGAAATCATCAAATAACCCCTCCCGCTGTTGGGCAGAGCGAAAGGGAGTGTCAGATTTCTACTGACTAAAAACTTTCTTTGTTCCTTCTTAGCCCTTTGTGTCGGGGCCGTTGTATCTCTTTCAAACAATCCGCAGCCCTGACGGAATCATCATCACACCATCAAATTTGGTTAAAAAAAACTCTCTCACGACTCGCCAATCCTCCCCAAAAACATAGCAAATGATCACTGAAATATTCCTGAAGCCTGTGATATATAAAATTGTCAGTAGCGCCCACTCCAGAGCAGTGGAATTACTACAAAATCGAGTATCGCAGCGAGATATCCGCCATTCGGCCGACGGAGGCGTCGCACGTTCGTTCACATTGAGACACACTGAGAGGGAATATTATATGACATGCCTGGCCATGACTGGCCTGTTGGCCTAGTGGTTAGTGACCCTAACTGCTATGCCGGAGGTCGTGGGTTCGATTCCCACCCAGGACAAATGTTTGTGTGATGAGCACGATCATTTGTTCTGTGTCTGGGTGTAATTTATCTATAATATGTATGTATTTAGAAATATATAAGTATGTTTATCAGTTGTCTAGTACCCATAACACAAGCTCTGCTTAGCTTGGGACTAGATGGCGTTGTGTGATAGTTGTGGAATATTATTATTATATTATTATTATTATAGGTACTATTATTGTTTAGAAAATGACACCTGATGTTCAAAAGAAGGATACGTTAAGTAAATCGTTGAATACCTATAAGGACTCCAGGAGTGGCAAATCTTCTTCTTATCGTGTGTGCTGTATGAACCGACCCTATACACCCTAGTGTCAGAGTTTCTAAATCGCCTCAAGGGCCTCAGAGATCCCGTCGAGGCTGCGGGTTGTACACTAGTCACCGCGGCCTCGAGATATAGGGCTAAGAAGGAACATGGATGGTATGGGTGGTTTTTAGTCAGTAAAAGTCTGACACTCCCTTTCGCTCTGCCCAAGAGCGGGAGGGGTTATATAATGATTTCCCAACCCCAAAAAAAAAAATATGGGCCTCAGACATGGAATGACGACCCCGCCATTTTGCGGCGGAAACCACCGGCTTATACGTGCCTTTTGAAGCACAAAATCATCTTTTTATCGGCCAATCAGGTGATTCAACCCTGCAATGTCCTAGCCAAACTGGAACCAACTTTTAAAAAGTATGCTTCCCGTGAAAATCGAACAACACAAGTCTTCAATTCTATGGTCCCAGAACATGCTGGTTTCCTTAAGATGTTTAACCTTCACTGTTTTGAGTGCAGTGCTAGTAAAATAAATTACACATAGGTACTTAGTAAATATTCAAATAAAAAGTTTTGCTCCATGTGTACAATAAGTTTATCATATACGGCACATAGTCGGTGGCAGTGCGCTCGGAATATGCTCGATATAGAGCACGTCGCCTCCACTCGATCCCGGTGAAACATTGCTCTAGTTAGTGATGTGGTTTATGACGATATATCGATAAATAACATTTTCATAGCTTAATGCATATGACAGTGCGCTCACAATATGCTCGATATGGAACACGTTATCTCCACTTGAAATTGCTCTAGTCAGTGATGTGATGTACTGCGAAAAATCGACAAAAAAGACTGTCAATACGGTATAATGTGGGTGTATGAGTTTTACGAACCTTGGTAATAAAGCACTAAATAACTTGACATAAAGGAACAGGAGTTATCATCACAGGCATCTTTAGAATTATATCAAATGGCTACAGGACTGATATTATTATTTTAATCATGTTATGTTAATCAAATGAAAATATTATACTCATAACGAAACTTGAAAAGTTAATCCTATTGGGCACCAACACTACCTATGAGAAACAACTCAATGATAGGTTACCCAAACGTAATTAAATTAATCAAAAAAAAAGAAAAAGTAGTGTCTAACTATCGATATCACCTTCACCCAACCCTAACAGCACTTCCGATATAATATTTCATATTTAATAGTGATGCACCACGAAAAATCCTTCGCAGATGACTCTCAGCTTATATTTTACATAAATTGGATATTATTGCGCTCATATTGAATTCACAGACGCATATTATATTTTGTAAAACTATTTCTTGGGTATCTGTGTATGATTGAAGTGGTTTGAAGAGGTATCTTACAAAAAAAGTATCCTTTGAATCAAGTGTATTATTGCTCATGAAGTTTTTAGATCAATTTAGAAAAATAAGGCAGTCTGTATCTACCATCGCTGAAAGTGTGGCTTTCAATCATCATTATCACCATATACCTGCCCCTGCTGTTTGGGGTTGGCGCGACACGTTTTCTTCCTTTAATACTCCTCTGTTACAAGTTTTTTTTTTTGATGGTGGGACATCATCAAATGACTCCTCCCGCTCTGGGCAGAGCGGTAAGGAGTGTCAGACTTCTACTGACTAAAATTAACCCATGTTCCTTCTTAGCTCTTTGTGTCCGAGGTCGTGGTACCTCTTTCGAACAACTCGTAGTCCCGGACAGGACAACCCGCAGCCCCGGACTTCACGGCATCAATTACTCCTTCTGCTTACATATAATTCCTCACACAATCCATCCATCTTTTATTTGGCCTTCCTCTTCCATCCATGACTTTTACATGTCCGATGTCATGTAGTTGTGAGTTTCAGTAAACTCTTCCAAAAATCTTTCCGAAAACGGTTCGGTTTTTTTTTGACATAACATAACAGCACGACTGTAATCCCCAAACGGTTAGGCAGAGGTGTACCTAATGTTATACCACATTCTGTCAGTTAGGTTTAAGTTATAAGGAGCGCGATCCTATTGCCATCAATCGGCACCAAATCCAGATTCCGTGGCTGCTTCTGAAAAAATCCTACCAGGAAAGCCCAATAACACTTTGTCTATCCCCCGAATCGAACCGGGAAGTTGAAGTTGAAAGTTGTGTCATGCTCCTGAACGGGTGCTGGTAGTTGTGACTAGTCACCTCTTAGCTGCCACGGCTTGTTTGAAAACTCCCCCCTATCCGTGAACTTCAAAACTATGTTCCAGCTTAATACTAAATAAAATAGGTAAGTATTTCGAAAATTTTCAATATTCCCCCAAGGTGAACTAACTGCAAGTTATGTTCGCGTTGTTTTTAAATAAAATCAAAGTGTACGTTGGCTGCAAGTTCCCGGCTTATTCTTTATGAACTTCATAAAAATGGTCGTATTTACTGAAAAGAACAGAGCCCCTACTCTGTGCACACTCGTTTTGAAACCTGTTATAACCAAAGAACAAAACGGTGAAGGTATCGTGAGAATCATCATCGTGAGAAAACCGCCATATCCTAAAACTATTATATCGAAGTCAAGTGACGTACGCCAACACGCACATGGCACTTTTATTTTTCTGGGGGTGGGAAATCACCAAATAACCCCTCCCGCTCTTGGGCAGAGCAAAAGGGAGCGTCAGACTTCTACTGACTAAAAACCACCCATGTTCCTTCTTAGCCCTATATGTCAAGGCTGCTGTATCTCTTACAACATCCCGCAGCCCCGACGGGCACGCACTTGGCCCTTGTGAGGGATTACAGCACATTCACAGTGAATAGGCTCATATCCCAGCAGTGGGAATATTATTTAAATACTATGCTTGATTTTCTTATAACTAATAAGATCAGTAAAAACGTCTACCGATGATTGAAGTTGACAGATCTGAACTGAGATGAAACTATGACTTGGAGCATCAATATTTCCTTGGTGCTTATAAAGTAGGTGTATCGAACTTCCCTCTGCTTAAACCCTGTGATTATGTTATGTTATTGAAACTCAATGTCTACGTTTAATTACCTGGCCAAGGTGATAACTTTGTGAGTGAAACGATAGTGACTATATCCAAAGAAATATTAAAAAAAAACAAATGATTATTTAAACTACTGTATTGGATCAATAATATTTACTACTGAAAAACAAGTTAAAACATATATGGAATATGAAAATCGCCAATTAAAATAGGTAATACCTTGCTACGAAATGATTTCAGCGAGTTTGTTTTTCTTCAACTCAGCTATACAAAAAACACCTTTTGTCGTATACACATAAAAAACAACAAATTAATAGTAGTGAAAATACTTAACTCCTTTCCCTGGACGTTATCCTTCCCAAACATCACTTCCACTCTATAACTAGGTACTATTAAGGCTCTATGGCAACCTTGTCTCCCTTTCTGCACATCATGTACGCGTGTCGAAATAACTGGCTGGATAATATACACTACTCTATTCTGACCATGACATGAAAGTATATTCGTGGTCACATAGAATCAAGTTTTGTGAATATATTGTTATGTAAGCATTTACTGAGCATGCAAAATATAAACAAACAGGGTTGCATTATGTTTATTGAAATATTGGTGGAAAGTAAACCCTGACCCTGAAAATGTGAGGATAATAAAGTAATTCATATCCCACCAAAAACAAAACTTGTAAAAAAAGCCAAGCCGCGCAACAAAAAGTAGTGAGATCCATGTAATACCAAGTCAGTAAATATATTTAAACCCTACTTAAAAACCTATGTTTTAAATAAAAGATTGACTTGGCCATCGCATCGCATTCGCCAATGTTAAACAGGCCATTGTAATAGCTAATCGACATCGCATTGGCCAATGGGAAGTCAAGAGCGGGAGGGGTTATTCGATGATTTTCCACCCGCCAAAAAAAAAAGGAGGTCAAAAATGGCCTGAACTGGTTCGAGAAAAGGATGGTACGGCCGTGCCGCTTTATTGCTCGACTTGGCGGGGGCACTGCCGTGCCCCCAGATACTCTACATGATCTAGTGAAGGTTGCGGGAATCCTAGTGATACAAGACGTACGGGACCGTCTAAATAATGTGGCGACGTGTCCAACAGTAGGTGTCTTTCCACTGAATTGATGATGATGATTATAATGAAATACTCTACAACAATACACCCGTTTACACTTAAAAGGTAACCCAGTTGTGCACCCACTAGACATCCTCTTTTCGCCATTTATGCGTGTACCAAAGTCTCAAGCAGTAGATGTGAACCTATAGTCAACCAACGGGCTTGAATCTTAACTCCAAACTGCTACTGAGAAATTTTTAATGGCTAACCCAATGACATTATCAGGTCAGCGAACTGATCAAAAGACGATATTCCCAGTTTAATTTTAGTCCAGAGAGACAAAAGAAAACTCATTTAAAAAAACATAATATTTAAATTGTAGACCTATGACCCCATAAAAGATCACATCTTTTCTCTAATAAACTAACACCATTCTTCCTACAATAAACCTAAAACTCCTGCTCACCCAAAATTCAAAACTTAGAAACTTCTTCAAAGGTAAGCAAGCAACACCCTTTGATACCCCACCGCGTTCAGAACGTTGCATTTTAACCAGTTTAAAATACTTTATGCATAGACATTACGCCAAGCTTTCTGTACAGGAGAAATTCATTCGATGCTCTAAAATACTGGTGGGGTGGATAAGGAAGTATAGTAGCGGTTCAGTTTTATGAGCTTAGAGAAACTAGGTTGGTAGTGATCAGTATATGTGAAAAGGTCTTGGTCATGAGGCACACGAAAATAGCTCTCGATGGCGGAGAAAATAAATGAAAGTGTGTTTTTTTATTGTTTAGGATCCGGAACCACTACCTGTTGGCCATACAAATATTTCTTCCTACCGGGAAGCAGCAGTCCACTGTTCGGCCACTGACAAGTTGTATAAAGCATGTACGGTACACGCAAAAAGATACAAGTGACGAACGCATGTCGCTTAACAACAGTTGTATCTGCCAAGGCAGTGTACGAGGTTTTAAGGTGAATAGATTGTTCCTAGAAGAACAACCGTCTCTTCCACTGTCAGAATCTTTTAGACAGTTATTGTAATACTAATAATAGCAAGCACCACTGAAAGATCAATAACCTATGGCTGATTTAATACGTTAGATGGATCTCGAAAAGATTTTTAAACATTTTTTTTTGAAATAGTTAGCGAAAAAAAACCTTATCCAGTATTTCATAGTTTCGCGGATGTAAAATACCACCCAGCGGCAGCCAATAGCGGCGGCCAATTTGAATATAGAACGCCCGCTCGGAATTTATAACGGACACACGAAACTTAAATGTTCGGCAACAGTATTGTGTAGTTTGCTACTGGTTGTTTGAGCAGTTGCTTTTGCGTTTGACCTGACAACATTCTAAAGGTGAAGTATTTGTCAACTATTCTGGGGTTTATTCTGAAAAAGAATGGAGGCTTTGTTCAATTTTAAAATGGTGTATAATTTAAGCAAGCTTGTATTAAAGTTAGTTTTAGGTTGGATTCTGAAATATACAGCAGGCCATAGATGAGTGGTAGCAAAAGCAGCAGGGATATTGCGTATCTTTTGAAATGTCAGTGGCTATCATAGTGTCCATCAATTAACTGTCAAATGGTTCCATTTTGTACTAAACCATAACCGATTTGACAGTTAATCGAAAGACACTATGATAGCCACTGACATTTAAAAAGATACGCAATAGCCCTGCTGGCATGCGTATGCTGGTCTCTTTCTTTTGTAACTCCGTACTACGCTTGGCTAGCTGACGTTCAATCAATGAAGACAACCGCGTCGTGGCGTCGACTCTTCTCTCCATCATCATCATCATCATCACAGCTTGAATTCACCCATTGTTGGGTATAGGCCTCTCTTTTCTTGCGACAGTCTTCACGGTTTTGTGCCAGCCTCATCCAGGTTCCTGTCAATGGCAACTATGTCATATGCCCATCTAGTTTGTCCTGTTCAGGAATTAGATAACTAAGATTATTCGCGAACACACATAAGCGAAAAATGTTTATTAATTTTAAAAAAAAAACATTTAATGAAAAGTTCTCGGCCAAACAATGGTACATTTTTATGGGACCAAATGGCAACTATTCCGCATCAAATTAAAAAAGAATCACGTAAATCGGATCATAAATCTCAGCGTAATCGGTGTACATACATAAAAAACCGATCGAATTGAGAACCTTTTCCTTTTGGGAAGTAGGTTAAAAACAAACAAAGCTCACTACTAAGTTCAATTCGTTCTGCTGTGCACGCATGCACAGCAGTCGCGCTTATCCTGGGTACGATTACCAGATCAGGCGAAGTGTTATTGAGTTTTTCCATCAGCAATACTGAGTAGCAGTCTGGAGTTTGGATTGGAGATGCCCAATGCTGGCTATAGGTTCGCTCCCTATTACAAGAGACTTGCTTGTGCCAGCGGCTTCGTCCGCTACAACACAAAAAATATCCCAGAGGAAGATATAATCGGGATAAAAACTATTGTATGTGTTAATCCAGGTTGTAAACTATCTGAGTACCAAATTTTATCAGAATCCGTTCAGTAGTTTTTTCGTGAAAGAGTAACAAACATCCATCCATACATACATACTTACAAACTTTCGCGTTTATAAGTTGTCAGTTATGTCAGTTACAAATAATCTCGTATTAATTGCAGCTTAACAATTCCAAACAGTCGCAAATTACACAATACGTTAAAATTTTCGTTCGAATTTTTAAGAGCAATATTCGTATTCGTGCAGAATCCAAAGAGTAACATCTGTAGTTCGAGAGCAACGGAGCGAGCGGTACAGCTTCCTTACCGAAGAATATGTTATAGAAAATATGATTCTGTTTGAAAATATCGCTGTGTTTTTGTTTACTTTTGAGGAATTTTTGAATTTAGGTTATGAAGCTTGTTTAGCGTTTCGATTTGATTTATTGTTATCGGTCTTAAAAAGATTGGAAGGTCGTCAAATTATTTTTTTTTATAACCATTTAAATTGCAATGCCCTAACATGCAACTAAGTTCTAGGAGCCGACCTATTGTCAAAATCTTCATAATTCACTTAGTTCATAGTAAATAATTTGAATTCAATACCCTCGGCAGCACAGCACGCTATCAATGGTCACGGATTGGTTCACAATAAACAACCTTGTTCTTAATGCCAAGAAAACTAAAATAGTTAAGTTCGCTTTACCCAATGTTAGAAATCTAGGTCCCAATATTATCCTCGCCAATCAGGAGCTGGAAACTGCCGACTCTGCTGTATTTCTGGGCATAACAGTAGATGCAAAATTACAATGGGGTTTACATATATCAAGCCTAGCGGAAAGGCTAAGTTCAGCCGCATACGCCGTCAGAAAAGTAAGACAATTCACTGACGTTGATACAGCACGGTTAGTCTACTTCAGTTATTTTCACAGCGTTATGTCATACGGTATTCTGCTGTGGGGCAATGCTGCTGATATTCAAAATATATTTGTTCTGCAGAAGCGAGCGGTTCGTGCAATTTATCAGCTGGGTGCCCGAGTTTCTCTTAGAGATTTTTTTAAGGAGATTGGTATCCTCACTGTTGCTTCTCAGTTCATCTTTGACAACATTTTATATATTAAACAAAATATCCACCTGTACACTAAAAACAGTGATATTCACAACTTTAACACTAGAAATGAGCATAAACTACGCGCTCCTTTTCACCGGCTTCACAAAATTCATAATTCATTCGTCGGGCTTGGTATAACATTTTATAACAAACTGCCATCTTCTTTTCTAGACTTGCCATTTAATGCGTTTAAAGCCAAAGTAAAATCTAATCTTTGTTTAAAAGCGTACTATTCCATTAACGACTACTTAAATATGGTTAACTTCTCATGTACAAATGAATTCTATTACCTACAAAATCTAGAACGTAGAAATTTGGAAAAGAGAAAACCACTAATTCGATCCTTTTTCTGAATTTGGAATAGTGCCCAAAGTGTTCCAATAAATGGCTCTAACGATGTCCCTTATCGCCGCTCGTAAAAGGGAGTGGGTATAAGTCCATTATCGTTCTGTCTAAATATCTTCATTGCAGACTAATCAGCATTATGAAATGTATCTACCCCTGCACTGGGTGTAGGAGTAGCGAAAAGAGTACTCTTTAAGTATAATCGTAGAAAATAATTAAACGGAATGATTGGTTACTTTATAATAAAATTTTGCACTATGACCACACCTGGTTGGACGAAGTTCTGTTTTTCCACAGGGCATAAGATATCATCTACCAGACATATTGTGATGCCCTACACCAAAGCCAATTGCTTTCGATGCGTTTCGTAAGTATACAACGACTTTGGCAAGGAAATTGGCATAAGCATTACGATCGTCATCACTGAAAGAATCTCGATTTGCCCAGGAGTTGAACATCTACCGTAACCTTGGATGGACAAACCTCATCATAAATATTATCATTACTTTTACTGCCTATTTTCCCAAAAAAACATGTTATAATTTTATCTAAACCCTTAAAATACCCTACCTCCATACCTTAATTATCGACACAACCCAAATTGCAGAATTTAACCCTAAAATTAATAAGTAACCCGCTACAGAAACGCTAAAACTAATAATGCAACAGCGGACCAGATTGCACCAATACATTGCACCTGCCCGTGGAGCACTGGGCTCTTGTCACCCCGGGGGTGAACACCCCCCAACCTCCCCAGAAGGGGGGAGGGAGATCTCTGTACGTGTGAAACCGGTTTTTTTATACGTATTTTATTATATTGAACTGTGGAAACCGTGGGAGGTATTGAGAATTTTATGTGGTTGTAGTTTCTTGGGGTGTAAGATGGAATTTATGTTTAGCATTGGGTGGTTAGAGGTTGTGGGCCAAGGTTTTTCTGGCGGTAAGACTAATACCCTTTGTTTTCATCAACATCTGCTTAGCCATTTCCTAACTATGTGGGGGTCTTACTGGACTGACATCTACAGCAGTAACTCGGTAGCAAGATCCACCTTGAGTAGGCCATTGATCTTCATCATGTTGAAACAGTAGGTAGGTTTTCAAGGCTGTAGGGGCTACATTCCAAAGTAAACCTGGACGTATAGATGAAACACGGAGACTGATCCGATGAACAAGTTTACCGAGTATGAAGGAAATATAGAATTTTACACCTCAAATTCTCCTGCTAAAACACTAAATATCACGTATTAGGAGTCCTTCAAGATCAATTGAAACCTCTCTTAATGAAGTTATATCATAATCAGAAGATGCAGAACCTATGTCTTCTAATGTTGACAAAGTTGTCAAAAAAGCATGATGACATCATCGTCATTTTATTCTGCTATCTTGTCTTAAAACCTAAATACAAGAAAACGTCGGTTAATAACCCTCCTTTTGGGCTTCGCCGCAGTCGGGTAAAAAGACCATAGCTATAACACAGACATGTCTGAAGACATAGCTATCGTGATAGCTGACAAAAAAACACTGATGTCTATCCTAGGTACCAAATCACATGGGAAAATTGTTGATAGCATCCTTTTCTATTATTCCAATTTTTTGGGGGTATTCTCATTTCATGTCGTGGGTTCGAACTTAGGACTACTTATCACTTTATGTGATTTATTTCATCACCACTGCTCTGAAAACGGTGAAGGAAAACATCGTGAGGAAACCGGCACATCTTCGAAACAAAAATTCGAAGATATGTGACATCTAACAACCCGCACTAGGCCCGCGTGGTGGATTATAGCCCATCCCTCTCCTAGAGATCCTCCTCTCTGCAGTGGGAACAATATAGGCTGATGATGATAATGATTCTCATCTCAGTAGTTGTTTCCTTTCGAACCTTATCATCTTTCATTCATCCATTGTTTCATCGAAGACCTATATAAGTCTCAGTCACAGACAAACAAATCTACCCAAAAAATAACAAAAATACAATATACGGACGATAATCTATTTGTCCCTAAGGCCGACATTGTAGGAGAGGATAAAAAACTTAAAGCTTACAACGGGCGGGCGGGATCATAAGGCATTTTTCCGAACACACACGAGCCACTACCTCACCCCCCCTACCGTCCTCCCTGGGACACCCCCCACCCCGGTGATCTGCGCCCGATACTGTAGAGTAGCCTGAGAATATTCTGCAGAGACATTTTATGTTGGACTTTGTTTGTGTTTTCGAATATTTCGTTTTAAACTTGAACTATATGGGTTAAAATTAGGTTTTGGTGCTATAATGGACTAAGGAAATATCTATACTTCGAAAATAAATAGATGTGTTCTCTTAAGTACTGAATGTATCAAAAAATCATCTGTAATTTAATAAAAATAGTTTTTGATCTTTCACATTTAGAGTACTGATAACTATTCCATTACTAGTAAATTCCGTAAGTTACAAACGTTCGAGATAGACAACCAATCAACAAATCCAAGAAATAAATTAAAACAAACTTATTTTTTATAAAACAAAGTAAAACATACATACACTAACTACTTCACAACCTAAACGCTTCGTGAAAATCATCATCAAACGATTCCTGAAAGTCCGTCACCTCTGAATATCAAACTAACCTACAGGCACTCTTTGCTTCTTCGTCTCGCCGATAGACTGGGATGTGTGCGGCATCGGAACGCTGAAAGACGCCCTGTGACGCCGAAGCCTTCCTGAAAATGTATGCTACCCCCCTACCCACGCTCAAGCAAAAACACACACAACGACACAGAAAAAACCTCACCAATGTACCAAGAAGACGGCAGTGTGCGTCAATGAAAGATTGCTTCTATGTAGTTGCCATACATATTCGTCGAGCGAAAGGTTTTCCAGCAGTGTGCGCTCTGTGTCAACGCTGTTTCGTATTAACGTGCACTAGTGTGCGGGTTTTATTGACATTTTTATACATGAAATTTTATGTGCGCGATTTAGATGTTTTTGTATGTAAGCTTGTGTGTTGCATGTGTGTGTGTGAATTATTTGCGGTGGCTTTCGATGTTCGCAGAATACTGAATGGGTGTAATTAATTCGTTTCAGATGAAACTGGTGTTGCTTTCTGTGAGGAATATTCAGGATTTGCTCGAAACTGTAGGATTTCGTTCGACGGTCTTACTATTACTGGATGTTGAACTATTTGTTGTTTGCTAAGGGATTTGATTTCCTAGAAACATTTTATGTTTGATAAATCTGTGTGGTGGTGGCTAGTAATGAAATTGTTTCGTCGTTCTCTTTGTTTTCTATCGTAATATTGTTCCATGTTGACAACTTTTCAATTTGTTTTTAATGTTGCAGTGAGATGAGAACGTTTTACGATAGTTTTGTAATGAAAGTATGCTTTTAAACGTTCATATTATTATATCTACACTATAATAATCTACACTAATATAATAAAGAGGAAAAAATAAAGAGGAAAAAATTGTTTTTAACAAATAGGCTCCGAAACTACTGGACCGATTTGAAAAATTCTTTCACCGTTGGGTAAAAGTAGCCTATGTCACCCGGGGATAGTGTAGCTTACACTATCCCCGGGTGACATAGGCTACTTTTTATCCATGTATTCCCACGGAAGCGGCAACAACGCGGGTGAAACCGCGTGACGTCCGCTAGTCTTGAATATAACGTAAAGTATTGGTGTGTATATGTTGAAACTCTGTAACAATCTTCGGAGCGTGGCCGATTCTTTTTGGAATGATTTGTGTTATTCTGAGTTCGGTTCTCAATATTAACAGAATTAAAAGAACGTAGGAACAGGCAAGTAACGTAGGGTTTTTACATCCGTTTTATATTTATCAACTAGACAAACCACTGACGTCAACAGGACGAGCACTATAGTATACAGGGTGTAAATCAACCCTTCACACATACGTCAACCAAGCATTCTTTACATCAAACTAAGTTCCCCTGCGCAAAATTTTTTGCTGGGAAACGACTTTTTTTTGGGGTCAAAAATTTCATTTTACGGTAAAACTCAATGTAACACTCTTAAAACATTGTGCTAGTGGATGCTTTGAATAGTAAAGGGGTCATGGAGGTAATTTAAGTAAAGTTACAACCTGAAAAACTAGTATTTACAAAAACAGCTGTGCAAAATTTGGAACTTTGACCCCCAATATCTCCGTAACTAGGGGGTTCCCAGGTATGGTCTAGAACAAAAAAAATATCGCAGTGATAGGGAAAACAAGTGCCTTTCGTTTGCGTTAAGGGTACTTTTACACCCTTTATATGTTAACTGTTTTATTTTCAGGAGAATGGTACAAAAATAATAAAAAAGACAATTCCCTTTATTTACACCACCCACCTTCTTAAAACAACATCAAAAGTGACCACCACAAAACGATGGCAACCCAAAAAGAAGGTAAACTAACCAAAAAAGTTATCCTCCGGTGCGCCCGACAAAATTTACATATTTAGTTAATACGGATCGACACCCACACATACACACCCATGTTCACAGACATTGCATCTTACACACACATGGACAGAGAATTTTCCTCTGTCGTATTAAAATGGACTTCAAAAATATAGAGAATAGTTAATTGAGTATGGAATATTTTGTATGGACTCTCGTTATATTTGGTGGTGGAAAGCTTACCCCTATTTGTAAAGCTCATGTGTGTTGGAGGTTCTTTTATGATATTACAGCAGTATATGTAGGTAACTGGCAGATCTGATGAGCATAGAATTAACTCGTCGCGCGCCTTACGAACACCATCTGTACATAAAACAATGGCATTTTAATTGCGTCTATAATAAGGCGCTCGAGTAGTTGAGTACATTGTATCCATGATCTAACCATAATGATAGATTAAGCATGTAAAATGATAGGCTGAGTTTAAGACCATGAATTGAGGGTTACCCTAATGCCATCAATCAAACACAATTCTCTGCGCCTTGGCTGCTAAAGAGAAATTTACGAACGAAAAACCCAATAACAAATTGCCCGGGAATTGAACCAAGGACCACTCAACTGACGAGGCAGTCTTGACTTGACGCTATGCCACGATCAACTCGTTACCAGTAATAGGGATGTTTACCGACTTCAAAAAATATGATTCTAATTAGTCCGTCTTTTAGATTATCGAAAAATATTGGATACGTATTTTTTGTTTTATCAAATCAATAAAAATTTACGAAGATACAACGCGTCAAAGATTTGAGTGGGGGGTTGTGACGTCACTCACTCACGGTGAAGAATGTCATACTAATGTCTTGGAAAATGACGTCGCACGTTTTTAAAGCACTGTATCGTCTTCATTGTTTGTTTACGTGCAAAAAGAAAAAATACGTGTCCAATATTTTTTTTAAATCTATCTGACGGATTAATTAGATTTTTTTTGTTAAGTACCCTATTTTTGCTGAAAGCTTTCTCACTCGTATACGCGACATCCTACAAAACGACAAGACCTCCCATTTTCAAGGTTTTTACCGACTTCCGTCCTCAGCAATATCAAATACAAGCTATCACGTATTTACAATGTATGTCTCTCCTCTTCCCTCCCAGAGGTACGTGTGTGTCTTATATTTTTATTTCCTTGCCATCCAGCACGTTGGTCTATGCTAGTGTACTATCTTTGAAAGTCGTGTGACTTGAAAATTACGATTTTGTTTCATTCCGTTGAACTTCTTGGACTAGTTTCTTATGCGAATGATGTGTTTTGTTTTAAATAGTTGTTTTGTATTTTGTTGTTCTAGGGAGGTATGGCAAATAAGGTTGTACTAACTGATTTTGTACTTTAATAGAAGAAGTGGTTTTAGAGGACCTCGTGGCTAGGTAATCAAAATCAAAATATTTTTATTTCACATAGGCCTACATGGGCACTTATAAAACGTCGGTAAAAAGGGGCACGGTTCGGTGCATTGGTCGATTCCTAAGGAGAAGAACCGGCAGGAAACTCCAAAGGTTACTCTTTTAATCTTTTAAAATCGTTTGGGTTAACAATAATGTATAATACACACATGAAGACCATGCAGATTAATGTCTGAGATGGTCTTTTGAAGAAATGACAGACACTCAGGTCGATCTTCACGTTCAACTTGGCTTGGCTAGGTTGATCCGTGGATGGGTGACCCCTAACATACCGAGGTGAAAACACGTTAAACCGTTGGCTGACATTTGAAGACCGTTAGCAGTCACTACAGTGACCCGAATGTCTGACAAGTGGTCTTACCAAGGGGTCTCATATCGAATATTAATTAGAAAATGGAGGTCCGATAGACAGTCAGTTCATGTGAATACAGCTGCACCCTGTTCGACAAGAAGCTGAACCCAACATAGTTAGGAAAAAGCCGGTTGACAATGTAGAAGTAGGTTTTGTGAAAGCATGACCTCTTTCTATCTACTTATATAACCTGATGATGACAAGACAAAACGCAAAGTTCATCATCATCAGCCATAATACGTCCACAGCTGGACAAAGGCCTCCCCCATAGATCGCCATACAGAACGGCAGCCTGCCGTCTGCATCCACCGGTTGCCCGCAACTCTCACGATGTCGTCAGTCCACCTGGTGAGAGGCCTACCAACGCTGCGTCGTCCGGTTCGTGGTCGCCACTCGAGAACCTTTCTTCATGGAACGATTGTCGGTTCTTCGAGCGATGTAGCCTGCCAAGCGCAAAGTTAATACTGTTTAACTGATTTTTTAGGTTTTTTTTGCAATTGTATGTAAATAAATACCGTCTTTCAACTGTATAAGCTTTGCTGTGCAGGAACACAGCAAAGCTTATACTGTAAGGGTGAAATTACTGTAGCATGCGACATTTTAACTGCTAACGACCAACAAGCATATAAATGTCGAAGGTAATCACCGATACGGCTCCGACCTTGAAAAAAATACTAGAAATGTCTCACTTGATGGTAATTTTAAGGCTGGAATCATTTGCATACAGTATAATATACCTGTCGGTGGTTTGACAGTTCGATAAGTCTGATTTACTTTCTACCAGATTTATTTCGATTGAAAGGTGGTTAAATTGGCTAAATATCAATTTAGTTTACTGTAGCTTGAACGAGAAACTGGTTCAAAGCTGTTTGCAACCGGCTGGTGTCTATTGGATGGTGGTGGGTGCTGATGGCTTAAGTGGAGCTATTTGAGACACACAATATCCGACTTCCAAAAAGGATGTTCCAAATAAATATGTTTTCTTTCCTTATTTCCTATCAAAGTTAATCAGCTTTTAAACTCTAAAAACGAAACCCATAGTATCGCAGTATTTATATCTCAATTAGGTGACTACCTTCGGAAGCAATATGATTAAGTATCAATTGGTTCTCTTTTTCCCCCTCATCTACAATAAAATCAAACAAAAACCTAATTTAAATAAAACAATTATTCACTGCCACTGTTCTTCAGAAACCCATTGATCTTGAACCAATGAAGACATTATTAAACAACGTATTCAATAATGTAAAGTGGCGCTAATACTCAATGGAGTTATATCAATTCATCGATGATTACAATCATGAAGTTTTTCTTGTTCCACAATAACAACTAGGAATGAATTGTGCAGAAAATTATTCATACTTACATCCTTAACTGATGACAGTATATTACCATACAAATTACTACCGTTTTTTCCATACAGAACACGCGAAACACAACCTTATTATCACCCAAGTAAAGGTTAAAACAACTGTATAAGTCCCTCTTGGTAAGCCGTAAGAAGTAAACATAAACAGGAGGATGTCTTTATTTTTATGCAAGATCATGGTGTAATAAGAATTAATTAGAATAAAAAGCGTAATTAACATATTGGATAATGAACTCGCTACAGCTGATTATAGAGCGCAAGTACCAGGAGACAATGAAGAGTTAGATGGTGAGCAACAAATGAGCATGTTGTCTGTCGACACCTTGTCAGGAGGTGCGGGTAATCGAATAATTTGTATATAATTATATACTAAAAAGGAATAATTACTTAGATCTAGGTGCATTCATTACCTGCTTAAGCATAGCATTAATAAAGACTTAACTTCAACTTGTTAAGAATGCATTGAATGTCTGATCAGTTTCAGATAAAAATGAACTTATTCAACAAACTGGCGAAATATTTTTGAGTCATTGGGTACACCTCAGCCTTTCCTTTCGGCAATTACAGGCGTGATGTTACGTCATGTAAACTCATTCAAAGATTATACAGGGTGTAAATTAACCCTTCACACATACGTCAACCAAGCATTCTGGACATCAAACTAAGTAGGTACTCCTACGCAAAAAAATTTGCTGGGAAACGACTTTTTTTTTGGGGTCAAAAATCTCATTATACGGTATCACTCAATGTAGCACTATTAAAATAGTGTGCTAGTGAATGCTTTGAATAGTAAAAGGGTCATGGAGGTAATTTAAGTAAAGTTATAACCTGAAAAACTAGTATTTACAAAAACAGCTGTGCAAAATTTGGAACTTTGACCCCCAATATCTCCGTAACTAGGGGGTTCCCAGGTAGGTATGGTATAAAACAAAAAAAATATCGCAGTGGTGGGGAGAACAAGTGCCTTTCCTTACTTTTACACCATTTATAGGCCAGAGGTAGATAGTTACTAAGGGATGGTTACAGTATTAGGTTATGGAGGCGAGATACTCAATCGCTCCATGTGAAATATTGTTGTACAACTGCACCGAGTAAGGTTGGAAGCTGACCCCAACGTGGTTACGGCAAGGCTAGGCAGATGATCACAAAGATCCTAGTCAAGAGAGCTCTCTGAATTATAGTATTTTTGAGAACAGAGAAAATAAAGCTTCATAATTTTCATGGATTCTTGGAACCCAGAAACCTGCTTATACCAGCAACTACAAACTAAAATGTAAAGAGCATATGAATCCCTCAATTATCATGAACCGAGAACAAAGTTCTAAAATCGAGATGTATGACGTGACCTCTCCCTCCTCCCAAAAGGGGGGAGCGGATGGGAGACGCGACCCACTTATCCCTGTAATATAGAAATGGCGGAGTGGTATTTATTAAATTGTAAAAATCTTATTGATTTCCTAGTTGTGGGTGGGTTGAGTGATGGGTAGTGTCAAGGAGGGGGAGAAAAGGGGGGGGTTGTGATTTTTCCGTTCAATGTATGTAGGACGGTATTACTTTGTGGTTCGGGGAACAAATGGGTCTCTCCTCCTACCTGCCGGTGTCGTAAACCGTAGCTTAAGTATGGAAGAAAGAAATTTACAATATTTTCATAACATTATGTCCGTATTGGAATAAAAATCTATTTTATTTATAGGAGAACATGTAGTTCTGTTGATGTTTATTTTGTATATATGTTTTTACAAACACTTTTATACGTCATTTTTTTAAACTAGATAGGTCCGATGTTTCGTAACTGTCTACTCCGAGAAGAAAAAATCGAATCAAACTCAGAGAATAATACCTACTCGTATATTCTTTTATGCAGGTTCTGGATACTTACTCTAGGACACTCTATCTTGAGGACTTTAGACAATCACACAGATGATAGACTATAACAGCATACATTATGTGCTTAAGAGGGTACCTTAGCCTTTCTGCTAAAATACCGATAGTGCAATAATTTCCTGCTTGCAATTATAGTCGTAATATGACGAAAGATTTATATGTTTATAAGTAACAAATAAACTTAAAAACTACTGGACCGATTAGAAAAATTCTTTCACCGTTGGGAAGCTACATTATCCTCCGGTGACATAGGCTACTTCTTATCCCTGTATTCCCACGGTAATGGGAACTACGCAGGAGAAACCGCGTGACGACCGCTAGAAAAAAATAAAAAAGAGACGTAATTTTATTTACACCCAAGTGCTTTTTCAGCCTTTAAAAAATAAAATCCAATTGAGCTATCACAACCACCCTTGCAACACATATTAAATCATGGCACAACGCATCCACAATTGCAAGTGGTGACGAAAAAACTGCGATATCTACGTCTGCGCCGTTCAAGGGCCGTATCTTGCCGTTCCTGCCGTTCTCTGCCGTATACGGCCGTTCAAGGGCCTCGCCGTGCCAGCGTGGAGCTCAATGGCTCTCACACAGACAGATACTCCAGTTTATGTTCGTATCGTGGAGCTTCTTGCGTTTTTCTTATGATTTTGGTTCAGAGGCCGATCAGGAAAGGATGCGAGGTTAAAGTTAAAGATTGTTTTCTTGGTAGGTACAAAAACAATGACATATTAATAACTCATCGATTGGTTCTTTGATCCATTGGATGATAGTAGACTACTGAATTAACTTCGATACGAAGAATGTTTATGTGGGTTTAAAATAATTTTAAACAAAGTTTCAGCATCACGAACTAGTCTACGAACAGCCCTGGAACTGAATTTATATTATACCTGATGTATAGCAACATTTTCGTCCCCATAACACGGGAAGCATTTCGCCATTGCATATGGTGGAAGGGACACTGGCGCAAAAACGGTTACCACATATCCAGTAGGTATAATTTCTATGCTCAGAATGATGTACTGATAACAATTTTCGCGTCAGTGTTTCATCCAGCCTGTATACTTGAATAAGTTAAACCCTTCATATATGGCATCAACCAGGCAAATAATCTCTGAATGTGGCGGTTAGTCAGTCATGAAACTATTTGGAAATTACAGTCCTGGTTGTTACGAACGTCATCATCATCATAATTATGTTCCCACTGCTGGGACACAGGCCTCCTGTCTTTAAGAGGGTTACGAACGTAGGAGTGTAATATCTTCTAAGAATATAGTGCTGGTAGTGTACTGTTAGTGTTTTAGAATAAATGGAGGCGTTGTAGTTCCTACGCGTTCAAATATGTAATGTAGTATATAATCAAATATGTAATGCAGTATATAATCAAATACATAATGAAATATAACAGGTCACAACTTAGGACCCAGGAATATTAATGACAATAATATCCGTGGTGCTAGGCAAATGGGCTTATCCCAGTTGCATACGTCCCTGTCTATTGGCCTTGTTCTGTTCTGTCTCCTACTGATATTATTATGGAGGGAAGTGGAAATTATGTTTTTCCTACTCCTCCGCTATTCTTTCCTGATTAATTTAGTTGAGGGGTCCAAGACAGTTAAATCGTTTCTCTGGGACTTCGTCGAGCTTCATTGTCTCAGCGCTTTTCTTGTGGTCGCCACTGTTGATTCTGGCTAACAGGAGTTACAGTGGTTTGGGAACACTGTGGCAGGCTTATCAAAAAAAATGTAATGTAGATATTTTACCTTTTTTATTTTGAAGTTTTCTTAAGTAAAAGACAAAGTGAGCTGCGCTACTACTGAACATGAGGAATCCTAAGGTCGATTTCCAAGTCGAGCAAAGTGTTATCAGGTTTTCCATAAATCAGATTTTTTCAGTTGCAGCTCCGAGTCTCTTTTCTGTTTATTGGAATCTGTTTACTGTTAATTGGAATAGGGGATTTGAACAGAAATAGCAAATTCTGTGGATGTACTAAATACACCTCAGTCTATCCCTTATAGGACTATTAAGGTGATATTATGTTTATATTGTACGTAGATGGGCAATACTTACTCTTAGGGTACCTTTTTTTTTGGTGGGTGGAAAATCATCCCTGAATCAATCAATCCCAGATCGAAAGGGAATGTCAGACTTCTACTGGCCAAAAACCGTCCATGTTCCTTCTTAGCCCTTTATGTTGAGGCCGCGGTATCTCTTACAACATCCCGCAGCCCCGATGGGACATCCCGCTGCCCCGACGGGTCTCTTAAATGCTTATTATTATTGAACCGTCATATCCTCATTAAAAAAACCTTTATTTACTACTTTTCCCACTGATGCAATGTACATGTTTTGATACTGATGTTTAAACATTGTCCTATCAAAGACTCACATATTTTTACATAACATCTTACACAATTAATATTTCTATTGTTGTTCGTTACAATCGTACTCTGCGACACATCGAGACCGCTCATTACATTTGTGTGTCGTTTACGCAACGCTCTCATTTCTTACATGTATGGGAAATTTTATATGCAACCTTTTTGTCAATTAAGTTGTACCGACATGTGTTCTTGCAACTTTGGTCATTCTTGAAGTACAAATATATCCAAAAGTTCCGTAACAAAGACGACTAAGGCTGCATTTGCATTGTGCATTAGAGCTTCTTGGGAGCTAAAATATTAAAGAAAAAAATCTACTAAATTCATGTTTTAGTTACTTTTTTCTTTTCTAATCCTGTGGTTACCTGGAGTCAAAGTTTGTATTTGCATTGAGCATTGGAGCTTCTTAGGAGCTAAAATATTAAAGAAAAAAATCTACTAAATTCATGTTTTAGTTACTTTTTTCTTTTCTGATCCTGTGGTTACCTGGAGTCAAAGTTTGTATTTGCATTGAGCATTGGAGCTTCTTAGGAGCTAAAATATTAAAGAAAAAAATCTACTAAATTCATGTTTTAGTTACTTTTTTCTTTTCTGATCCTGTGGTTACCTGGAGTCAAAGTTTGTATTTGCATTGAGCATTGGAGCTTCTTAGGAGCTAAAATATTAAAGAAAAAAATCTACTAAATTCATGTTTTAGTTACTTTTTTCTTTTCTGATCCTGTGGTTACCTGGAGTCAAAGTTTGTATTTGCATTGAGCATTGGAGCTTCTTAGGAGCTAAAATATTAAAGAAAAAAATCTACTAAATTCATGTTTTAGTTACTTTTTTCTTTTCTGATCCTGTGGTTACCTGGAGTCAAAGTTTGTATTTGCATTGAGCATTGGAGCTTCTTAGGAGCTAAAATATTAAAGAAAAATTCTACTTAATTCATGTTTTCCTAGCTCTTTTTCTATCTTGATCGTGTGGTCACCTGGTGTCAAAGTTTTTCTACCCCATGGACCTCTAACTTGGCTTTACATCATCATCATCATCATGATGCTTTCATCAGGCTTTATATGTCATCAAGAAATATCTTTCAGGCATGCCTCACGATGTTTTACTTCTGCGAAGTAATTGTATGTAATTATACAAGACGCACATGCTTCCGAAAATCAGATGTCGCACTCGGTACCTATCTGGCGTACTCAGTGATATTTAATGATTACTTAAGCCGTCACTTAGTAAAGGTTTGACAAGGTCTTGTTTGGTCAAAACCATAACTAAGTGATGGCCTAAGTAATCATTAAATCTCTCTGAGTGCAGTAGTATGACTTGGCAGTCTCAAGGCACCTAAATTCAGTAATTACAAATAATTGAATTTCATACATGAAAACAAATAAATCCAAAAAACAGATAACAAAACCAAAAAAAACACACAACACAACACAAATCTAAACGCAACACAGATTTATATCCTCATACTTCCGAAGACAATAGGAATACTAACCTGGCTCCGTTCTATCGCACGGCACAAAACAACACCTAACAACCTAACTCAGCTATACCTAGGAGGATGCAGCACTCCTAACAAAACCCAGGGACTCTGCTCAAAGCGCGCGAAAGTAGAGCCCTCTTTATCTAAGAGCGTCTAGAGGGGGAGGGTGTAGGTGAGGTGCAGGGGGGGAGGACAAGTGCATCTCAAAGAAATGCAGATTTTACACGTCGCTACTCTTCGGGTGTGTCGGATGTATCGCGTAGACTGTTGCGTATGGTCTGCAAATGTGGACGGTGGAAATGTTTCCATTTTTATGAAGCTGACTTGGCTATCCCCAAAGATAGGCAGGTTTAGTGGTCTTTATACAAAGGTTCTCAAAAGGTATGTACAAGGAAACTCTTTGTATAATAATAATAATAAAACTTTATTGCAGACCTCGGTCCATAATGTTAGTAATACATGAAACATACTTACTTAACTAATATTAGTAACACACTTAATCAACAAGTACAATACAAATAACAACAGACAATAATATACAACACAATGTGGAATACAGGTATAGGTACTATTATAGGAATTAAAGTGAACTGTTTATGTTAAGTGTAATAAACAAGCTGTTGCCTGCGACTCGCATGGATGTTTTGGTGTGTGAGAAAAAAACGATATTCTTTGCCGAATACGAGGATCTGTTCACCTGTTCTGGTGTGATTGAGTAACAAACAACCATCCAGTCAAACTTTTGAATTCAATAATATTAGTAAGTTGACGATTATGGTCGAAAATAAGAGTAGCCATCACTCTTGTTCATATGCAACTACATCCATTTATTAAAGTAATTTCGCTGTCAGTAACCGAAATGTCAAGAGCAACTTGCATTATGCAGTGGAGCAACGGTGGCCCAGTGGTGGCGACGCCGACTTACTTAACAATAAGTCATGGGTCCGTACCCAGGCGCATTACTTAGTGTAATTTATTACATCACCGCTGCTCACAAAACGGTGAAGGAAAACATCGTGAGGGAACTGGAATGTCTTTGAACCTAAAAATTCGAAGACATGTGACATCTTCCAACCCGCACTGGGCACGCGTGGTGGATTATAGCCCATCCCTCGCCTAGAGAGGAGGCCTGAGTCCCTGCAGTGGGAACATTATAGGCTGATGATTCTAATGATGACGAAAGTAATGTGTTGCAGTGCTGGTAATTAGTGAAAAAACGTCATTACATCGATTATTTTCCTTTACAAACTCGGTCTACCTTCATATCCACGTATTAACTTCTAGAATATTACATGACAAGTCATTGCAACATATAATTCAGTAAGACATAGCGTGGTAGATATGTATCTAAGCACATTTTATACAATACAGCGTTGCGTACGATTTATGAGACATTACATTAAAAGGAGCGGTGTATAAAAACTAGTCATTAGATTATTATAAAGTCGAGTTGTAAGTGTTGGCGGTTGACACGCAAAGACGGTCTTTTGTCTTTTTATTAGGTATAGGAATATTGATAAGGCCTGCTGGTTATTTTAATGAATATATTGTGGTTTATTTTTATTTTAGAGGTGTTCTAATGACAGCGTCATTATCTGCCTCGCATGAAAGTCGGACTGTCAGACTTTGAGGCTTTTGAATGACAGTTACAACTGTCAAAGATAAATGATAGTCAGAACAGCTTAAAGTTATACTTGCGACTTCGTCGAGCTTTATTGTCTCAGCTCTTTTCTAGTGGCCGTCATCATTGATTTCGGCTTTTAGGAGTTACAGTGGTTCATTTATAGTGATGTAACGGGTTTCCCCCAAAAAGCCTGTTTTTGGGCTTCGCCGCAGTCGGGTAAAAATAACAACACAATACTTCGAAACGTCACATTTTTTTGGCATTTTATATCTTTACACAACATACTTTTCACCTGTTTTGCAGACCGTACACCGAATATGACACTCATTATAGCGTGCCGGTAGGATTTGTGTAAAATATGTCAAACGTAAGTAGGCGAGGAGATGTCTGCCGATCTTAGCTCTAATGCTCTTTGTCTAACTCTTGCTACAACTTATACTTAAAGAAAAGTAATTATAAATATTCAATATTCACTTCAGTATTTGAGTGAGAGAGTCTATGAAAAACTGTCGAATTTCTTTCATTTTACTGATAATAAATAATAATAATCTCAATTAAAATATAGCCTAATACAAATTTCATCATCGGGGATTCTATACAAAAAAGGCTGCAGAAAACTATATGGACGCCTGACTTCCAAACTAGATAAAGAACCTGTATCTTGGAAATCAGTTTACTTCCATGGACAAAATGAAATGGAGAAAGTAGGTTATCTAAAGAAAAAAATTATATATATTTGATACGCATGAAGGGATAGTTCATCATCTACCTGTCCTTTTCCCAACTATGTTGGGTTCGGCTTCCAGTCTAACCGGATGCAGCTGAATACCAGTATTACCATCACAATACGATACCCTTTGGTAAGACTGACAGACTTTCTAGTCACTGACCACTTGTAACGACGGCCAAAGATCTATATATGGCAGCCGGGACTAACAGCTTAACCAATTACCAATACCACGCATGTTACCCCTAAGAGTTAGGCAAAGTAGCAACCAGGCAGTCTATTTTACCAAAAACAGAGAAGCCTATACTTAATAACAGGTTTATTGAATCAAATTGAAACCATAAACTCTAGCCAACAAAACTAGTAAAAAACCGGCCAAGTGCGAGTCGGACACGCGCACGAAGGGTTCCGTATTAAAATCGTGTTTTTTAATGTGAAAATCAAAATATTTAAGGGGGGCAGCTCCCCTTAAATAATAATTTTATTTTGTTTTTAGTATTTGTTGTTATAGCGGCAAAAGAAATACATAATTTGTGAAAATTTCATTTGTCTAGCTATCGCGGTTCTTGAGATACAGCCTAGTGACGGACAGACAGACAGCGAAGTCTTAGTAATAGGGTCACGTTTTTACACTTTGGGTACGAAACCCTAAAATCATCATTACAAACATTATTGTTTCAACAAGCAAAATAGCTTCGAAATACTCCAAAACAAAACACATTTACAATCACAATTAACTGCAATATTAGTCAAGGGGTAACTTCGATATTCTTAAAGGGGTGAGTCCAATAATCTTTAGGGTAAGTCCAATATTCGTTTGCGTTCGATCTGGGTCCAGTCCGGAGAAACTTAGCACATTATGATTGTAACGCGCGGCGATTAAGAGGAAACTTTTTACAAAGGGTGTGGCGGGTGACGGGGTGGAAGTTTATAGAGATGTGAATAAAGTACATAGTATTTGTAAAACACATTTATTTGTTATGAAAACGTCTTGGAGGTGTCTGATGAGATGGCAAGTAGTAGAGTAGAGGAAGAAGGAGACATGCTGCGCAGATCAGAACAGAACATTACATAAAATCACGCCAATGCCGAACCCGAATTAATGGGTAAGGGCAGAAGAAATATGATGACAAATGTCTAGATTATTTTAGAGAACAGGTTTTAAAATTTGAAGAGCAATAGAAAAGTCACACAAGCAACATTCGCAAGAAGTTGGCAGCTTCGTCTCACATGTAAGTTGTTATAGTTTTTCTTGTGTATCTTTCGAAACTTTATATAATATAATAATAATAAAAATAATAATATTCCACAACTATCACACTACACACAACTAAGCAGAGCTTGTGTTATGGGTACTAGACAACTGATAAACATACTTATATATTTCGAAATACATACATATTATAGATAAATTACACCCAGACACAGAACAAATGATCGTGCTCATCACACAAACATTTGTCCTGGGTGGGAATCGAACCCACGACCTCCGGCCTAGCAGTCAGGGTCACTAACCACTAGACCAACAGGCCAGTTCAGCCAGCCAGTATTTTATGTATTTGTCTATGTATGTATTTATTCTTATATTTTAGGTATATATATATTCTAATTTTTGTTTCTGTTTTGCACCTACTGTGTAATGTCTCTGCATCACCCTAAGGTAGACTGGTAGAAAATGCCCAAGCCTTTAAGTTCGCCTTTGTACGGTTTTATTACTTGGGCATAAAGTTTTCAAAAATAAATAAAACTTATCAGTACTGAGACACAAACCCAATTTACTTGTTTGTAGATACTCATTATTGACTTTCTTTTCTTTTTTTTACTGTCTATACAGAAGGAAAATTGGAGGGAAATTTACACGTAGTAAATTTACAAATATATTTATATAAACATATTTATAGTTCCCTTCTATGATGGACTCCGCCTCATGTCATATTTAATTTATAGATTTTAGTTTCAGTGAAAACTCTGCCACACTAAAATTCTCAAAAATCACAGTCGCACCACTCTATACAGTTCAACAATTAGACAATCGGCGCATCGGTGGCCCATGAGCCATTAGGACTTTAATTGAAAATAGCGTAAAAGCTGTAAATCGTACAGTGCAGCGGTGTCTGTGCCCCATAGCCCCCACAGCTCTGCCCCTTTCTATAAAATTCAGCTTTGCCCGCGTTTTAGTGCTCTGGCTAGATTTGTTCCAAGAAATTATTGAAACACTGCCTTGTAAGAGACCTGTGTCACAGCAGTCTGTGCATTCTAGGACATTATACCGGTGGCCCAGTGGTAGCGACGCCAGCTTACGAACACTGAGTCAGTGAGTCGTGGGTTCAAAATTTGGCAGGTGCATTATTTTGTGTAATTTATTTCATCGCTGCTGCTCTCAAAACGATGAAGAAAAAAATCGTGAGTAAAGGTATTAGAACCAAAAAATTTGAAGACATGTGACATCTACCAACCCGCACTGGGCCCGCGTGGTGGTTTATAGCCCATTTATAGTCATAGAGAGGAGGCCTGAGTGGAAATTATAGGCTGATGATTATAAATGCCTCGTAAAGCTAGTAGGTAATCACAATCTCTTTAACACACTTGCATTAGTAGTCATTTAAATAAATTAATTAACTATTGCAAGTCTAACATACACAGATGCGTAGTACTCGCAATCCGCGTGCGTGTATGATCAGATTAATGTGGCCTAAGCAAATGGAGTGTTGTAAGGATCATAGCAGTAGGTGGTGTTCTGTGGTTTCTGCCTACCCCCATGGTAAAAGGGCGTGAGTTTATATAAGTATGTATGTATGTCTAAAAAAGTTAACTTTATAAACTTAACAATGTCTGATTCCTGTCAATTAACAATGTCCGGAAGTCTGACAAGCAGTTTTAACAAGGGGTATCGTGTTACCCAGTGTCTAGTGGATTTCATAGAGGCAATCGTCATCAGCCTACAATGTTCCCACTGCAGGGACTCAGGCCACCACTCTGAAAGAGGAATAGGCTATAATCTAAAACGCGGGACCAGTGCGGGTTGGTAGATGTCACAATGTCTTCGAATTTTTGGTTCTAAGACATGCCGGTTTCCTCACGATGTTTTCCTTCACCGTTTTTCAGCTGCTGTTAGACTGAAAGCCGACCAACTTGGAGTCAGGCTAGCAGATGATAAATGTCAATCCCTGTCTAGAATCGAATACACTTACAACTAAAATATATCGGCAAAAAAAACAGAGTATTTGACCTAGTAGGTACCTATAACGTCACCAGACCAGAGTATAACTTCACTGTAATCACCGATGAGCTATATTAGAAGACTCTCACATTTCGCCAGTTATGACTTCCAAGTCCTACGCAAAAGGGGGCAACCGTATTACCATCAACTGGACACTAATCCAAACTTCGTGGTTGCTACTAAGAAATTCCTGATGGAAAAACCTAATACCATTTTGCCCGGCCCGGGATTCAAACCCATCACCTCATACTGAGCAATCGCACACAGCGACCACACGACAAACAAGGCAATCGACAACTAAGGTAACAACAATAGGGATGTTGACTAAAAAAAATATTATTCTAATAAGTCCGTCTGTTAGATTATCAAAAAATATTGGATACGTATTTTTTTTGTTTTATCAAATCAATAAACATTGACGAAGATAAAACGCGTCAAAGATTTGAGGGGGGGTTTGTGACGTCACTCACCGATAAAAAATAGCATACTAATGTCTTAGAATATGGCGTCACACGAGTTTTCAAAGCACTGTATCGTCTTCATTGTTTGCTTACGTGAAAAAAGTCAAAAAACTTGTCCAATATTTTTTGGTAATCTATCTGACGGACTAATTAGATTTTTTTTTTGTTAACTGTCCTATTAACCACAACTTGAACTGCTAACCTTTGAATCATTAACCGTTAAACCTATAACTTCATTACCAACCAAAAAAAAACAACAATTTCAATCGATGTCCGAACTAAAATGTGTTCGACGTGGAAATGGTGTCCATAGCTCTCATACGTTAAAAGAAATTATGTATATTAAATTCTCAACTGACTTTCTTATCAAATGTATCGACGGAGGGGAGATAGCAGTCTTGATACTTGGAAAATAAGTCATTTAAATTTTTTAATTGCATTCGCCTTTGGATATTGATAGTGGGTTAGTGGCTTGTAATGAACCTTTTTAGAGGGTGTAATGTTATTGGCAATTACATTCATTGAATCAATGGCCAGTTAAATCAACTGTAGGCAGTGAAAAAGCAAGTTATTCTATGACTGGTCAGTAGAGACATAGATTATTAGTAAAGTGATACTTTGTTGTCCCACACCTTAAAAATGTTAAGACAGCTGTTTATGAAGGCAATACGATTTAGAGCTAGAATTTAAAAAAAAACATAAACAAAAAAAAAAAGTTTTATTACAATAACGTTGTACAAAAAAACACTTATCTATAAAACACTACACTATGCAACTTTACAATTAGGGTAACAGAGTGTTTTCGATGAGCTCTGGCACCCAATGGAAGATTTAACTTGTGTTTAGGGTGCCAGCGTCCTCGCCTAAGATTTGTACATACAGTAGTAGTTGTAAGATGAGCACAAGTACGTCATCATTAAATTACAATAAAATTAACACATGCTTTACCTAGAACGAAATCATCATAAGGGAACCGTCATGTCCTAGAACCAAAAAAATCGAAGACATGTGACATCTACCAACCCGCACTGGGCCCGCGTGGTGGATTATAGCTCATTGCCTTTCATAGAGAGGAGGCCTGTGTCCCAGCCGTGCCACAATACTGATATTCAGCTCGTAGTGAGTAGATTCAATTTGAATGATATGGTCAAGAAACATAAAAACATTAACCTACCCACAAGTATCAAGACGGTTCACCTAACAACATAACACGTTAATATCGCATGCGACTAACAATCTAATTACAACCCGCGGGAATCGAACCGCGATCGACTGGCCGATACGAACCGATTACACTCCCACTGGCCGATACCCTGCCTTAGTTAAATGAGTGTAAAAGGGTCCCTTTTCAACGATAATTATGCTGCCTTCTGGTGAATTTTGTTGACTACTTTTGTTTGAAAGCTACTGGCTGAATAAATGTCGTATAAAGCTACCGAATGAGCGTATGTATTGGTGAATGATTGTAGCGAGGTCACTACTTATCAGGGGACGTCGATGAAAGATCTCTAGAAGAAAAAGAAATGCTTTCGTACTGTTATGGCCACTTACAATAAGACAGATACTCTAAGGCAGCTTTATTACAATAGGGGACCGGACTGAGTCAAAAAAAATATGATTCTAATTAGTCTGTCAGTTAGATTATCGAAAAATATTGGGTACGTATTTTTTCTTTTATCAAATTAATAAAAATTGACGGAGATAAAACGCATCACAGATCATGAGTAGGGGGTTGTGACGTCATTTGTAGGTAAAAATGATATTGACATGTGACGTTTTCGAAAAGTTGTATCGTCTTCATTTTCAAATTACGTGTTCAATATTTTTTGGAAATGTATTGACGGACTAATTTTTTTTGTCCGATCCCCTATTGGTTGAATATCAGTTGTTTTTGGATTATGGTCGTTTACATCATCCTCCTGCCCTTATCTCAATTTATTTGTGGTCGGCGTAGTATGTCTTTTGCTTTCATAGTTCTCTATAACTCTTCATCTCAGTAGTCACTCCCCTTCAAGCCATATCAGTCTTCCGGGCTTAGGTAATGGTCTAAAGTATTGAACACTCTATACACATAGTTTCTTCTACCTATGAAAAAGGTCAAGGGATAAAGCTCTTTGTCTGAAAAACACCACGATTACAAGTAGTTTTTGTATTGACTAACTTACCAATTAGGTTAACACAATGTAAGCCTTATTCCGCTGCTCGAATTTATCGTATAAAAACCATATATGAGTCACATTTCCAACCCCATAGCTAATCAGTATACAACACACCCTCCAACACGGTAATATCTATCAATACACGAGCTATAAGACAGCCACAATATCGGCAACCTCCCCAGAAAGGACTACAACTCATGACAATCTGATTGAAATAAATTACGTCCTGTTAATTGATTCAATGCTGATCAGAAGGGCGCTATAGACTCGGTAATGAAGATACTGGTATTGTTTGTGGACAATGAACCAATCAAGGAACTGATAAAAATAGATCCAAATATAAGTAAGAAAATTACAATGAAAGAAGTATTCAGAACAGCATACAAGATGGTTGTTGGCCATTGAAGACAGAATAACGGTTTAACAACCAAAGACAAAAGAAAAAACTAATATAAATGAAAGTTATGCTAGGCGCACTGAATAACTATGAACCTACATGTTTAGGTGTGAAACGTCTTAGACATAAATAAAAATAATCGTCGTATTTGAACTGGATTTGACTTCGATACTGAGGTTTAATAATAATAAAATACAAGAAGAATTTTTTAAAGAAAAATCTAGAATCAATAGACAACGTTAAAAACTTAAGTTTCCTTTAAGAACACATTTTCATAGAAACAACCGCAAACAGCAGATTCTCAATCATTTGATCAAACGAAACACAAAGACCAGTTATTTTACCCATTCAATTCTTATGCCAAGGTTCCGCATCGTTACAAAGGGACTTCCTTAACGCAACCACACACTTTTACATGTGTGGTGCCCCTAATTACATTCATATTGGTGACCGTCTTGCAGGTGCACAGCCAGCCGTAACGGGCATCAGTCAAGCGGAGAAACAAGCTGAAGACGACCATAACGATGAAAAAACAGAGTTTAAAGTATATTGCAGAAATTTCAAGGCTAAAGACACGATTGAAGATCGATGTGTGATTCGTATTAAGAAAGTAGTAGAGGTTATTATTGAACGTTGGAATATATTCGGTAACAATGATACTGGCTTTGCGTAAGGTCAATAGCATGGTCGAATTCGGCATCGTTAATTACTGACCGATGGTCGAATGATTTTTTATTAGTAAAAGGTGGTTGTCGATCGTAATTTGAATTTGATGGACGGGGAAGTGGTCGATGGGTCTGATAGCGCATCCAAGTGAAACCTCATGTACCATAATTTACAATTTTTGAATTAGGAGGCCCTATTATGAATTTTGTAGAATTAATGTTAGTTATATCGGTTAGAGGATTACAGTTACCAAGATATTGTATTTCAGTTAGAATATTTTACCAAATGTTTTCATTTATTTTAGGTGTATGTCACCCAACATTTAGAGAATTTAAAAGTTGAACTTATATATATTTACCAGTAAGTAAATAAAGCAAACGACTATTCACTTATTTAAAGTTTGCATTAGTATGTACTATTGTTGGTGTACCCTTACCATTCTAGTAGTTAAAACTTTAAATGACTTCTCTTCGTTACCATTTTTCACTCTTAACATGACCACAAGTTTTTGTAACCGTAAATTATGTTATTCAAGGTCCATCTGTGTTCGTGTCAAACGTCATATGAGCAGCAAATTATGGCAAGTTTGAAAGAACTGTTATGTTGTTCAACAAGAACTTAGTAGTTTTCAATTACAAGAAGTAGAATCATAAATCGTTCATTTGACTTTTACTGCTCGCACGAGATGCCAACTAGCTTATAAACATGTCCCATTTTTTCTACCCTTTCTAGATCAGCATGAATCATATCAAAAAAGTCTAATATGTTACACTTCAACTACTCAACATGCCCAGAACATTCTATCGAACTCAGCTTATAGACCAGGAAAAAGAATTTCACTGAGCTTTTATATCGTACGCAAAGAATTAACTTTTATTTCCAATCCATCTATCATTGTTTTTTTTTTGTTTTTACTACCCACAATAATTATGTAAAAAGAATGAATATAGAAACTGCAACGGCTATGGTGGCCATAAAAACGTCAGTACTTAGTATAAATGACTGCTTTCTAATAGGAATGCTATTGGTCCCAGGTATGCTCCTTGGTGAACTTCGCGTGTCAAAGTTGAATTTAACATAATCTGTCATTGTATCCATACTTACGATGGTGTTATTTATAACTGTTCGCTGTAGGCCGTTAAGTCATAAAAAGGATATAGAAAGAAAGTAACAGCTATTGTAAAATGTTGTTAAACTGCTGCAGTTTTTGTCACTTGTTCGATTGTACAAGGTGAAGCTAATCCATGGTTTAATGGATTATGACCGTTTAAGGACATCGTAAATTGGAATTGTTTATTGGGAAACATTGTGGAACAACTTAAACTAGGTGTTTGTAAATGAATCAATATAAACTGTCTGAATCATTTATAAATATGTCAAGGAAAAAGCAAAATAAGTGTATGGACATATATAATAAAACAATAAAAATAAATAACATTCTAACACGCATTGACAATAATGGACAACAAGTTGTAACTAACACTTTCAAAATAGATGCAAAAGTATAAAATAACCATACTTTAAATGACATTTCAACGCAAATAGAAAAACCGTTAAAACTAACAAATCTATGTCCAACGTACCCATTAATATCAATACTATTTTACTTTCTACAATACTAAACAACAACAGGCTAACCACCATTCATTTATAAAGTCGGTACGAGGGATGTTCTCATTACGATTGCGATACATCGATAGGTATCGATACCATCGAATCGTTAAAAAAACTGCCCATAATTAACTGTTGGTAACAGACGCCACATGTCATTCTAAACAAAAGCTCCTATACATGAGAAACTAATTACTAAAGCAAGGGTGAAAGGGATAGATAGATGGGGAGGCTACAAGTGGGAATGAAAGGTCAGAAAGGCCAAGATCGGAAGCAGATTGGAACGCACCACTGCGCACTGTCCGAATATGTTTTTTACTAATTAAAAATGCAGGCGGCAGTTTGATAAATGGTATCCCGGTCGATTTATTTAGCTTTTGTGTTTTTGAGGTTATGTGCGTGAGCGCTGATCGTAATGAAATTGTTCAGTGGCCAGCGATCGGACAACTATTGTTAGCTTTTTTGTTGAATGTAGTTGCGATTGAATTAAAAAGGTAAATAGAACTGTGTGTGGAATTGTTTTTGTTGTTTTGGCTAATAATAGAGCATGCGTTGGATGGGTATAGAAGCATGGCTATGTTTGTTTGATTGGTTGTTCTTCGTTTGGTAAAAATGGCATTGACTGCACGGTTATTTTGGATTTCTCTGCTGTAATTTAAAATCATTTCAAACGTTGCAATGATTTACAAGATTTAGTCTTTTGGTTCTAGTTGAAGATACTTTATCTTTCTACGGATCCCCATCTTTATCTCATTTACCCATGAACAAGTTTTCTGCTCCAATGGCCATGGGTTCTTGCTACTCCAGTTTGCCAGTTCTGCGAGCTATATCAGTAACTTTACTTCTTTTCTACGTTTTTTCTGTCAACATTCAATCACTCAGTTAATTTATAGGCGTTAAAGTCTCTATAATAGCAAAAAGTGGAGTTACCATTAGGTACTGATTGATCTATCTTGATTGTAAACTTGGACGCGCTTCAAGAGGTTTCTGAAGACCCTTAAAAAGTTTAGTGTTTTTGGAACGATAAGTTTAATTTTTTATACAATTTTACAACTACAAGTAGTATCATCTAATATGTATGTCTGTATACATTTTAACTCACCATGATTCATGGTTTTGAACAAAATATGTAACATATAATATTTCTAGTTTTGGTTCCATTACTTTAACTTTGTCAGTCAACTTATTGTTCTTCAGTATTAACAATAATAGTAGTTACGTTGTTTACTTCTTTATATATTAACTAATCAGCATCAGTTTTCTAAACAAAATACAATTTACTAATGACACTACAAACAAAATTGTTTCTTAGTAGACATGACACATACATTTAGCATTATCATCGCCAATTTCCATACCATTTTAACCTCTCACCGCATTATACGAACCGAAACGGCCCATTCATAGATTAAGTGCATTTGAACGTAAACCATAAATCCACATCATATCTCTCACAAAAATAAACACTGAATTGTGATAAATCACAATCATGCAAATATGGTTGAAAAATTCAAATGATGGCCATAAAATCGGTCGCGATACAATATGGAGAAGAGATCCAGGGATCGTGAACAATATCGGCTTTGCCCAATGCCACTTACGGACCGATAGCTACACACTAATGAGCTATTGAAAAATGATAGCAAAAATAATTCAAGGAAAAATTATCATAAGCCATTTGAGGGTTGAGTGTTCCCATGAACTTGGACTATAAGCGAAAATGCACCTTAAACATTTGGATCAGAGACCAAAATGTATTAGCATACGAAAGAAAAATCTTTCAAAAGAGCATTCGAATCTTTAATATCACCATTCCAAATACATTCAACGTTACGCCCTAAAAAATAGAGATCAAAGTCAAACGGAATGGGCTGTCAAAGTAATCATATGATAATTTTTTCCAACCCTTAAATGGCGTATGCAAATTTCCGCATTGTCAATCGGATGCGTATGCAAGCATTGAGAAACGTTCGAGGGTTGACTCAATATGCGATGACAGATGCGAGGACGGGACACAAACATCATATCGAGTTACTCTTCATTTTTGAGGAGCAGATCGAATCTGGGAATGTATTTGGCCCTTTTCTAATGTTATAATAATTGTAAAGATTTGAAATGGCTCGAATTTCTCACGCCTTGAAACCAATAATTCTAATTGATTTTTTATTAATTAAGTTTTCATTTTATTACAGATTTTATTTCGTGACCTCTAGGTACATTTTCACACACTTTGTATCCCTCAGCAACATGATATTAACACTCTGCACCCAAGTATTGATAGATTAAAATCTGAATCATAGTCATTTAAACTGTGTCCATCCAACCAAAGGAGACTCATTAGAGTAAATTCTCAATTTCCATAGATACCTAGTTATGGTCTATGAATATCTTCAATAACACATTTATGCTCTATCACGATTTTTAAATCCAAAACATTTTGCTATCATTCGTCATCTTCACGCATCGTTTGATCCGTTCCTATTTCATCAAACCGTTGGTAGAATTTTTGCTCAATTGATCAAGATCTTCGATAAACCTTAGTTCATCTTAAATGTCTTAAGAATAACTGAAAATTACAGGAGAAAGATTAAATTTATCGAATTCTTTATTAGAGTTACGTTCGATTTTTCACACAAATTGAAATAAAAAAGGCGACTGCACACTTCCCCATCGGATTCGCTTGAACGAAAAAAAGTTGCGGTTAGTACAGACAGACGGACGGACGGACAATCGATAAGTAATAATATCGATAGTGGTGATCTAAACGAGCGGGGAGTAATCGAGTTATTACACTGTAATTATTAACCGACGTTTTACTTTCTTCATTTTGTAAGGTAGGATAGTGTGGAGGAGGCTATTGGTGTTGTTGTTTGAAAACTAGCTCGATAGTTATAGTTAGTAGATTGAAGATCTAAGTTATTTTCTTAAAACTTTGAAATGCTTTGAAAACTAACGGAATTAAATACTTATATTGCACAATAATTTTCATAGTAATTTTATACTTTCTCATTAAAAAGTTTTACATGATATCAATGAAGACACTGATCATTCTCTCTTTAAATTCAAAGTCCAATAGTTAACATCCAAGATTTGTTGGATATCTATTACTCAATCCAATATTCAATCCAATTATCGATTGGATCCTTTCACTATTCATACAGAAGCCGTCTCCAGCACACCCATATACCGCGAGATGTCCGCAGGTGTGGCCACGCTTCATCGCCCACCACGCACGACAGCGCAACATAAAAGCCTCTCTGTCCATCGCCGACAACATTTTATACCCTATTTGCTGTTTTAATTGACAAAAACTTGTTCACCACTATTTTACCTCCATCTTCATGTTTTTTCTCTTCAGTATCGATTTTGATTTAATGCATTATTGATAAGTCTGCTGTTTCCTTTTATGTTGCTTCCTTGTCAATATTGTTGGTTTTTGTTTTGTGTAGATCTTAATTGTGGTCTGATTTATTTGTGTTGTTAGTTTTATTCGGTGAAGCTTAACAGGTGGAAATCGGACACGCGATTATGGGTTTTGAATGCGGAAGAATTGATGCCTTGTATGAGTCTTCCTCTGGTAAGTTATCAGGGATAATTTCTTTATTATTATGCAGGGTGTAAGATAGACGCGCCTTTCTTCCACTATGTCTTCCACTCATGAGTCTCTGACATGGTTTTTTCTACATGACATATAAATGCCATCGAGAAAAATCCCTCAGGCAGGCTGGTTTCTTCACGATGTTTTCCTTCACCGAAATTAGTAATAATTACGCAATGTGAGTCTCTGGTCGGCAACAGTGGTAAGTAAATATAGACAGCTTTTGTGTCAAGTACAAAATGACAATTCTCTTAAGTTAACCCTAAAATATTCACAATACAAAAATAATACAATCGTCTTTTTACGAATCGTAAAACATCGATTATTTTTGCATCAATTACATCTGCAAATGTCGTTGTCACATTTAAAAGAACGGGTTCCGAAAAATATAGATTAATGATCGTGGGCACATTAGGTTTGACAAGCAAATCGATACATTTGTGAATCGATTCGATCATCAATATGAATTATACGGTACGATTGCTGACATATGCAGCCATGGAAGTAATTTCTACTTTACTAAAGATATGTTACATCTGCTAAAGAGTTAACAAATATTGCTATTTTTCTATTATAAAAAACTGTAAGAATACAGCCATACTTACGGTTTCTGACGTCAAAATTTAAATATTGTCACCAAATAAAATTGTTGGACTACTAATCATAATAAATTATTTTGCCCCTTGAATGCCAACTTATAATTTATACCACTAATATAATTAAATACTCCAACTCCTTCCGGCCTACTGCCTGCACAATGACAGGCCGCAACCAAAATCCGGAAGCCCGAACAATAATATCGAACGTATTACATTTAAAAAAAGAACTCCACAACGAACTTTCATATTCAAATTTGAAATTCGAACGAAAAAAACTGACGGAGAGCACCGATCAATTAGAGTAACTCAATACTCTGTCACATTAAAATGACGAGTCGCACTAATGGATTTCCAAATTTGAATTTCAAATACGAATGGGATCGGAAGGATCAGTCGGGCGTCCTCGGGTGATTCCGTATCGGTCCACACGAACTATTGGTTGGGTGTTCGAAATATGAATCAATCATGTTTTTGATCTTAATATTGCCAGATGATACAAAGGTTAATGTTAGATTAGCATGGAATATAATGTTGTGTTAACGTATTATCAGTATTATCAATGCCATGATACTACGAATATGATGTCAGACTAAATTAGGTATTGCAATGTAAAAAAGCCAAAATTAACATTTTTTGTATGGTTAGTCAAGACAACTCAAAAAGACAAGTAAAATACGATTATAAATGTTTTTTATTGGTGGAACTTTAATTTGTATACCAAAAAATAAAACTTACACTACATCAAGCTATAATCTGTCAAATTACCTACTCTAATAAATTTGCAACTTAATCGCTAAAACATCTAGGTTCAAAGTTGATTGGTAAAAATTGACAGTTTCGGGTAGTTTGATTTGCTGGTGACTGTACTTTATCTTTGAAAGCCGAAGACATTATCAACTGTTCATGAATCATATTATCTTATTCGAACACAGCCATAGCTACGAAACTCCTTTGACGAACGCCTTTCTATGAACCTTAAAAAAAGCAACGATCCTAATTCAAAAATTATACCATCGATACGCCGACACTCTGTCAGTCTTACTTTGACCAGCCCCCGTGACGGCCGCACTTTTTGCGTTGTCTATAATGTCTACTTACATCTATGGCTCGTAATTGGCGATATTACACGATGGTGATTAATTAATGGGGATCTTATGACGAAGGCTTAATGCTTGACGCCTGCGATGAGTGCTGGTTACTGATCGGTTGTTGTCTATGAGAGTTTTTGTGCTGCATTTATGATACCTGTCATTATTTTAGTGGTGCATTTGTACCATCTGGTCAAAAAAAATATGTAATTTTAGTATAACTGAATGTTTTTCACTCTTGAGTTCATATAGTCTGCTTACTCAAATATTTTAACATTTATGAGATTCCTTGCGAAAGATCTTTACTGTGGTATGCTTAGACAAGATATTGGTGTACAGTAAAGTACGATATGGACAAAAATTTAATAACTTTAATTAGTGTAACATCGACAACAAAATATTCCATGATATCTATCAAATTATACCAACATCATCGTCAGCCTATTTTCTAACTATACTGGGATCACTTACCAGTGTAACCGGAAGATGCAGCTGAACACCAATATTTTACATGGAGCGACCGCCTATATGTCCTTCACAGCCCAGTTAGTACCGGGCTATACGATGCCCCTTGAGATACACCTCTGAGGTTGTCAGATATTCGGGTCTCTGACTACCGGTATCGACTGTTAAAGATCTGCAGCAGGGACCAACATCATACTAACCTCAAATCATTCAAAGAAGGTAACAACATCTCTCAAAGTTCTCTCTCCATGATTTCTACCATTTACAACCCCGATAACTATCAAATACATACTTAACAACTGCATCCCCAACGCCTGGTTGCGTTACGTTAACCAAATCTCGGCAACCAGATAACTCTGTCTATTCTGTGTGTATTCGCCACGCGTCTGCCGATCATTTGTCACTTGCTAATGATTTGGTACCATTTTGAGATGCGTGAAACACCCCTTTGAAATGCTTAGGGGTAGACTAAGGTAGTTGTGTGTAATTTTTGGAGTATAGACTGGCTTGAGGCTTTTGTGTTTCTAGTCAAAGTATCGGTACAATGAAATGAAGGTTTCTCTCAGTACCATGACATTCAGGTTTTATCAGTTAGAATACTCTGTTTTTGGGAGTGCAAGGTTTACTTGTTTTGGATATATTAAAGAGCTACGCAGCTTGTTACTGCCTCAAGTTATAGATCTCAAGTTCGAACCCAAGACACTCCTCTAATTTTTCGAATAAATGTGCGTTTTGTTTAATTTTATCACTTACTTCGGTGACGGAAAACATCGTGAGTAAACCAGCATGCATATGAAGTATTTCTTGATGGCACGTAAAGTTTAGTCAGGTTAAGCACTAACCACACGATTAAAAAGAAGAAGCAAGCATGTTAGCTATTTCACTTAATCTTTGAATTTTCCTAATTTAATACAGCTTTCGTAGTAGTACCCTATATGAAACTGGCGTTTCATTAAAATGCTAAAAATGAGCCCACAAATCAGGGATCTTTATTATGACCGTAGTCATCAATACTTGTGGAAAGGAAGTTATCAACAAAACTATGCAAGAAACATACAAAAATGTTGTTTTCAACCTCGATCTACACTATTCCCAGACACTTTAAATTTAAAAACTCCAGGTACAAAACATCAAATCTAAATTTAAACGCACCGAGAAAACCGTAGAATTTCATATCAAAAAATATAATTTAATTCACGTAAAGGTACTATTTAAAGAACGCGTGCGCAAGTCCGCCCACGGACGAACAGACACACAAACCGATCTCGTTACTAACAATGCACCATATATTACGCTGTTTCCGGTGAGATATCACATCTTGGTTCTCTTTCGCACTTGGGTGTTCTGTATCTTCTGGCTCTTTCTGCAATCATCGCGAGACATCAAGATCATTAACAGGCGATACTGTGATTTGTATTGTGTGTTTTTTATAACTTATTTCCCCTTTGTGCGTAATTTTTCGATTTGGCGAGTTAATTTTTGAATTTAGTTGAGTACTTGTATGTCTGGTTTGGGTATCTTGTCATCTGGTGCGGAGGAGTTAGTGGGTTCTTGTTTGCGGGTTTGCTTTTCGGGGTTTGCGTCTTTGGGTGCTATGACTGCATTGATTGCAGTAAAGATTTGAGGATCCCTATGAAAACTGTTCTCAACATTTGTCAAAGATTGGGCTTTTGGAAAATTAAAGTCTTGCTACGTTTTGAATAAGGTTGTTTCACATTGTTTGAAACTTACGAGCTACAGCATCATCATCATCATCACCCACTGCTGTGTGCAGGCCTCTCTTTGGTAGTGCGAAGCTCCAGGCTTTTGTGCCAGACTCATCCAGGATCTACAGCATCCCGTCAGAGCTGCGGGTAGTTTGAAAGAGATACAAAGGGCAAAGAAGAAATATGGGTGGTTTTAGTCAGTAGAAGTCTGACACTCCCTACCTCTCTACCCAGAGCGGGAGGAGTCGTTTCATGATTTCCCTATATCCAAAAAAAAGAATCTACAGCATACTGGTTAACTATCCTAGCTTATACAGTTATTGTTAGGTATCATCATGCTTGATGCTGGGCAGAAACCTCCCAAGACTTCCAGATTATTCAATTCATGGCATCTCTGATAATTTATTCTTAAATAATAATACAGAAAGCTTCATAAAATGCACATTTTGGAACAAACTAGCCAGCTATTTCAATAATAATAACTAGAGCATTATCAAACAGTTCGATGATACCAACACCATAGATACACCTTTGTCTATGATTTCAATAGACCTCTATTATAACACGATCCATCTTTTATGGATATGTCAAAAATATAAACCCTGATTTGCATATCAAGAGAATTTTTGCCCTGCATTGTTGGTTTGATTTTTATGTTTTCAGGGTCCCGTGGGGAACGTAGGAAAACTCTTCCACTTGATTTTTAAAACTTGGTTTAATCTTTTGTGCTTTTTATTGGATTAGACCTGTTACGTAAGGGTATTGGCAGGTGGCGTTATTCCCATAGGAAATAGGCATGAGTTTATGAATGTATTCTGCCTGTTGCTGGTTTAATTCAAGAATATTTACTCATGTAATAACAGTATTTTCTCATCGACTACTGCATTTTGCTGGTATTTTTGGCACCTGCATATGCCAGCAATATATTTATCTACTAACGGACCTGGCAGACGTCGTCCGGCCCGGACAGCAGCGCCACCTACCGGGTCCAATTGCGAATCTAAACCATTCTCGAATCCACTGGAACACACACAAAAAGTTTCATACAAATTGATCCAGTTTAGGAGGAGTTCAGTGACAAACACATGTACAGTAGAATTATATATAAACAAAAAAAAACCGGAGCCCGTTTGAGCCCTGTCGATGGCTACGGGCTCGGCCCTTGTTACATGGGACTTACCATTACTGGCGAAATGTGCGTGTACTATTAGGTACACCTCTGTCTAACTTACGAGGATGTTATGTGATGTGATGAAAAAGCTGCGATTATGCTACTGAACCCGGCCTCCTAAAAACGCTCACACCTGTTTTTCTGTCATTATAACAAGGAATCGAAACAGACAGCGGGTTAGATATACTGTCACTAAATGTTTAACGCCTATCTGGTAAAGGTTTGAAAAGTAGAGGTTTTTGTTATATCTTGACATAACATGAGTGAGGCTTGTGGAAACTTCAAGCTTTTTAAGGGATTTTAGAGACCACAGTAGCTGTTTTTTTTTTCATTAGTGTGACACATGCCGAGGCTGTCCTAGAAAGATATGACGAAATGACTTGGTTGTGCACTATGATATCGCTCTCTCACTGTCTGGTTCGAGATAGCACTCGAAGAGTACCTTGAAACATATGAGGGAGGTCTTTGCGCAGCAGTGGGATATTCATCATCGTCATCTGCCTAGCCTTTTCCCAATTATGTTGGGGCCGGCTTCCAGTCTAACCAGATGCAGCTAAATACCACTATTTTACTTGAAGTAATATCTGAGATCAGTGGAATATTAAAAAAAAAAAAAAAAGTTCGTAAAATAAAAAATAAAGCACTTATAACAAAAACACCATTGCCTTTTTTTACAAAGACTGAGCGTATGCTTAATAAAATGACTTTTCAACTTGCACTAAGCTTCGAGCTAGTCCACCCTCATATCTTAACACTAGATTGATTAACGCCATAATTAATAGATAAACAATGTACCTTAATATTGTTACGAGCTGGGTATGGGATAAATAAAAACACTACCAGTTGAACACACGAAATAACTTTATTACTCGCAAAACACTTATAGACAATCGCAAAACACTACTGAACACTTTAGCGCACTTGAAATCTCTTCGAATCTTCCGTTGTCTCGCTTAAAAGTAGACTGTCCCGCTTCGTCCTCTCCCGGTCCTTTTATACCCCAAATACACAAAAGATATTCGAGAAAATTCGCTACTACTCCATAAAGCATCCAGAAAAAACATTAACAAAAAAATAAACTTAAAGATAAATTAACCAACAAAGAAGAAGTTACTTTACGCCGTAGGCATACGGTCGAAATTAAAATGCAAGTACCGCGACGACGGGCGGCGGACTAACTACCTACAGAATGGAATTAGGTACCTACTAGAATTCACGCGTACTTCTCAGTTATTAGCGAGGTTTCTCGATGATTCTAGATGACCGGCGTAACACTGCCCCCTCCTTAGACATGCTCGTCCCGAGCATCATTAGTCCCGTGATATCGCGCCAATCGGTCTACATGAACAATCTTAGGCGCACCTCGCGGACCCTTCTGTATTCGGTAGGTGACATCGTTGATCCTGGTCACAACTCGGTATGGTCCATCCCATTTTGCTTGCAATTTCGGGGACTTTCCCTTGCTCCGCACTGGGTTATGCAACCACACCAGAGAACTTTCATCAAAACCCATACTGTTTGCCTTCCGATCATAACGGGTTTTCATCTTCTCAGACATCTGTTGTGCGGATTGTCTGATATGCTCATACACATCATTTAACTTATTACGCAGGTCATTTGCGTAATCCGTTACACTGCGTGGGACATCAGGGGGAGTTCCAGTTATTAAATCTGCAGGCAACCGTAGTTCCCTTCCAAAGTTCGCGAAGGCTGGAGTTACAGTCGTACTTTCGTGAACTGCACTCCGATAGGACAGAAGAAACGGCTGTATGTGCTTGTCCCAATCTTTTTGCCTGCTTTCCACAACTTTTGCCAGATATCTCTCCAACGTCTGGTTGAATCTTTCCACCATTCCATCAGATTGTGGGTGGTAAGAGGTGGTTCTAGTTTTGTGTGTACCCATCAATCGACAAGTCTCCTGAAAAACTTGCGATTCAAAATTCCTCCCTTGATCGCTGTGAATTTCTAAGGGTACTCCAAAACGACAGAAGACTTCCTGAACTAATTTATCTGCGACTGTTGTAGCTTCTTGGTTGGGAATGGCGAAGACTTCTGGCCACTTTGTGAAGTAGTCCATGACAACCATGAAGTACTTGTTTCCGCTGTCACTTTCTGGAAATGGTCCCGCAACGTCCAGTGCTATCCGCTCCCAGGGGGCTCCAACGTTGTACACTTTTAAAGCACCTCTGCTTCGTGTGTGGGGTCCCTTCACAGCCGCACAGCTGGTACATTTGCGACACCAGTCCTCCACATCATCTCGACAGTGGATCCAGTAAAAGCGCTCTCTGATCTTCAGTAGAGTCCTTTTTACCCCCATATGTCCTCCTGAGCATCCATCATGGTACAACCGTAAAACATCCGGTACCTTAGCTTTAGGCACAACCATTTGCAGATGACAGCTGTCTCCTCGAGCGTTTTCCCATTTACGGCACAACACTCCATCCTGGATCACCAAGCTGTTCCATTGTGCCCAATAACTCTTAGTGATGGAACTCATCGCAGCCACATCACTCCACTTGGGCTTCGGAGCACCAGCTTTGATCCACTCAAAGATCGGTTTAATGTCCAAGTCATTTTGCTGAGCCTGCTGTATGGTTTCCTTCCATTCGTCGCTGAGATCTGTTCTCAGCCTCCTCACAGACACAACTCTCTTAGTTTCTTGCCTGGAACTCTGCATACAGTCTTCACGCCAAGGTCTTGCCAGTACGTCTTCGTTATCGCGAGTTCTCCACTGTTGCTGGGCTGTCATCTCAGCCGCCTTTCTCTGCTGATGTTCATCTCTCGTCGAGCGTCGCTTTTTACAGTTTGACCGCAGATGACCACTTTCTCCACAAGTGTAGCACTTCGGGCTGTACTTTTGCGGGCGGTCGCGTACAGGTGACGCGACAACCTCCCTGACGCGGTGCGTACGGTGGTCCTGTCTCACTGCCTCTACTTCTAGAGCATGTGCTAAGGCGTTCTTCAGCGTCTCATGATGTCCAAGTCTCACAGCGGCTCTCACTTCCAAGTCGCGTATTCCGTCGATGAACACCTGTACCAAATTTACGTCTATGAGTGCAGGAGCAGACCGGTATGCTTTCCGAACTATCTTTTCAACTTCCAGTGCCCACTGCTGTAGGTTCTCGGCACTACGTTGAACACGATCCTTTAATTTGGCACGAAAGACGTGCTCCAGGTGCGCGTCGCCGTATCTAGACTCTAACGCTTCCAGCAGCTGTTCGTAGGTCACATCCTTGCCGAGTGCCTCAAGAATGGTAAGGGCCTGGTCTCGGAGACCCAAGGTGAGCGCTGTCATGGCTTGCGCTTTGGTCCACCCATTCGCCTTCATAACGGCCTCAAATTGGATTTTATAGGCCGACCACGAAGATGTTCCGTCAAATGGCGGCACTTTAAACCCGCGCACCGAAGGTGCAGCAATCACTGAAGCCACAGTCCCGTCTCCAACCTTAATTTCACTCAAGGCCTTCTTCACATCGGCGATCTGAATTTCGGCCTTTGCGATACGGTTGTCGTGCTGCTGTACCTGCTCCTTCATCACGCTCAGCTCTTTGCCCACTGATGCGTGAAGATCCTTTATCAGGAGCATCTGTTCTTCTTGACGGCGAGCCTGCTCGTCCTTATCACGTTGCAGCTGTTCCTGTAACTGGCGAGCCTGCTCCTCTTGACGACGAGCCTGCTCCTCTTGACGACGAGCCTGCTCCTCTTGACGACGAGCCTGTTCCTCCTTGTCCCGTTGTATCTGTTCCTGCAACTGACGAGCCTGCTCCTCTTGACGACGAGACTGCTCCTCTTGACGACGAGCCTGGTCTTGCAGCAGACCCATTAAGGCAGACAAGTCATGCGCCGCTAGTGCTGGAGTAGATCCAGATGGGCCAGCGACTGGCTCTGACGTAGGCTGGACACCGCCCGGTGTCTGTGTCGGGGAGTCTCCAAATCGCCTTTGGTCCATACCTTGTTGTCGCTGACTCCTCGTACGGATACTATCCGTGTCGTCCTTGGGTAGAATCGGCATTATTTATCCCTCACTTCTGACACCAAATTGTTACGAGCTGGGTATGGGATAAATAAAAACACTACCAGTTGAACACACGAAATAACTTTATTACTCGCAAAACACTTATAGACAATCGCAAAACACTACTGAACACTTTAGCGCACTTGAAATCTCTTCGAATCTTCCGTTGTCTCGCTTAAAAGTAGACTGTCCCGCTTCGTCCTCTCCCGGTCCTTTTATACCCCAAATACACAAAAGATATTCGAGAAAATTCGCTACTACTCCATAAAGCATCCAGAAAAAACATTAACAAAAAAATAAACTTAAAGATAAATTAACCAACAAAGAAGAAGTTACTTTACGCCGTAGGCATACGGTCGAAATTAAAATGCAAGTACCGCGACGACGGGCGGCGGACTAACTACCTACAGAATGGAATTAGGTACCTACTAGAATTCACGCGTACTTCTCAGTTATTAGCGAGGTTTCTCGATGATTCTAGATGACCGGCGTAACAATATATTCAAAGACTTGCTTATAACAAGAGAGCAGTACGCCAAGATATCGGATAAATATAACATACAAATTCTCCAACAACAAAACAGAAAAACAAACACGGCTTTTTATAGCCACAATGCCTCAAACCAAAATCTATTATCTGTGCTCTATTTTTTTTTAAATAATGGCAAAGGTATCCGATCAAACATCCTTTAACAAAAGCCCCAGTCATTACTAGATTTGAATAATAAAAAAAACTTTCAAACCAAAGGGGAGATTGTTCAGCCTTGCATAAGTAATTAAAACAATTATTTTTTGATAGATAATAAATTATTTTTGACATCGACTTGTCCGTTAGGGTGTTATGATGTTCGAAAATGGGTCGCCATTTTGAATTTGCATTTTTTCTGAATAATCAGGAATATCGGCAATGTTGTCAAGTTTACTAACGATTTCGAGTTTAATTTTTTATTTTTTTATTTTTCATTATAACGCGACTGTTGTGCATGAGGGTTTGTGTCCCAGGTCAGGCAAAATGTTATAGGCTGCGGGATGTTGTAAGAGATACCGCGGCCTTGACATATAGGGCTAAGAAGGAACATGGGTGGTTTTTAGTCAGTAGAAGTCTAACACTCCCTTTCGCTCTGCTGAAGAGCAGGAGGGGTTATTTGATGATTTTCCACCCTCAAAAAAAAAGGCAAAGTGTTATTGGGGTTTTCCATCAGAAATTTCTCAGTTGCAACCACGGGGTCTGGAATTATTGTGCCCGGTTGATAGCAATAGGCTTGCCCCCTATTACATAAAACTTAAACATAACTGGCATAATCTGGGTTTACTTATAGCTACACGTCTGTCTTACCCTTTGGGGGTTATAAGCATGATGTTATGTTATGTCGTCATTTGCTGTTAAACTGTCTTGACTTTCGTACGTTTTTACACGGGTGATCACTGAAAACCAGCGCTGTGCTGTGGGTCCCTATAGCACAGCACCATGCTGAGTGGTAACCTGCTTGTCGCAATCACGACGTGCAACTTTTGTTTTATTTTCCCTGCTTGTTGTATTTTTTTCTTTTTTAATATTTGTAATGTGTTGTATGTGTATTGCTTTTTTTAATGTCTCATTGTATGCTCGTCATGTTTCTGCGACAAATAAATATTTTTTCTTTCTTTCTTTATAATTGGCATTGGTAACAGACTTGACATTGATTACAGATGTTTCATTTTGTCTAAGTCCCGTCCTTATACGCAAAATGAAAATCAACAAAATTCCTTCCTATTCCATTGTCAACCCTTAATTTTTTTTAGCTTGTCAGCTAATATGTTAATTAAAGAAATAAATAAAATCTTGTATTTGGTTTTATTAAAGTCTTCAACAGTGAGCTATGACTATGAGTTCCACGGACTCCTTTAAAAACGAACACTTTATAAAAACTGCAAATAATTGTATTCCTTGTTTTTACCATACAATTAAACTTTCATTTTTACCTTATAGAAAGTAAGTCGTCACAAAAAGCGGACACCTTGACGGCAGGAAATATTTGAATATGTCATCCGATCCACGGTATCGATAAATATCGGATGTGTCGGAATTATGTGTGGGGGAGACTTTTTTGTAAGTTTGTACTTTCTTTAGTTAATAAGTATGATGCAAGTTATTCGTGAGGGATGTTCGTGTTGCCTTGAACTCGAAAATGAGGTTTTTGAATTACTATAGCTGTTACCAGTGGCTTCGCCCGCACTTGAAAATTGCCCACAGGAAGATAAAATCGGGATAAAAACTATTCTATGTGTTAATCCAGGTTATAAACTATCTGTGTATCAAATTTTATCCATATCCGTTAAGTAGTTTTTGCGTGAAAGAGTAACAAACATACACACTCACAAACTTTCGCCTTTATAATATTAGTGTGATAGTGTGATTCACCAACGTGGACGGTATGAAAAGAGTATGCCAAGATATTGATGTACCTATGTATGTGTGTTTATAAGTTTACTCTTCCTCGGAAAACACGTAAAGCCTCGATAGCGTTCACAGATCACTGACAGTCAGGTAATCAGTAACCCGAAAGTCTGACAACAAGTCTTGCCAAGAGTAAGTAAAGATTAAGTTATGCTTCATCATCAGCCTATAATATACCCACTGCAGGGACTCAGGCCTCCTCTCTAGGAGAGGGATGGGCTATAATTATAATCTTCCAAGCGGGCCCAGTGTGGATTGGTAGAAGTCACATGTCTTCGATTTTTTTGGTTCTAAAAAGGTTTTCTCACGATGTTTTTCTTCACCATTTTAGGAGCAGTAGTGATGAAATAAATTACATATAGTAATGTGCCTGCCTGTGTTCGAACCCACGAATAACTGTTCGTAAGTCGGGGCCGCTACGACTGAGCCACCAATGCTCTGCAACGTATGCTTCCCATATAATATTATAGGAAAATCTCTGACCCCGGCGACGGTATGTTATATTATTAAATTTATAATTAAAACTCCTCAAACCTCGTCCATTAATTAACATCGAAAGTATAAATCAAACACCCTCGCCTTAGTATTTTTTGTTATACATCGTCACTTCCTCTACGACAGATGTCATCCATTCATACACAAATCTTTGTATTATTATATTTAGATCAACCCCTTTTTTTTAAAACACAATGAAGGAAGATACTGTATCTTATGCCACCGTCTTGTGGATTGATAAAAAAGTTTTGAATAACTTATTGAAAATAAGAGTTACTATTGTGGTTTTCGGCGACCAAATGGATAGACGACATTGTTGCCTTCAGTGTTCTAGCACGAGACCTTGGAGCTTGATACAAGCTTTGAGAGGTAACTGAGTTGTGGAGGTCAGATAAGCAGACGCTCCGTATAAAATACTGGTATTCAGCTGCATCCCATACGATTTGTTTAGTTTTAAGTTTTTTTCTAAGCTAAATATATTTTTTTTTTTTTTTTACATTGTGTGTACTTGTGGCATGAGCCAAATAAATGCATTTTCTTTCTTTCTTTCTTTCTTTCCATAAGACTGGAAGCCAAACCCACGTTTGGGAAAAGGCTTGGCAAATAATGATGATTTTCGAGATATTTTATCTTAATAACTTTCTGCATTATGTATCCAACAGCAAGGGCAATAACCCCTCTTGCATACACTTCAACTTTTGTGAAAAGTGTGTTAGGTACACCTCTACCTCACCTGATGTTATACTGTTCACTAAATAAGCCACCTTTGTAAAATATCAATAACTAGGTGTTGCCAGCGGCTTCGCCCTCTACAACTCGATAATTATGCCACGAGAAGATAAAACTGGGACAAAAACTATCCTATGTGTTAATCCAGGTTATAAACTACTTGTGTACCAAATTGTATACAAATCCGTTTAGTTGTTTTTGCATGAAGGAGTAACAAAACATCTATCCATCCATACATACATACATACAAACAAACTTTCGCGTTTATTATATTAGTAGGATTTACCGGAGTGCCTGCCAAGCATTCGTATCGCCAAGATCGAAACAAGAATACTAATCGACACCCTTGGCAAAAACTACCCCATTAGTTAAGTAGGTACCTCAACCGGCTCAAGCGCTTAAAAAATGAAAGTACGTACAAGTGGCAACAGGTCAGTATACGCACAAATGCAGGCGACGTCGCGGGGTAAGCACAGTTGTATCGAAGAGAACAGAGCGCCCGCATCATCAAATTTTAATTGTTACAATGACGCCATTACTTTTGTAGAGTTACACAACTGCATTTGAGCAGTTTATCTGTGATGAATTTTAGATTTAACGTGGTACCTTCATAAGTCATATAGAAATTGCAGTTTTGCATCCCCATAAAATACAGATTGTCATAAAATACATAAATATTACGGTACTTGGTCAATTATTTATTAGTATACACTGTTGTCCTACCCATTTTACCTACTACTGATTCGGGTCGAGAATCATTACTGTAGGTATTTTCGAATTTGACGACGATCTAAAACGCCTGTATAAATAGAAACTGACAACTGACAAAGTATGAATAATCGACATCAAGATTGAATAAACTTATTCACTATTTATCTAACAAAGAGGTTTTTGCGGTTCACTGACAGCTGACTTGTGTATAAGCTGTTGGTGATCGTCAATAGGAATCAAGTAAGAAGTAAGTGGATACACTTTTGTATTGAGTCTAAATCCATCAACCGAGCACAAATCCACCACCCATGGCTGCCGGGAATCAGAACACCAAAAACAATTTATCTGCATCTACACTTAATCTACACTAATATTATAAAGAAAAATTTGTTTGTTTGTAACGAATAGGTTCCGGAACTACTGGACTGATTTGAAAAAATCTTTCACCGTTGGGAAGCTACACTATCCCCGGGTGACTTAGGCTACTTTTTATCCCTGTAATTCCCCGGGAACGGGAACTACGCGGGTAAAACCGCGTGACGTCCGCTAGTAATATTATAAAGAGGAAAGATTTGTATTTTTGTGTGTGTTTGTATGTTTGTAATGAATAAACTCAAAAACCACTACGCCGATTTCTAAAATTCTCTCACCATTGGAAAACTACATTCACCATGAGTAACATAGGCTACTTTTTATCCCTGTATTCCCATGGGAACGGGAACTACGAGGATGAAACCGCGTGACGTCCGCTAGTAGTAAAATAAATAGATAAGCACCAGATCCCTATAAATGGCACCTCTATGCACATCCCAACTCTACACCAAACTCATTTCACATGTATCCGTCAATTCAGGGGCAATTTTCTGAAGAATATAATAACGTTGATTAATTAATTATGGTGATTGTGGTAAAACAATGCGTCAGCGGTGAACGACCACATCAGCTATGGGGGCTGGGCACAGGAGTCGTAATGTGGCGCTTTAATCATTGATGGTTATTGAGTGGGTTTATTGGCGTCATCGGTGGTGTCTACAATCATGTATTAACTTTACTGTTTTATGAAGTTGTGAAATAGAAACAAAACATAACATCACACCTCTTATACCCAAGAGTTAGGCAGTTAGTTAGGTAGTTAAACCTTAATGATTTATTGACTGAGTTCGACGGTGTTAATTTTGCACCTATTTATTACAAATTGTAATGACCTATTTACTGTCTTTTTTTATGGTTTTTTGACATATTATTATTTTTTATTGTGATCTGTGCTGTACTTTAATATTGTAATTAAATATGTTATTGTAATTTTGATCGCCATAAAGGTAGGTATTGGATAAACATAGTGCTCATATTTTAACATAGACTATCTGTAATACCTATGTTGTACAAAATAGATGATTGGTGGATTGATCGAATAGTACGCCTATCGCCAGTTATATCAAAGTTCCATGTAATTGGAATCGAGTCTGTTGCTATAAATAAATAAATAATAAAAATATTTTATTATCAGGCATCAAGGCCCATAGGGTGTTAGTATTACAACTCACTTAAAAGCTATGTTAGTAAAGTACAGGAACATTACTTAAAAATACAAAACAAACAAACACGGGAAGGTTTAACAAGCTTTGTTGCCAACATGTAGTTTGATAAACCTCCCCATTGTAGGCCCATCCAGCCTCTCTGCAAACACCCTCAGGATGCTGTTGCTGCTTCCCCTCACTCGGGCTATAAACTGGGCTCGAATCCAGATTCTGAGCTGAGAAATTTCGCAATGGAAAAACCTAATAACATTTTGTCCTATGGTCAGCAGTAGCGCTAGTTGACGAACAAGCCAGTTATTCATCATTAATCATACTATTTATAACAGTCCACCAAATACAGGGTGTAAATTAACCCATCACACATCCGTCAACCAATCATTCTGTACATCAAACTAAGTAACTACGCAAATAATTTTTGCTTGGAAATAACTTTTTTTTGGGGTCAAAAATCACATTTTGACCCCAAAAAAAAATGGAAAAACTCAATGTAGCACTCTTAAAATATTGCGCTAGTGGATGCTTTGAATAGTAAACGGGTCATGGAGGTAATTTAAGTAAAGTTATAACCTGAAAAACTAGTATTTTCAAAAACAGCTGTGAAAAATTTGTAAATTTGACCCCAAATATCTCCGTAACTAGGGGGTTCCCAGGTATAGTGTAGAACAAAAAAAATATAACAGTAAACATCAATAAGACGGCATAAAGAAGCTTATACAAACCTCAAATCTCGTAAAACCAGATGTCGCAAAAACTCTCAATACATGCACACTGCAAAGATGTCGGGCTTGTGTGAAAGACTATAATTTCAGTAAGTATTTTGCCGGACAGTAAATATTGAACCACAGACTTAAACCAACACCTGTGACATACGAAACTAGTCCTTAAAACGTTTGAATTAAGGTGTTGGATAACTGTAGTGTTATGATTGTAAGTGTGGCACAGAAATATTCAACCCTTACGAAACCGCGATGTGCATTTCGATAATAGGTGACAGAGTAATGTTGATACAGAGACGACAATTACTTAGAGATATCTTCAAAATATACAAAAAATAATGTAAAATTGCAACTGTCATGTTGTTATTTACATAAAATTCTGTTTTATCAATATAGCATAACATCACGCCTATAATATTCGAAGGGTTACAGGTAGGTACGTACACCTACACTTTACCTGTTAGGTCAAGTCAAGTTTTAAGTAATAGGGAGTGAGCCTGTTCTTGGACACAAATCCAGACTCCGCGGCTTTTACTGGGATTTTTATTGTTTTATTGAGAAACGTGGCCCCACACTAGGAATTTCTACTGTATTGTGGGTGCGTTTACAAAAAATTTAACTCACGTAGACAGACAGCCAGACCCGAAACAACTATCTGTAGGCCCTACAAACATTTGTTCCGTGCGTCCGGGGATCGAACCCGAGACACGCCACGCCTAACTGTGTCGTCAAAATTCCTAATGAAAAAACGCAATAACATTTATTTTAAATACCAAATTATATTTTAGGTACCAAAATAACAGAAATACCAAGTCACTAAGTTTTCCTACTTAAATTACTATAAAGTTCACCGTTATTCTTCAAAACTTTTTACCTAATGCACTTTCTCCAAGTTGCCCCACCTCAAATATGTAAGTATAAATACAGCACCGACACAGCGCTCTATCGTCATTCCCAAACTCAAAAGTTATCCTCACACCTGTTCACAAACCACTTAATTCCAGTAATCATCACATCACAAGTAACGCCCATCAGATGTAAGCAAACACTAACATTTGACCACCTGTGTGGTCTGACCACAATCCACAATGACCATAGTACACAAAACATTACATGTAACCTCCAGATCTAGCACTACTCTGTGACAAAGATGGCTGTTATGAAAGATTCAAAGACATAGATGATTGAATTGCATTTCTTAGATTTTCGTGTATATGGTTTTTATAAGATTCTTTTATGGTTGTAGTTGACATTAGATGTTATGGATATATTTAAAGTTTAAGACAGTATTTTTTAAATATTCTGAGATATTCGGATAAAAATCCTAGTAAAATCGAGATCATCTTTATCATTCGTATCGTCTCGCTTACTCACTTTGTCATTTTCCATAGCAATGAAATCAAATTAGTATACAAATATAGCTAATCAGCAGGGATATAAAGGATATGACTATCCCAAGAGCACAGTACTAGAGGTTCGAACTGCCAGCAACAAGGTTCCTAAAAATGCACTTCTCTGTAACTCTTCGACTAAACAATCTTGACTATCAACGACGATATGTTATATTATAAGTCTATACAATTCCACAATCAAATGGCATAAAATATATAATACATGATTAATATAAAAATACAAGGCCAAATAACTTGTCTATTCAAAAACATAATTCGGTAGAAAATATCATCTAAGCAGGCATAGTCCAAACGATACAGAAACACAATAATTTTGATCTAACAGAATGTATTAGCATACGACGATAGACGTCAGTAATAAAGACTTCACGACTCATAAATAATTAATGTAACACTAGAATTCTTATAACAGAAGACGGTAGCTGCTTTGATGTTGGGTTGTGAACTGAGGGATAGGTTGAAGCGGTTTTGGAAGCTCATCTCGATGCGTCATACTAAAAAAAGCAATCGTCACGTCGAGCGAAACGTCGAGTGTATAATAATATCTCTGCCTAAACCACAAATAAGTGTAATGTTTTCTTGTGACGGACTAATCGACAAGCCCAAGATTTTACTCTTACACTGCATCTGGGTATACTGGAAGTAAACCCGAACATAGTTGAGTAAATGAATGAATTGCCTACTGTTTAGCGAAATGCTCATACTGACAGTCACATTAATTAACGAAGATTACGGTAATACGGTCAAAATAGCAGATCATATCAGAATTATGAGTTGATGACGTCACTAAACAGCTCAAGTTCAAAAGCAAAAAACACACTGCAAAGTTACCAACTTCCAAAATTATTTACTTCTAAAATCAGCATACAGTAACTTAGCGAAAACTCCCTAAAAAAATTAACTACACTTTATCTTTTGTAACATTCTTTATGTGTAAAATATTTTGTTTAAAACATAGAGTTTCTAAATATACCTCAACTCACTGATTTACCCTTATGTTGGGGAGTAAGACTACTAGTTGGGAACCTTGACCGACTAACTCAAAAAGACACATATTTCAGTCGGCCTTTCCCGATCGCACATTGATACCCACTACACCTTCACTTCCCTGAACAATAAGACGAAGTCAGCTCACCTATGACAGTAATCTAAGCCATGGCATCTTTCCAGCTTTGGGATATAAACTGGGAATATCAATTGAAGGAGAAACCCGATTCGTTATTTACACCTCTTATTCGATTTGGAAGCTAACCAGGTTTAACGCGAACAGCGTGGTGGTAATAATGTTTCCTAAAATCTGTCGACGAACACCACACCGGGACAATAGGGAGGTTTACCGACTTAAAAAAATATGATTCGAAAAATATTGGATACGTATTTTTTGTTTTATCAAATCAATAAAAAATTACGAAGATAAAACGCGTCAAAGATTTGAGTGGGGGGGTTGTGACGTTACTGACCGCTAAAGAATGTCATACGAATGTCTCAGAAAATGACATCACACGAGTTTTCAAAGCACTGTATCGTCTTCATTGTTTGTTTACGTGAAAAAAGAAAAAATATGTGTCCAATATTTTTGGAAATCTGTCTGACGGACTAAATAGATTTTTTTTGTTAACTGCCCTATTGTTATTTTTTTTGGCTCCTAAAGAGAAGTACCTTATACCCATTGATTACCATTTAGTATATCTATCTTCTTAATGCTATGCAAAAATTTGCGTAATTATACTTAGAACTCCAAGAATCCGCTTACAGCCACATTCAACCATAGGATTCGTCTCAGAGTTTATCACATTTCACAGATCATTCACGAATATTTTCGCTACCTCTCATACTGTAATCATTTAGTGTTAGGTATAGGTAGTGTGTATAAAAAGTAGCTAAAATTAAATATTAATTTTAATATCAATTAAATTACGTAATGTAAATATTCGTAAAGCGGTGGATATAATAATATCTCGAACCATACCATTTATGTAACAACTTTGTGAATACTTTATCCTACGAATAAATGTCTTTGTCTTTGTCAGTATTTCAGCCCGGAATCACGCAACACTTTTGTATAAAAGCCTCCCCTTCTGCGTCTTTCCGCTCATTCTATAATTGTTAAAAAAATCTAAACTTATCACAGATACTTAATCGTGATTGATATTAACAAACAGCAGACTCCTACCAAAAAAAAAACGGAGAAATCAAAGGAGCTTGTCCATTTACCCGCTAACCTCTCATGTCTTACCCCACAGTGTCCACCTATGCGCATCCAGTAGTGGGTGACTATTGTCAGTGCACACGTGGCCACATTGTCTGAGGAGCAAGGTGACGATGTATCAGAACTGGTTATAAGCTGAGCTGGTTCGGACGGATTGAATGGTAGCATTGTGTGGTCGCCTTTATGTGAAATGAGGAAAAAGTTTGTGTTAAATAAGGTTTGATATCATTAACTTAAAATGATATCAAACCTTATTTAACACAAACTTTTTTTTTAGGGACGCAAAGGCATGGAGATAAAGATACTCTAACATTAATATAATATCACGCCTGTTTTTCTGATGGGTAAGGCAAGCCAATATTACAATAGGTATAGTTATATGTAGGTTTTATGTTATACGAATTAGAAATACAGATCTCCGGTCCAAAACAAAACTGACAGATATTTTAACAAAAATAGATCAACAAAAGTGGAGGTGGACAGGCCACATGATGCGAGACACTAAAGGCAAGTGGAGCAAGGTAGTGGCAGAATGGTATCCAAGAGACGGCAAAAGAAATCGGGGAAGGCAGCCCACCCGCTGGGAGGAAGAAATAAAACTGACAGCAGGTCCAAACTGGAGGAGAGTAGCTCGCGACAGACGTCAATGGAAACTGTTAGAGGAGGCCTATGCCACGAGGTACACCGAAATTCGAGACATATTGTGACTTTTGTTTTAATCATTATTGTTAGTGTCTGGTTTTCGGAATAAAATGCTATATTATTATTCTTATCATACGAGTAGGTGCCAGCATATTTCCATCGACCAGGCACAGATCAGACTTGGGTTCCTGAAAAGTAACTCTTGGTGAAACAAAATATTACTAAAAGCCAATCACAAAGTTAAACACTTTAGGTTAGTGCTTTCTGAAAGGATCACGTAGTTACCAAAAAAAAATCCAATTAGTCCGTCATATAGATTACCAAAAAATATTGAAAACGTATTTTTTCTTTTTTCACGTAAACAAACAATAAAGACGATACAGTGCTTTGAAAACAGCTCGTGTGATGTCATACTCTAAGACATTAGTATGACATTTTTGTGACGTTACCAACTCCAACTCAGATCTTTGACACGTTTTATCTTCGTCATTTTTTATTGATTTGATAAAACAAAAAATACGTATCCAATATTTTTCGATAATCTAACAGACGGACTAATTAGTATCACATTTTTTTAAGTCAGTAAACATCCCTATTAATTAACTTGTAATTCTAACTTAAAAAATATTGAAATAAATACATTCAAATAATAATAACCTCTACAATAACACAAAGTAAAAATTCAGAAATCCTTCTATCAACTCCAAACGAACCCAATCCGGAATTCTGATTACAGAAATATAAAAACAAAAGGACAATTTACACTTCAAAAAACCTCGATTTTCTTTTGCGTTAATTAATTCTATTGAACGAAAAAGTCGAGAAACATTCGTAACCCTTTGAAAGGCGCGTCAGAAAAAATAGGTGCCATTCGGAATTCGAAATTTTTCATAAATCGTTCCGAACAAAAAAAAATGCTAATAAATCACTTGGAAATTAATAATTAATAAAGCAACACTCGGAGGCGACGGCCCGCTAAAATCAAACGTAAATTCTAAGGAGTTATTTGCATAAGAAGGGATTTTTTTCCGTTACCATTTTTTTCTGCTTTTTAGAGTTCACTTTCCGATTTCCGGAGTAAGATTAGGAGGGATATGGTTGGGGTGAACTTTTAAAAGTTTTTGATAAAATGAAAGAAGATTAGTAGGTACTTATGTATTTATGAGCTATTTAAAACATCGGCGGAACTGTATTTAAAAAAATAATTCAAATTGTTGTAAGATGTTAGCTATCATGTGAATAAAGTCTAGTTTATCTATTCACTAGGTGAGTAAGACATTAAACCAATTTCTATCTTGAGTCAAGATCACCGGTTGTATCTACTTACCTATAGAATAACCAGTACTTTGGTAAAAAAAATATTTCATTTCTATTTAAGGAACGTGAAATGGTATTTTACGGCTTTTATTTCACAAATACAACAAAAACCGATACTCCCAAAAAAATGTAAATTCCGTAAAATGTTAAAAAGACAAAAGAACGTCCACAACAATTTACCTTAACCCTTCAACGGAGGGTATATCGGAGGGATCGGAACAGATGTTTTTAATATCGGAGAGACACCCCTTACGAATTGTTTACATTGAGTCATTGTTACTTCGACTTAACTTGCGATATTCAAGGGTTTTGATTGTCTAAGCGTTTGTTTAAGATGTTTGTGCAAGTCAGGTAGATCCAGGTGTGTTCAGATGCTTGCTTGCTTGGTAAATAAGGTCTAGCAATAAGTTTGATAAAGACAAAGAATTAAAAAGCATTTATTAATCTTACAGAGGACAAAACAAAATCATAACAAAATGCAGCCCAGCAAACCAGCTGCATCAACCAACAGCTTAACTATATTTAAAAAACTAGATGTTTATCAGTGGACTGCAAGGAATGGGTGAAATACCAACGAAAATATACCGGTATCTGGAAGTTGCCAACACTGAAGATTTCGAAGTTACCAAACCAAAGATCCAGTTGTTACCAAAAGTATTACAATTACAATTACAATTACGGTCCTGAGCGAAATTAAGAAAACTCCATTAATCTAGACTTGCCCAATGACAATAACAATGACGTTCAAATAATACAATTTGCTAACCGACCTGCAATTATATGAAGGAGTGCAAATTACAGGAGAAAGCGGGCGCGATTATAGAATACCAGATAGCTTTAAAATACTTTGTAAAACTACCCAAGATCTTGCTAAAACTCTCCTTTTTATGAGATATTCTTGAAAATCAATCATTTTTAAATGTTTAAAGATAGTCTACCTGCAGCTAAATCAAAGGCTTCCAAAAGGTACTTAAATCACCATCTTGAATCAGATGGATCAATATCATTCTTCTGCCCTAATTACAATTTATTTGGGGTCGACGCAGTATGTATTCTTTCACCATACTTCACTATTGCTCGGCATCGAAGCTGTCAGGTCTCTTTTTTAGCCAAATCATCCTTCACACAATCAAACCATGGATTCTTTAGTCTTCCTCTATTCTTATACAACATTTTCCTCACAAATAAAATCAAATTCTTCAATCAGTTGGCACAAGGAGTTCATAAATCTAAACCAGCTTCAACATCATGTAGGTTTCTTGATAGTATTTGTGAAGTATTGTCTTCAAATGTTACTGACAGTCGTGCTTTACTGGTGCTGCCAACTTCTGCGACATTCTTACAGTCGGAAAACTAAACTTTCGTTCTTTATAGAACATAGAAACTTTGAAAGGTTTGGCAAAGTCTCATCATCATCATCAGCCTATAATGTCCCCACTGCAGGGACTCAGGCCTCCTCTCTCTGAGAGGGGTGGGCTATAATCCACCACGCGGTTTTTTGGTTCTTAGACATGCCGGTTACCTCAAGATGTGTTACAATAATAATGTTTCTACATGTTTATATCATTCTATCTCCTCAGAAATATATAGTTTTATCTTCCAAACCCCGCTGTCTGCTCTATGCAAGCTATTCGGATGTCGCCACATTGCTTGCGTGAGCACTGAGCTATAGTAATTGCGTTCGCACGATCGACTCAGGCGCAATTATTTTGTCACAATTTTCATGAATCTTAATTTCTTCTTTTGTTTTCGAATAGATGGAGATGGAACAAATTTGTTTATGCAAGTAAGATCATCTTTTAGTACTCGTAAGCTATTTGAGGTAAATTTTGAAATATAACGATTAAATGATGGAATTAGGGTCGCCCCCTATTACATGGGACTTGAAACATAGCTAGCGAAACTTGGGTGTATTTTTATAAACATTATTAGTATTTATATATCCTTTCTAGGATTAGAATGTGTGATACGTTTGAGAAACATTCATATTAATTATTTCTTGCTTACCTCTTGATGCACATGCTTGTTGTCTACCTGTAGATAATCTGCCAGTTAGTGGGCAAAGATGCACAACTGAACTCCAGTTACCTAAATCATGAACTCTTCTCTATTGAAAAGTAAAAGAGTTAATCTAACATAAATAAACAACATAACATTACCTACATCTCCTTCTCCAAAACCCCACACACTTCGTACTTTTTTTTTTTTTTTTTATTAGCCTGCTCTGTCCCACTCCAGGGCAAAGGCTTCCCTCCACTCTTTACACTTCTCTCGAACCCGCGCGTCCTCCTTCGTACTAAAAGTAAAAATTGCCAAAGTACATTAAGTTCCTACAATGGTTTGGGCAATTAATATGAGACAATAACAAAGAATCATGTTCATGGACATATGGAATCCCGTACCAAACTGTGTCAACATCAAACTTTGTTTTTTAAATCAAAAATCAAAATCAAAAATCAAAATCATTTATTTCAAGTTGGCCAGTTACAGGCTCTTTTGAATAGTCGAACAAATACTAAATTTTAATAAGCTAATAAACTAAGCTACAGTCCCACTCACAAGGCATAATAACTGTCAGTGTACTGTAGTTGCCGATTCCAAAGCGTTGGTCTCATGAGAAGAATGGCAAGAAACTTCATGGATACTCTTTTAAATCATAATATTGTTACAAAACTTTGGTTACATCATTCATATCGAGATTGGTATATTATCATGTGAGAACGATGTAGCAAGTTATGCACGATAAGTGTCGACAGTAAAGCCAAAACGACGATTTAAAAATAATATAATAATTCAAACAAGCCGTGGCAACTAAGAGGTGACCAGTCACAACTGACAGCACCCGTTCACGAGCATGACGCATGGATCAGCCACCATTCCACTCAACCATTTTAAAGGGAACGAAATGACCCGACACACCCGCCACCATCAGCGAGACATTTAAGTGAGCATGACACACTCTTAATCGCCAGGGCATATCCAAGTCAAATAAAAAATAGAAAAATAAATGTAGGTATTCCAGAGAATGACAGCTTTCTAGTACATAGTACTCACACAATATGTGCTATGCGACTATATAATACTAAAGAGATTGAATTTATACATTGCAAAGATAGTTGTACAATCTTCTTCTTTCTTCTTCCTATTAAATTCTATTCATTTAAGCGTCCTGTCCTTGTGGAGCAGGACCGGCATTGAGCCAAGCATTTTTATCAGCGATATAATCGTCTAACTTGTAATATGCTTGCTTGCATAGTGTGCGTTTGATACATGTTTTAAATTTCGTCTCATTCAGTTCAAGAATGCTTTGTGGAATTTTGTTATAGCATCTCAAACAGTACCCCATGAAAGATGAGTCTACCTTAGCGAGTCTGAAGCCTGGCTGCACTAACTGGTCCCTATTCCTAGTAATATAATTGTGTCTGTCACCTCTTTTACTAAAAAGATGCAGATTTTTTCTCACATACATTATGTTTTCGTAGATGTACTGACAATGCACCGTCATAATGTTAATGCTCTTAAATAGTTCTCTCAGAGAATCGCGCCTACGAAGACCATATATTGCTCTGATGGCTCGTTTTTGCAGAATAAAAATAGATTCAATGTCTGCAGCTCGTCCCCATAACAAAATGCCATAAGACATTAGGCTATGAAAGTAACTAAAATAGACCAGCCTAGCGGTATCTACATCAGTAAACTGACGAATTTTTCTAATGGCATATGCTGCTGAACTTAGCCGCCCTGCAAGAGATGTTAAATGAGCACCCCATTGTAGCCGTGAATCAAGCGTAATCCCCAAGAAAACCGTTTCATTTACGAATTCTAGTTTCTCGTTATTTAATAAAATATCACAATCACTACTTTTAACATTCGGTAAAGCAAATCTTATGCATTTTGTCTTTTTTTCATTTAATACTAAATTGTTTGCTGTGAACCAATTATGAATCTGAAGTAGGGCTTTATTCACATCATCTAGCTTTTGAGCCCGTCTATTTATCTTAAAAATTAGGGAAGTGTCATCAGCAAATAACACCATATTCTGAGGTTGGTTTTTCAATAAATAGGGTAGATCATTAATATATACCAGAAAAAGGAAAGGGCCCAATATTGAGCCTTGAGGAACCCCCATTTTTACTTTTAAACCCTGTGAATTAACACCATTTATTTGGACATGTTGTTGCATTTCACTCAGATAAGATTTTACTAAACTAAGTGCAAGTTTACCTAGTCCATAATGCTCAAGTTTCAAAAGCAATGTGTCGTGATTCACGCAATCAAATGCTTTTGAGAGGTCACAAAATATTCCTACAGCATCTTGGGACTGTTCCCACGCATTAAATATGTGCTTTAATAAAGTTACACCGGCGTCAGTTGTGCAACGTCCTTTAGTGAAACCGTACTGTTGATCGTGTAAGATTCTGTTGGTGTTAAAATGATTGAGCATTTGGTTAAGCATAACTTTTTCAAAAACCTTGCTAAAAGCTGGCAACACCGATACAGGTCTATAATTATTAGTATCTTTACTGTCACCAGATTTGAAAAGAGGTATGACCTTACTGTGTTTCATTAAATCTGGGAAAACCCCTTGGTCTACACACAAATTAAATATTGAAGCTAAGTATGGTGCAATAGTCTCAACTATGGATGTACAAACTTTGATAGACATTCCCCATAGATCTTCGGTCAGTTTAATTTTTATTTGCCGGAAAGTTTTAATTACCTCCGTAGGGTTTATATGTTTAAATTTAAATTCAGCCAGGCAACCAGGCACGTTCGCCTTCAATAAACCAATTGAGACTTCAGGTGAGGAATTAAGAGCCTCCGTTGTTTTTAAAGGAATATCAGTAAAGAAATTTACAAATTCTTGAGCTACTTCCTGATTATCGCTTTTAGGACCACATGCTGTATTTAATGTGTAGTGTGTTACTGTCTACATTTATCATTTGAACTCCTACAAAAGTTTATTTTGTAAACTAAACCAGAGTTTCGGAGTAATTTTATAAAATCGAACAATAAAAATAACCTCAAAACTATGCAAGTAGGTATTGTAAGGAAACCTCTACGATGTGAAGTCAGGCGAACTGTCAAAATCTACTGGCAGATCTAACAGAACGACTTTTTAACTGGTTGTGTGGACGCCATTAGGGAGTAAAACAATATTCATACTTCTATACTTTAAATTAAATTCCTTGTTCAAGAATCAAATCCCAGCCGTATAATGTCCTAAAATATTATGAAAATAATTACTTTAACATTTGGCGACTTGAGTATTCAATGTAAAGTCAAAATTGGTCAACTCCTTGATGGACCCCTTTCGTCAGTTCGGCCATCGGGCCTGACTAAAAGTAGTTCTAGGTAATATTTGTTACTGTACCATAGCACAGCCACAAACATCATAAATGTTTATTTTATAACTTTTCTCGGAATGAGTTCTCTACTTCCGAAAAAAACCTCTGTATTTGGAAAAAACAAAGCTAACAACCTTAATGCATCGTATGAGGAAACAAAAATCAACGTTAAGTAAAAAAAACTAACAAATAAAAAGTACAATTATAAAAATATTTTCAAAATATCCTCACAGACAAATAAAATAAAAATATTTTTATTTCAACTGAAAAACTCACATTTAACTTTTAAAGGTAACTAAATTCACCACCTTAAATAACCATAACATTTCTACTAAAGGTTTTATCCAACCCCTTGGTCACGAAGCTCGGAAAATGTATGGAAAATGAGGAAAAGTGCCGCTTAACGCCATCTAGCGACGAGAGGAATGAAACTGAAATTTTCGCACGGAACTGTGAGCTGTGGAATTGTGAATGTTTTTTTATAAATTAATACAGAAACGTGTGATTTTTTTTTCATATGGTAAAACAGTTTAAATAAACTTTGCTTTGATAAATAAATCGAGTTTATTTTTTTGGTAAATTGAGCTGTCTGTGTACATTTTAAGAATTACTATCATTTAAAGTAAACATTTTTTTAAAGTAAAGCTCGTTATATATTATGTAAAAACGAAGAGATATTTATTCATTAACACTGGCATTAACTTAACTTTAATCATTTATGTATCCTTTATTTATTTTACAACATAACCTAACATATTACTGCCACTGCCAAAAAGTGAGGTAAAAGCACCAATTATTGGCTCCGTAAAGATTAATACACGAACGAAACACGAATGAACCTAGTAACCGAATTTCGGGTGGCGCGAAACAAAAACTGACCTACATCGGCGCCCTACGGAGTTCACCCACCCCTGCCGACGATGAGACGATCACCCTACGCGTCTTGCCCTTACAGTTGTGTTCATGCACTTTCTATTATTTCAAGGTGATGCCCGATACCGGATCCCCCTTTCTTACTTTTTTTAACCACCAAAATTGTCAGTGCAATAAAAATCAAGCGACAAGTATTTTTAAACACCAGAAATTACCTACAAAGTACGGAAAAGTATAGATGTGTGTAGAGAGCATGTATGATAATGTAGTGGCACCCAAGGTGGTGGAGCTTTGATCAATACATTTTTAACAGACAGATAAAATCAGGTAGGCGTGTTTGTTGTGGTCACAAGTGGAAGCAGTAGAGTGAATGTAAACAAATGAATGGAAACACAAACAGCCGCCGAGCGGTCCAAGAAACGGGCAGTCGATCGCGCCGCAAAAAAGCGCATCCTATTATCGACTACAACAAAAGGACTTGTGCAGTGATACCTAAGTACACATCTCGATACATCGTCTCGACTCGATCCGCCGAACCGATCCTATTGGCGCGCCCCACTGTCGCCGCGGGGGAAAGGGACGAGAAGCGTGGAACAGAGCGCGAGTGATAAAGAGGGAGACGGTCATCTTAGCTACCGAGTGGCGTCCCACTGGGCGGGGCCGCGCCAAGGAGTGAGCCTCAGATGCGCGTAGAGTTGGTGGGGTTTCGTCCGAAGGATCGCACTGCAGTCGTGTGTCGCGCCAACGACGCGCGCCCGCTGACACGCCGCGCTCCGCGATCAGGATCACCTTACGTAATAATAACTAATCGGATCGAAACCGTTTGTCCGATAATCGATTGTGATTGTAAACTGTCGATAATCCCACACTGATTTTTATTAATTTAATTATTTTTTTAATCCGTACCGGCCGTTTGTGAACTTGAGTTTTGTGTACATTGTGTCATGTTTTTGTTTTGTTTTCGCTCGGACTTAAGATTATTTTTGGGCGTCGCTGACTGTGCTTCTATTTTATAATTTAGTAACAATATTGTTACTAGTGCGTGTGATATTGGACAACATTTTTTTAAAACAGTTCTTGTGAATATTTTGACTTAGAAGTGTTATGTGGACGTACATTGAAAATTATTGTGATTTTACAAGTTTCTTCTGAAAACACACGTAAGTGTCAATTGATTAAGTGTTTTGTTTGTTTTAATTAGGGAAAGCGTGATTTTTGTAGTGACTTTAAACATTTATCAGAAAAAATTATAAGTGTCAATAAGACACAATCTTATTAGACTGGCAAAGTTGTCTCAACATTGTTTTCAAGTACCAACAAGATTTAGGCCAACTGGACACCACAATAATTTACGACAAAACATACAAAATATAAAAGCAGCTGGTCAAATCCAACTAGCGGAAAAAGAAAACATTTTTACCCAGTCCCGGCAAAACTTTATAACCATAGACACACATTAAATTAAAACTAAAACTCTGAACAATAAATTCGTAATACCGAATAATAAAAATTGCTCAACACATCTTCGAAGAATGCATTTCTCATTAAAAAAGAAAAAGTTGGAAATAGAGCACAGAGTGGAGTCGATCGGTAAATCAAATGATCAATTGCAATCGAAAGTTTAATTATCTGTGGCGCGTCGCGACGGTATCTTGCCGGCGAGCGACCATATCTACGGATGATTCTCTGATTGATTGGACGATTGTTGGTGCTCTCACCTCACAATCTTCTTTCGTAGATTTAGTGGGTTCAATTTGAAGAAGCTTAGGGACTTAATTTGTACTTCTGTGTTGGGCAAAGTTGCTTTTAATTGAGTGGTCAAGTTGAGAAATGTTTTGTAAAAGCCGGATTTTGAAGTGTCTAAGACTATAAGTGTTGGTCAGAATTTGTGGTTGACTATGGATATTGGAAACAAAGGTGTAAAATGTACTAGTTGAAAGATTTTTTTACCAAATAACAAAAATTTCAAAAAATGGGGTTTCGAAAAAAAGATTTTAAAATTTTAGTTCTGCTTTTGGTACCTACTGCGGATAGCAAAACTAAAGTTTATACCCAAGAGCACAGTGGAAAATTTGATATTTAAATGCCTGATAGATAGAATTATCTTTAACCGACATAATTATTGATACAATTGTCTGTATTATTTACTATGTCCAGTTAGTTAAAATTGTATGAACATGAAGGAGTCATAATGAGAAATTTAAACAAACCCGAGGAAAAAGTACCAAGACACCAAAATTTTTATTAAACCTCAAGATATCTATTAAAATACCTAATAGGTATTGTACTAAAAGCAGATAAACGATGATTTAAAAAAATACAAAATATCCTTTGTATTTTAATTAATTAAAATAGAGAATGTACAAAATTAAGTTAGTAGGTAGGTAAAGTTAAATGATTCTGGCACAGATGGCGTCCTCCGGTCGTTGACCTCTGGAGTTAACTTTGCCTACTGATGTATTAAACAGTACCGTGTCCGGCCTACAATTATTATAATTATTATTATAAATTAATATATCAATATCATTATAATAATTTAGGAAAATATACTGTGACAAGTTGCACAGTTTTTATACAAAGTAAATTATTTATATTTTTTTTTTATAATATGGGACTCTAATTGAAACAAAAAATACCTTTTCCGGTCTGATTACATCAGGTAACATTATGCATGGTGTTAAATGCAAAAAATGCAATATTCAAATAGCCCTTTGTATAATGAACAAATAATGAATATTTAATAAAGTCCTATACAAGTGTTTTTCTAACTATATCAATTACAGTTAATACCTACTAATTAGAATGCCGGCAAAAACCTAATCGATTCTAAACAGTATCGATTAACAGTGAATCGAATAACGCGAATAAGTGATAATGTGAGATTTTTCCATTGTTATCGTAAAATATGTTGTTTTTTTCCCTGTGAGAGAATTATTTTTATTGCTTACGTTTCAATGAGTTGCGACTAGACTACTATTTCAATTTATTCTAAGCAAGACATTTATAATTAACGATTTAAAATAGTTTTGTTTTTTCATAATCTTAGTCTCTGTATATTTTTTTTGTGAAATTGTGTTATATTATTAGTTTAGTACCTATAAGATTTTACTTTGCTATAGTTAAGTTGATTTAATCAAAATAAATTTTGTGACAAAATGTCACATAGATGTAAAATCATTAGAAGTCGTTATTGATAAGATCATTTTATTCCTTATACTTTCTTAAGCTCTCGATGATATTATTAAAAAGAAAATTAAAGGAATTTTGATAAATTAATATAAAAGCCGTAGGTGGTGAAATTGTTAGTCTTAAGTACTTTTAAGAAACTAATAACGGAAAAAAATAGATTTGTCATGTACCTACAGTGCTAAGCATATTTTACGCTTATAAAAAAATATAGGGACGCCATTTTATTTAAACGCATATAATAAAAGTTACAATTTATTTAGTATTTAAGAAAAATCTAGTTTAGCCTTCAATTTAAAGTTTTTAAAAGCAGTGGACACGGATAAAATTTTGTATCGAAAAAATCTTCCGGCACTTGAAAAAATAATTATGTGTAGGAATTATTTAAAAACATAACTTGTTAAAACTTCTGTAACATAAAGATTTTCTTTAAACCGTATGAAATATTGAAATTGTAAAAATTAAGACTGAAAAAATCACACTTTTCCAGCGCTAGCTATAATCTTAAGTATTAATATAAGCACCTAAGTTAAAAAAAAATAAAAATTGTTTATTATGTCCAATAATAATTATCCTCCTACTAATTATAAGTTCTGTTAGAGTTAAATACGTCCGCCAAGCAAAGTTTTGCTAAGGGCTATATTTGGCAATAGAGGGCTACAAACCTGGGGTGGATTATTATGAAGTATGAATAATTATACTAAGTAGGTATATTAGTCTAGTCTTGAAAGTATTACTTGGTTAGAGTTACCATTCCGATTAAATATTTTGTACTGTCTCTGCATCACCCTAAAGTAGACTGGTTGAAACTATCCACGGCATTTTAAGTCCGTCTTTGTATTATAAAGTTAGCAAAAAGTTTTAATAAATAAAATCCTGAATTCTTGACGACACTTATTTACAAAATATCTTGGCCAATATTTAAGCGTTTATAAGTCAATACTCTATTCTGTCGATTAAATAATATGAAAAAGAATACACAATCACACACTTCTTCATTTTCAATATTATAGAGATAAATGAAGTCTATATTTTATTCAGGTGAATACCCCAAATATCGTCCGTTCTGAAATTATTACCGAAGCCCGGTATATCAATAACACAGCTTGTTAATATTGAATACTTAGTAACACAATGTAGTATCAACTTTGATCTATATTACGATGATACGGGAACCATATGTTGTAATCGTTTAAACACTGTTTCAACCGTTGTGAAGAAATTTATTGATGTAGGGGACATACATACTAACTTAGTATGGTTGTCTGTGACTTTGTGGATAAAGAAACTTTGATCTGCCGTTTGACCCGTAGTATAGGGGTTGAGTTTCGGAAAATAATTTCTTGGTGCACTTACTATGCACAATGTGAACTATCGTTTTAAGTAAACTATTTACAGTATGCAAATCTATACCGTATAACTAATTTAAAAGTAAGACAGGAGTGACGAGATGACGAGTATAGTAATAGAGAAGTAGGGAAGACTAATTAAATGCGCGATTATACGATGCACACAGTACATCGCGCGTGTGGTTTATAAAAATGTATTACCATTACCAACCACACGCGCAATGTACTGTGTGCACCGAGTAATCGCGCAGGCAAGACTGGTGAAGCCTGTGCGTGTGGTAGGCCCTTACGGCATGCCGCTCTGACCCCAAATGAATTGGGATAAAAGCAAGACAATAGGGATGTTTTTTGACTAAAAAAATATGATTCTAGTCAGTCCGTCTGTTAGATTATCGAAAAATATTGGATACTTACTTATATTTTGTTTTATCAAATCAATAAAAATTGACGAAGTTAAAACGCGTCAAAGATTTGAGTGGGAGTTTGTGACGTCGCTCACCGGTAAAAAAATGTAATACTAATGTCTTAGATTATAACGTCACGCGAGTTTTCAAAGCAATCCTCTTCATTGTTTGTTTACGTGAAAAAAAAATACGTGTCAAATGTTTTTTGGAAATCTGTCTGACGGATTAATAAGGTTTTTTTTTGGTAACTAAGTACCCTATTGTTATGATTACCTACTGGATTTAAAAAGGATAACTAGTTTATCTGTTTTAACATACAGACATAGAAAAAATATAGTTTTAATATTTGTTTTACAATCCGAATTTAGAAAGATATATGTATACCAGGGTACGGACAGTATGTTTCATCATCATCATCATCACCTACAACCTGACTTCACCCACTGCAATTAGGTGTCTCTTTGCTCAGTTTCATACCATATTCAACTGTAGGAAATATTATGAAACAATAACTATACATCCAAGTACCAACTCAGCCTCATCAATTTATTTTCAAATGCCAATCAAAGAAGTTCTAAGTAGTACTTATTTGCTGATCATAGGTACAGATAGCAAATAGCGGGTCTTGCTAACGCGTGGGACGCAGTCTACCGAGGTGCTCCCATATTGTTCGATCACTGACGTCATTATTAGTGTTACTTATACAGGCTGTGACTGATTTGCTACACTACAATTCTGCAGGAGTGTGTAAAGATGTCGATTTTGATTCAGGTAGTTGATAAAATTAGAAGCAGTAATACATTTGAACAAATAAATTGTTTTGATTTTAAAACAGACAGAAAAAATATTAGGGTAGATTTTGTCATGTCATTTGTAGTATAGAATAGTAATAATGACAGTAATAGCCAATGCAATAGAGTAGAAATTAAAATGAATAACGAGGATAGATTATAAGTAATGAGACAGGGGGTGTTAACTAGTCATTTATTATGAGAAGGAAATAGATTAGTGCTTCGCCATTAATTAATATGACGATAATAAGGCGAATCAGTCAACTTTAGAACTGCTGTTAATATTATTAAACACTAAAGAATTAATGAATGGTGATCATCGTAATTTAGTCAGTCAGGGTTCCGCTTATGTTGGACACTGACCGTACTTGATACCAACGCTGTTTGAAACAACCAAAATTGTTACATTTGTATTTAGTTCTTGATTTATGAAGATGATTGGGTTTATAAAATAGGTAACAAGGTACTAAAATGATGAGTTATAGAGAACTATGAAAGAAAAAGATTTGCTACACCGAACCCAAAAAAAAATTGCGATAAGAGTAGTCTCTATTACTATGGTGGGGACTCTGTATTATCCGTATCAACAACTATTAAAAATAAAAACTCAAATAAAACGGTCACAGTCAATCTAAACGAAAATTTCTAACCTAAGAAACCAAAAATATATATCCACCATCAATTACTTATACACACCAGTTTTACAGGAATTTTCTAGCAATAAAACTATCAAAATTATCCCCAAGAAATACGAAATCGTTTATTTAAACAAATATTTGAATGTCTGGAGGTAAACGCGCAATCAAATACGTTTATTAGTACGGCAATTATGGAGGATTCTGATACGCATTTGAAGTAAATATTTATAAATAATCGTTAAAATATTTTTGACTCTTTTTTATGTTGATCCGGGATTGATCAGTGCGTAAATGTTATAGATTATACCTACCACCTATAATTAAAATTCTTAGCGTCTCTTGCGGTTCTAGAAATATCAAATTATGACTTCCTTTCTTAAACACGATTTTTGTTTTATTTCTACAATATTTTCAAGAAACATTCGGTAAGAAAAAATATTTCGCATTTTTTATTGCCACCACCCTGTAATAGATTCCAATTTTTTCAAACTACTATGAAAATATTCAAAAAAGAGAAAATATTTCGCAACTTTTTTACCACCATCCTGTATTCGATTCAGCGTCCAATATTGTTTACTCTAAGTTTATCTGCAGGACGGTAAACCGAGTCGCCATCGCCACTCGACTCCTGCGCAATCGATACAAACAACAGATCTATACATCTGACACAGGATGCGTGTGAGAAGAAAGACGAGATCGTCATTTTTATTGGGTCACTAGCTGTTGCCAGCGGCTTCACCCGCTACAACTACAACAACCACATCTTTTTCATCACCGCTGCTCTTAAAACGGTGAAGCAAATTATCGTAAGGAAACCGGCAGGTCTTAGAACCAAAATTCGAAGACATGTGACATCTACCATGCAATTCGCACTGTGCCCGCGTGGTGGATTATAGCTCATCCCTCTCCTAGAGAGGAGGCCTGAGTCCCTGCAGTGGGAGCATTATAGGCCGATGACGATGATGACAATCTAATTGCAGTATCTGCTGAAGGATATTATAGTAATATCCTTCAGCTCATGTATGTATTACCTGGAGAGACAAGACACTATATGTGCTATAAGTGCTCCATAGAAAGATAAACTTATTAGCAGACGCTATTCGTAGGTCCAGTGCTCGGAAGCCTGAGTCCTGGGTTTTATTCCCGAATCAGGCAAAGTGTTATATACACCACACCTATAGGTGTGTCAACAAGGTTGTAGGCAAAAGTATTATACCTAAAAGTACACCTATATTTCGCCATTTTTGTTTACGTCTCAATTGAGCCGAGTCTATTGCCGTAAACCGAGCACATACCAAGACTCCATCATCATCATCATCATCAGCCGAAAGACGTCCACTGCTGGACATAGGCCTCTCCAAGTGTCGCCACATTGACAGGTCCCGTGCGTCTCACATCCAGCGGATCCCCGCAACCTTCACCAGGTCCTCGGTTCACCTAGTGAGAGGTTCGCGGTCGCCACTCCAGAACATTCCAGCCCCAACGGCCATTCGTTCTGCGAGCAATGTGCCCATGTCTTGGTATTTTTCAATCTATTCATATTGAATAAACAGTCTAATAAATAGCAAACCTGTTATTGCAAGTTCTCAATTATTGGAATCGTCCTAGTAATAACAAAGTATCAATAACATTTATATAAAAATAACAGCTCACAACCTAGTCTTAAGGAAATTAAAATGTCTACGATATAAAAACTCTTTGGTATCACATTTCGCTAATCATCACCTTCTTATCGTGTTGATGTATTGACATATTTTCTCACGGCTGTGATAGGGGAGTTTGAGCTTTACTTTAATATGTTAAAGTGGAGTATCGATTGGGTGTTTTGTTTGAGGAAGTAAGGCTGGTGTAAAGTGTGAGAGGTAGCGATTTACGAATACATTTGTTGGTGTAAAGGTTGAGCCTAGTTTAAGGACTAGTTTAAGAAAATGTTTTCATAATTTTAAGTTCAAAACCGACGCAGTGATGGAAGAATCATTAATGGCTGCTTGGCTTAGCATCACATTGAACAGACTGTTGTAAACAAACTTACACTGATTATTTTTTAAATCTAAATCACAATCAAATGCATGCTTACCTTTTAACCCTTCATTAAATTACAACCATTGTTATGTATTCTTGATTTAAAAGAAGTAATAATAATATGAATTTTCGTCTTTGAACAAGAAAATGTAATAAAGCAGCTACAATATTCACAATAGTCTTACCAAAGGGTATTGTATTACCCAGTACTAACGGTGTTGTGGAGGTCAGATAGACTGTCACTCAATTTAAAATACAATTAAATTCTGTAAGACTCGAAACAGACTTAAACAAAGTTGGAATAGGCTAGGCAGATGATTATTATTGACTACTAATGAAACCGCTCCCGCTCCCGCTCTTCCCTTACACCACACGGTGTAGCATATCACAAACAAACGCTTTCATGGGGCATTCGGATCAATTAATGGTGTATTATTACCGTAACCGTCCCATGAATGACTATCGGACGTCTCGAACATACGATACGGCACGAAAACTCAACAATGAGATGAGGTGAGAGGATGCTACTGATGCAAATAGGACAAAAGGTCACGGTCTACGTGTTAGGGGACAAAATAAAATGAACTAAGAGTCTATGGTGGAGGTGAAAGAACTTTAGCAAGCTGAGTGTGGTCAAGCGGTAGACTAGTTTGAACTGATTTGTTAAAAAAAAAATAGAAATGATTTTATGTGCATGTGTGTGTGTGTGTGTAAGTGTATGTGTATGTTGGTATAGTGTTTTTAATTAAATTGTTTGATTGGGTTGATTTTTTGTTTGAGTGATTTGTTAAAGGAGCTTCTTGTTTAAGGAGGCTTCTGATCCCTGAAGAATTATACAAAGGTGTACCTAATATTACAACAACATTTCGCCAGGAATGTTTAAGTCCCGTGTAACATGGGCCGACCCTATTGACTTGAACCGGGTTTAAATCCAGACTCAGTGGCTACTACTGAGAAGTCCTTTATGGAAAAACCCAATAACACTTTGCTTGACCCCGGAATCTATCCTTATGCTCACTAGTCGCAGATCAAAGAGGAAACGAGATAGCATGCTTGAAAGTTATTGATTGTCTAAGTAAGTCTTGGTTGTCGGTCCCCATTTGACCGCAGACACTGTTTTATTTTGGCTAAACTTTCTGTTCTATTAAACTGAGCATTTAAGAATATGAAGGATACTATACTTACTAGTTGAGCGATAACAGTTCCTGTTAAAAATAATCAATGTATTCAAGACTCCAGAAGTAATCTTCAAATGAATCTAAATACTTGAGTAGACTCAAATCTTCGTCTTTATAACATAATCAAACGCACTCAAGATAAACAAATAATAATCACTCCAATAACTTCTTAGTATCAACCCGTTAATAAAACTATTCGAAAAAAAAAAAGACAATATCCATTGATCCCACACTGGAAACACATGTGGAGGAAGAGAAGGATAACGCTATACACCAGAAAGGGTCACAGCTACAATTTTTCTCTTTTTTTTAGCCATCGGAGGCACCGATTTCGCCATATGTTCGAAGCTTCGATGGTTATAAAATTGGTTAGTTGGGCTTTGTACAAATAAAGGATTGGACCAACATCAGTTTTGTTAGGACTCTGAATCGACCGTGATGAAGTTTAGGCGACAATTTTTATGTGTGTCATCCATTTGAGGTTTATACGAGTTTACGTACCGGTATTTTTTAGTTGCTATTGGTTTATAGGAGTAATCTTGTGGGTAACAGTTATTTCCCAGACACGCATTAGATGCATTGGTGATCGTTAAAAGTAGTCTAATCCTCTCAATGCTTACCTGTAGTCTATTTCCACGACATCCACTAAGAGACTGCCCATTCTTCAGTCATTAGTGTCATCAATAATTCAATCTTCGCTTTATCTACTTGTAACACTCCCACCGTTAACAAACTCATAGAATCTAAATCAATATCATTAGACACTACCAATAACTCACAGTCAAAAATAACCCAATTATTTAACCACGCCTTTTGACAACTACAATGTAGCTTTGGTTAAAATAACTAGCCGTTCTAGTCTAACTGTACAAGTTATTCATAACAGTTGTGCAATTCTCAGTGACCTGCCAATAGTCAATAGTTTTGAGACTCTGCCAGATGACCAAATGTCAGGCGGAGATATTAAATATGATTATGATAGACATAAAAGTTATTGATGGGTAGGTAAAGAGAGAAACACGAAATAATGATGACAACGATCTGGCGGTGTCTGGTTCTAATTATATTTTTGATCTCGTTTAAAGTACTCGGTAGTTCACGGTGTGGTAGGCAAACCCTTTTATAGAAGATTTAAGGTGAAGGCGACGAGGCAGCCAGCGAAATTCGAATTTACTTACGTTTTTTGCAATTTCCCGGTCAGTGTCAAGTCATATGTTAAGTGTCAAGAATGCCTTTTTCATCAAATTATCACTCTTGGCACTTGTATGAACCGAATCGGTTGTTTTGGTGGTTTTAATCATTATTACTCAGTAAATAGACAATTGTTACTGCCGCGAATCCCATTTTTAATGCGCGCCCGCGAATTTCGCGGGCTACCTCGTTGCCTTCACCTTAATTGATAAATTGGAAAATATAATTACCTGCATAGATTTTACAGGTATTGCTACTACAACAAAAGATAGTTAACCAAACCACCTTAATTATCTACTTCATGTCCTTATCCCATTTTACTTGGGGTTGGTGCAACACGTTTTTTTTTCATTCTCTGCTAAACGTCACGATATAATTTACTCCTTTTTCCTTTATATTATTCCTCTCCCTTTCCATCCATCAATATTTACATTCATCACTCTTTAAGTGACATGCGTTTAGTCCTTCCTCATCACCACCAAACCACCACCAAAGCCACCACCACTCACAGTCCCTATTAAAGTCGATTCCCTTGATGACAAAACTTCGAGAAGGCGAAAAACTTCAATAGTAGTATTTCACCCAAAAAATCTAATTAGTCCGTCAGATAGATTTACAGTGCTTCGGATAGGCGTACAAGGTAAGTACTTTTTTACTCACAAAGTGACGTCAAAAGCCCCCTTTCATGATCTTTGACACGTTTTATTTTCGTCAATTTTTATTAATATGATAAAACAAAAAACACGTATTCAATATTTTTCTATAATCTAACAGACGGACAATTTGGAGTTTTTTGGTGAAATACCCTATTCCAAAAGCGATGAACAAAACATATTAAGACCGATCAAACGGTTAAAGAATCTCTTTGAACAACTCCAAAAACAAAAGCATGGAATCATAAATTGATTCAGCATTCTTCTTATTCTCGTCTATAAGACCGTACATCCCTAAATCAGGCCTAAATATATCCCCTTCAGTCACCTGTTCTTCATTACATCATGCCTGATCATCTGCTGTGTCTGTTTGTATGTCTACTTGTTATGTACTTATGTATGGTGGGCAGTCGGTTTGTCATTGTCGCGCGGCAGGCCAGCGTTGTCGATATTAATGTCGTAGGAGAAGACTATCTGAGTTCATTATGTGCATGAGTTGATTGAGTTTGTGATTAGCAGTAGCTTGATTTCGAGTGTTCTGTATTATTTGATTGTGTCACTTTCTTAAAGAAGAAACTGTCACATCACCTATCCTGTAGGTGAAATTTTCTGTAAATATGTTTTTCTTGACCACGAGCCTTGACCAAAATAATTGTAAAAAGATCCTTTAAAAGAACACATGATTTTATAGTAATTGTGAAAACCTACCCTTATAGAAATATCATCCTCTCCTTCTATATCATCAATCACCGACTAAACGTAGTTTAAAAGACCCACCATCAATAGCTTTCTCCCATAGCTACTCCATGCTTTTGATGTAACCGTAATACACGAAATCGACAGCTTCCCGAAATATACTGTCCCACGCGAGGGTGTAATGACATAGTGCCTCGAATCTATGGGGTGGACACGCCATGGGAGATTATGGGACAGTTCCTTTACAAGATAATGGTGTTTATTACATATTTTTCTAACATTTTTATAGTCTGTTTGCGAGTAGGTATATAAGTCTTTTTGAGGAAACTCTCTAAGAATATTTCCAATCAAGCCATACACAGAGCTAATTTAATTTACGAGTTTGTTTTCCAGCTCGTTTTCCATTATAAATTGTAATGTGGCTTCCAACTTTCTCAAGATATATACTAGCATTAAATGCCCTTTTGACCTTAACTGGTTATTATGCAAACAAGCAATTAGTGCTTACCGAAGTAAATACGTTGAAATAAATTATAATTTGCATAAGAGCGATATTAACCATTAATATCGTTAAATGAAAGTTGATTGGAATAATCATGAACTGCTTATTAGGAGTAGATAATGGGTTATTACAAAAACAAAACAAAAGACATACAATATATGATCATGTTCTTAAGATAGAAGAATCACAATTTGGTATATCAGGGATCCAAGACAGTCAAATCATTTCTCTGGGACTTCGTCGAGCTTCATTGTCTCGGCGCTTTTCTTGTGGTCGCCAATGTTGATTCTGGCTTACAGAAGTTACAGTGGTTTGGGAATAGTGAGGCGGGCTTGTCCCAATTAAAAAAAAAAAAAAAAAAACAATATCAAGGATTCCTTGCCAAAGTTTATGTATTTCTTGTTAGGTAAGTTGACATCACTGCCATTGTAGAAATATTCTAAGTTGATAAGGCTGGCACAAGAGCGTGAAGCTTGGCAAAAGCAAAATGAGGCGTATATCCAGTAGTGGGTGAAGTCTAGCTATGGATGATGATAAAGCTGACTTGTCGAGTCAAGTGTGTACTGTATCACAGCTTATCTTTAGGTGGAATAGTCAGTCAACTAGAACTTACATGAGAATTCTGATACCCAACTTACTTCTTATGGACACCCACAGTTAACACACTGTAACAGCTATAAGTATCCTTTCCAACAAAGAACCTCAAAATTACTGATATCAAAATTCACAGTATTCACAGTCACCCTACAGAACCGAGTAACAAAAAACAGTAGTACAATATTACATATTCGGATGTCATTTTTTGCCTCCTCGTCTACGGGCGATAGCGTGATGTTATGTGAGATGCGTGTACAGATAATAATTGAACACACCATTATCTTAGTCAATCGTGTGTTGTGTCCATCTATTGGGAGGAAATCGATCTGGCCTACCGTGACCAGACTTGGAGAGTAGGCAGTGGTTTCTCATACAAATACTTACTACTGCTACTTACTTGGCTATATTTTGCATGTAAATACTGATGCTTTTCATCATCATCATCATCATCAGCCTATAATGTTCCCACTGCAGGAACTCAGGCCTCCTCTCTAGAAGAGGGATGGGCTATAATCCACCACGCGGGCCCAGTGCGGGTTGGTAGATGTCACATTTCTTCGATTTCTTTGATTCTAAGACATTCCTCATGATTTTTTCCTTCACCGTTTTGAGAGCAGCGGTGATGAAATAAATTAAACAAAGTAATGCGCCTGCCTGGATTCGAACCCACGACATACTGTTCGTAAGTCGGGGCCGACACCACTGGGTCACCGCTGCTCTTACAGGTGTTTATTTTTTTTTATTAGCCTATATTGTCCCACTGCTGGAAGACTTCTCCCAAAGGCTTCCACTCGTCTCTATGTGCAGTTTTCTTCGGCCATGTCTCACTTTCTTTTTTCAATCAGTTTGCTTCTAAAGCATTAATTTACAATAGTTAATAGGTATCGTCTGCTTTCATCTCTTCCTCAATCACACACTAAATCATACTAAGTACTACTAAAGACTCCCGTCCCAATTTTTTCTCAACCTCCTAACATTGAAAGTTCATTAACACATGAACATATTTTGTTTTAGTCATAAACTAATTTTTTATAGCTATCTCCCCTTCGATTGAGTTTTTAAGCACACTATTATGTCAAGTCGCACCGCGTTAAATCCCAAATGAATTTTAAATTAACCAATAACTACGCCCAAGTGTATATTTAGTATTATAATTATTTTAACGTTTTTTGTTAATTTCGGGAAGTGTCATTTATTTTGTGGGGTAACATTGTGACACTTAAAATGGGCAGTGTTGCTACAATGTAAACGTAGAAAAACCAACAGCTTTTGCAAAGTACTTACCTTATGTGAAAAAGTGGTGAGTCTTAATGTTACAAATTTATCATCCTGTATTTTAAAACATAAGGATGGGAAACGTTTAGTATCTAATAAATTATTATCGATTAATTTATGTTCTTTGAATAATTACTGTAAAATCACAAAAAAATAGGATAGTACTTTAATATAGTCTCAAACAAAATACTATTCCAAAAGTCTCAAGCCCTAATTCCGTAGGTCATAGGTAATTTCCATCACTCGGATAACGCTCAATCGATCATAATTAACGTTTGAGCGACGGCCATAAGTAATGCGATAGTCGGTCGCAACTCGTACTCGCGTGTGAAGCATATTGGTGCAGTCACGACGACAAGTGACATTGAACAACAAAAAAATAGTAAAAAAAAAGTTTATTTTTGTCTAATTGATATTTGAATACCCGTGTGATATAAAAGTAATTAAAAAAAATATAAGGGCAGATATTTTTCCTATTATTAAAGTTTTGTTTAATTTCTAGTCGCAATAATAGATATCTCGAATGAAATATGTTAAGCAGTACACTGCTATGTTTCAACCACAGTTTGACATGCTTCAATGTCGACTTGAAGGATTTATTACACAAAATAGATTTGCAAAGCAGAAGTTTGCAAACCAATAAATTGTAGTCATTATGCAAATTTTAGCATTGTTTACTAGGTTTTAACTTGAAACTTAAGCATTTAGGCACTGAATTTTAAGGATGGGTCTCACTAAATAAACTGAACCGGATCAGTGCAACTAAACTGGTTTCAAGATCTGTCAGTACCACATCATTGCAATGGAATATTGATATTTACAGCTATTGATCGCGTTAAATTTTTGCAAGTTGGCCTAATTTATCAAAAGTAAAAAGCTTTATTTGTGATTAAAACCGCGGCCATGTTAAATTTTAACACTCTCGCCTACTCTAGTGGTCATTTTGCATACAAATGTGTACATAAACAAGCCATTGGAAATGCAATAATGCACCGAACATTACTCATATTTAATTAATTACCTGTTCAAATACGCGATACTTTTTTGTAATTAATGTAACTTGATGACAGCTTCTTGCTACGTAAATTTATTGCGTTATAGGTTTTTTAATATAGTTGTAGGTAGTTGCTATGTGGAATTACAAACCTACGATTTTTAAAAACATGGTGGTCACTACTATTTCTATTTGAGAATTTGAGATGAGAAGGCATGACCTGAACGGTTGTGGCAGACTGATGCAAGAATTTATTCGTTTACCGGAGTCCTGAAAAAAAATATTTTTCTTCATAAATATATTCGTTGATCATATTCATTAAATATTAACTTAAATCATATTTTTACTACTTCGGAGTATAAAATGAAGTGAAAATCTAAGAAAAAACTTTCCAAAAACATCATGTTCTATACTTTTTTTATCTAGTCACTTGTTCACGTAACGATACATTTTTTGTACTTGACTCATTCATGACAATGCTATTTTTTCTCGTCCATTCAACAAGCCCCAGTAATTGCTGCTAATTATTAATTCCGACAGATTACACATATTATTGCATGTCGTCTGTTTTGTCTGTAACGTTATCCTTAGATATGACCTTGATTTTGAATTTTCAGAAAATTAAAATAAAGCCGATTTTTGGTATTAAACCAACTTTTTTAAACTATATGTCGAAACGTAAACTTTGGATAAATTCGAAGTAGCTGTTCAAAGATATAAACCGATACTTTAGGCTGCTATTATCTACTTTAAATAACGGGCTTAAAAATATCAAAATGTGTACTTTATAATGATGTATTAAATAAAACAAATAACTCTTTTAAATAGTTAGAACACACCTTGACATTACAAGATTACAAGCAACTCAGTTGACCTATAAAAAGTAACCGTAACATCAAAACCTTCGACATATTACGATCACACACAAGACCTTTCCAAAGTGACACACAATATTTATACTATTATACAATTTTAATAAAGAAAACTATGACAATAACATAATGGCGGGAAAAAAAAAGAAATTTACCACCGCACCTGCCTGTGATAAACACACACGCGACTCGATACAACTGTATCGATAATCGACCATTTAATAATCGAACGGCGCGTCACTATCGTGATAAGGGGACGTTAAAAAGTGATGTACCTTATCGCAAGTGAAATTGAAATTGATCATTTCGTAGAATTAACGTTTATTGGAGTGATAACCGTTATTTGTCGTATGGTCAAGTAATTGATTTAAAATAGTTATTTTTTAATGTTTTAGTGTTAAGGCATCGTTTTATGTCGGTTTTTAATATACGTAAATTAATGTTTATAATAAGCGTATTGATTAACATTATGAGGTTAAGAAAGGTTTCAGTGGCTATAAATAAACACGAAAATGTCATTAAATGTCTAACATGGGACTTTGGTAACATAGTAATTAACCTATGCGTAATATGTAAATGGTAACACGTGGTATCCCAGTTCACAGCATATTCACTTCACTAAAAACTACACACAGTTCACTGCACCGAATTGAACACAAAAATCTAAAAAAAACGTTACTCCATTCAATAAAAGAACACTCGTTTTAAACCAATACGACAAAAGGGCACTTAGCACACGTTCGGAAACCGCTCCGCTCTAAAAGAGACAACAAAAACGCATCAATCAAAGAACAGAAATGAAATAATCGAATTTCAGAACGTCGAGCGTAGTTCAAAGAGCACAAGCGAAGACCGCAACAGATTTTTGAAAAAAGAAAATAAAAAACTAAAATGGCCGAACATGACTAATATCTGGTACAAAGTTCGGTGTCGATATGAACAAAAGGAAACGGAAGGGGAAGGTATTTAGAAATGGAACGTTCAGAGAGCACTGGGGATTGATTCTTTTTAAAATTCGAAGTCATTTTGCTGAATATGATTGTTTGGTTTAGCTTTTTTTATGGAATGACAACCGTTTTATTGAATTCTCATTTTGGTTGCGCTTTAGCGACTAATGCAGTAAATTAATCTTTGATTTGAGCCTTTAATTCATATACGTCTACTGGAATTTAACCCTGACTTTTTATCTTCTTAACCATTGCATGTGAATAAATAATTAGGTTAGAAAGTTTGTAAAAAAACGCCGAACTAAAAGGCATCGATTGAATGGTACTAGCAAACTTTTCCGTCACGAACCCAACGATTTCGATGCACGATAGATTTTAACTACAGCCAGGGTTCACTATCGACTGTTCGCGCGCCAAAACTTAATTTACTCCCAAAAAACTGAAAATTACGAGAAAATAGACCTTATATACTGAAAATAGAGAACGCTAAGGTGTTTATAGGAATGATGTGTGTGTATTGTATTTGATTTCTTCGATGTATTTTAGAATTTGAGGGTATTTTTTTATTTACAACTGTTATAAAAATGTTTGCGGCCGTGTATTCGTTCGTTTTTGTGGAGTAGTCTTTGGATAGTCGTAAAATAGTTTTTAATGGTTTACTAAATCATTATAATGATGCGCCTAAGGTTCGGTATGAAGGAAGAAAGTATTAGAGGAGCGATTTCTTTAATAGATATTAAAATCTTTTATGTTAGTGGTTTATCATTGAGACAGTTCACTTTTCCGTGTTTCCTGGCGATCGTAAAATTTAAAAAATGCCTTGATCTGGAAAATTCTTACCATGGAGTATTAATTGTCTATTGAATAAGTAAGTTGGAACTCACAGTCTAACATATTTTTTTGTGTCTTTTGTACAACCATCAATTTACTGTGATACTTTCTAGAGGAGGCCCCTATTCTTGTAGTCTTTGTTCAAAACTCAATACCAGCACAGCACTAGTAAACGATTCCTTCAACAGTTTTCAATTACCCGCCAATTTTGAACGAACAAGTACACGACACAAACCACTTAGCGACACGACAAATTTACAATTCTAATTCACAGTTAATTTATATTATATTCCAACGTAGACATATTTTAAGATTTTGTCGAAAAATAAAGTTGTTAGAAGCCATTGTAGTGGGGGACGCGGTGAACGGGCGACCCGCACGCGACCAAAGATCACTATCGATGACAAACTTAACCAAGTTACCAATATCTATCGAATTATAAAAAAATCTACAAAAGTAATCCTTATACCTTTGCCGTTAGGTTCGACAAAAAAAGTTCAGCTGTCAAACGCCAAACAAAAAATGTTGACGTTCGATTTTAAAAATTGAAGGTTCAATTTTATTTTGTTAGCTCTGTTAATTAATTAATTCAAAGGGCCAATTTCTTTTTTTATGGAGATGGCAGGAGAATTTGATGCTTGCTTCTGTTTTTGTGATAATTACTAGGAGAAATATTAGCTTCAACTTAACATTTTCTGTAGTCAATTTAACATAACTAATTCCATCTATTAATATTTAGGTAGTGTGAATGTGTCAGTATCGTTTCAGAGTGATATTTGGCTGTCAAAATCACTGTGACTAACTCTTTTTTTTAAGTACATAAAAGTCCTTTTAATTCTTGTTTTATGTACTTATGTGAGCTTATATCAATTTGTTTAGTGTAATATGTTGGATAAATTTAACAATAGGTGGGTTAAAGCGTTACTAATAACGACTGCAGCTTATCGGGCACATCTGACCTCCCCGTCTAATGAATATTAACTAATACGAACTGCTGCAAAGTGGATGGTTACAGTTTAAAGCTATATAATATATTTTGTCAGACTCGGTGACTCACTTTAAAATAGGAATATCTGAAAATCATTTTTTGAAAGTTTAGATTCTTTAAAGGCACATTTTACCATATGCTTACACATTTGAATTCAAATTCCAGCTATTCCTAGTAAATGGCTTGGAAGTTTTATAAGTTTATTAAGTGCTTAAAAAGCTGTAGGTATATGGATATGCAATCGATAATTGTCAGGCAATACTTTGAGAGTGTTCAAAGTGCCATTGAAATCTATTTAAAGTATGACAACCTTCGCTCAACAAGTTACAGGACTTTCACAGCTATTAACAGGAATGACTTTAACAGTTATGGAAAATAACCGCGAAAATATTTGGGAATGGACTGTGACTGCATAATCAAACTGACATGATAGTCTCTGCTTTCGAACAGAGACACAGGACATCTAATCAAACAGCCTATAGTGTCGTCGCATTTAGTTTAAACTAATTATCATGAGCAATCGATTCGTACAATCGCCTAATCGATTCAACGCGTGCAGAGTTCGTGCGGCCGTGTAATCCTGTTTGCATATCGGCTAGCACGAAAGTCCCGCACTTATCATGTTTATTGATTGACACGGCAGTAATTCAACGTACCAACCCCGCCGGCTAACTTGCGGGTTGGACTGCAATTTGGGAGTTGGGGGCGGCAAGAAATAAAAAAAAATTGGAGGACAATGATTTATTTTTAAAAATCTGATTTTTTTTTCAAATAAATCTGTATCGTCAGCCTATAATGTAACTATTGGACACAGCCTCCTCTCTATGAGAATAAAATCACATTTTAATAAATTAATTTAAAAAAAGCAGTTAACGAGAAACTACCTCTTATTAACTCAATGGTCTCGTTTTTTTTTTTTTTATAATAAATACATAATGTATTTTAAAAAAAATACCTAAAAATAAATTACTAAGTAACCAAAAAAACAACTGCTCTATTTCGCCCCAGCTTATGCCTTGGGCCGGCCTCACAAATTCACAGGTAGCAGTTTACGGCTCTTTGTTTGGGTGGCGATAAGTTTTTACATGTTTTATTATACTATTTAGTATTTACTATACCATGAACTAAATAAAGAAACAAACAACTTCGTGTAAGGAGGTAGAAACCGTTTTCCAGCTAAAATAAGGACTTTCTTTATTTGAACGTGGAATGCGTTGCAAGGATGGCTTGCTGATGATGGTGTTTGATATTCGAATGCACGACATTCGAATATCTATTTTTCAGTATTCATACTTGTACAATTTATTGATCGTATTTGTTATATTTTTTATTTTATTTTTGTTTACTTTCCTCTTTTTGTTATTTGCCTATTTGTATCTATATAATGTAAGGGAAGAGCGGAGCCTTCAACTACAGGCATTTTCTATGCCTAAATGAAGACTCCTCGATATGTAATTTAAGCCAAAATGATACGTAATAAACTTATTTTTTACTTAGTTCACACTTTTCTTCGTTTTTCATCAATAAGAAATAGACCTATAAATAGTACTATAGTTAAAGTGTTTGGTTTAAACTAACTTTCTCAATGGCGTCGACAAGTTGCTAGACGTTCTCCTACGCACTGTAACCTATTTTCCTGAAGTAATAATAACAACTTAATATCAAACAGTTGTTAAGACTATAATTATTATCGACAGAACTAGACTGCTACAGAAGAAACCCTTGTCCTTTGACTAATACCTTAACGACTTGCGTCATTGGCAAACCCACTCCCATTTTTCATACTTTTCCGCCATTGTATTTCACAATCTACCTCCCGATTGTTCTTTTCGATCCACGAACCTGTCAATTTACTTTTTCGTAAGCTATCGCTTTGATCAAACTTCGCAACCAAATTAGTTTCGACACGAAAACCGAGTGGCCGATTGTCAACAGACAATAGAATCGATGTAAACCTTCCCCTTTCAATCGCCTTTTTTTCTGTTTCAGGCTGATCAAGAAAGTAAAAGAAAATAGTAAAAAACATTTGACACGCGAGGCAAAGGAAAGAACAATCGATTTGGTGTAGTCAAGAATCGATGGGAGTTTTAACCTAGAATGTGCGGTGGTGCTCGAATGACGTTTGAGATTGTGGCGCGATGTTGATGTGGTCAGTATGAGCCGGGCCTGAGACTTGGACGGATGCACCCCACGGGCGCGGCAAGCCTGCCCGCCGCACCAGAGGCGGAGGTGCAAGCTATGCACTCGATGGACTGGCTCTTCAAGAAAGAGAGAATATATCTACTCGCGCAGTTCTGGCAACAGGTAAGAATCTTAGTCCCCCAACAAAAACTACATTTATTATTAAAAAAAAAACCTAGGTACGAGAATAACAAGCAATAATTAGAATTACATAACTACCAATCAAAACACACACACATTCGCGAACAAAACAACACCTTTTCAAATCTCGAACATAATTACCTAACCCTACAAATGCGACAGGGGTCTTCATACCGCTATTATTCGAACTATTCAAAACAATTGAATACCGATAGTTATTAGACAATGTAGCAACAAAATCAATTAATAGTTGAGCATTAGAGGCACAATTAACCTGCAGAACCCGCAGGTCGGGCCGACCATCGAGACGTGATTATTGTATTGTCTCGTATGCTAATTGTGATTGGTGTATTAGCAATTTCTATGTAGACGTGGAGGTTAGTGTACTTCGTAGATAGACGGGGTATTCTAAAAGGATTGTCAAGAATTTGAATTACATAAAACTTAGATAGGTAATGCAAACAAGGTTGTCTTGATAAATACTACATAATTATGTGCCTAATGGAGAAGATGTAATAGTATCTAATAATATCAATACACGAATTACCCTGTTCAAGACAATAAGTAATTATTTGACATGTTTTAACAACAAATACCGGTTAATTATAAATACAGCAAGCGAGTGGTTTGACATCGTGATTTATTTAAAATAACATTTGGTGTTTTATAAGTTTTGCAAAAATATAGCAAAATTACTAAAAAAAAAAAGCGTTAAACGCAATATTTTATTTCTTACACACCCCTAAAGCCGTATGAAATCAACAATTATAACAAGACAATACAATAGTTCTGAGTATTTTGATCTGATCTATTGCGATACACAGATCTATATCGTCAATAGGAAGGTCGCAGGATGTTACGCCACAAAGGAAACACGTTGATGAGTCCAAATCATTACGTAGGAATCGCTATAAAAAGTATATATCGAAAGATTAATAGTCTGTTATGGCCAGTAATTATGGGTTATGTAAATGTGCTCTTTAGTTACGAACTTTAAAGATTTTATGCAATATCTAAGGGATCGTTAAGTTTAGCCAAATATGGATTGAGAAAACTTGGATAAAAAAAAACAAATAATTCGAATAAAACTGAAATGTCATAACTACAGACTGTCCACTTTTGAAGGTTAAGTCAAAACTAGAAACCTTCACCTATTAGAACTATTCCATAGAAAAAATCAACAAATATGAGTTCGAAATTCAAACAGAAACATCCTATAAATTCTTAAGTGCATATCATAGATAATGAGTTCTGATCTGTGACACGGCATTGGCTATATCAAACGCCATTCAATTATTACACGTCGCATTATCGTCTAATGTGTGTAATATTGAATAATAACATCGATCCTGAATGGGAGACACGTATAAATTAACATGTAAAATGGCGGCGATGGAGGGTCAAAATGGCTTCTTGAAGAATGCTAAATGATACGCCGGGTGGGTATTTTGTGATTTGTAATTAGTTGTTTGTCTATGTTTCTTTTAAAAGCAACTTGCAGGTGTACCACAAACTAAAATATGCATTTGCACGTCGTTTGAAAGTTTTGAGGATAGACAGTGTTTATTTTTTTTTATTGAGATCTAGTTCTGATTTCAAAAGAAAATTAAGTACAGTTCACCATATTCGAACATGACCGAAGCTTCCATATTCAAACACATTCTTATTTCAAATACTTAGAAACAACTTTAAAACCACACATTCGCATCTTAAATCCAGACCAATAAAAACAATTGCAAGTTCAATTCCGAATCCCTATTCTAGATTCCGATACGACATTAAACGACAAATTACGAACAATAGTATCATATAAACTGCTATACGCTAAATAAATATTCATTCGCGTTCAAGGAACGGCTACCGATTCGTCCCACTGATACTGAACACATTTGAATGCTGCCTTCCGATAGTATTGTTAGTATACTAAGCCTTAACATTGATTAAAAAGCATATTAACATACAAAATTTGCATACTCCGTGCCTCGAATTGCACTTATCGATTAGAACTTCGCAAGGACGTTTTGCTTTAATTTCGCAGTTAATTTTATGATGTTTCTCTACTATTTTGCATATAAATATGCATTAAAGCTGTGTTCGCGTGTTTGTGTAATATGTCACTATGTATTGCGGGACTTTGAACTTCATTAATATGGATTTCTGTGTACTTGGAGAAATTTTTAAGCTGCGTTCTTTAAAGTAAAGGACGAAATTGTCAGCTGGCCTTATACGTTACGAGGCTAATTAAACTTGATTAAAAACTCTTCCTTAATTATACTTAGATGACAAATATTACAAACTATTTGGACTGAAAGCACTTTGAAAAACATTTGTAAAGAAAGTATAAAACGTACCACCTACATATATTTAAGCACTCCATTTTTTATTGAATATACTTAATTGATAAAGTACTTCAATTAGTAATTAATAAAAAAATGCCAATTTATGGTAGTCCCTTGCATAAACCAAGATACCAATGGTTCCGTAACTTTACATTAAAGAAATCGTAAAATAGCGAAAGTAAATAGATTTCTAATTAAAACAGCAATTTATATGACCGTAAAACTACATTTCTTTTAATAGTTTTTAATACTTGTTGGCCAGTGTTGGGAAGTAAAGTTCATACCTTTTTGCAAAATCTTATTTATTAGATAAACAATTTGAATAAAACTTTAAACATTTACAATAGAGCACATTTTGGCTTAACGACAACAATTTCTTCTGCAGTTTGAATAATAACTTAGATGCGGTATTCAGATTGAGTTCACAATAAAACTGGTCTCGTTTTCTACATCACTAATCAAATATAATTCCACAAGTAATCAAATGCCACGAGTTAATTAAATTTTCAATTAAAGTTTCTATCACATCACTATTCAATCGCAAAGACGTCATTTGCACTCATAAAACTCATATAATCGCTATCAAAGCCAATAATAATAAATGGTAGATTAGCCACCCGTCGTTATTGAACTAAAGACCAAACGGAGGTGGCCGTCCACAGATTCACTCATGTCATGATTCACCTGTCAACTGTCATTTTTCGCGGCAACTGCAACTTTTTTCATAATTTATCTTTTTAAACTTTCCACGACGCGCGACGGCCAGGTACTCAAAGGAGGTTGTTAATAAAACTAACAATTAACATCAATAAAATCCTGGCGGCCTACAGCTTCGCATCATTTTATTGTCACTATAATTGAATAAGGTCGAGCGAGCTTCGATTCAATCGTTTTTATATCGTTTAGCGGCGTGAGTGGCAAAAAATAAGGATGTTGAGGACAGCGAGCTCTTGTAAAAAGCCTTCTGTAGTCTAGACTATATTGTGTTTGTGTAATGAAACTTTAGGTTGCAAAAAGCTGCATCGGTAGTCAGAATACGTTGATCTACAAGGTAGGACTATGTGTTAATGCTTCGTTGACTTTTGGCGCAAATGATCATTAGTTTAAATTATCAAAATTCTTCATCATTATAATTATTTGCATTGCTGTCTTTATTTGATTTATTTTTTGTTTCATACGCTTCTTCAAAACTCATTAGCAAAAATAGTAAAGTTTTCACGCAAAAACTATTCACGATAGCGCAACACGTTCGCAGTTTCCAAAATAACTTTAAATTTAAAAATTAAACTTCGAATGTCGCGTCCCGAACGTTAATTAGTGTTGGCCAAGGAACGTCACCGCAAACATTCGAATTTCGACGCCGTAATTAATCGACTCGATTCATCGGCCGATCGTATCGGTTTGGATCGTAAAAAGAGCATTTCCCTACGAGTCGCAAACGGAATGCAATCGGTTCCCACAGCCTTGATGCCCCGAAGAATTTGTCCTGTGTCCCGTTTAGAGCAAAAAATCGCGTGCTTTCCCATGCCTACGTCAGTTCTGGGTCGAATAGTGACGCCAGCAAGGACGTAGACTCCATAAAAATAAAACGAAACGCTGCCTTTCTTTCTTTTAAGCAAATGAGCACTAAGTGTCTCAAATTTATTTTTAGAAACTTTTTTACTCCAATTATCTTATTATCGTGCAAAAACCGAAAGCTTCAAGTCTCCAAAAACGTGGAATCTTATGGCGCGAATGCGGCCCGATACAAAAACTGTAACCTGTATTTAAAAATCGATTGCAACCAAAAAATTGTCACTGACAAATGATTCGAACGCCTTGCGGTTGAAATTACGAATTCAAATCTTCGAATTTCGAACAAAAACCACCATTAACCGACGGTTGTTACCTTTTTTCGGCTGTCAATGATTTTCGGGGCTAATCGTGTTTTTTGCCGATACGTTCGAGGCTAATCGATGCATCAGGCTCACTAATTCGATTTGTGCTCCTCCCCCTGCATCTATAAGTGGGCGGGACCTATCGATCCTCTAGCTTGATCATTACCATAGACTCATCAACTTCTTCGAACAGCAATCCCACGATCTAAGCCGTGTTTTTTTTTTTTATTGAAACAAGTAAGGTCTAATTCTCGTTAATGTTGGACATAATATTCAGTAGCGCAAAATCAAACGTTAAATACCGCGAACCATAAACGAGCGCTCCTCACGACGTGGCTCAATAATTTAATAAAATACTAAGAAAAAAATAAAGAATCGATTGTGGTTGATGGCCGCCCGCACGAATCATCTGTGGAACATTCAAATCATCAAGCGCTGATGGTTTTTTAATGATATTTTTCACAATCGGCCCGATCATTGATGGTTATTAGGTATAGGCGAGTGCCCCGAGACATGAATGTTAAGACTTCGACACAGTTAACACCGCCTTAGTCTTACAAATGTTATAAACGCTAATCTGATCTTTAATGCCACTAGATAAAAGGTAAAATCCTGCACAAATCATCAGCGATTAGTGGTATTTCCATGTGGTCGCGTAGTTCAGCTGTGGTGGGAACGTCTCCATGATGCGTCATACAAAAATTATAAGAATTGTGAATGTCGTACAAAATAGAAAACTTATAGCGTGCCAGTTTTTTGTCTTTCGTTTTTACATTGAATTTAAATAAAAATCAAAACTTTAGTGCAGCTAGACAACTGTGATATTTATAGAGAATGTAAACAATATCTTTTAGCTAGTTAATTTTTCTAATCCGCTGAATTCTCTCTACTATTCAGGTCAATAAAACGTCCGAATCAATTTGGCATTCTTTCGTGACATCATGTTCAAAGCTACCCATTTGTCACAAAACTTTTCTAGCACCATCTAATCGAGCACAAAATCGATACAGCTTTTGAAATCGACTAAACTAAGGAACAATAGCGTACACGGGTAGCATCCCAACGGGCGGCGGGAGTCGAGTGCTCATTATCATAATCTTAACCGCTTTCAACTGGTTTCGACTAATTTCCCGCTCGCCGCTCGCGTGTTTAGTCGAGTCGCTAATGCACCGCACTAAATGTTTGTAAACATACCTTTATGAATGAATGTATCGATGTTTGATTGGGTGCACACTGCACGTCACCATTGATGTGAAGTGAGTGAATGATTAGATAGAATGGTTGATGAATAGGTGGACTTTTACGAATGGTTTGTGTCTGTCCGTCTGTCTGATTGCGCCGTTGTTCTTGAAATTGTTGACGAAATTCGTGTCAAAATTCCCTATTTTGACACGAATTTCGTATTTCGTGATATTTTTTTTAATAATTATTCACTCGTATGAAGTTTGCGGGCAACAGCTGGTACAAAATAAATAAAATAGCACCTTTATCCGGTGAAATGTTCACATGAGGCACATAGAATATACCCACTAAATATTACCTATTAATTATTTTAATATTCAATAGCATTGAACTTAAAAACACCTTTCTATTTTATAGGGCAGATGTTTTGTTTGGTACTTAAAGGAATCAACGACACCATGACACCTGTAACGAATATAAAACAAAAATTATGATTTAATCGCAGCACTGTTATCAACGAATAGACATTATTATCATTGAAATGTAATGAAGAGTTATTAGACAGCTATTCTCTCTATTCAAATTATTAGTGAAAGCATAGATTAGTGCAGCTAAATCTATATTCCAATATTTAAAAATGTCACTGTAAGTTTCAGCTAATTAACTAGAATTCAAAAGGTCCATCAACGGACAGTTATACTACTAAAAGTAACTAGGAAAGTCTAAATCAATGATGAAAATGACTAAATTGAAACTAAAAGCTAAAACAAAGTTGATTAAACCACTCAACCTAAGTTTTAAACAGCTCGTTAAGCAGTTGGTAATGCTAACAGTCGATAATTGCTATAATACAGTGTATATCCGTTTAAGGCAGTGTTAGTACATACAGCTGGTAATGAGCGAGGCCTATTGAGTGAACCATTAAGTGGGCTCGCAACCTTGAACCATTTGCTCTATTTAGCTCTTTTGTGAGGCTTTGAACAAAAAATCTAATGATTTATCCTAATAGTATTGGCAAGTACACAATCCGATTAAACAGTATAGCCTCGAGAAACGACATGAAACAGCAATCAACAAAAAAAAACAAAGAATTAATAAACAGTCAATGACAACCATTGATGACAACAAACTTTAATATCATCATTACCACATCCAAACGTGGAACACAAAAATTTGAATATGGAATGCGTCTGCATTCCAAATTCAAAACAAACACGACACGAATTAAAGATTAATTTTGACGTTCGGATTTAGAATTCTTAATCGTACGAGTGTTGTATCGGCACTTAATAAATCGATTACGTTAAATCGATGGTTTAACCGATTAATTATGTATCGATAACGCATCGAGTTACAGATACAAATAGCTTGTGTTCGTGATTAACGATACCATTATAGTAAGCGACAGCTAAGCGATGTCGCACAAACTTAAAAGGTTAATTGGGTACTCTTTACGCCTAAAATAACCAATCGTAAAGTTTTATGTAGAGTGCCCAGATATCGAGCGGTGATAAATATGAAGCTAATGCATTATAATTTAGAGGATTTCATTAGAAATCGTATTAATGTCGGAACGTATATTACGGGCAGGAAACGATGTCTCCTATGGATCGAAATTTAGAAGCTATCGATGATAAAAATTCGAACAAAGAGATGAAGAAAGAGTTTTACATAAAACACGTAGATACCTAAACCTTTCCATTAGAAATCCTAGCATTTAGCAAATTCCTCCTAGTTACCTAAGCGAGAACAATTTTTAAGTCGTTTGGTGAAACGTGAAATCTTAAAAACACAGTTCCAAAACCACTTGCCAAGCGATTTCAAACTTAGAATCACTAAGAACAAGACACAAAAATATGCTAAGTGTGCGAAAAAGAAACATGTGTAAAAGTCCAACTGAAATGTCATTCATGTTTGACTGATTGCTATCGAACTGCAAAATGTTGCCGTGTACGGATAGCAAAAAAATCGCATGACTGCAACAAAGGTTTATTGTTTGAAAAGAGATTCAACCAGGAGATAGTAAACGTTTCTTGTAATACAGTTTATTGCACAATAATGTCAATAAATAGAGGCTAGCAAGTAGAATTGCCTCGTGCACCGTCTGTAAATACAATTTCAAACAAAGAGTTCGATTTTCAAAATTAAAGTACCGATTTGAATGTTTGCCAGATTTTCTAAGCGCGCCTTGGGAGATAGATGTTTCAATTGTGACTTTTAGTGTTATGTCAAGATTAGCTGCTTAAAAGATAGAGCTGTTCTGTACATCCGCAAGAAAGTTTATGAATTCCAATCCCTCCTATCTGGATCCCAAGTGCTGTAGTCATTGCAAGGGCTACCTTTCTGTTTAATACTAGTTTTTGGCACAATACACACATAAATAAATAATATGATCAGTAAAATACCTGTAGAATAATATAATGCAATTTCAGGTCTCTTTTATAAAGCAATCATCTGCCTAACCTTCCCCCAACTATTTTGAGGTCTGCGTCTTCTAACTTAAAATTCTTTACACGTCTCATCAAAGAAGTCACTTGTAACATTCTTACGCACTGCAAATCGATATCCATCAGCGTCACCACAAACGAGCAGTTTTTACCAAACTTTCCTCGTCTGCTGACGGTACTCAAAGCTGCCATTGTTTGCGTCGATACGCATCGCAGTTAGAATTGCTCACGCGCAGCTTGAGAAATGACTTCATAAAGCTGGACCTGAGGCTTTAGGAGTAAACCTTTAGGTAATGTGCATTTTAGAATAATGAATTACTGACTGGAAAGGAAAACTGTAGTTTAAACGTTGAGTAAATGAGGGCATTGAGTGAAGAAGATGCATAATATTATCAAGTTAGAATGGAGTTTGGTCCCAATATAGTTAGGAAATCCCAATGAAAAGGCTAGGAAGATCAAAACATCCTCATCGTTCCATCTTCGACCACATCTGTCTTCAGGACAAGATTGAATTCAAGATATTTGATGTACAAAAAAAAAATAGATAAACCAACAAAATCAAAATAGAAGCAGATAGAATGTAGTTTTTACTGTTGATTGAAAATCCAACGGTTATAGAATGTCTATTCCAAAAGGACGAGAAAACAAACAAGCCGATTGACTTAGAACAAACACACTGAAGAATATTGCACCTCCAAGTGAAGTGGAACTTGGCAAAAGCCCGGGCTTAGATCAAGCATAGAGATACAATTTACAGAAAATCATGAATGTTGCAATCAAAAGATAAGCAGAAAGTCATATTATAAGATGACATCACAAGTTTTCCCGTGCAATTACCTAAATAGCAAATAACTTGTATTCGAGACACGTAACTAAGAATTGTTTTATTGTGTTATGGAGTTGGTCACTGTGATTTTCCCGGATGACCATGATTTGGCAAGCTTTGATGATTAATGCGATGACAAAAAAGTTTACTGCTTTGAGAAACATTAGGTTGCAGTGGAAAAATAGTGTTTGGTTTTACAATCTTGTGGAAATCAGTTTATAAGATTTCAGAAAAGGATTGTGAGAGTATTTTTCATTATTTAATTCCCCTCTTAATCAAGCAAACTTACGCAAGCTTGGGATTCTTACACGACGTGACCCATTTCATTGTAACAGAAACATGCATCCCAAATAAAAAACGAGGAAAACCAACCAACACGTCACCGCAAACAATAAAAATAAGAAACAAACGCATTTCATAACTCCCGCGCAATTTTTCACGGCGCCGCCATTGACGCGTCCCGGCAGCCGTTCGAAAATCGAAAACATTTCAAATTTAGAACACCCCCGCCCGTGTTCGAACTCTTTCAAAATACGCGCGGGAATCGAAAACAGCGATTAGTTTTAAATGTCGCCGTTCGAACTTTAAAAATATGTAGTATTCTTAATTTTAAATATAAACCGACGAACGCGTTCTATTTCGTCGCCACTTTACGATGTTTGTCAGTTTAATGATTTTCGTTACGAAACATTTCGAGATTGGTAATATTAAATTTATTTGCGCTTTTAACAATTTTTCTTTTTGTTTTTATGCCCGTGGGCGGGGGTTTATTTTCATATATTCTACGTTAGTGATGGGCGATTATCGTAACTAAGATGTTATGTCATAATAGTAAAGCTTTTAATGATCGAGCCGAGCTCACTCACTACATTTTATATCTTCCATAATTAACTTGAGAAGAATCTTGACGTCAAACATGACAACTAGCTTATACGCTTTTAACTAAACCCAATCATGCACCCTACTTACTTTTAAAGCAATTGCAAATTTTTCATTCCAACCTGTCATCTCAAAAACACCATTATTTCAATACTGAATACCCTCAAATTAAGTCCTCCAGTTTCCATTTCGTCTCCAATTTACCTAAACACAGGCTAATCAATAAGTCCTTTATACATCCGAGTCCATCTTGACATCTTCCAACATCTGTCATCTGTAGCGGATGTCACTTTGACGTCTCGGACGCTAGGATTTGTACCGTCAGTGATTCCTTCGCAACCGAGCCCAAGGGACGATTGGACCGAACACTGAGGATATTAGAACGGGAAAATTAATTATTATTTGTGTTATTAGATGCCTGTTGATGGTATTGGTAGGTATGTATTGGTTTGTGTTTAAGCTATTAATCTTTAAAGGGAAAATGTAATAACACATTCAGACAGTTCTAACGGTCAATGTCAATATTGACAGTAAATGAATTCTTACTTAGACAGCCATGTCAGTCACTAACTCGGCACTGTAATCACTTAATCACTACTACAAAAAAAAAAACAAAAAAAAAAAGCAAGGCTTAAATTTGGTTTTGGTTACCACCAAATGAACACAATTTTAAGTTAGTTACAGGTTCTGAATCCATCTCTGTTATAAAAGACACAGAGATTCTCCAGATTTAATCAATGACGTTATTGTTAAATGTTTAATTGACTCAAGTTGACACAACAATGTTCAAAGATATTCCTAAAAAAGTACGCACTACCAATGAAGCTGCTATTCAAAACCAAATTAGTAAAGCTCATGCAAAGCGAGGTCAGGTTATACTGGATATGTATAGCTTCATAAATGTCGCTGTATGTACAACTTGTCTACAATTAACTAAACAAACAGAAACATGGCTCTTTCTACAAAGAACAAGACATCACGATCATTAACGGGGTTGTCATGTAAATTACGTTTAAAAATGCCAATAAAATTTTACTGTTACCTACAAATACCTTTGTTACTCAGCCCTCTTTTTCAATTTATTGATATATTCAACAAGTATCGGAAAATATTTCGTTATTATTCAATATCATTTATTTTTAAATAAAAAGGCTACTATAACAAGTTGAGTTATTCCGAATATTTCATTTATAAAGTCATAAAAATCGATAATTTTACGTTTTATTAATCATATTCAAAGCCGGTTTATTAAATAATGAATTGATTAAATTAGTTAGAATAATATTTTTATAGCTTTATTAATTATTCAAAATATGTGACTTGAATCTTACGGAATACCGATTTGAAGGTCTATTGGTTTAAAAAGAAATAATAATGTTTGTTTGTATGTTTGTTTTAAACATTAAAACAATAATTGAATTTCGGATTTTGTCAATCAAATTCCGAACAGTTATTTCAATTCCCCATGTCGGCTGACTCACCGTCATTCATCTAGTGATACCAAGAATTTCAAAGAGAACGCTTCGTTTCACTCATCTTTAATCGTGACAACAATGTCTCGGCGATAGTGTGAACACGTGTAACGCTATAAAAAAAATCTACATTCCGTAAAATGGAGCGGTGTTGTAACCGATTTTGTAACGGTCACAAAAATAAATTCGGTTTTATGACATTAATTTATTTAACAAAGTAATATTTAAATGAAAATAGGCTAAAAATACGGGACATTGTGTTTTGTTTCATTGACACTCACCCACTTGGCACGTGTTTTTGGGATAATGACGCTTTTACTTACGAAAACATTGGAGTTTTCATATTTTCGGTGATGTATTTATTTACTGAACATGTAAAACAGAAACTGGTATCTCACCGCAGTGTTTAAATACAAGATGCAGTTTGCCTGGTTGCAATGAAAAACCCACATCTGAAAATCTTCCTCCTGATATTCAGATGATAGTGTAAGACCAAAAACTTTAAAAAATATGATTTGATTTATACAATAAGGCAAAATAAAGAAAATAATACCCTTACCTCTTCTAATAGATGTTTTATTAATAAAACAGAAGACCAACTAGTACCTATACCAATTTAGCATAATCAATAATTTATAAACGTATTTTACCGCACTTTGTTAATTACTAATAACAACTCCCTCGGAGCAATTCCAATTAATAGCCATATTTACTCAACTAATAAACATTAAAAATAATTCGCCATTAATTAAAAATGAAAATTGTTTATCAAATACCGAAGCGTACACGATGTCTCGCACAAATAAAGAGGGTATATCGGTCTTTCCTCTTTATTGCTTTTCTGAATATGAAAAGCATGTCATGTGACGTCACAGAGACACTTCCCTCAATACGAACAGGACATAAGCAATAACACGAAATGAAAACGTTAAAAGAAATAAAAGAACGTTCTAATTTTAAAATCGTAACGATATCCCCCTCGTGGTTCGATGGAGTTCGATTTTTGAATGCCGTTTCGTTCGGAAATAGCGCGCGACAGCTGAGAGACGACATCGGACTGTTTTTTATTACCTCCTTCGTGTTTATGAGCACTTTATGAGTTTTTATAGATTTTATTTTTCTAATCCAATGAAAGTCACACCGGGTTCGTGATCGGATACATTCTGAACGTTAGGAAATTTACGACGGAGACCTGTTCGCACGTTATTTATTGAAGAGTTTAACGAATGACACTTTTTCTGAGTATTGAAACTCGAAAAGTGATGCTCGATAACTACTAACAAGAAATGGTCGTTATTATTTAGATATAACAGCAAACGGCCAATTAAATTAGCAAATGTTATTGGCAGTACACGCGGTGTTGGTGTCCGAAACCCCCCCGACAACAAGTTTTGCAATAAATACGCGAAGATATCGACAGATCTAAGATAATTAACCAGTGATATGCAATCCCGACGAACCGTGCTTATTATGTTATAAAATATACCAAGACTCCGATTTAAAATTAGTTTAATTTAAATAAAAAGATCCTTTGATTGGATCATTCAATGGCCGGATCGATAAAATAAGCAATATCCTTTAAATGAGGTCACTTATCGAATGAATCTATAATCGAAATTCGAATCTCATTCCGTATTCAAATTACCGATTGAGTTCCGCACTCTATGCTCATTCAGAATTCGAAAAGAAATAAAATCCTATTTAAAAGAAGCTTCTGTTTGAATTAAGAACGGAAATCAACCGTCGCGGCCGCTTGTTCCAAGTGTGAAAGGATCGATTCGAAATTTAAAAAGGGTTTTTTTTTCAGCCAGCTCTTATTGACATGTTGCGTGTTGTTTTTTCGAAAAAAAAAGCCTTTGTCTTGAGGTCTGACATTGCGTTTCGTAAACGAGCATAAATTACTCGGGTTTCGACGAGTTTTATTTAATTTTACTAGTATTTTTCACATGGTTATTTTCGCACAGAAATGAGTTTTTTAGAATGCAATTAAGTCAGCAAGAGACTTTAATTAATTCACACATTGGTTTAAGTTCTAGGTGCTTATCAAAATTGTAGCTTTATTAGTAAACACCATTTCGAAGACACCCGGCACTAAAACTTAAACTAGAAAACGAGCGTTTTCTATGTAAATACATCGATTCATTACACAGATTATATTCAGGGTTAAAAATTTTCAACCTGTTAAATATAATTTTATTGTTTTCCGAGCACTTAATGAAGTCAAATTAGGCATTTTCGGCTTCCCATCGGATCATAAAAATGGTAGTAAAATTGTTGGTATTGATCGCGACCGAGTAAACTATTTTATGTTGTTTTTATAGTTATTTATAGTGGTATAAAATCGTTTTATGAATGTCATCGGTTCCTAAGGGCGGTGGAACTATTAATGTATCGATAATTAAAGGTTTATTTGGTTACGAGCAGGTAGGTCCTTTGAGAGATGAAGTTTAGGGTCTAACAGGTTGAATGTTAAAATTGTTATTTGGTTCTTCGAAAAATATTGTTTGTATGACTTCTTTATTTTTGAAACTGTGGTAGGTACCTTTTTTTTTCAATTTAGTGAAGAAACTTGCGGCCATTTAAGTTCCAGAAAAAGTATTTCAGAACAGTTATACTTAAATAAACTAAAACCTATCTAGTTTTGATGTAATCAGAGAGGAAAATCAAAATTCTCAATCTAAGGTTTCCAATTCTACAAATCAAACGACATTTCCACGTTCAGGGACAAGCCGCAGTCTACTTATCTATGGTCGGCAATCTCGATAGATATTTCACTATCTGTACATCAAGTATATGTACATCCCGTCGGAAAAAGATACCGCGGCCTCGGCACAAGGGCTAAGAAGGAACATGAACGCGCGGTTTTTGGTCAGTAGATGTCTGACACTCCCTTCCGCTCTGCCCAGAGCGGGAGTGGTTATTTGATGACTTACCACCCACCAAAAAAAAAAGTATATGCACCTGCGAAATTGCATAGATGGACCCATGATAGACCTTTTTTTTTCATCAAAATCATCGAATAACCCCTCCCGCTCTTGGGCAGAGTGAAAGGGAGTGTCAGACTTCTACTGACTAAAAACCACCCATGTTCCTTCTTAGCCCTCTATGTCGAGGCCGCGATAACTAGTGTACAACCCGCGGCCACCCATGATGGACCTTAATGTGTATTTCCCTGTGAACGTTTAAGTATAGTCGATAACTACTTAACGTTAGGTGGCGTCATTTCTCGCTTCACACGATTTTTGTTCTGAATTGTCTATGCAATTTTGCACGTGACGGTACACGTTTTTATATGGGTAAGAGGTTCTTATATTAATAGGCTATGTTTTATGGACGCGCGGGATCGAGAGAAGTGGAAAAAATGGAGGGGAGGCCTTTGCCCTGGAGTGGGACAGAGCAGGCTAGTTAAAAAAAAAATAAGTTTCAACTATACACTATACAAATTATGAGGATTACTTATATGACTTTTATATGTAGAACTTTTAACCCTCGAAACAGGCATGGGTTTTCAGTAATTTTGGGTTTTTATTCAAAAATTGTTCCAAATATTTTTGACCCAACATCTCGATTCAACAAAAACATTTCATAGTTAAATTAGTTCTATATTTTAGTGCCGAAAAATCAAAAGAAGATTAAGTTCCCATTATTATAATTCAATACAAGTTTTAATGTTGGCTGTAAAAATTATTCTGGGGTCGTAAATAAATATAATATAATGTGTTCGTGTATAATTTTATGACGAGGCCCGCATGATCTACTTGATGCTAATAATCCTTTATTTAAAATAATACATTAAACCCTCCCTTTGATGAAACATGATAATATGATCCAATTCTTGACAAAATTCAAAAGTTAACTATAGCATCTAATAATTATCCTGTTCATCTTTTCAGGTAAATTAAGTTCCCGTATGAAAATCTACAGTGAGTACCTACAAATTATTTTATGATTTCCAATTGACACTTAGTTCTAATCAAAATGTTTTAAAATAATTCATTTACACAAATTGGCACTGACATCCGGAAATTTCGACACAAACAATAATTGTTACCGAAAAAAGGAACACATTTTCCAAATTTAGAACACCAATGATTTTTGTATTTGGAACAAAAAGAGCGCCCCCTGCTGCAAATTAATAATTAATTTGTTAGCATTGGCCACCGTAACATCGTGTGCATTTTAGGGTTCCGTAAATTATTGTCCGTTTGTATGGGACAATTTTGATGTACACTGATAGATTACTAACTACTTTGACGAACATTGCGCGTACAAATGCGGCGATGGACAGTGATATGTGGATAACATGTGTCATTGTGAACAAGAGCCTTAATAGGTATTATGTGTAGTGTCTGGCTTGAAACAGTGTTTGTACACTGTTATGATTAGTCGGAGATCTATGTCTAAACGTGTCGTGATTCATATTAGCACACAGAATACTGAATAAGCAGGACTGGTGTAATTATCATATCGGGTGCATTTTGGTTGTAGTTTAAACTAAAATAATGTTAGAATACTTTACAGGTTTCATCAGCGAAAACACATTGCTTTTTCTAAATTAGTACCAACTTTTTTTCAAAAGCCTTTTATACCGAACCCGAAAAGAAAATGTGACGGTTGAACGCAAGAGAGACTTCTCTTGCGTTCTACCGTCACATTTTCTTTTTATTTGTTTAGCGCCTCAATGATGGCAAAAGTAATTTCTAATAAATGCAATACTCTTTTTCCGAAATAAATGAAAAGAGGGATTATATTGCTGGAAGATTTTATTTAAAAATCGATTGTCTGTGCAAATGAAATTAATCTTGAATGTGAATTATTTTAAAATATCTTGGAAACAGAAATAGGAAATAAAAGCCTGACATTACAAAGCTATGGAAACCACAACTTAACGTCCAAAGACAGCTAACAGCATCTAGTACCTAATAGATTGTATTGCAAATAAATGCATCGATACCTACGTCATGTAGTTGAAATGTAGCCAAGACTATAAAAATAATTACAATGAGACAGAACAAAGAAAGAAAATCTTGATAGAGAGACTGCATACTTTACAATCAAAGAAAAAACAACTTCGGTGGAAAAAACGCTATAATATTTGAAAACACGCCAATAAAAGGGTGACACAAACTGATAAATGACGTATCAAATTGTCAGTGCGTTTGTGTTTAGTTGGAGTTGCAAAATAGACACGGAAATAGATACGAAAAATTATTGGTATTTTATGATGTTAAGTGACGGTTAAGGCATCATTCGGCCTTCTAAAAAACTAAATAGTATAGTTGTGGACCAGCCGGGCTATTGCGTATCTTTTAGATGTCAGTGGCTGTCATATTGTCCATGGATTAACTGTAAAATTGGTTATGGTTTAGTACAAAATGGAACCATTTGACAGTTAAATGATGGACACAATATGATAGCCACTGTCATTCAAAAGATACGCAATAGCCCTACAGGCGTGGGATGTATACTATCATTTTTATTCTTAACTAAATTGGTTTTTGTTACCGTACTTCAGCAAATCTTCCTATATCACCACCAAAATCTAAAATATTTTAAAATTCTAAACCAAATATTGGTTAAAATCAATTTTGTATCAATGCTATGCAACCCTCAATGCAACGGGGGTGGATGAAGCTATAAAATTGATTAGCATCGACAATTTGACAGTTTGAACACGTAGGTAACACCCTCGTGTCGTAAACTGATGCACCATGTATAGCACTTTACACGAATCTTGAGGGTAGACGAAAAAAAATGGGTTTTGGAGGCGACAATTGTATTTTGATATCTATCGATGGGTTTTTTTTCGAGAAGTCGTATAAATTAGGTAAAGTAAGAGTTCGGTAAAAGTTTTTTTGGACTTCTCTTTGTTCATCTTTTTATTTTCATGTAATAATAATATGTAGGTACAAGCTTACTTAAATCGGAAATAATTTAGGTACTAGGAAGATTAGGATTTAGGTACTAGGTAGGATTTATTTTTAGGTACTTATTAGGCACGCATACTGTTAGGGTAATGCATTACTGTTAAAAGCTATTAAAAAGAATACTTATGTTAGTAGTTTCCATAACCTCGATCTTATCACATATACTACTAAGTAAGTAACTGCAAGAAACCTCATAAATAGCATTATTAGCACAGCGGCACTAATTAATAACTTTCTACTAGTTTCCACTACAAAAGTAACAATATTAAAATTCATAGAAAATGTTAAACTCGCTTGTAATTCACATTACAATTATTTATTACACATAAATAGTGTATTATGACATGGTTTTTCAAAATGTTTTATCCCTTTCGCGGCGAAATTTTTAACATTTGCGCGTGAGCTGCGAATTATAATTCAAAATGGTGGATAAAATTCTGCACATATCGCGACTTTTCTTTGTCCGTGACAAAATTCAGTAAATACATTAAACATTTATTACAATTTCGACCATGTATTGTTTAAAACAAGAGCTAAAAACGCGTAACTTTGTAAGTTGCGTGTAAATGCAACGGAAAGTAGTTTTGAAAATGATCTGCAAAAAATTCAAGACAATGATCTTGCCATGTCTCTGCGTATAATGAAATTAACGAATTACTTTTCGACCATAAACGACGCGGTGCTTTCGCGACTTCATGTTTTTGAACACTTGAGCAGTTTGCAAGCCAAATCTTTGAGCGGATTATGGACTGTGATGGTTTTGGAGAAAGAAAACATAAAAAAATACCTTGCGTGGAGCACAATGTTCTTTCAGTGTATTAAAATTTAAGTAGCAAGCTTTTATGGTAAAGTTAACTCATTTGAATTGCTGCTGAGAGTTTAATCAAAACAAATACAGATAATTCCACCACAGTAACAACAATCACCCCGAAATTAAAAAAAAAAGTAAACAAAGCGCGTTCGATTTCTTACAAACACCAAAAGTAACAAAGTGAAACAAATAAAGGCAATCGAAGTTGAACCGCAAAGATTTCCCGACATCTTTCAGCCGATGTTTACAAGTTCAAAAGAAAACTCCCGGCGTTCCCCTCGAAGGGTCTGGGAGAATGGGACACAGGTAAAGAGGTGCTTAAAGGTATTTTTTTTGCAAACAGATCACGTTCGATGTCCTTAAGTGAGACATCTTTGTTTCCCCTCCGAAACGATTTGAACGTGCAGCTACCTAAATCGAACGCGCTTTATTGATTCTCGCGCGGAGTTCCAAGTTTAAAAGTTTGTTTGACTTTTTAATTTGGATAAAGGATTGGAGAATTGTGGGGTTATTACCGTGTCATTCATTTTTTTATTCGGATACAAAGAGTTACTTTGGGTCATGTTATTTTTTTTTCTTAATTACGCTTTTGCTTAGTGTTTGGCAAATTGTCTGCAGTTTAAGTACTTTATGCGGTCTACCCAAATGTTCTTTCTTTGGTATAGTTCTTCGTGTCGCGTTGAGCTGCTTGGGTTATTCGTCGAGTGACACGATCTATGACAAATGCTTGCACTGACTGGACAAGTTCACCCAAATCTGTGTGGTCTTCAAAAGGCCATCTTGACGTTAATCTGTTTTGTCCTCATATGACTTGACCTATGCGTGGACTCCAAACGAGACTGCGACCTCTCAGTTTGTTTCGGCTGTTTCTTGTCAGTGTAGTCAGATACGAAACGCGCCTCCAGTTTTGAAAACATGATGATTGTGATGTGTAAAAACAAAACCAATTTACATAAATAATTTAAAATTTACAGTAAGTTTTTTTTTTCCCAAAACACTGTATTTTCAGAACTTGTGTATTTACGTGTAGCTAGAGCTACTGATATTCTAATTCATTAATAGTATCATCACTACTCGACAAAGACAAAAATATTCCTAAACAACGTTTAGTTTCTGCTCACGTTAGCCCATCGTGACCGCTTCGGTTGCACTGGTCGGCAATTGTCCGCCTATTATCCGATAATGCCGATCAATCTGTTTTGATTGAATAATCAATCGTTAGTCAATTGAACTCGATTTAGTTCGTTCGAGATGTTCTGTTGTGAACGCGGCATAGATTCGCTTAGAATTGAGAGTGCGATGACGGGTGGTGATATAGTAGGCACTGGGATTTGGTTTTTAGATAGTCGAATATAAGGTGCTAGTCAAAGGTAGCTGGTATTTGCTAATAGAGCTTTTCTTAGTGATGGCTTTGAATCACTTTTACTATAATACAGGCAATATAAAATTCGTGGGAAAACAATGTTCATATATTTTCATCACAAAAGCTCACAGTACGACGAAATCACAAATCACATATTTATTACAAAAGCCGAAATTAGTTTTTTGACAAATATTTATAGTGTCTCGCTCACTCAATTTACGATTTAAGAAGATTATAATCTTTTAATTAAAAACAGTTTTTGAACCACTATCATCCAATATTGGATTCGTAAAATCGATATGAAGAATAGAGTCACCTACCAGAGCTCCTAAATTTTTACGACCAATAAAAACTTGACTTATGCGAGACCTCACTCGGCACGTAAGGTACCTCCACTAAAAATTCTACACATTAAAAATTCGATATTACGACCGAAAGTTCTAATTTACGATGGTTTAAAACTAAACGATAGGGCTTTTTCTAACTAATATATAGATACACAACAAATTGATGATTTTTATTACGTATATACGATTTGATGAAAACACAGCCGTAAAATTTTACAGTATCGTTATGGGACCGTTGATTGCGGCACGTAATTCAGAATCAGATGATCGTTAAATGACATTTTTTAATGTGAAATATTGACCGAGACGTGTTTTCTCCGAAATTAAAAGAGAAGATAGGTACCTACCTACATAAGTCGCGTCAGTGTTACACATCCCATTTGTGAGGAAATTAAAAGAAATAAAAGGTTGTAAGTGCGTACAAATGAGACCGGTTCAGTCGGTTCCCTAGTCTGTAAAAAAGTGGGTTTAGCTGGCCATGGATTCCTGGCAAGGACACGCGACTGCAGAGCGGACGATGCGCGCGATGCTCAGCGCTTTAATTGTCAAAATTGCGCTCGCGTCGCTTTTGATGTCGCCGACAAGGCCCGCTGTGAGAGTTGCGAATTCCAAAACATACGAGCAATTATCGAAGGAGTCATATTTGCTAATGAAGTGCAGATGTGCTTCTGTGCTGCTTTGTTTCGTAAATATTGATGGAGATTAAAAGAAAAGTAGGGTTGCTCTTTTTGGAAGTTGAATAATTCTTTGATCTTATCTGTCTTGATGATGTCTCTCTAAAGTGCTGTCGTTTTAGCAACTCAACCGAATGCAATATTTGAATACCTAACATAATTACTTTTAAGTAGGTACTTACTTATTATTAATTGTTAAACTTAGCCTTCAATTTGAACCATCACCTAGGACTAATAACTGAAATTGACAACCTCCTACAGACCTAACATTTCCTGAGTAACTTAAAAAAAAACCGTATTTTGGCGTACTTTCTACTGAAAAATTACTCAAACATACAAATGTCGACCATCAACAACAAAATCTCCCCACAAATCCGGCGTCAAGTCAAGATCCGTGCGCACTTCGCAATGGATGCGCACGCGGCGCTCGGCCCTGACCTCAGCGCATCGCAGCGCCGCCGCCCGACGGGATCGCGTCCGCGAGGGGATACCATGCGCACACGCACTTGAGCAGGCAAAACTGTGTTAATAGTCTGCTATGATTGCTGGAACGGCTGAGTTTTGACATCCTGGGTTAAGGTGTTTCTATGTGCAAAATTATACTGAATTGATTTAAAAGAGAAGTAAACTGCCTGTTTGTCTCTGATCAGCTGAAATGAGAGTACTGTAAAAAGTATCATAAGAACATCAGTTTTTTTATTAATTATCCTATTACGTATACAATTTATTGAATTCATTGGAAGATAATTCTGCCAAGTAAATTAAGAGTTCATCATTGTTATAAGCTAAAGCCATACAAAGCGATGACGAAACCAAACTGTAAAATTAATTATTAGTAATATAAGGATCCGTGACATTTACACAGGATAGGTAATGAAAATCAAGGAGTTACTGAATTTCTCCTGAAACTTAACTAATACTACGGTTAGAATACGCTTAATTTTAATCGTTTCTCGTACATTCCTATTACAAGTATTCGTCTGAAATTCAGTGAGTTCAATCACAGGAAAACAACACTCAAAATGTTGCGATTTTAAATACACTCTTATTATTATTGAAAGGGTTTAAATGTGACGCTTCTCGCAAAGGAAGAAAGCTCAAAATTAACTGTCAATCAATTTAGACGTCCTCAATTATAAAAAGGTTGATCTCAAAACATTTGCGGGCCACTTTTTGCGCGGATGCCGATTATTCGACGTGACGTTCCCACAGCGCTCCCGACTCGACTCGGATGATCGCCGGAATAGGCCCCGCGGTGGAATCAAGACGAATTCTTTGTACGAATTAGCGAATCACCTGTCTAATTACGCGCAAATCCCCAAACTTTGAATTTCAAACCCCGCATTCTTTCTCTCTCAGCGACCACCGTTCAAAATTTGAATTTCCAATCCGATACCGAAAATGGTGCAACCGCGAAAAAATAAAAACGGTGTAAGAAAACAATGATTAACATAACAAAAGTGATGAAGAAGAGCGTTTGTTGTGAATTGACAATCTGACAAATTTACAACCGATCGCTGAGCAAAATACACAAAAGTGCCCTTTTCGAATGCAAATTTGTCAGAGGGATTCTTTTCCGAATTTTTTCTCCCCGGCGCGAAACTTCCGCCTATTTTCCCGCTCAACGCACATCCGGCAGGGGGCGCCGCTTCCGCTATCGGTGCTCGTTCGGAAATCGGATGAGTTTCACCGACAAAGATACGTCTATTCTCAACCCTCGCCCCATTGATTCTGTGTAAAGTGGTCATATTTTCTATTTCATATTTTTTATTGACTTTCAATGATTCTATTGTGTCGGAATTGCAACTTTGAAAATTGGGAGCGTTTTTATGGGGTAAACACAGTTTGTATTCTATTTCCAAACGAAATTTTCAATGTCGATAGTTTTGAAAGCAACTGTAGACTAAACCGTCGCTTCATTAGTTAAAACCCTCAATTAAGTTTAACAGTCGCTGCCAATTGGCTTCCTATCGGCTATAAAGTGAAACGGGCGTTGGTGTTCAGTTCAGACCACATAACCAGGAGATCCTTATCTGTGGTCCCGTGGGTCGGATATCGGCGACCGCAAATTGGTGGTCGATTGTCAGCCGCCATCGATGGCTCAGCAAACGATACCGCCACCGAAGATACAGTTATAGAATTTAATGGGGGTCCTATTCTGGTCTTTGAATTGAGGTACTGTGATATCAATAAATCTTTCTATTTCATATGTAAGAGGTATTGTTCTGGCTGCGGGATCTCGTAAGAGATACCGCGGCCTTGACATAAAGGGCTAAGAAGTAACATGGATGGTTTTTAGTCAGTAGAATTCTGACACTCCCTTTCGCTCTGCCCAAGAGCGGGAGGGGTTATTTGATGATTTCCCACCCCAACTAAAAAAAGAGGTAAGTATTGTTCTAATTATAATAAACAGCAGGTACTTCATTTCATATCAATACTTGGAAACTGAAGTCTTGTTTTCAAGTACACAGATATCATTTATCAGATCATTAAAATACTGCAGTATGATTAAACTCAATAGGTATCATAAAACGTACAAAAAATACACGTCGTAACTGTCGTATAGGTTGATGATAGCGACACTATCTTAAATACTAATGATATAGGTAAGGCTTCAACAAATATGAGTTGTCAAGATTTTTTATTCAACCAATGGCATTAGCTGTCAGTGCTGTCACGTGAAATATTGACAGGATGTTTGACTAAAGACAAGCCACCGCTATCTTTAGTTCTGTAATCGGAAAAGGTTGACACGAGTGTAACCTGTACAACCACGTTTCGCCAATTATGTTTAAACCCATTGTAATAAAGGACGAGCCTATTGCCACCAATCTGGACTAAATCCTGACTCCGTGACTCCGACTACCGAGACATTGCTTAAGAGAAAACTCAATAACACTTTGTCTGACCTGGGATCGAACCCTGGGCCTCTTTCTCAGCAGTCGCGATTGTGACCAAAAGGTTATTTGATGCTATAGAATAATGATTTTCATTGCTTTATTAGTAAGAGAGACTCAGCACTTCATCACCTGTCAATGTACTACAAAGTTTCGAAATTAGACTTTACATTCTAGACAGACAGTCGAATTTGAGTTACACCATTCCCCACCACTTACTCCATGTCATCGACCTTACCCAACTATTCAGAGTACAGAACATAAAACCCAATAGTATTAAATATCGAGCCAGTCTTCGCTAATGGGTCGTAATCGAAGAGTTTGAAAACAACAGGTGTCGGGAATCAAACCGACTGACAGTTACGACAAGCATCTGCTCAACTATCGGGATAACTCCAGCGGGATTTGGCTAAATATAATTTTCGAATTTCTTTTTTTTAACATTTTTCGGAGAAAAATGTTTTACAGTTGCTTTATTTAGTGATCGTACATCTCACTTAAATGATGACCTATTTTCGTGACAGAAACAAAATAAATGAAGACGAGGTTGTATAAATAATAAATGATATTTTTTATTATGCTGATTTTTCATATATACCTACTACCTACGTGGTATCAAGAGCTTTAATAACTCCCGAAATATTCTGTTTTAAAAGCTATACGCTTTTACTAGATACAATTATAGATTCTTCATTCACCGCTCTGCAACAGCATAGCAGGTGAATTTCACAAGACCCAGTCATAAACTAATCACCATTTGAAAATTACAATAACCAAAAACTTACAGCAACAATACGACGAATTAACACAAACTAACAAACGAAAACATTTCAAAGTCCAATTAATACAAATATAACACCTTGCAACTGACGCTCTGACCCTTACTAACACCATCGAATATTATACTTTAACTAGACAAAAGGAGGGTTCAAAATTGCATGTGTGAGAACTAAGACACAAAGGGTGCTGGGCAAAAGGGTATATCTCAACAATAAAATACTTTTGGTGAGCCGCAACTCAATAAATACTTCATAGTATCGGTTTGAGGGCGACTTGACCGGATGTCCGGCCTTCGATCTTTTGCCCTCCGGGAGGGTAAGAGGGTAAGGGTTTACATGCTTTGAATGTATTTTAGTTATTTGTAGTGGGAAATTTTATGGCAAAGGCATTTAATGCGGCTTTTGGTTTATAAATGTTTGTTAATTTGGGTGGTCCGGCTGAAATGTTGGTACCTATAGCTAATTTGTGAACTGTTTATTTTGTTAGATTCATAAAACAATGTTTTTGTATTAATATATTTTCAGTGTAGGTTATGTGAACAACGTTTTAACTTGTAATGGAACATTATCACAGTGATACTAAATAAATAAATCAAAATTACATACTATTTTAACGGTGAGAATACTTACAATCAAAAACTTTTTATATAGTCCCTATTTATTTAAATGTACACGAAAATTAATTTGTTTAACAAAAAATTATTACAAAGTTAATTTAAATTAACTTACGAAATCCAAAGTTAAAATATCACCATGTAACATCACATAATTCAGGACTAGAGGGCAAAGGTCGCTTTAAATAATAGAAGAGAAGGGGTTCCGTTGGCGAGAAAAGTCCGGTCAGAGCTGACACGAAGCAGTTTGATCCGGTTATTTGCCAATATAACTTGAGCTCTAGTAACTATTTTCTGTAAATTTTCGTGGGAACTTTATTGTTTTTTTTTTGGATATTTATTGCTGAAATCAATCGGGCTTGTTAAGAATATTTTACTGTACTATGTTCTGTTAATTTTTTAACACTTTGGGATAGTTTTTTCAAGTTATTGCAAAATTGACAGAGGCCATTCTAAAGTAGTTAACAGCAAAGATGTTAGTGGACCCGGTCAAGAGGTGTTTTATTGGGATAATCCCGGATTACCATTGTATCCTGTCACGGGCCATCGCCTTAATTAGGGTCAATAGTTCCGAGTTCAGTGTAAACTGTCGGTTACTTTAACTAACACCCCTATTGGTTTATTTGTTATCGAATAGTTTATTGAGTTAGGAGCAGACATAAACAACCCATTGATTGAAACGGTATTGAAAGTTTTGACTTGAATGTAGGTAACCGTAAAGTCTATTGACTAATGTTTCGTTTGCTACTGTAGAGTAGGAGTAAAACAACAAACAGAATTACTTTTAAGCCGTCAAGATCTACTAAGTAGGTATAATACCCTAAAATAAATTAGTCATGGAGATTGAAGTATATTGTAGTCTTGAATAGACTAATGCAATAACCAATAAAGAAGATTATGTCATTACGAATTTGATCACCTTGACATCACCTGCTTAAGTCAGGACAGACGAACAAAAAACTAATCCCTGTGACGAATTCCATCCATTGATCTCTTTCAACTATTGATTGATCGAGATACAAAGAACCACCAATTCCAAAACGATAAAAAACTACACGTTGTGCTTATTTAAAAAGTACTCTATTCTGAAAGATGTAGCGTTCAGATTCGATTGTGCTTATCTCAACACGTGCAATCTGTTTACGAAAGGTTAGCGGATATTGCTTATTAATGTTATGACTGAATCAGACTATTGGCAATAAAGATGATTGAGTCGGCTAAAGGTACGGTTGCGTAGGAATTGTTATTGTTATGATACTCACATGTTGTTAGGCTATGGAGCAGTTAAACACACTTTAGATAAACAGCGTTACATAATCTGTACTAAAGAATTTAGATTCTCTCGTCTATAGAAATGTTTCAAGATCAGTGAAGTAGTTCATGAAGCAATTATTAGAATCTGTTTAGATTTTTGGCAGCTTTGAACATCAAACTTCAAAATAAATATTATGTGTACGTATACACACTGTTAGTTCATTGTTCTGACTCACACATAATCAAACACATGCCACCTGATGTGACTGAACTCAGATTTTCAATGCCACACCAAAAAAATCTATATTTGAATTTATTACCAACATAAAATATGACAAAAAGATTAAAAACAATGTTTTTAACGACACAAAGATACAAAATATATATTTTCTAAATAAACAAAGCCCCATTAATATCATTCTGAGTAATTACCGACATGAGAAAACACCAGGATTGTAGATATACATAAATAATCATAACATAAATACATCTCTATGAACAAAATCAAACAAAACTCAACACGATTGAGACGCCACATGTATCATATTTATGTTTTGAAAAGTTATTTCTAGTGAATCTAAATAACCAGTTAACTGGCTTATACAAATATCCTTACTAAACTAAGACAACATAATAAAAAATATTATAAACATTTGACGGTATTATTTATGTTTCATTTTCTGTGATTTTTGACTTAGGTGCAGTTTGGTAGTCAGATGATAGAGTTGACAGTTCCGTGACTTAAAATTCGAATAATATAAAATGTCATGTTTGGAGACATTGGCTTTTGGGAGTTTTATAGAAATATGTTTTGTTTCAAATTAAATAAAATTGAAATGTCAAGATTCTGAGTGCTAAAGCCTTTGTAAATGTTTTTCGAGGAATGATTGATGTTATCAACGAAGCGATGATTGCTGTCTAATGTGTAATATCTACTTACCAGATATTAATTGATGGACATAGTAGGTAACCCCTATTTTCTTCTATCTAACTATTTGTAGTATAGCTAACACCTGAACTAGGCAAGGCTGAACTCAATTCTGAAAAAGTCTGATGACTAATAAAAGACTAGTGGTTCAGATTTACTCTTTGGATTTGTTTGACACTGAAATTGTTAGTTTCTGTCAGCTGGTAATTTTTCATGACATTGCATGGTCGTGGTGTGTGGGATTTCCTATTTCTGAACCAAATCTCCTCCTAAACCTAACCTACCCTCAAATAATTTATAAAAACACGGCTAATAATAAACCAGTAGGTCCCATAATAAACGGGCTCTCCCGCCGTATTTATAGACTCTCGCTAAATAAAGGATATTGTGTCATTCGCCTTATAAATAGGGACAAAAGCTTTAAAATCGCCGACTCAAAGACAGATATTGCGAACATTTTGACAACTCGCAGACAGTTTGACAGCACTAAAACTCGTCAAATATCTCCAGAATTAGTTTAATTTTTATGAAGTCAGTAATAGAGTGTTTGGCTATATCCTAACTAAAACGTATCAACTTGTAAACCCCCACAAACAGTAAATTTACATAAAATGTAAAACAAACAAGAATATTTCAATTAAACAAAGTACCAGGCATTCATAAACGGTTAGCATTTTAATACATTTTATTTGCCCATTATTGCTTGCTTGATAAGAAAGAATGCGCAGAGAAAGAGCCGGTCCTCATCTCAGGACGACCTGCGCCGCTGAAAAGGACGCATGTATAGAAAAAACTCGAGTGCGAAAGAGACACCACCACCTCCGATAACACGTCAATACATTCCTTACGGCACCCACACACGAGAAGCGTCTCTAGTCCCACAGAATAGAGTCGAATATCGCTTATTTGAGTTAATGGAAAACCGATACGACATCAATATGTTTTACTGCGCCATTCTGCAGCCGAATCCATATTTTAGGACGTTACAAATAAGGTTGAGTTTGGGGTTTCCGTTGTTTTCTTGGAAGGCGTACTCGATATCTTGTAAGATAGTCTGGGCGTTCGGAACCGATCGAACGCCGATATAACGTTATTGGAAAAACACCTCTATAGAGCAAGCGTAAAGGTTTTAGTCGACAAGGCGTTCCCGTATTGGGACACGCCCAAGTCTTATATGGAAAAATGAGGAGTGACTTTTTTTATTTCCCTCGATCGTACCCGCAATATATCGAGATAAGACGTATATTATTTTATTTCATTGTTGATAATGTTTTCTTTATCTTATTCTGCTTTGATTTTTCCAGGTACGTTAAGATGCTGTGTCTCTATCAGGTAAATATAGATAACCTAGATGTACTTACACTGTCAATGAGGAAAGAGTGATCCCTTTGTTTGATTAGTGTCGAGATTTTTAATGGTGTTTAAAAGAATACGTGAAGACTGTGATAATTAGTTAGAAGATAATTAGTTAGAAGATAATTCAAATTTGAAAGATAACGAACGTACCTACTAATGAGAATAGTAAGTACACTCGTTCTCATACAGGCGAATTTGAATATAGAATTACTCGCATCGAATCGCAGTCACAAATCGCGCGTACCGTTAATTCGTATTGAGTTTCACGCTAGTGTTCTAGAACAATCCCAATTTGAACAACAATTAGAACTCCTATAGGTGAACAAATCGAATAAGGCTGAACGCGATACGCGGCACTCACAATGCGATTAAAAAGCGATCGAAACAAATGAAGTGAAAGAGCTCGATTAACGATTTAAAAAAAAAGAATTCTTTATGCGTTAGGAATTTAAAACAATACAGCATTCAGCCATTGGCCCATTTGAGTATGGAATGTGATGGACAGATCCACGGGTTCCTTTTAACTGTTTATTTCGGGTGCGTTCAATTCGCTACCTGTGTGGAGGATTTCATTACTTTTTACGAATTGATTGACACGGATCGCCGGTAGAATGTCTATCAATATGACGTTTTAAGTGATGCCCGTTGCAACTGACAGATTCTGCTTAATTCCAATTTTGAATTCGATGCCCTTTTCGGTTGTATTTGCCTTTTCTGACAGTAAAATTGGCGGGAATAGTTTTGACGTCTTATTATAGTCTATATTTCCCATTATAAATCAAAAAGCCTATCAAAGTATCTGTCAATCCATAAGACGACAAAAAAACAATATCAAAAAGCGATTGGACAATGGGTTTTGTTATATATAATCCAAGCCATACACAACAGACAGATGTTCCGACATCAGAGCAAACAAAAAGCTATAATCAAAGGTGGCCGGTTTCTTGCGGGCGCGCTATCGGGCCATTTGTCCGCCGCGCCTACGATCCGATAGCCGCCACAAACAACAATTTAGCCCCAACAGTGATTGATACAACCAATACATCACTAAACGCGGTTTTTCTATGAAAAATTGCTATAATCGACTTAAAAACTCATTAGGCCGAAGACAAAGAAATCTTCCGACCGCCATTCGTCTAATTTGAGTTTCTCGATCGAGACGAATTTCAGTCGTGATTACCGTTCCCCTTTTTTGTGTTATTAAATGCCATCAAAGAATTTTAATACCATCATCCTTAATATTTTGATGGTTCGGTATCATTGGTTGATAATGTCCTCGTGTTAGACCTGACGTATGCCTCCACACACACAGACGTAATGCTTGTGTGTGTGTGTGCACATGGCCTACGTCATCGGCGTCACATTCATTAGTGTTGACAGCACAGGAAATAGTAATAAAGCGTGTACGCCGCACAAAAATCATAAACAAGAATAAATAATTTAAATAAAGCGTCCATATTTGAATGCGACTCGACAGACTCCGCTGGAACAGTACAGGGGGGACTCTTTCATAGTTCCGAAAAAAAAATCGATCACAATGCACACGATATTTAAAAAAAATGTATGTCACCGTCACCATTCAAATTAAACGACAAGATAATTTTTGAATATGTATCGTGGTATATTTGAATAAGTGTTACATTAATATTCTTTTGTGATAATTTCGAATTCGGAACGCCCACGCCGTCCCATTGTCTCGCAAGTTATTGGCTCATTAGGCAACGTGTCGCTTTGTCTCGAACGATTTGAATTTTTGATTTTCGAATCGAACGTAATTGATTTGTGGTTCTTGTTCGAATAACAAATTCAGAAAAATTACGTCAATATCGTTAATCGTAAAAAGATTAACGTTAGAGCGATCCAAATTAAAGCGCTCATTGTTGGTATAACGACTCTTTATTTCAATTCCAACGACAAAACGTTACTTATCTAAATAAAAAATCTCGAAATGTCAAATTGACAGTTACAACTTCCGTATTACCCGCGCGCGTTATCTCAAATCAAAATGCGATTCGAACGTATACAAAGGAGCGAAATGATATATTTGAACAATAAGAAAGCGAGAGTCGCCCACGTGTGAGCTTGGGACAGATGTGCTCACAAATTACGTATGCTAATGTATCTTGTAATCCTTCCGTCGGACCTCCCTGCACCGCGTCACCTTGTCTCGTGGTATAATCGATCGATTATGAATGCGGGCAATGATTCTCGATTATAGTTTTGAGATGTCGCGTCACTCAGGAACTTGACGCGCCTACAGTCAAACTTCGAACACAGAACGACTGTTACCTCTCCACCTTCGTATATTTGAATATCGAAGTCGTCGTAAACAAAGTTTTTCTGTCAACAAATCAGGGGTATGTTCTTTTTATTAGGTGCCGATTCGAATGGCATTTTTCGGTAACGGAACCCCCAAATATGAAAAGGAATAACGTCAAAAATGAACGAATCCTCGCGACATTACCGGTAATCATGTTTTATGAGTTTCCCCCGACAGAATAGACGCACAATATGCCGCCCCCTTCGGTGACACGTATACTTGTAAAAAGTTAAAATTGCGTAATTATTATTGGCATTCATCGCAATAAACGCTCAAATTATCGGTGTACCGAACGAAATAACATGTTGCTCTTTAGCTGGAAACTGTACTGAGCGGTACATCGGTACATCGGTACATCCACCTACCACATTTGCATAGAACGGTCTATTATAAGTCATTATCGTAAATTTCCGTTCAATATAATAACATGCGTTGTGTCGCGCAACAAAATTTTATCAATAGAAACGTTGCGATATTTCGTTTGAAATTAGAATCAGTACCGTTTCCGCTTCCGTTCGATATTTGAACTCGCGCGTATGAATTAAGAACGCCGTTCTAAATAAATGATAACTGTCAATATAATTGAATGCAGAATGCGACTGTTTAAATTAGGAACGATTTGAGGAGTTAAATTTTTTTAGGCACCTGAGTCCTGAACGGTTCGGAATATTTCGTTCGGTAACAGATAGCAAGGGAAGAAGCAATAACCATTAAAAGCTTGCGGAGGGCCGTTCCGAAAGTTTTCTTTTCAATAACGCGTCTAATATTCAAATTAGAGGTACTAAGGCGAGGAATTCTCAGCGATATATCATCGAAGCTAATCAGATTTTTTCCTTGCTCCGTACATTTGGTAAAATGTTTCGGGGATTAAATAGGGTACGTTGAGACGAGGATAATTTAGTAGTTTCGCTGCAAGATTTCATTTTTATGCGAATACTTATTGTGTTTTTGTTGGATCCATCATTTATCTTTTTACACACCCCAGTGGGTTTGAATCTATTGGAAGTGTTTTGAAAATATGTCTGGCTCTTACAGTATTCTTAGGTTTAAGTTATCAAATCTGCTAGAAAAAACTATTCTAATATAGAATTATAAAATATTCAAACAAGATCATCCCCTAACAAGAATCCATATTCGAATCCATTACTTTTTTTTATTCCAACCATACACGCATTAAATCTATCACACATACAATTTAAATTTGGAACGCGTCTCCATACCCACGAGTGGATACGAAATCTATTCAAATATGGCGCCTTTCATATCAAATGTGTCAGTTCATATAAAATTTACGAAGAACGGAGGCAATTCCTCGATGCCGTCAGTTGGCGAAGTCTCAATACACTCGGGCGCTATAAAAAATAATTTAAATTGCTCTTACAGTGACTCGCTATCGCTCCGAACATTTGCATACTAAAATAATGCAAAAATCTATGCGCGGAACGCACTTGGGGCGCGTTCGCTTTTGCACACGATGTTTTTATCTCGTGTCGTCTATTACGAACTGAGTTTTTATCAGTGAAGTGTTTTAAAATGGATCTAGTCTTATTGGAAAAATTTAATTTCGTCTATAATGCTTACACATGTTCCAAAACGAGGACTGTTTTTTGCTAGGAGTCATTGTAGTAAGGTTTTGAGTCTACTATACCTAACTGGTCCTTTCACAGACTTGGTATAATCTTCTGTTACAGAACAATAAAGCTGATCAAAGCACTTATACAAATGTAACTTTTTTTACTTTGATTTAGTTGCCGTGTCGTAGAAATAATAGATCATACGCCACGAGAATATCCTGGAACAATGGAAACGCGCGCAAACATTAGACGCGTGGGGCAAAGAAATTTTTATGTGTTATTTTTTTTTCTTGTTTTGAAATATGTACGCCGTTAGGTTATTTATGGGCTCCATAGAGGTTATATTTCGGGAAGTAATGAGGTTTCGTTCGGAAAGGGCAATTTAAATGTGCGTAGATTGAGTCGTTAGGGGGCGCATCGGTCGCTTTGCCCGCGTAAGTAACTCGCGAGCGATCATGCGTGGCCCCGATCAAATTGTGGCTTTGAAAGAAATGCGTTAGACGCGTAAATTATCCGCGTAAAATTGAGAAAATTGGCGGGAAAGATTAAGTGTGATAAAGAAGGACATTTGGGAGAACTGGTACTGATTTTGATGGAACATTTATTTCTAATGTCTGGAAACGTGTATTTAATTGAAAACAAAGAAGGCTTTTGTTTGTATCTAATTGGTAAACTAACAAAAATGCTATTAATAACCCGACATTGCCCACTGCTGAGATAGTTAGCCCTCTCTTTGCTTGTGCCTTCTTCTGCCAAGCTTCAGTTTCTTCTGTCAGCGTTATCCCCAAATGGCAACAAAGGAACAACAAAAAACAAAAAAAAACAATTCGAAATACTTGCCAAGTCTAAAGTAATTACCTCTAACCACCATAAAATACGTCCAAAAAACCGATTAATTGATAACCAAAATAAAAACCCAAAAAGCACAATTTAAATGTGAATGTTCGCCAAACGGAGCGTATACCAAACATTTACGTGTTCAAATACACTGGGTCTGGACACGGTAGATAAATTAAAAAATTCACCAACTACCTACAACCGCTACGTTTGAAATCTGATAATGAGAGCGTTCATAAAAACTCTTTTATTCATAATCTTTATTTATATTAATTAAACATGTACCAAGTGTACCGTGACGGGGTTAATGCACGTTTTCGTGGAATACCGAAGAATACCGGAGAATACCGAACGATATCGGAATGTACCTAGTGGTTATAAGTAGGAAGTAATTGGCCAGTAACAATTTTTTTTATTTGGAGTTGGTATACAGTATGTTAGTTTGAACGAGGGACATATTGAAACCTGCTATAGGGCATGCTTACATGATACTAATAAAAATATGAACATAAAAAACACTGATAAATAACAAACAAAACCATACCAAATACTTCGGAAAAGTCTCGCCACCCTTGCGTTTATCACAGAAAATGTGCGCGGATCAATGACTTTTAGGCGTAATCCATTTTTCCTTCATATTTTAAAACTGGCGTAGAACAATGGCAAAAAAGAAACGTCTAATAAAGTGAGATCTGGAGAGCGTGCAATTAAGGTTATAGTTTTTTTGCATACAAGGGACGAGAATCGGATACCGAATTTCCTTCAATATGTCCCTCGTTTAATCTAACAACCTGTAGGTAAATTTTTTCATAATGGCTCAATCTTTTTTCTTGTACGGGTGTGACAAACATGTTCCATTATTCCAAATTTGAAATTCGAATAATCAGTCTCGGTCAATCCCGACACAGTGTTTTTTTTTCAACAGTAACTTCTGTTCTTTACAAAACAAACGTTTCTTTTTTACCCGACTGCGGCGAAGCCCAAAAGGAGGGTTATGTGTTTACCAAATTATAACGAATCTATTCTAGTACCCTCAATGTAGTTTCTGAGTCAAGTTTAACAACCTTGTTTTACCTCATAATAAAAAGTGCGTAAGTAAGTATCTCAAGCTATTCTTAATTAAACATCATTAAATTCAAACTTATCAAAACCGGTAAACAATCTAAACTCCGCCAACTAGCAAAGAGGTCAATTGCGGTACCGAAAATAATAATTCGAACGAATTAATATGAATTATTGTTTACGGCGCACAATTACTAAATAAATTCAAATTGCACTAATCCACCGCTCATTCATTGGACAAAACAATAATATTTTCTCATACAAACTAGATCATAACTTCAAAACTTTCAGACCTTACGATGATAAAGATAGAGATGATTTTCCTTTGGCAGGTTATGTTTTTAATAGTGATAATTAATTAAAAAGATTATATATCTACTAAAACATTTCCAAATTCTTTCGGAGTCAACGAATCGTTGGACGTGAGACCGGCACGTACAGCTATTGTTTAATTTTTATGATTCGGACCGTTACCACGATATACTTTTACAATTAGCTTTTTATTGATGACCGTTAAAGCTACTTAGGTTTTGGTATTCGAATTTTGTAATTTCAATTTGGAATAATTACATATGATTTTATTTTATATTCGAATCATTATTTGAGATTTTAATTTTATAATTATTATTTTTTAACCATTAGTAACGGGTAGGTAAACATCGTTTTTGTAACTTAAGTCGATGATCTAATCACTTCTATAGAAGTTTCCTTTTTGAACTAAAACAAATAAAAGTATAATAACAGCTATAAAATTCGTCATAACAAAACTATTCAGCCATCTACAGAACATAATATTTGCCAATAATATCTCACTAACTAGGACGAGTGCTTTAATTACAATGTCCTCCATTGAAACGTGTCAAAAGTTATTACAATTAGACTGACTGAATCATCGACTAATTTGTTTTTAATTTTACTCTTTTTTCGCAACGGAAATCGCTAAATATGCTCTTCCTGTGTGTATACGTTTATTAGAAATTGCGGAAATAGGGATCAGGGATAATTAATAAGTACTACTATTATAGGAGAATATAATAATAAATGGTATAATTGGATGAGTGTTGGCAAATGATATACATACGAAGTTAAACGAATTAAATTAATTATTTTTTAAATAATAGCAGCAAAAAATAATTTAATAAAAAATTGCACAAATATACTGAAAAGTATGAGATCTGTTGCAATTTTAACATTCGTCAAAAATAAAACTAACTAAATATACCAACCAACAAATTCAAATTAAGAATTAAAAAATGCATCAAGAAATTCGATCATCCGTAAAAATAATAAATCAAGATCGAACCCACGGTACGAGTTAAAGATTCTCACAAAAAAATAAACCCGTTCAAGACATTCGGGGATTCTTAATATGCAAATAATTAACCAAAGAGTATCGCTCAACCCTTAACCCGACACATGTAGGTCAATAAATTAAAAAAATTAAATAAAAAAGAATTCAGTAAACCGGTTCTTACCGATCCGATCGTAACCCCCTCAATTGTTCTATGATTTATACCGATCGATCTGCATATGGTAATTCGAATAATTATTACGGAGGTCGAAACTACTTAATATGCGAATAACAATTAGTGTTTCCTTATTTTTCTTGAGTCACTTTCTCACGAATGGGGTTGATTGATCGGATACCCGTATTTTGATAGCGGGGTGGCCGTTTTATTTAAATCTGTCCTGTTTTTGGAATAATTAATGTGGCTACTTGAAATTTCTCGAATTATTCAGCTGTAAGTAATTTAAAGACATTTGTAATTATTCGAACCCGTATTCATTTTACTATAACAGCGAGTATATTACCTTTTTTAAAAAAACTTAAATATATCTATGGGTAAAGTTTGCCAAATAAACCATACCCAAAGCGTCTCCGGGCACCTATCTCACGACTTAACAGATCAAAAAAAGAAAGTTTGTATTCAAAACATCATTTTTCTCCACACTGATTATTGTCAACGACATAAATCGTCAATGCTGAATACTGAGACATTAATGCACACAAGCGATCGCATCGCATTATAAAAAACCCATTTCCGAATTTCTTGTGCCGAACAATGAACTAAATATCAATACTCCGAATGCGACACTGACATCTGGGTCGAAGGGTTAAAAAGTCTTAACCCTAATCCTATCTCAGAGCGAACAAAGACGCATCACATATATTTAAACCTGTTTTACCGATTGATAGCTGAATTCCGATATAAAATGTCGAACAACAATAGCGTAAGATGCATGGTCGCATCGATTTGCATATATCTTCTTTGCATATGTAAATGCTTTGATACGATTTTTACAAGGAGCCGATAGTATGGGAAACTGTGATGTTCGGGTGCGTGTATGTAAATGAGGCGATAACGCGGCGAGATGGGCGCTTTATCTAACTTACTCAGTTAGTTGGTCGCGCGCTTCGGATCCGTAAACGTCACGCGCGGCAATATCGCAGTGTTTAGAGCTCAAGTGTAAACGACGCGTTCGGAATTTGAAAGACTTTTACTTATAATTATTGTTCGATTCGGAAAAATCTATTCGATTTTTTGTTAAAAATTTTTTCGTTAGCATTTTAGGGATATTTTTTTTTATTGAATAGATTTTTCTGTTTATTAAATCGAACAGTGATTATAAGTTGCTTTCAAACGGAGATCAGGGTTTCAAGTTGAAGTGTTAATTAAATTAATGATTAAAATAACTTTTTCAAGAATAGAAATAAATAAAAACAGTGCACATGAATGAAATTTACTGTGACAGGCTCAAGATAACATTTTTCGAAATTATGAAAATTCGGAATTATTATCATGAGGTAAGAGAGTTCATAATTAATATTTTTTTGTTGATGATGAAAGTGATATAATACGTGACTTTTCTCTTTTTTTACGTGATTGAATAATTTAATTAACTGTTTATTTATGAAAACTAAAAATCTAACAAACATTTAAAAACCATTAACAACAAAAACAGACCACAACAACAGTCAACAAACTTTTTTGTAAAAAAAACAACGACCAACCAAACAGTAATTGCTAATTAACAGTTGATCCCTGATACCGTACTAGTTAACACGACAAATAGGGGAAAATACTCCGATCACTAGTTAGTACTTCGTCGGTATCCCGGCTCAAACTTGTGCGGAACCAAATGAAAAGAGAATCTATAATTGAGGAGGTCAACCTCAATCACGGAGGTATGAGCCTGAGGATGCGGCGTAATTAAAACATTTTTTTTTATTTGTCTGTAATCATAAGCATCAAGTATATGTAAAACTATGTCTCTTCGCATACCTATTGAGAAACGAGGTATGATGTGTGTGTGTGATTTTGATGATAGTTGCAAGTTTAGTGAGAAGAGTGTTTGTCACACAGAAAAACGACACTTTGTTTAAAATAATTGGAAATGCGGTTTTTTTTTAATTAGTAATAGTATTAGTAAATTTTTTAATTATTAATGACTTGCTGAACACGTAGTAATCGTTAGATTTATCGATTCTGTCCCGAATGTTTGTGATTTTAGAACACTGTATTTCTTTACTTACTTTATTTTCTTTCAGACTGCCTTAATTTTTCAACTTTTGTTTTCGTAAATACTAAAATAAACATCATGATTTCATCAAAAACTAGATAGATAGATAATAGTCTATAATTCGGCGCCTCCATCAAATGACGCAGACTTCCTCTGTTCTACTTATCGCATTGTTTTCCAAATGATGTCATGCTGATCTAGAATCCCAGCATATAATTGATATCGGTTGTCGCGAGATAAAATTGAGTCAAGATGTTATATTCATTCCTTGAGATTATTAAGATGTGTGTTATCAATTAAATTGTAATAAAGGATAATTTACTAGCATAAAAAGACTACCATACATATTAATTCGTTCAATATGATAGGTACTCAACAAAATGATATAACAGATAATCACTAAATCTATCTCGATTGTTTCGAATTATCACAAATTATATTTATTCGAACAACACATTTCAAACAAAAAAACCACGCAAATAATGAACAACAAAACCTTTTTCACAAAACAAGAAATAAAAACCAAATTCAAACATGGAATACCGCATCAAACGTTACGCTCCTAGCGCCACACGTCTCTGGTAATTAAGAGGCGAAAATTAGCAACACGAGCGAAAGACGAGTATTTTTCTTTTATCCGCCCGTATGTGGCCATCCTACGCCCTGAGGTTTCACAGTTTCACACGGCGCTCGTTTGTAGCCAGCCTAACATTTGTTTGTCTCTTTTCCAATGGTTTTGGTGGAATACGATTCTAATTATAACCTCATTTTTCTGGTCTTTTTGATTAGGTTAGTACTTTTGCTGTGTTATTTTATTTGGATTTGATAAAATTGTCGCGGTTTCCTGTGTATCATTGATAGCATTGTGTATTTTTGTTGGTTCATGCTTAGTTTCGGTAATCTTTCGCGAATTGCGCTAATATGGCGGAGTGTTGGTCGAGAGCTCGCAAGTGAATGCGTTTTCAAAGTGTTTCTGTTTACTCAATTTTGTGATTACGTCTAAACATAGTATCTGGAAATGTTGCTATGTGCTTTACTGATTGAGTGGTTTTTCTATAATATCGACAAGAACAAAAGCTATAAATAATAATCTTAAACTAACATTGATTACGTCCAGTTCGATACCTACATATTATTTCAACATATTTATTTCATTCTGTGCGCAAAAGCTAATTTTCAAGTAATGAATGTCTAGAATACATAATGTTATTAAAATACTTGTAGGTACCTAATAGGCAATGTAAGCAATCTTGACACACAATATTTTTTACCAAAAAAAAATCATCCATCTTATTTATCTTTGCCCACGCTGACGCTACACATTAAAATTGATCAACACATAACGACGTTATCCATATAATACGACCCGACTCAGCGGTCACTTCGACAGCGGCCAACCTTGCCCCAACACGTGGGTGGTGGGGGTTGAAAAGGCCCCCTTTTCAACCCAGTTTTTACGTCAATGTTTTTCTATAGAAACACGGAGGGACGGTATAAGTGTAGGAATAAGTGAATGATGGGGGCTATCAAAATATCTCCCTTATCACACGAGTAAGGGAACAGTTTTTAGGGAAAAGGATTAGGTAATACATGACGAGAAGGTTTTAATCTTGATGGCGGGATCAATTTTGCGTGACTTGACGTTTTCGAACGATTGTGTTGTGTCGTTCAGGAATTTTGGGACAGTTTACTACAGACGGTAATAAGAAATTAAAAATGTAGGACTGATGGCATGTACTTATGTAGACTCTTAAATTTTGATGATTTTGACACTCACTATCAACAGAAACTAATCTTAGTGTACCTACCAACAAAGCAGTAAGATTTTCAGAATTTTCATATACCTACTAGGTGTTGCCAGCGGTTTTGCCCGCTACAACTTGAAAATTATCCCACGTGAAGATAAAATGGGATAAAAGCTATCCTTTGTGTTATAAACTATCTGTGTACCAAATTTTATCCAAATCCGTTCAGTAGTTTTGGCGTGAAACAGTAACAAACATACACACTCACAAACTTTCGCCTTTATAATATTAGTGTGATTTCTTTTGGACTGTTCTTAATCTTAACCCAAAGTCAAACATCCCAATTCTTATCAGCAATAAACCTAATACACTTTATAGATCCGCACAACCCTTTCAAAACAAAATAATCACCCCAAAACACCCCCTACATCAAAATCCATAGACACATCTAAACACAAACGACCGATCATCTTCTAAGCCAAAATTATCCCTACATACTTATACCCTTCGGACACTCGCCTTTATAATTTTTCCACTCATATTAATTCCTTAATATCGACGCCGAGGGTAGGCAGGGAGGTAAGGGTAGATAACGGGAGACATAAAACGTAGGAGATCGCTAATTCATCATAAGTTAAAGGGTTTTTATGTACGGAACCTTTCCTCTTTGTACGGTCCGTAAAAAGCCCCGATGTCTGCGATAGGTACAGTTTAAAAAAAATATCATCAAAGGATTTGAAATTAATTAACTTTTTAAAAGGTGATTTTGTTAATAGATTCTTGATGGAGATGAGATACCTTACATGTGGAAGTAACGACTGGCAGTTTAATTTGAACAAGATTTTTTATGATAAGTAAAGTAAAGTTGAAGCGAACCTTTAGACGGTGTTCTTGTTAGAATTTTAGTGTAGAAACGTGACTTTTTGATTGCAGTTGGATTTTGATAAAAGATAAAAATTGTTTTTTTTTTAATAGTCGTCAAGTTAGTTAATGCCATACCTACATATCTAAGTATAACACCATTGGTTGAAATTGGATCAATTGGCGAAAATGGACAGAGAAATCAGACTCTTAAATCAAAATAAAGCTAAAATCTAAGTTAAATTAGCACCATACACACGTCCCATCTTTAACGTAATTACAGTATCTATTTACAAAATACATTTAAACTTTTAAACCATTTAAAAGTTTGACAAAGTTGGCAATATCGACAGACGTCGGCCGCTGAAATCCGTTCGTATATTAATTGTATTCTATTAAAAGTTCACTTTTAATCCTATCGATCCCTTTCAGCTCGTCGGGGGTGTAAACAAATGATAATTCAGTTATATATAAGGTATTGATCTGGTTAGAAAGGATTTTGGCCTTAATATTATTGTCAGTAAATAGAGTTTCGGGGATTATTTAAGGCGATTTTGCTTAGTATTTGTAAGGTCTTAACGGCATGTATTTATTACGTAACACTACACACACACACACACACACTAGTTACCGCGGCCTTGACATATAGGGCTAAGAAGGAACATGGGTGGTTTTTATTCAGTAGAAGTCTGACACTCCCTTCCGATCTGCCCAAGAGCGGGACCCCTATTTGATGATTTTCTACCCGCCAAAAAAAAATCATTTTCAAGAGATTCTGGCTCCCGTCGGGACTGCGAGCTGTTCGAAAGAGATACCGTGGCGTTGTTAGTCAGTAGAAGTCCGACACTCCCTACCACCCAGAGTAGGAGGAGTCATTAATGATTTATCAACCACAAAAAAAAGAGATTCTGGCTGTAATTTTGTATTTTGAAAAAAGCACAAGTTAGTTCTCGTAATCTTAGCTGACAATAATTATAAGACGAAATAATAAATAAATATAGCAAGTACTAATACTAATATTACTAATGAATCATAATATGTATTAAGGAAAACCAATCGAATTTCAATCCTAAGAGAATCCCCAAAACATCACGTAACACAACTTTTTGTTAAAAAAAACTCAAGTACCTTTTCCTCGAAAAATTTTCCATTTTCGGCAACCATCGGTAAAGTAAAAGTTACACACTCTCCTCCAACCTACATCCCTTCGAGTTAAATCAATTAAGGGCTGTTTTAAAATCGTGTGAGGGCCAGAGGGCGGGCTTAGAAAAACTTCTAACGAATGCCTCCGAACCCTTTTTAATCAATTAATTACTCAATAGGAGTACATTGTACTGATTCGATGTTTTAGTTAGTCCAATCCAATGAAGGTTATTGGATGAAAAAGCAATGTTTTTACACGTCTAAAATAAGGTAGAAAGCTGGGAGACCTTTTGCCCAGCAGTGGGATGTCATAGGCTAACGGTAACAGTATTAAGTTTCCTGGGATAGTAAAAATGTCGTCATAACGATTGTGTTTTGTTTCAGGCCCTGAAACTCTCAAAAATCCTAGTTCAAAGTTTTTCATTTAAGTTCTACATTTCATTGTAATCTGCCATACGACACACAACACTTACTGCCGCACTCAGAGATATTTAATGATTACTTAAGCCGTCACTTAGTAAAGGTTTGACAAAACTGTCAAAACTATTACTAAGTGATGGCCTAAGTAAACATTAAAGCTCTCTGAGTGCGGCAGTTAGTATTCAAAGATATAAAGACATTCAACACTTAGTATACAAAACACCAATAAAGACATCACTCACTCTCCCGTCACGACTCGAAGCACTCGATACATATTGAAATCGATTTGAATCGATTATAAATGAAGTGCCAATCGATTGTTCCCTAGAGTTAAACGAAGCGACTAATTCGTCCTGATCGAATGATAGATGGAGCAATCAGTCTAATAGGAATCAATTCGAAGATTCGTTTCTGATTGATAGAAAGTTTAATGTTACAATGAAGTCATTCAATTAGGGTTTTAATGGACTGAGGAAGTTCCACTTTGGATGAATCCTATTAGACTTTTATCTGTATGTTTCAATGTGTTTTTAGCCTAAAATAGGCTACTTTCAATGTTTAAAGGGATGTCTCAAAGATTCAGCATTTTGATCTGATAAAATTGTTGAATTTACATAAGAAGTGAAATCCATGGAAGAATATACACAAATCTAGTTCTTTTATAGCTATTTAATTACCAAAACATCTGCATAAAACATATGTAAAACTCACATTATTACCAATTACCAGTAATTATAAATTAACGTAACGAGAACCATAAAAGTCGTGGATTGCAAATATTACCAAAGCGTCAGACAGGCCTGGGCGTCGCAAACTTGGCCCAACTTGACGCAACTTTGCCAAGTTGTTGGCAAAGTTGAACAACTTGGTCCGAACTCGATGAGCTACAAATAGGCATCGGAATTAAGTTTCTGTCGGTTTTCTGTACGCCTTTTAATTATTTCTCAGTACCCCCTTCAGGTACTTTGATCGGCCCCTTTCAGCCTCTTGATTTTCTTCCGAATTGACTGATAGGCACTTATAAATTGTAATTACGTTTGCACTGCGACTTTTCTGAGAATTTGTTGTATTTTTTTAAATAAACCACAGAAAAAGGGTTAAACTTTTCCGGGTAAGGGTGTCTTTGATTGTTTTGTAATGGGGTTAAAAGTGTCAATGCTGACAGGAAGATAAGAAAACAAAAAGAAAATAACTAAACAAATCAAACCGAGCCATTTCTTAATTAAACTAATTAAAATACCTATTAAAATCCTATCTTCCAAAAAATGGCATGGTTCCAAAAGCTGCGCCGGCGACGCGGTGACGTTTCAATGGACCCCCCCTTCTCCTCCCATTCACTCGTCAGCGATCAATCAGCGCGCATGGATCATTACGGGGATCTCTCGCCGATCTATAGATCTACGCCATCTTACTCGACTTCGCATAAATCAAGATAGTATGATGTTTTATTTTTATGTCTGCACTTAATATAGTCGTTTGATCGCGGAAGAGACATTTAGACCTATTTTTTCTCTAATTTATGTCAGGGCTTAAGAAAATATGTCGATGAGATGGCAACATTAGTCAAGTTTATAGACTTAACAAGGATGCTGGGTAGTTCTTATTTCATTAAAAAGGATTGCTTTTGAAAGTTCACGCAATTGAGACTAATGTGTGGTTAAGTAGTTGGATCCTGAAATTGTTTGTACCTAACCTAACCTCTTGACTTACCAGGACATGAGCGTCCTTTATTTAATAATCTACGTTATATACCACTGTTGGTCATTGTCCTTTTTAAAGTTGCAATTCATAAATCAGTGATACCTGGCGTGATTGAAGTCAACAGCAGGCCAAATTTGCAATAAAAAATAACCCATAATATCTAAGAAAATAACCCTTTAAAAATCTCCTCGCAAATTTTTAATATTTCCCCAAGTTATTTGGGAAAAACGCCACGTGATTTACCCAATAACTTTTCGCCTTGAAAACTTTTCAGAAGATTCCCCATAACGTGATGTTTATTATATGCGAGGTGTAATATCGGGCGTCAGTCTGTTTCGCGCCCCGAACATCGGCAGTCACCAATAAACCGTCGCCCTTTGAGGTGTTTGGCAAAGATTAAATTATAATGTGCGAGCAGATGAGACAGTTTGAAAGACGTGATTTTTTTACATGAATTTGTTCAAATAACCCGATACAATAGATACAATAGATAATATTAGGTACTAATGAATAGTACCAACATAGATTTATTTACTCAAGTGTGTAGGTATAGGCGAAACAAATTACGCATGTCTACGTAATTGTTAATCTTGCATTTTATCATGCAAGTGTTAAATTTTGCAATTAGAAGCTTCATTTAAATAAGCTAAATTTTCTTCGGCATTCGTAAATTATCATTGAATTTTATCAAGGTATTTGCAGTTTCACGGTCCTAGATTATATTTCTGTCTGCTAAGACCTGCTCAAAAGTGTCGCGTCTGCCATAATCATAACGTATGCAGCCTCCCTAACAAGTACCTCATTGTGAACACGATTGAAGATAAAAGCCTAGCTAATAACGCGCCAATAAAGCCTTTATTGAGCCGAACAGAATTAAGAGGCGACGGAAATTACCGATGTTAGCCGAACGTCGCCGAATTTAATAACGCACGTTCAGTTTTTAATGTACTTTCGGGGGGGAAGCCCGTGTAGGGAGTAATTAATTGAAACATTTTATTAGACGATATTACTTACTGATTTATTGGATGAGTTTGATGAAAATGCAAATATGCACTTAGATATTATAGATACTTAATTACTTGATGAGAAGTTGCAACAACTAAGTAAAGTACGAGTAGATGTTGCAACTTCTCATCAATTAATTAAGTATCTATAATATCTAAGTAATAATAATAATATGTAAGGAAAGAAAAATTGCGTAGTTTTAGTCAGTTTTCTAGTAACTAAGTAAAGTAGAAAAACTGACTAAAACTACGCAATTTTTCTTTCCACCAATCTGAACTAAAATCAAACCTTAATACGCATTTAACAAGCGCCAACCTGTTACAGTTAATTCCGCCATTAACACCATTCCCAGTTGACCGGACCAATAACAAGACAATGTAAATCATTGCAGCGTACGATCTCGCCCGAACGCTTCCGAACGGTTCCGAACAATGCCGATGATACAGATCTAAATGAGTCGAGTTAAATATTGTTTAAATGCGCTCTTTTGGCTTAATCATAGGCTCGAGTGGGTACCAGGTGATCATAGATAGGTGAGAACGTTGACTTTGTGTAGACCGGTGCTTCCTTGATCATTGTAATTGCGTACGTAACGCAACTAAGGAATGAAAGCGTGACAGATTTTAGCGATATGTTACAATATTTGTTGGTGCGAGAGTTTCCTTCTTTTTCGAATCCGTAAAGGCTTTTAAGACTAAATATTTGATCTGAGAAAGCATTGTCGCAGATTCAAAAGGCGTCTTCTATGAAGTACTACTTGTCAAGAACTATTGATATGAAAAAAGAAAACGTTCCAAAAATGTGAAAACCCAAGTAACAATAACCAACGATTCACATTAGAATTCGCGTGTAACCAAACAAACAGTGAATAAGCGTACAATACGCCCCGCAAGTGCGACTGCATGGAAAGTTCGCACAACAAGCGAATAAACGTCCCGCTACGGCACAACTTGCGCGCACTGTTGTACACGGTACTGATTTGTGAACTTCGAACATTGTACAAAGAATAAAAGGCAGACAAGAGAAGGTTTTATACCTTCATGAATAAAAATAAGGATATGATGAGAAAGTTCAACAACAGCTTAAAGATGTAAGAAATAGTTCACTAAATGATTAGCTAAGGAAATAGATGGCTAACGATAACGCTGATATAACTGGAAAGAACTGTGATGTAACAGCTGATTTTAATAATTAGAATAAAGTGAGAAATTTAAATACTGATAATTTTATTTCGCAATACAGCGTCATAAATCAAACAATCGCGATAGATTCCAACACTGAACTCACAGAACAACACCAAAGATAGGCACAATATCCCACTAGACACGTCTCTTCTATCCCTAATACTGTTCACTAGCAAAGTTACAGGTGCGAATATTGAGTTTTATTGGCGCCCACCCCGACCGGGTAGGTGAGCACAAGTTTTTGATTTAGTTTGCTAACAACTACATCAAAAACGAAATGTATTTCCAATAGTCGTTGTACAAGCTGCTTTTGCTATTTCAGAGATAGTTTCATTGGTTTTGGAGTATTTAGAGAACTTGATGGATTCCTGATAGCATCCAGTGTCTATGTCCTAAGACCTATGATAAATATTTATAATAATAGATAGACCCACTAAGATAGTAAGACGGTAAAAATTTCAAATGGTACAAGAACAATTTAAAGCTCTTTAGTGTCCTACAAGAAATCTAATGACAAAGTCAAATTTATTAAACAATAAGACGAACATTGAGAAAGAGAAAAATCCTCCAATTATAAATATTACATCATTGGTGACCACCAACCAATGGTTGATGACATTCTAGCTGATGATGATTACGATTATAAATCTAAAGACAGTGCCAACTGCTCCACAGATTGGTCTAACTCCTACCAATCAGTCCAGCATTCCATACATCAAGAATTACGACATTCTAAATCAAAAAGTAATCAGTTTTCTTGCAAAAAATAGGTTAATTGAAGATATTTCTTACTCGGTCTTAGTGCCAAAATGTCACTTCCAATCTAGTAATATGATTGTCTGAACATCGTAGATAGTTGTCTGACATCTTGGAAATATGTATTTTGGAGTAGAAGAATTTGATTCTATATTCATATTTTCTTATTAATCTTAATAACCTTGTACCAGTTTCATATGCTCCTCATCTATTGGTCAAAATCAATTGCTTCACCTCAAAAGAGTTTTAACCCATCAATGGCTTCGAGACAACAATAAAGAAGTAATCACAAAAGGCACTTATTACCAAAACAACAAGATACTACACAAATTCTAATCGCGTTCCTGAATTAACGGGAACACACGAAAATTCAAATGTGGAACGCCGGAATCACCAATCGGATTATCGTTCTACATGTATAAAAGACGAAAATTCCCGTTCTTACCCCTTTGCCCGACACCCCACGAGGACACGAAGGGGGGGGGGTGAAGAGGTAGGGGGAGCAGGGTGTAGCTAATGGCAGTACCACTCGGATTCATTAGTAAATTAGAAAGCGGATGAGTCCAAAGTTACGAAAATTCAATATCTAATAATGATCAACTCTTACCTGCCTATAGTCGATAGAAGGGTGTTTGAACGAAAATTTCGCCTTTCGAACGTTTCTATTTGAATTTGTCAATCCGACTTTGTTGAGAATTGAATTATTTAGTTTTCGATTCGACTCTGTTTGGGTTTTGTGTTTGTCTATCTGAGGTGTTCATGCTCTGAGGGTTTTGTTTTGTGAAGCGATTCCATCAATAACGACCTTTTGGGATGTGGAAAAGTAAGCCACGTGGATTTTATTCAGTCAAATGAATTACTTAAACATTGACCCGAATTTTCTCTATTATGTTTAGAAAATCTGGTGCCATTTTTTAAAGCTATCACCTTGACGTCCAATTTTATTCAAGTCCCCTGCAGTACCTCTTACAAACTACCAAATTACACTACCAGGTAGGTACATAAGACTCTTAAAAAATAGGCAAAACAAAATTGGAAATCTGAGTCTAATCAAATTACTATGTAGACGTTATTAAAAACACGTTTTTTTTTTCGTTTAAATCTATTGAACAGCGCTTAATATCTCAATGTCGGTTTTAATTTGGGAGCATCGTGTTACCTCCCAACAGTTTTATTTTCAGAAGTAAGACAAGGAAACGCGTTTCGACAGCCTACGTGGAAAATAAAATAATGTGTTGATCTTGTGATGAAATGAAAAATCGAACGCCCTTTTTTTCGTGGCTTTTGACAGCTGTCAGTTCTTTAAAATCCAGTGTTAATACTTCGATCCTCATTAAGATTTGGTTGACTTCTGATAATAAATATGAAAAAAAAAACATCGAACTAACTTTATCTTTATACCTGCATGTTTTTGTCGCGAAGTATATCCAAGTATAAGCAAAGACTCAATACATCGGTTGACATGTACAAATTAATAGGCAAATTATCTGACAATGGTCAGGCGGGCAAAGACGGGAGGGTCGAGAGGGACGAATGAGGGTAAATAAAGTCCAAAAAATACAGACCATAGACATTCGTAGAAATGACTTATATTTAACTTGAGCTTTTTCGTAGAATACAGTTTGTTTGACCTACTTATTACAATATAGGGTAGAAAAAACTGTAAAATGAAAATTGAGGAAAAAGTATTTTATTGGTTTTCTAAAATGAATAAAAACTAAAAATTCAAATTTAAAAATTTCATCACCACTAACCACATTTACTTTACAAATGAATAAAATTTAAATTAAATAAATAAGTAACCTTTCACCGAGTTAGCTGGGTACTTAAGAGCGCCACTCGATTTTTGTGTTCTACCCTAAACAGCCTAAACCACGAACGTTATTTAACAAACCGTTGAAATAATCCTGAAACCCAACTTAAATGCCCATGATTAATCTGTAAAAAAATCTGTATCTGTATGAATTACCTATCCACTCGAGGCCAATTATAGAGTTTACTTGTCTAACAAGACAATTATCATGTAAGCTTGCATTTTTTGTCTAAATAACATACGTAATCTATCGTTCTCCATTTTTTCTTGTAATTAAGTTCTCGTTTCAAGTAAGTTTAATCATTGCGAGCCAAAATAAACAATTGTCTACATCGTATTGACGTCCTAATCCTTCAGCTACTGGCTACCGAAAAAAGAACAAAAACCCCGAAGCCCTTCGACCGAGGCAAGAAGGGCGTCCTTTATCATATTTATTTTATTTCAATTCGGTCCGAATTTAATCCTTTTCCATTAATTAGTGACCGCTCCCCGTATAATGCGGGGTCTGACCGACCCCTCGCGAGGATGCGTTAATTTTTCTTGGCGGCGGCCGCAGGGTTAGGTAGTGGGGTAAGTCATAAGCGATCGACATTTTGTTTAATCATATCAATGATTCGTAATTCGTGAAATACATTAAGATCCCATTGTTTTCATAATAGATTCTTAACAGAACTACGTTACTACCGGGATGCATGCCTCCTCTTAGTAAGGCAGAGTGGGCTGCTAACAAATAAATAAAATCTACAACGTTCTTCAACTCATATTGAACAATACTGTAAGACATCTCCTCACTTCAAAAGGGTGACAAGCCTCTCAAACTTTCAAAACATTAAAAAATTCATAAGCATTTTAATATAACCGCTGGACTGTGACGGCTCTCACCGAAACTCATATATGTTTTCCTTCATTATCTCCACATTTTATAATGTTCTAGAAAACGGATGCGTTACTCATTGAGATTCACCTTTCTGTTATCAGATCTAACGTACCATGTATCATATTAATTGGTCGTTTCATGTTCATTGTAATTAAATCTTAATTTTTCGGCTCCATGTTTTTTGTTAATACGTTTTTACTGTTAGGTTTTATAATTTTATTGTTTAAGCTGGGTCGGTTACACGTGGAGCTGTTAGTGCCAATGTTCTTTGTTATCTTTCAGTCAGTTTGAATCTTATCGGAAAACTGTATGCAGAAAGTTTGGACTGATTAAGTGTCTTCAGAAGAGTTTACATTCTTATTTGAATATTCTTTTAGTTCTTCAAATTTACACATCTTCAACTGCTTCTAAAATAACACTTTCATGATTCTTAGTCAGTCTTTCGTTAACTACTTTACACCAAAGCTTGTCTAGTGTATTCCGACCTTTGTAAAGAAAATTAACTGTCGACATATCTATACGGCCAACAGTCATAAAAGTCAGTTTAGCAATTCAGGCATCGTAAACATACGAATTGTCATACTTTTAGTCATTATTTCTTTTTCTTTTGTAGTCATTATCAGTCATTAGAATACACGAAATGCCGATGTAGTTACAAACAGAGAGACTTGTGTACCTTGACTCATGGATACAAGACTGTGCCAATATACAACGTCTAGTCGTGTCTTAATAATATTGCACAAATTCTTGTTCTAAATTATAATTATGACACCGACTGTGTTGAAATGTAAATTATGATTTTTAAATTGTTTTCTGAGCTTTTGGGTATTTTGATTGTTGGTTTGATTCTATGATTTCTATGATGCAGGTGGTGAAAATACTAGATGTTTTATGATCTCACACTGGAGATGACTGGAGAATCGTAATCAGGAGGGATCGTTATTAAATTATTCGATTTTATTTTAGATGTTATTTTTTTTTTCGCGTTACATTTTATTAGATCTACATAGATCATCTTATATTTTTTTCACAATCGTTTGTTGAAATAACTCATCTATGCAATATAATTCAGTTCCAGAACTAGCTACTCTCAAACGTGTTTTAGCACGTTACTGTGAAGAATTTCACTTTTAATGTGTGCAGGCCGAATAAACATGCCTCATGAAAATTGCGAAACTTTTCTAAAGGAGAGAAAAACGTGCAGCCCCTGAAACTCACAACAATAACTAAGACCGTAACCTCTTTACAAATCAAATTGAAATCATTAACAAAATATCGTTTGAAGACAATGGAGTTTCAAGACAATGAACTTTCAATACAATTTCTGGCCTTTCGATTTTATTGATTGCTTACGACACCGCTGAAATGAATAAGTTTGATAGATTTTACCGGTTTCTATGAAACAACTTTAAAATGTCAACAAAAGACGTTACGGCAGCTTTTGTTCTGAATTTAGAAAACAAAATTGTTGGATAACAGTCAAACAGCGGAAAGATTTGATGATAAAATAGTCTAAAGTACAGTACTGAAGAAACGAACAGTTAAAACAACGATTACGAAACATTAACAGGTGACTAACCCATCGCCAGAATTTCCAGCAATTAACCACATTGATCAACAAGATCTGATTGAACCACGTTATTTTCCAAATCTAACCGCGCAATAACTCATTGAATCATTAAGCTTACAGCCGTTACTGTAATTGTTAGCCGTGAGAGTTCAATTACTAAAATTACACCGACTTAATCTATTGCACAAACATACTAAAATTTAGAATCTGATGACTTGAATAGATAACTATTCTTTGTTGGTTAGTCGCCATTGCTTTAATTGTTGGTTTAGAACCGTGCACTTCGGTTAGGTTCTTTTTGAATAACGGGTCGTCATTGATTGCTATCTGCGGTAATGTAAGTTCGGGTAGACAGCTTTACGCTAGGAAGCTTTAATCTTCACAATTAATTACCTTTTGTTCAGAACCAATATGCTAATTTCAAACTACAAGCTTTTCTTCAATATCATTTTTAAGATCAATGTCAAAGTAATGAGTCTACAAAAAGATGTTCTGGCCGACATTCGGATCATTATCAACTTCTTTTACATTTTCGCGAATATTTTTAGAACAATGATATCTATAATATTCGTCGCGTCAATTCGTCCCAGTTTCACAGTCATCAAAGTTCCCATCTCTTTCATGTTCAAAGCTATAATTCATCAATGTCGAGTGCGACTCACCTTTCTTGTCCACACAATCGAAAAAAATCTACTTTCTCACATTATACGCATCTGAAATGTCTCTTGGGCTATTATAAAAACATTTTTGACGACATCGACTGTTTTTAATTATTCAGAATTATTACATTCTCATTACACTTCACACAATGCTGATAATTCTTCTTCTATTTTAATTGAATGTGCTACTTGCTCTTTAATGACTACTTTCATACTTTCGTGTGTTTCGACTTTCTAGTTGTAAACATAAAATTATTCGGTCGAAGTACATCGTTTCTGTTTAAAGTTTAATTTGAATTACGCACTTTACGATGGCGATTTTCTATAGTCTGAATAGATAACTAGTAATGGTCGGCTTCGTGGCTGGGTGCGCAGAGATGACACGATAAATATACATATTACGCCTGCAACTATGTTTCGGGGCCAATATATTGTTGGAAAATGAATACTGTACGATAATATCATATATGAATAATTTGACAAACTATATGCTTTCGTAAAACTCATGTGGCTTTTATTAATTCTACTCTTTCATCTTTGCCCCTCACAAATTGATCTGGTTCTCCTTCTCCTTCTACCTGTAAGACCTTCATCTCGCACCTCGTACACAATGTCATAACTCTAAGGTCTCGATGACGACAGTCCTCAAGGGCGTTTATTCTTAAAACACTGCACTGAGTCAGGCAACGAGGTTGAGTGATCAATCTTGTTCAATTGAGAGACGTTACGTAATCGGGACACCGTCAATTTACTACTAGGTGATAGGAATTATCGGATATTTTGTTACAAGTAAATCTCGGCCTATATTAAAGATGTTGATGAAGAAATTTTCCTGGATGAAGACTTGAAAACTGAATTACACTTTTATAACGAAGTTTTAGATAAATTAAAGTAGATGAGACCTTCTTTAATTCAGCATGATATGTTACTCACTCCGACTCAAATATTAGTTTCTGAAATCTCAGTGACTGATAACTAAATCTAAAATTTATCTCTTGTAACTTCAGCGTGATCACAAGAATCCTATACGTATTACCATAATATCTGTAAGATTTAACATAATATTTAAAGCATTATCTAATTCTGTAGCTAAACGTTAAGACAGAGGCGCGGACAAATATTTACCTATTGCTGTATTGGAAGACTTTCCTGGAACCCTTGTCGTTATGAGATGTCGTGGCATGTTCCAGTTACTACACCATTAGTATCTCCTGTTTATGATTCATATAGCATGTCTAGATATATTCTTAGCATAACTACTGCTGGATAGAGGGGTCTCCTGAAATTAGAGGAATCATTTTGTTTATGTCTAAAGATAACGGTGGCGATGGGATTCGTCTTACTATTGTTAGTGTGAGTAACTATGACTTAGCTATTGACATCATAATAATCACGTTAGTAATTATAGAAAGGTTAGCCAGAGGTGTGCCTGTACTAGATCCACATGTCGTCAGCCCTATTAACGCTCTAATATCTTAAGTGAAGATTCTATTTGACTAATTAGAATGAACGAAATTGAATCTAAGTTCATTAAAAAACCCAAAGAGAGTACTGATACCTACAATGACTTAGATATAAGTTAAGAGTAAACTGATACAAAAGAAAGTAGACCAGCTAATATAATTAGACAAGTATGGCGCATAATCCAGTGATCTTTGATTTCATCAGTAACGTGCGTCTAGTGCGTAAACCGTGCGTGTTTGTCAGTTGTTTCAGATGAGATAAATACGCTGCGTTAATGCTGTGTCTATCTGAACGAAACTTGTAATTATTAGAGACTAGCTTTTGCCCGCGGCTTCGCCCGTGTGTATTTCGGAAAATATCTCACGGAAACGTAGTAACGCGACTAAAAGTACCACATTTGTTAATCTAGGTAAACAGTGTCTTCTCACAATGACTATCCCTTTTTAACCCGTTAGGGGTACATTTTCGAAAACCCCTGATACACGTTATTCTTAATTTCTGTTCTCAAGCATAAATACTAAGTTTCAAGTTAATCGAACCGCGCGTTAAAATTCTTCCATACCTTTGTCACCCCCCAATCTCCCTTAGAGGGTGGTTTAGAAAAAATAAAAGTGACAAACTTTATAATTTACTTTATCATTTATTTAAGGAATGACATTTTTCATACAAACTTTCATCCACTATTTAACTCCCTTAGGGGTTAAATTTCGAAAAATCCTTCCGTAATCCTTGTCTAATTTGCAAAGAGGTTCCCTATTCTTGAAAAAGGGAACCTCTGTGCAAAATTTCAGCTTTCTAGGTCCAAGAGTTTGGGCTGGACGTTGATGAGTCAGTCAGTCAGTCAGGACTTCTCTTTTTATTTAAATATATTGCTATCACTCAAAAATTGTTCTTGATAAATTCAACATCTGGTCGATCGAATTCTTTACTGGGTGAATACTTGTGCTTTGTTTTCCTATCATGTCTTTTACGCCCGTCGGTACGTGTGAGTTTCTATCTTTGTTGTATTCTGTATGTAGGTACTATTCATCGTCTTCGAAAGGTGTGTCTGTATAACCGAAAACCGCAGCGAAACCGCCGTTGCGTCTGGTACCACCCTTCTAATCTGCGTCCATATCATCACGCTGATACGATCTGTGCAGGGGCCGTGCAGTCACGCGTGTGTTCACTCAGTTTTATACTTTAGCTTTCTTTAACTAATGGCTCATTATTTTAGTTTTAGTCATTTCGAAAATAGATATTTTCGGTGGTACCGTTTTGTGTGTAATTAAGATTTCTTAAATTTTGGTAATGATTTCTGCCATTATTATTTTATTTGGAACCTGGTATTTAAAAACTATAACCAAATATGGAATAAACAATGGGGAATTTTATTTCTGATATCGATAGTAATATACTTACTATATCTGCTATAAGATCTAAAGTCATCATTCAAATGAATCCCAAAAACAAAACACTCATCAAATAATTCATACTCCACAATACATTGATGGCCTTTTATAAACAATACAAGCGAACAACACCTTTTCATTATTTCACCGATCTAACCGCCAATAGCTATGTACTTCCGGCGATCACTGATAGCCCCAATGATGATGATGTTACCGGAAGTACGTCACTATGGGAACTGGTAATTAGATTACATTAATTCATTTGCGCTCGCGCTTGTGAAAAATTTACTTCCTCTAGAATGTTATTGTTGTAGTTTTAATTGAGGGTATTGATGGACTTCAAATTGTTTGGCGTATTCTATTCTATTGTGTTTAGCCCTTTATCTCTCTCGGGATAAACCTTCATTGGAGGACTACAATTATTATCGTTATTTATCATTGAGGTTGCTAAGATCGAGTTTGACATGAAGTAATCGCTAAAATTATTTTCCTAACTTCGACGAAGAAATCCACATCAAACACAATTTTGCAAAATTCGACTCCCAGCAAAGACCAAAGATTTTCAAAATACTCAAAAACCCCTCTCTCTTGTTACAGCGAGCCACACTGGCCGAAAAAGAAGTGACCACGTTGAAAGAACAACTGGCCACGACCAGCCCGACCCCACTCCAGGCCACACTCCCTAAAACCAATGGCTCCCACATAGAACCCACCAGGGATCAGGCCACGGAGACAAGGATCGACAGGTTCAGTCCTGACATCAAGGAAGAGAAGCACGACGTTGATGACGACATAGAGAAGATGGAAATGGCAGCCACTGGGAGGAGTAATAGCAACTCTTCGAGGAGTAGTCCCGTGGTGCATCAGCCCATTCTTGAGGGTGAACTTGCTGCTAAGGAGAAAGAGGTAGGACTTCTTTGATTACTATGATATTTTAATTACAAGGAGACAACGTCTACTTTACGAAAAGATATCATAACCATCAACTGGAATGTGGAGGTCTGTTAAGTAGTCGGTTCAGGTAAAATATTGGTGTAATCAGCTGCATCCAGGTAGCCTGAAAATGTCAGAGAAACGAAACGAAACGTCAGGGATTTATGGGACAATAGAAAATTACAGGCAGAGAAATTCTTAGTGTGGGGAAACGTTACTTTAAAAAAAAATGTCACAGAAAAAGTTTAATCGTTTGCAGTGAGGTAATTTTATCAAAATGGTCCAATTGCCTACACATATACAGCTATCACTTGGTTGGAATGTTGTTTACTTTGTCTTGTATACGAGTATCATCTGTATATTTTAATGGCTTTATCTAATATTGATGAATAGTTTCAATCTAATGTTAGTCAGTAATGGACTTAGACTGTACAGCTATATCTATCATTCACCCAATAAATACTAATCAAATCATGTCACATAGGTATGTACTACAGGCACATTACATGTCCTATTAATGTACATGAATCTTCCCATATATCAGTGCCATTATCCGCGATCATAGGAGCATGTGGGCGGCCATACCAGTCTACTAGTTATGACAACACAAGCGATTGACTCAAATGCTGCATCACCGCTCTATTGCTCTCAATTAGAGTTGCCCAGCCGACTCGCGTTAATTGACTGTATCGATAATATTGATTGATCGATTGGTGGGCGGCCAACATTTGTTATCGACGCTTAAATGAATAGGTGATTGTGTACATTTTTGGGAGTTAAGTGACTCAGGCATTTGTAAAAATACGGGTCCGTTTATTAACAATATTTTATTTATTGTTAGTTACTGTCAACGTGAAACTTGACCAAAGAAACGGTTTACATAAGGAAAAGTTTTTCTTACAACTTTAACAACAAAAGCTTTTAAAAGTGCTTGTTTAAAGTAACAAAATAATAAAACAATTAGGAGACGCAACTGGGTCAGTAAAACGTTACAGAAAAATCGATTTCACTAAAATTTGCGAACACATTCACGTGTTGGACATGGAAACTCAATTTAGAAGTAGAACCACGTGAAACAAGCACTCTTAAGAGCTGCGGAAAAAACTTATCATGTCTTGTCGACATTTCGACATCGGTGTTGGCACAACACTAATTGAAATTAGCAGCCCGCTCTGATCGCTTGCCAATGCCAATTAAGACAGAAAAGATAATGTCGTATTAGATAACTATAGCTATAAATAATAACTGTATTATTTGTGGCATATGTTCAATGGTATATTTAGATCTAATTCTGGGATTTCCGGCGTGTGAAAAGAAATTCGTATCAGTTGATAATCTCGTTGCGAAATGGGTTAATGAGTACAGAGTAGTCGTCGTGTTATTGAACGAAAATATCGCAGGTGTAAAGAATTATACATAGAAAATATCTCCGATCTTAATCTCATCACTACATCCTTTTAACATATCTTTTGAGATTATTTTATAATTAATATTTTTTGAATTTTGGTCCTTTTGTTATTTAATTCTGTAATTCCCTCGGGCTTATTGTACGTAACCCACTTTTATTTCTAATTTTCTTTATTATTGTAACCTAAATTATTTTCTGTTTTTGTGTACTTGCCCTTAATTTTTCTGCGAGTGCTGTGCACTTCTGTAAGTGACGAATTTACTATTTTTAAAACTGTTTGTGATGTAATTTTATGTATGTTCTTAGACAGTAAGGCGATGAAGAGAGCAGCGGTGGCCCAGTGGTGTCGGCCCCGACTTACGAACAGTAAGTCGTGGGTTCGAATCCAGGCAGGCGCAATTCTTTGTGTAATTTATTTCATCACCGCTGCTCTCAAAACGGTGAAGGAAAACATCGTGAGAATCGTTAGAATCAAAAAATTCGAAGACATGTGACATCTACCAACCCGCACTGGGCCCGCGTGGTGGATTATAGCCCATCCCTCTCCTAGAGAGGAGGCCTGAGTCCCTGCAGTGGGAACATTATAGGCTGAGGATGAAGGCGATGAAGTGCCATAAATATAAAAAAAAGATTAAAGGTTTTTTTTTGTTTTCTTGCCTTATAGTACTTATTATTTAAAAAAAACCGGTCTTCTGTATCGTATGGTTAATACCTAATCTGGTGTCAAAGTATTTATGCCGCCCTTGGGCTCCTGACTTGTCTTTATACATATACTGCTACCTCTCAGATATGCTGGTTTCCTCCCAACATTTTGGCAACGCTTATCTCGGGTTCGAACTTGGGACATGGCAGTCTAACGATCACAGAACTAGGTCATTATTGTTTCGGTTCCACCATAAAGTCACAAAAGTAACAACAAACAAAATCGGAACCCGAGACTATTTAGAAGGATAGAGAAGTAGACAACGTGTTGCCCCAACCCCAAATAAAGTAGGACGACAAGGACGGGATGATTATGATGATGATGATGAAAGATGGCAAAACCAAAACAACACATTTAACTAAGGAAGAGTCTTGCAGGGAAACACGCAAAAAGCATGCTGCTACTGCTACAGATTCCCCAAATACCAACACACGTATCAATACGGCTCCAATTAGGCAGCGTCCTATAAATAACGGCCGAGTCGCGTGTCTTAGAGGGACGTTCATAAACGGTGATATTTATTTAGTGCAAGGATTACATTCGTTCGGTGCCGATCAATCATTCCATTGAACGTATCCTGTTTCCTTTGCCTAGGGATGCACTTCGGAACATTTGATATCGATAGAAAAAACATCTTTATTTAAATTGTCAGCTTGCTGTAACTGAAAGGAATAATTTCCTTCCATAAACCTTCAAGGTGTATTTTATTTCGTCATAACCTCTATGATTACAACCATGAATGGTCGACGACGATCCTAATGGCTAGTTACGAGCTTCCTGTTTTAGTTAATAAAATAACTTCCTCATTATTATTGTGCTAAGTAACCTCAGTAGTTACTTTTGTTCTATTCAACCTTAGTCTTTAGTGACTTCCGTTGTATTTAACTAATTAATATTTTAAATAAATGTTGAAAAGAATTATCGTCGGCCTATTTTTATCGACTGTCATTAAAAATCTATCGATAAAATCCCACCCACAGATCACAAAGCCCATCCCTAGATCTAACCGACTGTCAAACCCAATTCAGCATTGCCCCCGCACACGTAATTGATTTATTGATCGTACGTTACATTCGATACGAGATGAGCTGCGTTTGCGCTGCATCCTTTACTCACAATTTCTAACCAGTTGACCGGCTGACCTCGATCGCATAAGTCATGTATGCTAGGGGACTGAGCGATTGAGTATTGGGTTTTAAGGCCATATGTGAGGTTAGAAATAAAGAATATAATAAAGCCAGTAGGTATGGGAAAGGATTTGAGGATTGTTTACCTGGATTTTGATATATTTTTCAAAATCTCCTGAAATTGGAACACACATGAAATGCGTGTGATCTAGCTCTAAATAGGCAGGATAGGCCGATGATGATTGTCATCTTAGGGTGCTTCATCTCTTCATAATCTCTCGTTATGAAGATCTTCGGATTGATGACAACGTTAAAATGTAAACGTAACTGTGTCAACTTTCAGAAGCATAATTTATCGACATGAATATTGAACAACGTGTAATAGTAAACGTGTTGAAGGTTGCAGTTAGAACAGTCACGCATCTTCGCATGCTGAGAAACAAATTACAATGTCTGCTGATGCCGAGATAGCTAGCTGTCGCTACTATGTGCGTAGAAAGTATTATATCTTAGATATTATTGATGGCTGTTCTTTTACCACAGTCGTAAAACGCATTTAAATTGAAGTCTTGAGTTTGATTGACCTAGAAATAGCAAAAGGTGAGACCGAGGTTTTTGTTCAGAAAATCATGTGTGAAGCTCGAACGATAAATGAATGTGGAGAAAAAAATATGGCAGTACATAGGTACAACTGTATATAAAGCGTAGAGTGAAGATTTCATACAAACAGTATCAACACAAACAACATTTACATGAAAGAAACTACACAAACAATTCATGAGTCAAAAACAGACCCCCATCCATTTGAAGTGGTGCTCATCGCCAATGCGGCCGAATTTCAAAGAAGCCTAGTTGCAAGCGAGGCCTTTCAGAATGCACCCATTCATGCCTCAGAATCATTAGTCCATTGAATCACCGAATTTAAAGCAAGCGAAAACGCGGATTTGAAACGAATTTTCATCTCTTTGTTGGGGATTCAATAGCTCTATATAATTACAAGTATGTTTGGGTTTATTGGTGAAAATGGACGTGGTACAGTCTGAAGCTAAGAGGATGAGATTTTAGATGATGGATATATGAAAAGAGTTTGTATGCTAACCATTTTAAAACATGTGCGAACGAATAATGCCACAAAACAACAAATCGACAACAATTAAAGTAAAGACTGCACAAATCGCAGAGACAAAAAGACACAGAAACGTAAAACACAAAAACATCAATAGTGTTGAACACAACCCCCCAGAATACTTGCACAGTGTCGAAACTCAATGAGTTCACGATATAAAAGCTGTTATTTGCCGTAACGAACGCCTTTGTGCGAAGGAATGCCTTTAGAAGCACTATCTTAAAGACGAATTGCCGTACAACGCTGCGCAAGTTCCTACCGATGCAAGCACAAGGTACTATGACGCAGCAATGCAAACAATCTCCAGCCATAGTTTCGTTCACAAACTAGCCATAAACAATCCGATAAAGGTACTGAACGAACAACTTTTGATAGTACACCAGTACGCCGCTTTTTATGCAAATTCGTGGCGTTGCGAAATATCGATGTGTTCAACGAGCTTCTGCGTTGTCTTCCGGATTTATTTGTGGTGTACTGCTTTCAATTTCTTCTATTGTAGTTTTAAGTTACGGTTGGAAGGGACATTTATTTTCTTTATTTGTTTTGTTGTGATTAATTATACAATACAAACAGAAACGTGATTTCTTTCAACGAAAGAAATCTTGAAAATGAAAATTCAACACACAACCCAATCAATAACATTTTAAGAAACTTTCTTAAATCTAAAACTCGTGCAATCAAATTCAAAGGAAAGTTATCAAACGAGAAAGGGGACCTATTATCGGGATGTCATCAAAAAGAAATAACACGGCGTCACCCTTTCGGCAACTTAATTAAAATCGTCGCAAAAAATCCCTGAAAAAAAACTTTTGACCCTTCGATAAGGTTAATAAGTTCCTAACTGTGGTTGTTGACTGAAAAAATGTTTCGTTTCTTCGGAATTTGTCGAGCAAACAAAGGGTATCAAAGACTGCATGGTCAGGGGTGCATTGTCGCGATTTCCTGACTTTTTAACCCTTTTGTGGTTATTGTTTTCGCGGAAATTCTTTGTTATAACCTGTTTGTTTAGGAAAAGGAATTTTCCACGTGCGAATAAACACTTCATTGTTTTTATTGTTCGGAAAGCCTTATAAGAAATAAGAATTAAACAATATAGTACTCGTATTAAAATATCTTTACCAAGAAATATTCTAACTTCGTTACATATTGTTTTCGCCTTGCACAAGTGATGTTATGTGGTTTCATTGCTACGTTTGCTCCAGCCATGTTTAGTTTCTGTCAACAACTCTTTAATTTCGCAATCTATATAAATAACATTTTACAGTTCTAGTGCTTCTACACGGTGCCCATTATGATCGATTGGGATATTATAATTAAAGAAATAAGATTTAACGTGTCACCGCTGTATTGTGATAAATGACGGGCGATGATATTTATTTTTTTATAAATGGCCTATTTATTACAATAACCATGTTTCCGTCTATCCCAATGGATTTTAACAACGTTTTTGATGTAATGTGAGAAGTCAAATAGAAATTTAACTGCTTACCCGCAGAGGTGCGTGAAGAAGATGATGACGCAAAAGAAGTTTCATAAAAATTGAAACAAAATTCATGATTTGGATTTCGGAGTTATGTTCAATTCATAAATCATAAGTAGGAGAGCTGATGGCGAAAGGTTAATAAGAAGGAAATGTTACAAGAATAGCTACTTCTGTTTGTGGTAAATAATTATTAACTCTGTCCATCGCAATGGATTACTCATCGGCAACATAAGCATCAAGGCTCTACAGTATTGACTTACACATTGCGACAAAAGATAACGAGATCCCGACATGTTTTTCTTTCACAATCAAATCAACAGACAACTGGCTTTATTCTATAACAAAGTTATTGAATCATTAACATGCAGTTAGTACATAATTACGCCGACAGAGAGCGCCCTTTTGTAATAAAACCTTATTTTTGGAATACCTTTATAAATCTAACGCGTACAGGCACCTGTCATTAAACGTATACAGCCAGACACCTGGCATCAAAAATAGGTAAACATCACAATACACACATTACGATGCTACTATTTAATTTCAGAAAGCAATAATAGTCCTACATAAATCATAAACACCTTTCTTTTTAGGCAGTAAAAACGTTACTTTCATCTTGGGACTCATAGATGGCGCTGTACTAAAATCCAACTGTAAATTATAGTTTAATGTCACTTCACGGCGAGACATGAAAGAGTGACGATGCTATTTTTGTACACACCAAAACGAAAACACTCGAAATTAGTTTATGACGTTTGTCTGTAGTTCGATTTATTTTAATTTTGTTATTTTCGGGGGCCGTGCTCTTATTATGTGTCGGTCGTCGTAAACTGGTGTAGTTCGACACTGAATTATCTCCCGCCCGACTTGACTAATGATGGCGGCAGTATTTCTAATTTAGACTTTATTGACATTTATCGATGATCGGCCACTCTTGCGCCGGAAACCAGAATATCTACAAGTTTGATGTAACACATTCCGTCCTCCCATAGTTTTTTTGTTTTGTTATTCTAAATTCTATTCGCTTGGCATAACGTTGGTAATTTTTCGTTTCTTATACATATTTGCAAGAGTCATTTAGTTTTGATAAATGTCTTGGTTTCCTTGATCTCTGTCTACGACATTAGTGACGATATAATTATTTGATATTTCATTTAAAGCTGCTTCATCAAACTCTTATGCTTCACCTTCGTCTTTCTCATCGTCTTGTTCACAGTTACTCTTAGTATTCAGTCGCACTACGTCCAATTTAGAGAGCACAGTACCTACAGTGTTATCTTTCCCGTCTTGGTCACTAATTTATTGTTATCCATCGCACTATAAAGCTAATGATAAATTTTGTTAACAACTGGAACGATCTATCGACATTAATTTGCAGTGGTCTATTCACTGATAATTTATGTTTCGAAGACGATGCCAAAACGTGCGCGGCTGACACCCTGAGGAATGACAATATATCGACCGATAGATTCGTATCGATAGATATACGAGACCCGATAAACATGACTAACCTCAAGCTTGTTAAAATAACATATTTGAAATAGAAATTACACACGCGATATTACTTTCAAAAGATCTTCAACATAAACAAGCCTTTGCTTGACATTCAACACTGAGCTCTCAATTGCATCTGAATCAACTCTAACAACACTAAAGAAAATAAATAATAATGTTTTCGCGACTGTAAATCCATGTTTGATTATAGATATGCTCGCACATACAAACACACGTGACCTTTACGTTCTGATTTCCAAGCGAATCAAAGAGAAAGCATCGAGGGATGTCGACAAGAGAAGCAATCAGATGCCCCATCAAACGTAACCTATCATCTTGTCAGAAATCGGCACGCACGTTAATTTAATAACAAAAAAAGCCTAGAGTTACATTAGAAAAAAGGACAAAAATAAATGGTAAGTAGTATGCGCGTGGGTCTCTCTCGCTCGCTCGTCGGCGACGCCCGTAATTACGCTCCAAACACGCGAGCGCAACTTGAAAGCAAATGTCAAACTCACATATTTATTTCTTAGTATTGAATGCTGCGCTCGCTTCTCGGAAGATCCGATGTAAACATCATCGTGTCGATGATGAAAGCGATCTGCTTCTTTGTACTCGATGCTGATTAGTCTAATTTTATCCGACAAAAAAACATCACAAATATGTAATTTGTGTGTACCGTGACAACGCCTGGCGTGACTGAAACTGAGGCTCAATAATGACCGGAAAGTGTTCGGTACATCTCAACCGAGTGGAAACTTTGTTAGTCAGTCAGCAATGTTACTTTAATAACCTCGTAATTAACTAAAACGAAGACGGCTCGTCGAATTCGTCCCGGTTTATTTATACACGGTCCCGCGTCGATATTCAGAAGCCAACTTGATAGATTCATAGCAGCGAACATCAAAGAGCGAACATTAATCATAACTCACATCAATCGCCGGTGAAACATTTCTGTTTTTATTGTAAATCAGTATTAAAAAGCGACAACGTAAGCATATGAATCAAACGTGCGCCTCGAGACGTCGACTATGTGCAATAAATTCGTGAAAACGTAAATAAAAAAGTGTGGCGGGCCGATCAGACCACCCTGCGGTACACCTGTTGAATCTATTAACGTGTGCGCGGCCCGCACCAGATACTATCGAACTCGTCGCCACCCGCCACCCGCCGGCCGAGAGTTGATGTGTCGTGCTGTCGTACATCATAATACGCGATGCGTTCAGAAAAATCAGAGTCGGTCACATCTGTGCGTCGGCGTCGATGGCTCCACGCGATGCCTCTCTGAGCAAATCGTGCGTTTCGTTTCTTTTAAATTAAAGCCGGTGTAAGTGCGCCTCAACTGCGCGAAACTAATAAAAGTTATATTTCCTACGAAGTGATATTTATGTATGTACTACGTCTGGCTTCCATCTTTTATGATCGTCAACAGTTACATATTTAATGTTCGATGTTTATCAACATTTCTTTCTTATGCAGGTTTTAGTGGAGCGATAAATTATTTATCATCAAAGACTTGCTTATTTTGAAACTTTTGTTTCTTTAGCGCGGTAATTCCTGGCTTTACAACAGACGTCACGGCATTATTAAGTAAACGCCAGTATTCTTTTATCATAGATTTGATGTATTAAGAACGGATCATAAATTCAAAGATAGCGTATGGTATGATAACAGTTTGGCAGGACTCGAAGAGGATGGGACGTGTCATGATGTCACTGTGTACATAGATATGGACGTGTATTAGTCAGTAGTTGACTAATTGACTCATTCTGAAAATCTGTGAAATACTGACGCACCCTCGTAAATTCTTAACAATGGCTTTAAATTAAAACATTTCATGACTCTACATTTCATGACCTAGTTCAATAGGTTTTAATCTTCAGGATTGTCGTATAAAAAATCGTCACCTCAAATTGTCTTAAGCCTCTCAGATCTCCCGATTTCGTGACCAAGTCAAATGTTACTATTGTACTACATTTGTTCAGCGTTTCATGATATGATTCAGCCCTCAATGTTACAAGGCCGTCAAATCTGTTTGCTATACGGGGTCTGCGTTGACTTTTCATATTTAAAAGCCCTCTTTGTCTCAGACTGCCGTAAGTTTAATAAGATACATCTGTTACTACTATATTTTGGGGACATCGTCTTAGAACGTCATATAGTCAACAGCGTAGATATTGAGTTACAGGAGCTTTTTATCATCAATTTTCAACCTTACTGCCTGCAAATAAGGATTCTGGTTTTGTGATATATTTACAGATTTACACCTTTGATGTATTTCGATTTCTTTTTTTAAGGAGCTGAGAAATTTCGATGGCTCATCGAGACACGACAATATGAGTAAATCAACGGGAAGAGTTATCAATATTTTTAACGGCTTATTCATAACGTGTCTCACGGAATTGTTTCGTTGAACTAATTTCGTTTTGGAAAAGCGTTGACTTCTGTTACTGAAAACAAAGTTTGTTTAAGCTGTCGATTTAAATCAGGTTCTTCGAAATGCTTGTGAACCTCACAATTTATTACAAAGACATAAATAAAATTACAATTGAACAATTTCAAGATCAGCTTTCGGAAGAAAATCTTTATAAGACAATTTAATCCCCTATCAAATATTATACCAGTGTGTAGTATCAGATTGCAAAGAGATTCCCACTATTCCTCAACACTACACATCACTTCATAATTCGTTTGATCACCTAATGTTTTATGTATGTCGTCGTAATTAGTTCGATCTCTTGATCATCAATATTAATTTGCAATTACAATATCACGCCTCTGTACATGATTAGGTTCATTCCGGTTTCATTAAACTTTAATTCGTTTTGTTTATTCATGATTTACTAGCTATGTTTTTGTTCAATATTGAACGTTTGATCATTCAAGTTTTTATAAGAAGGCCATTTTTATGGGGGATTAAATTTTTTGCTCTTGTTAATAAATTATGGTTTATGGGCGTCTGGTGATAATTAATCTTAATTATTTGATTAAGCCACGGATATGGCAGTCATTTCTGGTCTAGTGAAGTTAAATTATTATAGTTTGATGGCATGTTAGACACTAATACATCTACACTTGAATGGATAAGAAACAGCAACGTATGAGAGTATATTGATGACCGCACCACACGGGATATGATCGAACAAGAAAGAAAGAAAGAAAGAAAAAGATAATCACGCGTTACATTAATCCGGAGTCCCAATAAAAAAAGCAATCTTCTAAACACAATTGCGTTTAATAAAAAACAGTAATTATAAATGAAAATAGCTCCAATACTAATACATTAATTATCAATTATCGTCGCGACTAACGATCAAGCAGTATTACACTTATCGGAACTACCGCCATATTACCTTAACTAAAACCTTATTGGGTTTCAATAAGAACCAATTTGTTCCATGGCTACCGTAATCCGGGGAAAATCGAAATAGGACCCAAGATGCAACCTTGTAGAGTCTAATATTGTTTGTTGATCGTGTGTCTCCATATGTAGGGACGTGTTAGTTCGGAGTGAACACGTGTGCGGAATATGTCAATTCATTATAAACTTTGTGTCGTATAGAAGATGATTTGTGACATATTATAGAATAATGCGGTATCTGTTAGTACATGCATCCATTAAGGACTTATTGTTTCGTGTGTAGATACCGCCGAATTCTGAGTAATTGACGAAATTTGTCGGTGTGTGCCTGTCATTATGTGTTTAATTAGTTTATGTCTGTTTATTGTTCGTATTATCGATTCTAGTTACGTTATCGTTGAGAAAGTTTCGGTTCGGGATGAATGGGAAGATTTGTGTGATTAATTCTGTGTTTAGAACTTAGAAGTTGAGTGAGTTGAATTGAAAGGGTCATTTGTACTTTTGTAATCGGAACTTACTTGTGTCTTTCATGGCTACACAGTTTTGCATAATATTCATCTTATTCTTTCTCAAAGCTAAACATAATAATTCAAGAAACGATAAAGCTTCCGTTGATTTCAGCTTCATCAAAATTTCTAAAACTTTTTCGTTCTCCCTACCTGCAACTTCGTCCAAATGCAATTACAGCCCGTCGAAAACATTCTACTATTGTTTTTATTAAAATTAATTCTGAAAATCAATCAATTCAGAACTTTCTTGTCGTCCCCTGTTGTTCGGACCATTTTTCTCGTCCCCCCTCTCAGAGACAATAGAAAATGGTTATTAATATTCCTTGTAAAAAAACAGAGGCGCTAAACAATAGGTGTTGTTAATTTACTCATTAAGGATTCATGGGGTGTGCCGCCTCGTGGGAGAAAGGTGGCAGATCCACAGTGATATTGGCTTCCTTTGATACATTCGGTTTTGATACAAATTGAAATTAAATTTTATATTAGTTTGAATGTGTCAAATTGTGGGTACTGGAAAATTTCGAGCTTTGTTTCACATGCATGCCTTTAAAGATATTTGAAATTAAACCAATGAGATGAAAACCCAATCACAGTATTTGAATTTTAAAAAACTTGTCGACTCAGTCGCAAAAGAATTAATAATAAACATTTAGTTTTAGCTATAATTCACAGATTTTAACAGAACACAATAGAACACAAAACAGCCGATAATTTTAATAATACTTTGAAAGCCAAAACGTATGACCACGTGGCGAGGGTCAAAACCGGTCGCAACCGGTTCTTAATAAAACACCATTCAATCGAATTTCGTACAATCCACCACTATTGTAAAGAGTCTCTACAATAGCAGGTCACGCTATTCTGACCTCTATTCATGCAAAATAAGGACGAGAGTTTCGTGTAAAAATAAAGTTGGACCAGGGTAGTGATTGGTACATTTTGATCGCCTATTCATTCGGCAGATTTGAATCTACGCAGATGTCCAGCTGGTCATGTAACACATTTAATCGAACGAGATCTATTGAAACTATTTTTTATTGTTGTATTAATGGTCAAGTTTGAATAGAGCATCGCGTGACGATTTCAATGTAATTCGGAGCCCGGAGCCCTGAGCGTTTGGCGTTCGCCATGGAAGATTCTATTACTATGTTTATTTTAGACACTTTGAGTAAACCTTCGAAATCTATCGTCACGATATCGTGAATTCTAAAATGTCAGGTTAAGTGCTTGGTATATTTGAACATTGCAAACGGTATTCTGAACTGTTAGTAGTGACGACTATGCAAATTCATTCAGATTTCAGTTTATTTAAAGATACCTTCTAAGCACCGTCTACATTTAGACCTTATTCCATTTCATTTATAATTGTTTACTCAAAAAGGCATATAAATTGGGGTTTCTTAATCAATCATAATAACTGATCATGAGGTGAGGTCGCGACCCAAACTCGATAGATTACAATTCTGGTTGGAAAATCCCAGAATGTGCTCATATTCTTACAACAACTAAAGAAACAAAGATACCCAAGGTTATACAAATAATTCAGTTTTCCCGCTCAACAAAACACTAAAATGATTAGCATGTCATCCCTATCTTGGGGACACTTTAATTGAACGTTTCCAACTCCCATTGAAACAAAGGCGTCAAAAGGAATATTTCGCATAAATTATTTTTTCTCTTTTTTTTCAACACTTCATTGTGAAGATATCGTTAATATTAATTTTTTGACACGGAAACACCACGCTTTAATATTCGTGATACAGCCCTTTGTTATTTTAATGGCTGCCGATATTCCCTTTACTACCCATAGCATCGTCAAAGAAGTTTTATATTTGCTTTCGTTGCAATTCATCGGTCGATTTGGGGTTGGAATTTTGTTTTAACAAATTAAAAACAAATTTCTGTAGAGGTTTGATAGATTCTCCTTCAAAAGATGTAATAGACAACAGTTTAAATATAGATGACACGACAGAGCAAGGCAAGGCTGAATAGAATGAAAGCATAGATAACACTCCCTTATAGACTGGCTCACCTATACTGCAGTGGATTTGATATAATAATAAAAGCTTGCGATAAATAAAGAGTAAGAGAGACAGCCTCCGACGAATAAGTATGATAATGTACTGACGCAATACGCAGCACGTGTAAGCAGTAATTGATCGTAAAACAATCGATAGTGGAGACGATTTAGACGGTAAGTCAACGCCCTGCTTATCGCAGGTCAATAATTCGGTATAGTTTAGTTGAGCGAACTCACGATTATCTGAACTCTTGCGCAGATATGTGGATGTCAAAGTTTTGGAATTTAAATAGACATCATCCATGGATATGTTTTCGGATAAAAACGCTGATGATTCTACTGTGAATGCTAGGATTATCTAATTGGAAAGATTTCCGATGGTGTCAGATGTGATTACAACTAGACATTACTGAAAAAAGTACTAGTAAGTTCTAATAGCAGATACTTTTATAACAAAATTTAAAATTTGAACATTCCTCAAGGAAAATAACAAATCTTAGAATGAGAAATTAAAGACATAACGCAAAGTATCAATCGAAAGTCCTAAAACTACACTGATGAATCTTAAAAACTTTGACAACCACAACCAACAGATCGATACACGCATTTTGACAAAAACAATGTTCCCGATACTGATGATAAAGCGATGTTTATATAATATATACATTTGTTTTACACATATCAGTGTAATAATACGTTAGTTGACGGCGGTGTGGCTGAGACTTGCATCCGTCCGTGAGTGATAGTGGCTTGATACTCCTGATGTCAATCGGGGATATTTTGGTGATGAGGTCGGTATATTTGTTTATTTATGATTTTGTAGAGATTTCATATCTTTGGTAGCAAGAGATGAAGTGTGTGTAGTTGATTTGGTTTTTATTAATATAACTTTGTCGTGATTACTTTGAGCTGTGTAAAAGAAGTTTAATATGTGTTTTCGGGGAAATACTGTTACACGCGTAAGGATATTAACGTAATTCTGCCATATTTATAACCACGCTTAAAGCTTCAATAATTCTAGCAAGTTATACAGAATTCATTATTAATAAAGGTACTAAACCTTACAAACTACTAAGAATCGTTACTTGAATATAGGAAAATATCTGAGCAGTCTAGCCTTCGGAGACGCAGACAGTTTCCATCACTGCCTCAATAGACGGCTTAATAATATACAAACACAAGCAACAGCAAACACCACAATAGTTACGGAGAAACAAAACGCTTCCACCATCCGTTTAGAACACATTAAGCGATTTACTTAATGTCTTATCACAAGCAATCAATAACAAACTTAAAGCACCAATCAATAAGATTGACATTCGATTGGGGATCCAACCGTCCTTGAAAACATCCGATCTAAACGCGGTACGCGAAGGATACTATTCTCAAAGTACAATCAACTCTATATCGAGTCGTCTCGGTTGACTGTCAGTCGTTTCTGTGTTCTTAGTTACGTCACTCCGAAGAGGTTTGTTACCAATCTATCGGAATAGTTCTCTTAGGATGGAGGTCTAATGCATTGTCGTTAAATTAATGCCACGATTTATGACAGTCGGAATTAGCCCCAAACGAGGGCCAGCAATGGATCACTGTTTAGTTTTATTGATGAATGTATTTGAATACAAATAACTGTGACATTATCCGCGGCGTGTGATGTACGAGCGATTCTGGTGTTTACTGATTTGAGAATAGTGTGCGTTTTAGATGTTATAGAAAATTATTTGATAGTCATTTGTTGTGTTGATGGACTTGCGAATAATTTTGTAATCTATCAGAAATATGAGGTAAATGATTTTGAATATCAAGCCGTTTAAATTCGGCGTCTTAAGATTTATTTTGCCCATGAAAACGGTTGCAAATCTCTGGTTAATTAATTCAAAACCAAAAAGGTACCTATCTTGCACAGGTGAGCATGTTATCATAATTATCAACAACTAGGTTCCCATGACCAATGGCCATTGCTTGTCGCCGCACCGATCCATCACAGGCTCATATAAAAATGTCAACGATTCGAGTTACTCAATTTGCAATAATTTTCAGAACCGCGGCATGGTTAAGTAAATCCACCATGCAGTAACAGCCTGCCGTGGATAATGAGGTTCGATTCCGCGGGAAGCAATTTTCTTCTATAATACGCCGATTTTTATTCTATGATCGTCTCGGGACAATGATTCGTTTGACTCGACTACTGTTGACAATCCTTGCGAAGCTTTGTTTGATTTAAACGATGTTTGTCAAACGTTTGATCAGATTCTTCATTTGCGGCAAATATTTGATGATAGCTAACTGTTTCGGAAAATAAAATGCTTTTGTTATCATAAATATGTTGTTTGCGCAACATATTGGCAAGTTCATACAAATGTTGGGTTAAGTTTCACAGTTGATTGTTAATTTTGTCAGAAGCGCCTTCTTGTAAGCGAGTGTCATAATATTTATCTGTTTCTGTACTTTTGCGTTTCTCTTCTAAACCTTACACTTGGATATGATTGATATCTACATTCAGACTTTTATATTTATCTTCAAACATAACATTCTTGTCATGAATGGATGTACATAATTATGTCTTCTACGAAACCTCCAAATTTAGTCTGGAAAAATCCTTTATTAGTCTGAAGCTCACCAAAAGTTTGACCAAAACGATCGACAAATTGTATAGCGTCAGCTACTGTTTATTTATTTTACAAAAGAGGGTATTTGTCTCCAAAGACAATGGCTATTGGTGCGCAAGGGGGCTCCCGATAATTGAGAGGGGCTCTTTAATAACCTTCGATTATTTATTTAAGAGTTTCGCCACCTGAGGCTTTGGCGACTGACAAAAAAACTCTTACTAATTATTTAATATTTTCTTCATTTAAAATTTCAGCTTTATAGTAGTCCTGATTAGGTTCAGAATTGTTTGTTTCAGCTAGTATTTCCTGTAAAGGATTTGATTCGGGCAGTAAGCTGTGGCTTACATTATTTTTCTTCACAAATTCGTTTGTGTTTGTAATTAAAGATTTTTTTGATAAACCTTTCGTTGCACTTTGTGGAACGTTCTACATTTTTACTCTTTTGGTTGTTGAAATATCATTGTTTAATGAACAAAGGTCTTTATGCTAACAACTTAATAAACAAAACAAATACAAAAAAGGAAACTTGACTTTTTGTGAATGTCATCTCGCAGTTCAACCTCCCTAGGTTGAACTGCAAGATGACAACTCCCTGGTTGTCGTCTGCATAACTGGACTATTCTGTGGGTGTCTGGCGAATAAGGCCTCTAGCCATGTTAGGCTATGCCTTATAAATATTTCTCAAAGACACTTTAAGTATCTCCAAGTATACGTATTTGTAATCCAAATCGCAACTCAAAAGACATACACAAGTACATCAATACATACATCAAGTTATATACAAAGAGGCGGTCGGGCCAAACCGATACACAATTAAAGAGGAAAACAAGAATACTTGTAAGTACTAATGCTAAGACGAATGTTGCGTAAAATCGACGCGTCTCCCTTCCCCCAGCCTCCCCACGGCCGTAGGGACGCCTGATTTACGATATCTAGAGGAGAATGGGGTTTTGTTTTTTTGTAATTTTTTATAAATATTCAAGATTGTTGTGTTGCTCGGTTTAATGGCTGAAAGAAGACTGGTTTGGAAAACCTTCATTTTTTTTTGAGGAAATTAAATTGTATTGTTTCGGCTGTTATGTAATTGCCAAATCATTATTTAAAATAAGAATAATAAATAATTTTACGGCCTTACATTTTTTGGTACAACGATTATTAAAAAAAAATGTATAGCTAATAGGCAAGATAATAGTCATACGATTCAAATAGTTTTTTTAATGATTAATTATTAACCTCCAAAGTTATATTTTTAATAAAAATCATACATTTGAATACCCGATTTTCCACTCATATTAGTAACTTCTTTGCATCTGACAATAAGAAATCGTTTTTCGTACGAAGCACAGCCCTGCGCCCCCCAAATTCGGCGTTTTCTTTCTCTAATTGATAATTCTTGCGCGATCCCTCATCGGGGCTGCTACAATAATACAATTAATTCCCTTATGCCGAGACCTACTTATAAATTTCTTACGCACAACCCTTATTGGGGAGCGTTTACATCGGGTATTTGGAAGATCTTCTGGTTTAGCGATGTGGTTGTTTTGATGTTTTCAAAATATTGGGTTGTAGGTAAGATTTAAGAATAATTTATCTGCACTAGATAGAAAAATACTCTTAAATCCAAGTTAAATAAAATTCGATTACTAATTCCTGCAATATTCCATGTTATATCAAACTTGAGACCCAAGAATTATTCCATAAACTTGCACGCCGATAGTTAGCCAATTTTATTTTTAGACACTTGAAAGTGAATATCATCAACCTCCATCATTGTTGTTTTTATATTGCAAGTCTTCCAAATCTTCACCAGACAAACTTGCCCGCATAGCCAATTTTATTTTTAGACACTTGAAAGTGAATATCATCAACCTCCATCATTGTTGTTTTTATATTGCAAGTCTTCCAAATCTTCACCAGACAAACTTGCCCGCATTTATCTTATCATAACCTAGCCACTTTAGAACCCACGAAAACCCTTTCGTTTCTCTCCTTGAAATCCCTAAAACTCCAAGCTCCAGTGTACCATCTCCTTTACCTCCTGTATGTGTCATGTTCTCCCTCCAGTTCAGACACCGGAGACTCGGCAGTAATTGCTTCCCCGATCTGAAGAGCGCATCTTTTGTGATCCGACACAAGACACAAAACAAAAACATATTTATAATACCGCGATATATTCGTGACTGTACTTATTTAGTTATTTGAGGCAACGCTGATGTGCGTGTGTATTGGTTTTACCCCTTTTTGAAGTGATTTTGGCTTAAGTAGATGTAATAGGACGCTATTTGGTTCAGCTGTATGTATGAATCTTAACTTGATGTATTTCTTTTTGGTTGTTCTATTTCCACAATGTGTTTTATTTTTACCTTTAACAAAACCTGAAAGTCTGACACCTAATTTTACCAAAGGGTATGTTACCCAATTACTAGGTTTTAGAAGTGAGATAGGCAACCAATGCATTAAAAATACTGGTATTCTAGGTCGCTAGGCAAATGATGAGAGTTTCTAAAATATTTTGCAAATTTTAACAGTCAATATAATGGATACGTGTAACCCATATGCTGACCCGACGACCTTACCAATCACAAATATTATCTAACTGAACAAATAACTCTGAGTCACGCTGATACAGCTAATAATAATGCAATTGATTTGAAAAACGGATTTTACGTATCATATTGTCGTTACAAATATAGGCAGTACCTACCGAATAACAGTATTTTTATTAAAATGTTAATATTTTTTATTACGGTTTTGTAAATCTTCTCACTCCACAAAAAGCTTGTACAACCTCTAAAAGCATGACTCATTATAAAACCTTTCAACTACTATCGATGATTTAGTAACAAATTGTGCGATTCTCCCCAGCCTCCCCATTTCCAGATGGTTTGCCGATTTGGCCGGCGCGACTCTGTACATTTAAATATGGCGCCCTAATGTTCAAATGGAGATATAGATGATATTTTATTACTTTGTTTTGTAGATAATGAGAGAAACACAAAGTATCTGAACTTTAAGGCAGATATTTAATAATAAATTAGGTATTTTTGACATAAATTATCACAGAAACTGATTGATTACATAATTGATGTTTTGCTAGCGGTTTTTGAACTCGTAAACTAATGATACTCTTTTTTGTTTCAGGTAAGAACAACATAAACTTATAGACAGAAAATTAAATCAAGCGAAATCATGATTATTTCTAACGGTGTGGGGAAACTGCAACAGAGATAAATATCAACATTAAAAAAAAAATGAAGTAAGTATAAAATAAACTAAACTTTCTTCCTTGTTCACATATTTGACATTCTAAAAAAAAGAAACTTCATCCGTTGGCGCCAACTGTCAGTTACACATCAAAGTGAAACAATTCAACAGATATCAAAACAATTGCCATTAAACCTACTCGATTACCAGTAGAAATTTGTCAATATTCGAACCGGGCAGCCATTAATAGCATTAATCTTTGAACGTCAAACGATTAAAAAGTCGCGTGACTATAAAAAGGCACCATTTTTAAACGCGACTTATCGACTGTCACTTGTTAACGATAACACGTTTGAGTAGCCGTTAGTAAAGAGCTTTTCACATTGAACGGTGGTAGAGCGAGCCGTATCGCGTCGCGTTTAGTCTGCCACAGTTATAAAAAGCCTAATCGCGTAGTCGTGTCGTTGTAGACAGTCCTTATTGGCTGTATAGATAGTTGTCTTTGACTTTATCGTTTGATTCGAAATTCGAAAAGTAATTCTATTGGGACATGAACGGTCACGAAACTTTTAGAATAAAACTCAAGGCTAGCTAATTACTTTTACAAAATAACTTATTCAAATGTAACGTGTGTGTAGTTGTGTACCACAATTAATAAGTCATTTCTGAGTAAATGATGTGACGTGAAAATATGTATGAGTCCATCAAATGTCAAGCAGGATTAAAGCAGCAATAATAAAAAAGGGCTAAACAAACACTTAGAAAGTGTAGGTGTGTATAACACCAATTTACGATCCGGTAGAATTATACAAAAAACCGTTTGCCCTTTTTAAAGTAATTGCGTAATAAAACTACAGGCGAGTAATAAAGTCACAAAATAACGTAAAATCGATAATCTCAAGTGGAACAAATGGAACAAATATAAATAGCTTTGAACGGGTTATTAATTTTTCTTTCATATTTAATTTTTTTAACTGCGCAAATATTCAAATGGGACTTTTAACGATTATTTTTATTGACACTTTATGGTTCGGAAACTGAAAATGACTTAGATATGATCCGATGCTCGGACGTTTAACGACTGCACGCGAAACGCCATTTTGGAAAATGGAACGTCTGAGAATGGGTTACAACCTTCTTGCGAATTGAATAATGATTTTTATTTTTATTGTCTTAAGGTAGCAGTTATTCTTGAAAGTCAGTAAACAATTCATTATTCAAACCTTATTTTCGTACGTGCAAGTTTAACCCTTCATCGGCTAGAAATATACAAAGTCATCAAAAATCAATGAGGCGTCTTCTCACCAAAAGATGAGCGCATTAATCATCTCACACGATGGTACGACAATGGACAGAATCTATAAACACACCCCCTATCCCCCTTACGAGCTACCCTCCACCCACACACACATAATTAATTAAAATTATTAATGACAGCGCATAATAATGGATAATCAATATTCTCGAGTTACAATTATGAGGGAATTAAGTATGCGGTGAACGGGTTAAGCTCCCGCCAAATTGTTCGAAAAACGAACTACATGAAAAATAAAGCTGCTTGTCATTCAACTGTCATTTTTTAAATGTTTTTGTTGGTTGCCAGATGTAGGTCAACTTGAGAAAAGACTGGAAAGAGGTTTTTCTACATTGTCTATGTCTGATATTTTCTTGTTACTAGTCGCCAGTGTCGCCACATCTATGTAACTAATATAATTAATTATAAGATATTTTGACGGCACGGTTGGCGCAGTTGCTCAAGCAATGGACTGCTGCGCTGCGTGTCGCGGGTTCGATTCCCACACGGAACAAATATTTGTATGACCTACAGATAGTTGTTTCGGGTCTGGGTATTTGTGTATGTGAGTTTAAATGTTTGTGAACGCACCCAAGATACAGGAGAAATTCCTAGTGTGGGGCAACATTTTTTAATAAAAAAAATAAAAAAAATAAATAAAAAATCAGTTTTCTCAGTATTTAAGTGTCGATTACTACGAAAGGAACTTTCATAGCCTGCGATCGGTGGAAAATAGCTTACTTTGAAATGACATTGTTTAATTCCTATTACAACTTCTAATTTTCTATTCACAGTTTTTACAACACACACCAACCCATATTTATATGATTAATTATACACATTTATTAGCAAAACTGAGGGTAGTACGTCCTCCGTTGTGAAGGGGTGTAAGAAAGGGTTGTGTGCTATTAATATTTATTTCGTATGCATAAGTTATACCAAGGATTGATTGCTAAGCGCTGAGAATTCGCCATTTTGATTGATTCGGTTAGTAAAATGATTGCTACTTTTTGTTCGTGTATTTTTTTATTATTAATGACTGGGTGAACTGTAATAGTAATTATTGTAGCTTAGATTTCCAAGTATGTTCAGCTAATTTTATTTCAGCACGAATAGACTTATAGAGTTTTATTCAAAACTAGCTGTTTCCAGCGGCTTCACCCGCTATAAATCCTATGTGTTAATCCAGATTATAAACTATCTGTGTACGAAATTTTATCCAAATCCGTTGAGTAGTTTTTACGTGAAGAAGTAACAAACATACACACTCACACACTCACAAACATTCGGCTTTATAACATTAGTGTGATTGTTTCACCAGAAATCGAAGCCACTAACACTTGAGACGGACAGTTACACCGTTTATTTACTTACAAAACCACAAATTACTACAGGAATATATTTAAAAATTGCCACTTAAAACCTCGGTGCCTAGTTACGAACAAAAGTAACAATACAAAACAAGATAACCATCACTAATTGCACACCAAAAAGCAAGCCTTTAAACGCGAAAATTTGAGTGTGAAAAGTACGGACGATGCCGTGTCAAATACTATGGGGGTAGTCACGCGACGATGCCTAAACGTATTCCAACTAGCAACACTGCGCCTAAAACTTTCTACTTCTACCCTAAGGCTTCAAACACAGTGTCACTGCTGTGTGCTAGTGGGGTGAGCTCAAAATGTTATCATAGTTCGCCTGGATCCTAAGTATCGCATGTCCCCGAACAATAAAAGTGCATTTGGCAAAACATTATACATAAAAGTTTTTGCACAAATACGCCTAACTACGTAATAATGTGAAATTAGCAGTCACTCATTGTCGGTACAGATAGAGATTTGTTTTACCTACAACGGTTATTGATAGAACTTCAAAAGAATCACTGAATAGGGGATCGGACTGGGTCAAAATATGATTCTAATTAGTCCGTCAGTTAGATTATCGAAAAATATCAAATTAATAAAATTTGACGGAGATAAAAGCCTCAAAGATGATGATGATGATTGCGGGGTTGTGACATCATTTATAGGTACAAAATGTACTGACATGTGACGTTTTCGAGGTGTTCACGAGTTTTTGAAGCACTGTATCGTCTTCATTTTTTGTTTATGTGAAAAAATAAAAAATATGTGTGCAATATTTTTTTGGAAATCTATCTGACGGACTAATTAGATTTTTTTTACCGATAGGTACAATATTGAAGTGTGATACCAAAAAAAACCTATGGTAGAAGAAGACCAAATAAACGATGGATGGACTGTGTAAAGCATGATATGACAAGAAAGCAGTCTCACGAGATGACGAGTAACATAGAAGTATGAAATACACATGCTGCGTCAACCCCAAATAAAGAAGAAAATAAATAGAATGATGACTTCTTAGAACCATAGATAATAGAGCTTTCACTCAATACTTTGCAATAAGCTCTCTTTCCATCTACCAAACTGAACACTGCGTCAAAAAACTTTATCTACGTAAAGCAAATACGAATTTTTAATTTCGTTCTCTAAGTCCAAATCTCTACACAAATAAGACCAGACAAACATCCAACACACATACAGTATCAGTCGAACCCCTAGCAATATTTTAAACTACCCCTTCGTTTCAACCCTTTGATTGCGACTTTGCGATCAATCGATTGGGTCATGACCACCCTTATTATTTACCGATAGCTTTAATATATAAAAACACACCATATATCTGATCTTGATTTGATGTAGGGAATTGGAAATTAAACAAAAACCCCTTTAGATACGCCATGTATAAAAATTGCAAAATTTTTATACGTTTGTGAAACATAATTTCGGAAATTACTGTACCAATTTGGATAATACCTCTCTTAAGTGTATTTCTTTTTAAAATAATTTGTGTTTGTACATATCGTCACGCTATTCCAATACGAAGTCATATGGAAGCTGCATTTATAATTTTTTAGGTTTAAGTTTCAGAAATAATGAGATTGCCGAAGATTTTTTCTCAAGTATTTACACGTGTAAGTGTGAGTCGTTTATGATGTAATTGACACACATAATTAGCATACAATGTAGGAAACGTATTTTGAAGAAGCCTTCGTTTTACAGAAACCACCATTTTAATGACAAATAAGGAAAATTCTCTTCCACAAATGACACTTGTGGTCATCGCGAGTATAATCCTCCCAAAATACTCGTAAAGGAAATAAAACCTAAGATTCACAGTAATTACTAAAAGTGCTCCACGATAACCGATCAAAATCCAATGCCATCACCACGATGTCCAAAAAATCACCCCCTAATCTGTCACCCCAAACACACACACAAACCCATACACACCAAGACACGTAAGTTTCCGAAAGGGTTCAATCGCGATTTTTGATCCCCATCTCAAATTTGGTCCCGAGAGATCCCACCCTTTTTGAGCCCACTATATACAAGAATTATACATTATAGTTGCATACATACAAATTAAAACTGCGCCCTTGGGTGTTACTTTTGGGGCAGTTCCATTTTACTGAAGTCGCAATACGGTTTGACGCCATTCCGGTGGTAATTTTGGCGCGTAATTTCAAAGAAGATGGAGTCGACGTTTCCGTCAAAATTATTAATAAAAAAGAAAACTTGTGATAGTCACAATAGCTTGCTAAAACCACATATTAATTATGGAAACAACCAATTGCTTAGTACATTCTTAAAAAAAACACTAACAAACAACAACCCTTTCACACAGCTCCAAAAACCATTTCTCTCCAAACTTACTACCCCATATACCACAAAAACCCGAAACGATCAACAGAATATCCCAAAATGATTCATAATATTGCAAATAAAAACAAAAGCGGACGACAGTGGCAGCCAACCCTCAAAAAACAATAAAAACATATAGTACGCACCTCAGACGGACATGCGGAACCCTCTCGCATAGAATTAACCCTTTCGATACAGAAAGGTGAACAACCCAGTTAAAAACGGGACTTTCTTGTGCCGTATTGAGTGATAGGCTTTGGCGATTTTTGGCGACAGTACTGACAGCTGTCGAATTTGACGTTTGACATCTGTCAGAATAATAGTTTCAGTTTCATTCGTCTTGTGTGTACAAGGTGTTTATAATAATATACTTCTGGCTTTAGACCTAGATTACACCTTGACTGTCTCAAATCTTTTAACATCTTCAATGCTTTGCAATGGGTTGGTTGCAAGGGATTTCTTTTTAAAAGTCTCTTAAGTACAAATCTCTTTTCCAAAATCTGAATCATACACGTCAATCATTCATCTATCTATCAACCAAACCCGCTGCCTCTCCTTACTTGTCCGTTATACTCGTATTTTATCCGCAGGGCGACACGCATGCAAACGAATATTCATATCGAACTTAAAAAAAGGATCGTTCATTTAGAAATAATCTGGAACGCGTCCAAAATGTTCGTTTCGTTATTAATTTCTAGATCAAAAGCTTTTATTTTAATTGTTCCAATATTGATATGTGGATGTTTTATTAGAGCCTTTTTGGTTTTTTTCTGATGTACCCAATTATAATAATAATAATAATAATAATATTCCACAACTATCACACAACGCCATCTAGTCCCAAGCTAAGCAGAGCTTGTGTTATGGGTACTAGACAACTGATAAACATACTTATATATTTCTAAATACATACATATTATAGATAAATTACACCTAATTGTAGTAAATTTACATAAAAACGTTCTCTTTTCATTGCATACAAAGCTGAGTCTAAAGAGAGAATACCATAATGTGTAACAAATCATCTTAAGATAGAACAGAACTAAAAATACACCACCCCAAGTCGATGCATCACCAAGAATTAATATAATTCTTGTCATTAGACGTCCGATCGCCGCGACGTTTTCGCTCCAACTGACAGTTGACATTGACAGCTCCTTAATGATGGCTGACAAGAGGCGCCCTCTGACGGCCATCTTGCCAATTTTGTTGTACGTTCTTGAACACGTCTCGATGTCAACTTGGTATATTAAAATATGTTTAATTATCTGTACATCAGTTGCTGGGGACGCAAAGCTGAATTGGCATTCAAATAATTGTATTTCAGGACGATAATGATTCAAGTAATGTAAGACTAAAAAATAAAATGAGTAATATCCTACACATTTTCGCAGAAGTAATTAAAATCATTAGATAACATCAGCATCCGATCAGTGGCCAAATCTCAAAACGGAGTCCCAAAACCTTACAAACTCCGTGTAATGAAAACAAAACGTACATCATTAAATATCTGCGTACGATCGCTGGCAACTGAAAAGTAAATTAATTCTGGAAGTGGAACAAAAAAACTGCAAAACAATAAGACTTCGGAGGAAACCGCACAATTCGACCGGCATTCATTATTCAGTGTCATCATCCAACGACGGATATCAACGCTTATAATAAACTCGTATTTTATATTACAAATACATAATATATGTCACGATCTCGAAGACTTAAGAATATTCAAGAATCGTGGAACATTTTCTTTAGCATTGTCGAACTTACTAAACTAACTAAGTGGAGAAATTCCCAAGAAAACAAAACATGAATTCAAAAATAGAACACTTCGTACTTGTCTATAGCCAATCCAATCTAAATCTATATTCAAAAAACTTCGCGCCAAGCTTAGCATTCACACAATGAGTACAATTTATTACAATCAATAGACACACACACATAGACAATCATAAATTCGGTGCACACACACAAGTTTTAACGAAACTCATGCATATTTATAAACTTAATGTGTATATTATTTTATATCTGCGCCTGTGTGGGTGCGGAGGGTCTTAATAACAGATATTCAATCAAAATCAACCCCTTTTCCTGTCCGATATCTTTGCACTGTGAGTGTGCATCTCCCCTTGTCGGTTTTGTTTTGGTAGGAGTATGTATGCCTATGTTGACAATTCGTTATGTTATTCATCATATAGGTAAAAGATGAATAAACCTCCAAACAGGTTACTAAACATTAATTTTCCAATTGCGAAAAATAACTATTCATAATATTATCTTCATTTCCCAAGTCATAGCGGGCTAAGAATGTTTCCTAGTATCACAGTAACTAAAAAAACACAATACAGCAACCCATTAAAGTAACAACTACGCACCGTGTAATTTAAAAACTTCCCTTCATTAATATTTGTAAAGATTCCTGTCGATATAACGTCGGGTTACTTCCAAGTTTCTATAACATTTGCATATGAATACCTTTTGCGACACAACTAAAACGAAGAAAAAAACTGCGATGACAAATCAAGTTCACGCGTGAAGTTCTGATCTCGAAAAAGGAATGGTAAAATGGTGTTTTAAAAAAAAAGAATTTACTTTATGTATCTAGACGATTCACTCATTTTTCGCAAACACCTTCGTGTTTTCATGCAAAAAGTTCCCCTGCGTTAAAAAGTAATGTCCATTTCAATGAAACAGAAGCAAAACTCAAACGTTCACGCAAGAATTACTCTGCAGACCAATAAGATATTAGAAACACCGATTGCGTATCAGAAATATACAATTAATAACGACTCGTCCAAAACAAAGGCACGGGCAGACGCCAAAAAACGGCGAAACATATAATGCATCAGTGAATCGTAGAATTTGAACAGTATCGTGGAACGGGGTATATAAAATGTATAAATCTTTCGGGGTGGCCGTCTGGCAGGACTACCGACTAGCCATGCCTGTGTGTAGATATTTAAAATTATTCCCTTTGATACGGAAGATAATTTCATTCGCAGACTTGCAGCGTCCACATAAACATCTATTAGAGTATAAATAATAAAATGAAGTTATGAAATTGATTTGTAGTCAGAAATACTTGATCGAAAGAAAACTTAGAAAGTCAGGCAGTTGGTACTGCGCAAGAAAAGTTTTGAAATGGCTTCAGTTATCGTTCTCAGATTAGACTTCGAAGGAAAAATCAAGTTTGGAACACTGAAGTAGGTCCTGGCTCTTCAAGTTATTTTAGTTTTGATTATCCACTGCGACTAATTGGTTAGTTTCTTTTCGTTAACGATTTATTTGTAAACCCAAAGAATTGGCTGACTCTGTTAGATTACATGAAAGTTTCGAAATTCAAACCGCGAGTATCCAAACCAAAAGTAGCGATCATTAGGGATTTGAATTTGGAAACAAACATTTCAAAATCAAATGGTTCGATGGAACGGCCAGCACGTGACACACGGCGTAGTCGGCAAACTTTTTCCCGACGCAACGAGTTCGCTTCCGAAAGTTGTGCGGGCCTTTGTTTCGCGCAATCATACGCTACGTTGTAAGGATGCGTTGCGAACCGCGATCTCCACTCATCCTTTTGCCAACAGTACTTTGATTTCCGAACCGCTTTGATTCAAACTTTTAAGCATCCCGTGTTTTGACGTCGAATATTGCATTTCCGTGTGTGTTTAATTTGATATTTGTTTAGAACTACACCGCCCGTATATCATCTATATTTGAAATTCAACTTCAAACGGCGGCGATTCCGATGAACGTTATTTAAAATGTTCCGACGCGCTGTGATCGGGCCAATAACACTCAGATTCTAGTTATTCTCATTGTATACAATCTCACCCCACGTAGACCGCGACCCTCCGAGAAAAAATAATAAATTATTTTAGTTAGTATGCAAATAAGCGCGTACCGATATTTTAACCTACACCCCATTGAAATAGCGCATTTTTTTTTAAATATCTGTTCTTTATGGTACGGTAGAATGTGCTTGTTTTTAACATTTGAAATTGGAATCATAAATAGTTCTAGTGCAAGTACGTGCTTGTTTGGTTTAGAATTGCAAAGTGATTCTGAGTTTAGAATAGTGATTCTAAATGTGGATTCAACGATGGTTTTAAATGATGGCGCTTCACAAGCCCCTTCAACATTAATCTAGATCTTAACGCGTGCTGTGTGTGTGTGTGTATTGTGTGTGTGAGACAGGGCAATGATATTTAATTCGAAGGGTAGAATTTCTCATCGATTTTAATTTTATGCGCGCATCCCGTCTCGGCGTGTATTATTTGTTTTTTATGTAAATATTCTCGATCTCTTATTCAGACGAGTGGCGTCCATTTTGCGGATTTTTTCCCTTTTCACATATTTAGACGTTGGAATATTTTAATATAATGGGGTTTTGTGTTTGCATATTGGCATAACTTATTTGGAAAATTCTAATTCGTTCTATCTATTATTGTGTTGTCGTGAACTTTGTCCTGCGCTTTATACGTCATTATAATATTTCGAAACCGTTTCCAGGTTCTTCAGTGAGAGGAACTGAGGAAACAGATATTTTTAATTATTTTCCGATTTCAGTTTTTCAGGGTTGACTCTATAAGCACACTTTAAGCTTAGGTTCGGTTAACCATGAAGGCATATTTAAGTGTCTACGTTGAAACTATACATTTTGGAAAAATTACTTTATAGTAATGAGTTCAAAAAGGACGTATTACTATACACAACAGATACATGATAGACACAGTATCTTATATTCTAATGAAGAGGTCAATGACGTAATTAAGGTGCCCCCACACACACACAAATACCTGTCGATATATCAGACCCACCCCTATAAACCCACAAAATTAATATAGCCGAGAGCTACGTCAAAAATCATTATATTTTATGGGCGGCCAAAATAAATGACGCTTATACGGTACTGGTGGAAAGTTTATATTCAAATTTCACTCAGTCCGTCGGTCCGGCATCTCCAAGGATCAATTTACATATTTTCACAGGTTTCCACGATTACATTTAATGTTAGATATGTATGCGGAACCGTGAGCGTTAAAGATACTTTCTGTTTTCGAGCTCACATGCTGTTAGATGGCCTGGCTGTTGGAATAGTTTCCTTCGCGTACTTTATATGATGGCGGATATTAAAATTGTATTTGACAGCTCTCATGTTCAGTCAAAGTTTAACTTACCACCCCCACAAGTTAAACTTTGAATTTCAAATAACCGAACGCCCTTACTTCCACTTCCATTGGCACACAAAAACCATAAACAAAAAAAAAAACATGGACAACAACACTCCATGATGAATTTTCTTTGTCAAACTTAACGTGTTTTCTAATTACACGTGTATTTAATACAATGTAAATTTCAATTAATTCTTGCGAATACTAAATAATGAAAACAAAGGTTTAAACGTATGACGTCTGTACGGAGGACCATAGAAACGCAAATTAATTCCAAAGAAGGAGACTGTCAAAAATAAGTTAACGTCAAAGCATATTCAATTAAAATAATGATAGGGATGTGTTTGTTACGTAAATAATGATGTCGGTTTGTGTGTTGGTTTGCTTATTTTTGGGGGAAAAGGAAACATCTTGTGTCAGAGAAACAGAGGAACACCTTCCACCATAGGTACCTAAGTATTTTATTCTCATGTTATTCTTCGCTTATACGATGTTTGTTGAAGCCCGAAGTTTGGCGAACTTACACGAACATACTGAAGTAACTACAACGAATACGGGATTGATATGCGTTAATGTTTAGTCTGTAATTATGAGAATAGAGTTTATTTTGGCTTCTGCACTGTTCAAATAGATTTGGTCCAAAAACTTTCTAGTGCGCAAAATTGAAGTAGACACTTGATTCGACGCATTGAGTCTGCCGAAAAAATAACGCTGTAATATTTCAAATTGGAAACGTAGCAAGCAGCCACAGAAACTAAACGCTACAGAATCAATTCCCGTCTACGAATTAAAAGCATTAATAATACAAAATTTGATTATCCCATAAAAGATTCGGGCCATAAAACTCATAGTTGCTATAGTGTGCACCGTTGCCGAATGTACGAATTAGGAACCCTTTTGATCGCGACCCACCCTCCACCACGGCCGCCCGGCGCCCGCTCTCGGCTGCCATTCATTTTCATAATAAAATCGTAACAAACGGCGCAGGTAACAAAATATGGAGAGAGATCCTAAATTTATGTGAACGCAATGTGATTATTTATGTCGAAACTTGAGATTTTGCTAGAGATATTGTCGGCGAGGTGGATGTATGGCGGCGTGGTGACGGACGCGAGATTTCGATGATGTACTGGTTTCATGTTGGGCTACTTCGTGTTATCGTTGTATTTGACAAAGGACATAAATAAGAAATTGCTACGATGATTTTGCTCTAATATTGTAGACTAGGTATTGAGACTAGTATTGTGTCACTCCTTCAAAAAACATTCGAAACAACACGTCGCGCGCCAGACAATAACAACGGCAAAACTTCTCAAAACTAAGTATTTAATACATCATAAAACAATGTAACTACATCCACACCTCCGCATCTGTAGGAAGGGCCCAATCAATCTGTCTGTACGAGATACAGGCTCCAAATCTAACTATTGTTCACGAATAGGGAAATTTCCATTTGGATTTATTCATTTGTCTAACTATTGTCGGGCTTTCCCATTTTGTATATTAAAATAATTGTTTTGCCGCCAACATTTCGATGTTCTAAATTCAAACTGGTGGATTTGCGTATGTGTTTTGTCCCAGTGTTGGATTAACCATAGACTTCTCTAGACATGTAGTTTTAAAATTACATCTGAAAATGATTTATGTTTACTCGATCTAAGTCTGTCTCTTTTCAATTAAATATTACTTGTAATTAATTTCTCAGCCGTAAAATCGACGTCTTATTAATACTTAAATCCGAAGCCTCAATAAACGTTTCATTTCACATCGGAAACCGAAAAGCCGTTGTATAATAAATTTAACGACAAATTCCGATAAGAATCGGCGACGCACAGACGCAATTTTCATAGATATAGCTCAATTAACAATTGGTTTCAATCGCGAAGACATTTCGTATAATAAAGTGTCCCCCCACGAGGGGGTGAGGGAGTGCCTTCAGGCAATCTTATTTCTGTTTGTAATATTGCGGTGTCAATTTCGCATATTGAAGTGTGAGCACGAATATGGAACGCCATTGTTTGAATCTATATTGTCTATGAACTTGCCTGTCTCTGATCTGGTAAATTGGATCCTGAGGCTTCGTTGAAATTGGAACGGCTTGAAGAGTATTTTAAAATGCAAGACTTTTCTTTGTTGAAGTATGAAGTGGATAGTTACAGCAGGTTTCAAAGGGATGACTAACAAAGGATGTGTTATTTTTAAAGTCAAACACAACCTGACCCAATTAGATCACTCACCACACAAATCTGTACAAAACACAATATCCGCCCGTTGCCAGCGTTTGTAAACAAACAATCAATGAAAAAAAATCGCAAACATGAGAATAAAAACGCCAATAATCAACCGACACAAAACGATAAAAAAAATAAAACCATTGTGTGCAAAAGAATTACACACAATATCCAATTGTGGTTCCGTCAACGAGCTCTGTAGAAAAAAAACCGCCACCCCACGGACCCGGGCATTAATATCAATCTATCAATAGCTCTCAATACAGAGGCGTGAGTGATCAATAAACCATAATAAAAAATACCCTATTTTTTTCGTCCCCTCTATTACTATTTTATCGATGATTCGTATCGTCTGTTTTGATTGGACCCTCTACAGCGTTGTCTATTGAATTATCGAGTATCGCATTTTAATTCCTCAATGTGATTTATTCCGATTCAGTTTAATTTATTCCGATTGAATAATTCGATTTCGGTAATTGTTTATGGTTATGGCTTAATTTTTGATAATCGAATGTGTCTGGGTGTCTTTACAATTGTCAATGGCTTGTCACTTAAGTTTTAATCAATTGAATTTGATGTGGCGAATTGATTAGATGTCTATGGTGATATTGAGTTATGTATATCAGCTGGAACTTTTACTTTTTTAAATCTTTACAACATAATTATAATCAATCCAAGACAGAAAGTTTGACAGAACAATATTAAAATAACTTCAATATGCACACGACTTCTCTTTAATCTTGTTTCATCATCAAATGTTAGGGCTCACACAGACGTTTCAAAAGCTCAAAAACAGTCGTAACTTGAAAATGTTCAATAAATACACATCTTGGCAAAACTTGGTACATTTTAAACTCCATTACTTATCACTCTCTCAATCCACATGTACTTAATTACACTTGGCAAATACAATGACGTCATATCGATAGATAGATAGGTAGGTACCGAAGACGGGGGGAGACTGGGGAAGATAGAAATCGTATGTTTTCGGATTAATTCGTTCGTGAAATCGTCTCGTCCCGATAAGAATGGTAACTGCTCTGTACTAATTGAATCTACAATTGCGTTGGCATGTCTGATTTCATTAGACAGTTGTGTGTGTGAGGGGGGTGTTGGGGGGGGAGGTTAAGTATTCGAACTGATGGATGCTCTTGAAAGTTTTGCAGCGAAATTTTTGGCGATATTGGTTTCGTGGTTCAGTTTTTTGTTGTTTTTTTTGGAGTGTTTGATTTTTGTTGAAGGGTTTAATGGATACTTTTACTGGCATTTCAAATGCAATTGGTAAATGAGTATCTGGATACAGACATGTGTGAAGCCTTTCCTGCACATGAAAGACAAACTCCAGCATCGACATACGAAAATCGAAACCCTCTCAACTTTCTGAATACATCACCCAAACTTAGTTTTACTTCAAAATGTTCGAAATCTCAAAAGGCTGTTCTTACACGAACGTCTTATTGAATACCCTCGTTCAATCCAAAACAACGGAACGGACCAAAGCGTGAATTGTTTCAGAATAATGGTATTTATATGCTACATTGGTTTCAAGGGAAATCACTCTTTGGAATAGTCCATAACGTCTGTTGGAGTAGAGCCGCGAAGAATGGCGGAACACAAGGATCCCTTTACTGCGTTGTACGTGAAAATGCGATGCCAGAATTCGATATTACTTAAACTCGTATTGAAACCGGCGGGGGGAAGATTCGGAATATTAAACATTCACGTTTATTAGTTTGTCCTCAACGTATTTGGTAGTCTAAACGGGGGTAGTTTTCGATGGGAAACTTGGAAAGTGTGTTAACGAGTTCACCCCAGCGAGTGTAGTCGATTTTCCTAATGGGTATAACATTTTAGTCGATTGTGTCAGTTTTGAACTAACTTTTGATGTAAGTTAAGTAAGTAGTGGTGACGTCTCACTGCACTAATGGGCTTGATCCGGGTATCGAAAGGAAGCTGCGAGCATTTGTCGTTACAGATCGGTTACATTCCCTGACACGTTATGAGGGAAAACTTCACCCATTCGAATCGCATTGATTATATTTGCTACTGGCAAATAATAGTTCTGGGGACACGCCTGTATGATAGATATACAAAATAAATCATTGTCCCTACAAATTAGTCAAGTGGTAGTTGAGATCTCAAGGAAGATCACAAAATCTTGTAACTCGGAATAATCTTGAGCCCTTGACTAAAGCCAAAGCGCTCATAAAACCGTCCACCCGTCTCAACAACCAAACCACGCTGCCTCTCCATTAAAATAAATCAAAAATTCAATATCACAAACTCTTTCCGAAAAAGAAATCCTCTCTTAATCGATAGCTCTCGAAAAAAATCGTCAAAAGAAAATTGGTATCGTATGATCTCGGCTGCACAGATAACTGAAGGGGCCCACAAAGGCAGCTATCGGAAGGAAAACGAAAGGGTAATGCGGGCATAAGATGCGCATCGACACACACGGCCTAATCACGACACTCCCCTCCACCCACCGCCCAACTTTTGCATATTGCCCAAATTGCCCCTACCTCCCTTAGCTTCGCCGCTAAGCGTACATTTTTGCTGGCCGGATAACTCTTTAGTTTACCGTTTTTTTAGCATTTCTCACTGAATTTTCAACCTTATATAGTTTTGATAAGAATGTATCGTTATTTACGCGTGTGTGCCAATGTTTTGTTTGTAGTATAAGGGTGTCATGACGTTTGAGGGATGTTTCGACTCAGAGGACTTCTTAATTGTGAGCGTGCAGTTTTGCTATTGATTTTTTAATGTGTCTCTATGTATGATGGGATGGGGGTCTGCTAAATACGTTTTCGTACATCCATTTAGTTATGAAGTATGGATGTATTGTGCGAAGGACAGAGGGAATGTTTGAGTATTTGTTCTTCGTACTTTTCTAAATGAGAAGCAAACATATGAGCTTAAAAGGTGCCTTTCATAATTAATTAGGTCTAAATTGCCTTCTAAGTTATTACGCTAATTGGTTTAACTACATCTCAGACTAGCAATTATCACAAAAAAAGTGTTATTCATATAAACAAGGATTAAACAAAACACGCCTCATTGGTAGTTCGTTAAAACGCTCAAAGTATGTAATTATGGCACAAAATAGTACCAAAGACAAGCCGCTCTTTAGCAAACCTGTCTATAATTCCTTCCCAACCATAGAGTAAGATGTAAACTGGCATTTAAACTTGTGTTCTAAAAATAAAGCGCGAGAAACAAATTAAATTAATGTCGTTTCATCGTTTGTGATTTATGTTTTGTTGTTTATGGATATGAATAGCATTACACGGTTTTTTTTCCGTTCCTAATAAGTGTAACGACAGTGGTAAAAAATAGACAGGAACTGATTAATTATTTTATTCGGGCAGAGTCTCCACTTACAAGTTTCACAATCGAGCGCGACAAGACCTCGAAACTGAGCTTACAGGGCATTTAAGTTATTTCCTTTCACTATAGGTAAGAGTTTTTTCCAAGAAGATAATAACATGAAGTTCTAAAAAACTAGTCACATGACAAATCGTCAATATTTGTTGAAAATATTTTTTTTTAAAAACCCATAATACGTAGTTACTCAACTCTTAGCTATTCGTGTTAAGGTGGAAGCTCACATCTGGCCCGCGAAATTCTAATTTTCTTACGTTTTTGGCAATTTGCAGGCCAGTGCTTGGTTGTATGTTTATGAAAATTTGATTTGCGACTGTAAGACGTATGAAGTTACCGAATTATAACCATCAAAATTACTAACTACTAAAGAACGACGACAATTACTAAAGAATGACTTTTACATGCAAAAATCCATCTTGACATGAAAATGAACTTGGAGGGTTGTATTGATAATTTTGATGGTTATAATTCGGTAACTTCATACGTCTTACAGTCGCAAATCAAATTTTCATAAACATACAACCAAGCACTGGCCTGCAAATTGCCAAAAACGTAAGAAAATTAGAATTTCGCGGGCCAGATGTGAGCTTCCACCTTAAAATAATTCAAGTGTCTGTACTGCATATTTTGCTACTCTGCGACATTAATCTCTATCTTGTTAAATTATAATAATTGCATCAACATTTAAAAACTGCGTTTCATTACACGCATTTACCTTTTCTCGTATTAAAAGGAATTATTTTCTAGAAATTGCTAACCCACTTTGAAAAAACATGGAGACTTGTAATTAATGTCAATTTTATTTATAATTACGCGACGAGCGCCGCCAGATGGCGGTATCTGCGTAAAAACGAGACCGACCCATGAGCTATGCGATAATATAAATATTTCTTACAATATTAGACTTGAGTATCTGTGCTACAATTTTATTATTTTAATCTATGACCACATTCTTCAAAACGCACTAATATGGAATAATTTCGCTTGTGCGTCCTTAATTATTTAATAAAACCAAGTTCTACTACTTAACTAACTTTATGTTGCCATAATAAAAAATGAAGATTATTTACGACATTTTTCTGTAATCTACTCGGTGGTCTTGGACTAAAAGTATCATACGTACATAAGCGTCTCTACACAAATGGTCGTATCTACCTGGGCCATAGACAATCAATACGTCCTTCTACGACTGTAATTTCTTAGCATCAGTGTCTAACTGTCGTATGGAGTGATATGAGCTACAATTCAGCACAATTAGCTGCATTATTACAACAATAGTTACGTTGTTGTGCATTGTGGCCATTGTGGGCCGGCCTTGCCACTACGGTGTGCACAATGGTGCAGGCCGCGCAGGTGACGATCTTATAATATAAATAGGTTAAGTTGACTTCCTTGATTATTGTAATGGCTGCAGGTTGACTGGCAACGTTTATATTGTCTTGTATCAGTTGTGAGACGTAATTATACCTATGTAATGATTTCGACTGAAATTGTTAAGGCTTCCCTTTTCAATAGCATTCTCATTGATATTAGCGTGATGAGATTTATGTACTAAATTGATAAAAATGGGAGCCTCAGCAAGAAAAATTTCATGTCTACTGTCATCCGAGTGTCACCCAATAAAATCTCTGATAACATCAGGCATAAAGACATTTTCACTTCTATCTTTTTCCTATAGGTATATAAACTAAGTAGGCACTAATTCAGTATAGTTATACTCTACCCTTAATAGACAAGAGAATTAACGATATTTGTCGAGTACAAAACAAAATATCGTTTTCCATTCTCTTTATCTTGTCATATTATTTGCTTACGAAGCCTGCATACGGGCGGCCAGCGAACTATGGCCATGCTGGATGTTCAGGACTCTTTGTAAGCGCGGTTGAAAATAAAAGGGAGCGCAGTTTGAATTTGGAATGGCATTGTTCGACGTTCGAAAGCTGAGAATTTCTGGAAAATAGTCTAGGTGACATACATTCTTGGTGGTACTCGTATTTATTACTCGGTTTTAAATTAGAATTTAATGAGTTTACATATTTAAATAAAAAATAATAGCTGTCCATTTTATTATGTTTAGTTTTATTATTAAACTAATGTATTTTCTATTTATAAGAAAGGAGAAGGGAACAAGCTTTTAGCTGCTTAGCATCTATATCAAACATTCACATTATAATTTAATCTACCATACAGTGCCCGATTCCAGTGACGTTACATCTGTACTCATTTCCCCTTCTTCCATTCTATTTGCACAACTCCTTAATGCTTTATTTCGTTTGTGTGCTTAGTCTAATTAGAAAACTCCGAATCTACTAATGGCTAATATCGAATTTTAGCTCCTTTTTGTTTTTCTATGTCTTCGTATTATCAAATTATGTTCTTTAGACAGCTTATACGAGTTCATACTGGGAGTCAATTAAAAAAGGAGCTTTATGTAATTTACGTCGATTTCAGTTACGACCTTTTTACTTGATGTTTGTCTATGGTATCACTTTGACAGTTCAAAAGTACGCACTGCCAACATCTTGAAAAAATCTGTCAAAGAGATTTCACGCCTCAATTTTTCGGAAGCTTCGTTCTTAAAGTTTGACGTATCGGAGTATCATAAGATCATTGTGACAGGCACAATTTCGTCAATCTCCGGCGCGTTCCGGCGAATCGGAACGTGTTCCGATTAACAAAGACGTGATTCAGAGACGGAACACTTTAGGAAGACATCGGAATATGCTTGGATTGAACCGGCTTCCGAATTAGTTCGATTAAGACTTGAATAGATTTGCAATGGAAAGTCTTGTTAGGGAAATTGTTTGTTTTGGATTAGTAAGAGCGTAGCATGGTGTTTTTTATAAGTTTAAGGTTCTACCTCGACTGATTTGTTAAAGAAATTTAATTGCTTTGGACGCCATATTAAATAATTTCAGAAACTGATCTATCCTCAAAGTATTCCTCCAGTATCAGTTTCTACTAATTATGCAATTCAAAAGTCAAACAAAATAGGGGTTGAACATTTATCTGCGATGAGTTAGCATTTCTCGTTTTTTCTATTTCAACCCCCAATTTAAACCCAACACCTTATCGCACGAAAAGGTGAAAATTCTTGAAAAATAAATGTGATAGAAGCTAGCGATACGTAACTATAAATTTAAATAATTATCGCCTCTTTTCGGGGGTTGAATGCAAAGCCTTCGCGATCAGCTGTTCACCGCATACTGCACGAAGGCGCTAAATTCTATTTTCTACTGATTGTAGTGATTTGTTTCTTAGTTTTGTTATTTTTTTGTTAGGTTTTTCAGACTGATATTAATCTATGTATTATGATTGTATGGCATAATTCTACTCAGACTGACTTTAAGTATTGAGTTACCATGTCAAAATAAATAAGCTTAATTTATTTTTGGATGGAATAATAATTAAATATAAAATAGGTAACTTATAATAAATAATAATTATTATTTTAAATATAGGAAAATAATATTAAATAACTTATTATCTAGTGTTAGTACCAATTGACGTCTGCACAAGAAAAATTAGGATTGGAGAGCTATCCTTAGTTCTCTGCTACAGTTCTCAGAATGCTGTTGCTACTATCTCTCACTCTCCTGAGTAGCGGGGCACTTATGGTATCTCCTTATTAAAACTTATTTATTAGATGATACACTAATATCGTCTAATAAATAACTGAATTTATTTTTGGAAACCAAAAAATCGTCTGTTTTATCATTGGTAGTTTGAAACATAGTTAAAATAAATTTCTCACGATATCTGTTTGGCTATTTGCATTTGACTATTGTTCTAATATTAATCCAATTTACCAAAAAATATTTCAATGCAGACATAATAATTTAAAAAGAAAAAAAACCCTTACAACCGTTCTTGGAACAACAATTTTAATTGCAACACGAAGCGATATTTTATCCATGGTATGCATTTTTTCCGACCACCCCGACGGCGGGCCGTTACTCAAAATAATCTAGGCTAGATATCGCACACCCCACGTGATCTACTGCCTCTGCCACGGAAGAAACACGTTTCACTTGATATTTTTCTTTTAATCCCGAATGACGTCTGTACGTAATTGGCGGTTGTTTTCAAGTCGCGTGAGGTTGAAAGCATGCGATGTTATGGTGGTATTACCGGGTCTGTTCGTTATTTGAAAATGTGTGGTGAAAAATTGTCTAATAAAATTATTAAACTTTTTATAGTCAGGAGTCTTCCACTTAAACAGAACCGAATCCTTTAACATTATTTATGGAAACCATAAAGTTCTTACTCAACGACACGTTGGGCACAACAAACACTAAACTCAACGCAAAAGTCCTGCTTCAATAAACCCTCACGAGCAATACTCCAACCCAATCAACCTTCAACAATCGGTATCCGATACCTTCCCCACGTACAGTCGTACAGTCAGAGCGAACTTATCATCCAAATCAAAACAGCGACACCCCAATAACGCCGAGTCGAGACCACAACAGGCAAAACTTAGTTTTCCATTCGGTTTTATAACGCGAACGATAGACAGGCAATAAATGAGCTCCCACAACTTATAATTGCTTCATTTCGTTGTCGAGAACTATGCAGTTTGCATTCGGCTTGTCTGTGTCGTGTTTCCGAACGATAATTGGATTTGTCAATAAAAAGTATCGCTGAATCGCATGATAGCTCTCTAATTATGATTTGGTTGAAAGCTTAAAATTTTCAAATTTCTGATGTCAAAGTCGGAGACGTTGACATTGACTTAAAGAGTTGGAGACCTAATTAGTCTCGTATCATTTTTAACTCGAAAGGAAAAATCTGAAAGCTTTTCATTAAAACTAGTCCTGAGATTAAAAGAGAACAAAAAACTGATATCCCACCGTCAATCCCGAGTCTTAAATTTCGCCGCCGCTCCACAAATATCCTTCATTCAACGTTAATCACGTCTGTTGCACGGTTCATTAAAAACTATCTACTATTTAATACTGACAGAATCTCCGCGCGTAAAGTTCCCCAACACGAACTGACAGCGTCGAAAAAGTAATAATCGAAATGATCACGATTCATCGCTATGTTTATCCGAACGCCACCGACGTATCATGTCAAAAGTGCATGGACAAGTTCCATGTCAGTGTTTGCCGGTAAAATATACTCCAAAAACCAATTACCAAGCCAAACTCAACCCTAACACCTACACAATAATAGAAATTATAATATGCTACAATCCCGCTTGTCCGTGTTTATTAATTTTTACCATTTTCACGCCGCACGTTCGATATGACACGTGATTGATGATCGCGACGGTCATTGTCAATCAAACTGTTACTGTAAAAGCATTTGCCGAAATGTGAATATTTATGAATCACAAATGTTTGTCCCGTGCAATACGTTAAAATAATAATTTTCATCTGGCCGTTTTAATTCCGATAGATGCGATGACAGCTGAAGAGCACGTAATAAACGGATAGTAGGAATCTTTTTGAAATTCGCGTCCAACTGTTCAATCATTCGCGTCGTTTATCATCTTTTTTCGAAACGAAACGAAACTCGTCGCGTCAAACTAGACAGACTATAGATGACGTAAAAAGAAAAACCGCCGTCCCGCCGTAGAAGCTTTCCGAACGTCTTTTTGTTCGTTCAGTTGGTATTGCTCGCGAGTTCGAATACGAAATTTGAATTTCCCCGCTTAAACGTCGGCCTAATAAATGCTTCCCGACGATTCGCGATTTTCGTAGGGTCACCACCTACGACCGAAGACTTAGGACATGATTTAAACGTTTAATTAATGAACGAATAGGTATAATTTATTGTTTTAACCTTAGTAGTCTACCTAATGCGGAAGTTCAGTGCGGTGTACTAAAACAAAATGACTGACATTGAGGGGCACTGCGGGTAAATATAACAGAAAAACGGATGTTTTAATGGTCTTATGGGCATTAATCTTTTCTTTGAATAGGTGTGGTCTAAGAAAGCTTTAAAAGGTTTAAGAGCTGCGGAACATAATATGTAATTAAATAAAAACAATTGGTGGCATTGCTGCTACATTTATTATGCACAAACAGTACCAGCTATTCCTGAATATCTCTTTCTGAGCAAAACGAGACGAATCCCACGAAACCCCGACAGATACTTCCCTAACTGTTTGACCACTTTGACAGATCGCCAACATGAACTCTTTCTGACATCAAAATGGCGTATTAGGTTTTTTTTTTATTCAGTAGTCTGTCATCAGTTCTTTTGTGATTGAGCACTGCATTGACGCATTGTGTCCCAAATTGATTCTGTTTTGTTACTTTATTGAGTTTTAGACAATCGACGTGGTTGCCATCTTTGTTGCTTTTACATCGATCTTGGATAAAAGAGGTTATGGATTTGAGCAATGGAAATAAAAAGTGTTCGCCGTTTGTGGCTCAATTTTGTGGATTGACTTTTGATTTGCTGTTCTCATTTCGTGCTTTGTTAAAATTGACGCGAATTTTTTAATTTTCATGCTTATATTGGTAGTATGTTTCATCATTTTTGAAGAATACTATAAAAATAAATGCTTTTCTTAACAAACTTCATCTTTATTCTAACCTTTTCAAAGTATCATCACTGCCATAAATAAGTGTAGGTAAGCACATTACCACCATATAAAAGTAGGTGTAAGGTAGAATCGAGCACGTCTGATAAACCGCCGGGGACGCTGGCGGATTTATGACCCAAGACTCGACCATTTGCATCGGAAGGAACACCGGCAAGAATGCAAGGCGACGCACGCAGGCCGTGTGTGTGGCTTGACAACTTTACACTGAAAAATGAATTGCTTCACGGTGTTTTCTCTTTAAAGTGCAAATTATGATGTTAGGTACATAAAAGGATAAAGGGACAACGAACCTCAGCACTAAAATAAATCGTCACATTTCCCTGTCATCAAAGTACAGTCACCCAAATTAACAAGTGACCACCTAATCCATAATAAACTACCAACTACAAATTGAAGTCCCAAAAAATCCCATCTGAAACTCAAAACAAAGTTGCTAACACATGTAAATCTCACCAAATTGTGCAAAAGGTCTTTTTTAAACGATCCGTAGGAGAGAGGTATTCGAGTTAATCGGCGTCACAGTGGGGTGATCACAGACCCCGGCGGCCACGCTGTAATTATACTAAAAATGTGGTAGACTTCAATAAAAAGCTGAAACTGTGACGGGCGGCGGTCGAAAACATAATTGTCCATAGTAATGATTGTAGGTAATTGTGCGAGAGTTACCCTTAACCCTTTGCTGAAGGAACCACCCTTGGATGCTGGGTAAGATGCGGGCGGACGGCGTGTGGCCAACTGACAATCACAGTTAAAAAAATCATGTAAAAAGCAGAACGGGTTTACCAATGAAACAATTGACCATCGAATATTTTTCATTCGTTTTCATGACTATTCTCATAATATAACATGCGTTATCATTGATTTGCAATCCAATAACTAAAACAACAATATGTAGAAAAATACAAAAAAAAGCCTTAATATTCGACAAAAAAAGTCTCGTCACCGATCTTCCTCTCCGCTCCGCTACCGCTTATAACATGAAACTAAGTTAATAGCGGTCAGTGCAGGTCCGAATTAAGACAATAATTACTCGCGGTGCCGTCCGCCCAAAATTTTCGTTTCGGCTAATACTTTTTATGGTGACTGTACTGTTCTGAACGGTGGGATACGTGTTTACATCGCCTTTAGGGGGACGTGTGAAATTACTAGAAAATTGACAGACAAAACACATGGAAATATCTCATCGTTGTTAAGAAAATTTCAAGCCAATCTACTCTAGATTGAGGGGAAATCATCCTGAAAATATATTGAGAAAATATAATTAAATAATATTTACAGTAATAAAATAAATTACTTAATTTTTATACACATAAAAATATCTATTTCAATAGCGTGGCCCAAAAAATGCCGCGAAAAATCCAGTTGACGTTTACTGTCATACATTTTTTATAAGCGCGTTCTCGTATGTCAAAATATTTCATTTGTTCTCATTAGTTATTCTATATTATTATAAGTATAACGATGTCTGAAGGTTATTTTTCAGTTTTTTACAACGTTGTTTATAGAGGCCGGGTTGTAATGTAAGATTATTTATGACAGTTCTTCAAGGCTTCGTCAAACTAAACTGACAATATTTACTAAAGTATTATCATACTGATATGTATTAAGATATCGATGTCAAGGTGTGATATTAATTAATGTGATTTTTAACCGCATTTTTGAGGCGATAAGAAATATTGAGCAAACAAGTTTTGATTTTTGTTTTTTTTTTCAAATGTTTTTGTGCAATGTACCCATCCATATCACTAATCATAATTATCATAATCTGTTTTTCTGTAAGTCTTATTACATAATAAAACAAATATTATATAATGCACCATTGTGGGCTAGGCAACAAAAAAAAGGATCGAAAAATGTATTATTAATTATCTTTAATTCTTTAATTACTCGACCCGTTTATCCGTTTACGTCAGTAAATAAGATATTAATTTAAAATAATACTATTTCCTGTCTGCTTATCTGTAATCATCATGAAGCATTATTATGACTATCAAAAAACACTACAATAAAAAAACAAAATTGAAAATTATATGGAAAATTCTCGTGAAACCGTACTAACAAGAGAACACACAAATTGTTGTTAATTTTTTATTATTTATTTGAACTAAAAAGTGAAAAAGACTGAATACATTTCTAAACTTATTATTAGAATCAATTTAATGTTGGGTTCTATGAAAATCTAACATTATTGGGATAGGAAAACTCTAACCTAAAAACCGGATTTCCACTAAATTGACAACGCGGTGGTTTCATGGTGGCATGATCTACGGAAATTTCGAAAACTTCAACATAATATCTAGGACTGAGAAGCTTAATGCTTTACTCTTAATAATAAAGGGTGTAAAAGTACCCTTAACGCAAACGAAAGGCATTTGTTCTCACCACCACTGCGATCATTTTTTGGTTCTAGACCATACCTGGGAACCCCCTAGTTACGGAGATTTTGGGGGTCAAAGTTCCAAATTTTGCACAGCTGTTTTTGTAAATACTAGTTTTTCAGGCTATTACTTTACTTAAATTATCTCCATAACCCGTTAACTATTCAAAGCATCCACTAGCACAATGTTTTAAGAGTGCTACATTGAGTTTTACCGTAAAATGTGATTTTTGACCCAGCAAAAAATTTTGCGTAGGGTTACTTAGTTTGATGTACAGAATGCTTGATTGACGTATGTGTGAAGGGTTAATTTACACCCTGTATTTGAGCATCACGAAAATATAAAAATATGGAGGCATTATTACTCCTCCTTAGCATGTCTATGAGTTCTCATAATAATTGGGTCGGCCCAGAACAGAAGACATCCGCATTTGTGTCTATATTAATTGGTGTTTATAACATAATTTAGTATAGCTTAATGTGAACTAATGAACAAAACAACAATCAGAAAACACTACAGAAAACTAGAATCGGAAAAACAGCCATCTAAAGACAGTGAAGACGAGCCAGGGTCATGTGCCATGATTTCCGTCGCATCTATCTCGACGATACGCATCTTCACGCCCGAGTGCCGGCGACACCCCACCTGACGGTCTGAGCTGAGGCAACAATTGATATCTTCCGAAGGTCGGGTAATAACATGCTCAGAGTTATCCGACCAACACACTATAACACCCATACAATACCCGTAAAACTCCTATCTCAACGGTATAAGGTTAATATTGCTTAGGCTACGGTGTAAGTTGCAACTATAATACGCTTGTTTTGTTCGGTGCTGATTTTATGAATAGATCGTCAATTGTCGAACGGAAACGCGAACTAAAATTAGTTTTTAGAGTTGTGTTTTTAAATAATACGATTGGATACGATATTCTTTTAATTTAGTCTATGAAATCCGTTTTTTTTTTAATTGTTGATTCTTTTTGTTGTAGACTATTATTAAAGTCGATCGCGGAAAAACCTTAAAATAATTGTTAGGCAATGAAATGTTGTATCCACGTAATTAATTTTTGTGTTGCCAAGTGAATGTAATGTAAAGTTTAAAAGCTAGAACAAAGCAATTATTTTTACACGTGTTTCAACGTTAGGAAAAAAACAAATGAAAATGAGATTGTTTTACGTCTGAACATTTATGGAGGTAATTTGTAGGAAAAACTTACAATTATTAATAAATAATTACCGTATTAATAACGAAGAAAGCCCTCCTTTAAAAAAATTAAAGTTGTCACCACAATAACGTGATGGAGCAATTTTAAATATTTATTTTATTATAAAATGTCTGACAGCGTCTTCCATCTTTATCGTTAAAGATTGATCTACATAATTATAGAGTTAGATGCTTTTATTGTGCACCCAGATAAAAAAAGATAATTATATGGCAATTAAATTCTTTAGAAAATATTTTACTGGCGACATTTTTAATGTCGTAATGTTATTATTTTAATGTTGGTAGTTCCGTCTCAGGAATTAACAATGTGTTGTGACGTGTTCTGATTCTCTTTTCGAAATAGTTCGAATGTTGAACGCAACCTACAATAGTGATGCGACTGATTAAAGAACATTTTATTTAATAGTTTAGATTTATTCTTTACTATTCACCAAAATTATAACACCGTCATAAAATATATGATTTTATTATACAATAGTTTATCAAACAACATCAAGAATCCTCAATAACTAAACCATTTCTTTCCTAGATCGCCCAACTAGTAGAAGACGTACGCCGTCTCCAAGCATCGCTTACAGCGCTTCAGGAAGCGCACGCTCAGCAGCTGCAGCGGCTAGAAGAGCGGCTGGACGAGAAGAAGCAGCACATCGCCAGGCTTGAAGCGAGGCTCGATACCCAGAGGGACTACGATGATATCAAAAGAGAAATCAGGTGAGTATCCAACTTTCTAAGCAAATGGGACGACTTTGGTTTTTAGTTTTATTGTGTCAGAGACATCATAGGAGTTACAAGTAATAGATAGAAAATAAGACTGGGCTAGCAACCTTCTACTTAGCAAGAAATAGCATAAGGTTGAAAAAAGAAAATGTTATAGAAAAGCCTCGACTGGTAAAATAAAATCTCAGTCACAAGAAACCACAAATTCAATAAATAAAAGTGATATAACCGTCTGTAAAATTGATCAAAATTAATAAAAAAATCATCTAAAGACTTACCAAACATCCATGTGACTACATCCCTACAAGTAGATACAGGCATCATAGAAAATTAAAAAGTCTACAACAAAGCACGTGTTAATAAACTTGATAAGGTGCGTATCTCGGTCATTCACCTGCACAGATTATATATTGTTTGTAGAACAAGCCTTGACTATGGTCGAGGTACTGGCGCGAATGATCTTGGCGCGACGCTCTTAAGAAACAATACTGCATTTCCTTGTTTGATTTGGTTTAGAAGAAATAAAACAAGCTTATTGCAGTTGTAATAAAGTACGTGTAAGGAATGATAATGTTATCATATTGAGGCGTTGCAATTGAGAAAAGGGGAAATGGTACTTCAATCTACATTTGTCATGTCAAATGTCAAAATGACAGTTTCATTCAGTTTGCCACGTTCTTCACGCGCCTTTTTCATCAATGTCACATTTCGGGAAAACAATTGACACATGAGAACTTCAAGTCGAAGTTTGTGATGTTATTGAAAACCAAACTATTGAAATGGTTACCTATCAAACGTAAATTGTATGTCTCCAATCAAATCGAAATGGATCATAAAATGTTTTAGATTAAATCATCATTAGGAACAAGCATCACACCTATAAATCCTGAAAAGTGTAGAGGTGTAGCTGTTATACCTTCCACAAATTCAGACTCCTTGGCTGCTACAAATAAAATTCTAAACGAGCTAATAATATTGGTAAAGGTATAAAACGAAAGTTCCTTTCCTTATCAAGACAGAAGAGATTAACTCTTTCGCCACAGAATAAACATGAAAGCTAGAAACGGTATGATAATCCAAGTTAGCTTGATGTCACTTGAGTACATACGTTTTATGTATCATTGTGTATTTTGTGTGCATTTGTTTGTTGTACGTACCTTTGACTGATAAGCAGGCGCCTGCAAGCACACCCCGTCTTTGTTTGATTAGTTCGTTAGTCGATTATGATATAGGAACTTTGGAAGATAACTAAGTTGTCCATGAGTAAGAAATTAAACAACTTGTTATAAGTATAGGTAAGTACTGTAGGTAAGCTAACATAACTTGAAAAAATTCGATGCCAGTAAATAGTTAGCCCCGTCGTCCCCGTGTTCACAAGTTACCGCGACCTCGACATATAGGGCTAAGAAGGAACATGGGTGGTTTTAAGTCAGTAGACACTCCATTTCGCTCTGCCCAAGAGCTTATTTGATGATATTCCACTCGCAAAAAAAAAAGAAAAGAGTTAGTAAGTGGTGAACGTTTAACAGTTATATAAAATACAAGATCATCATCAGTTGTAGAAATCGTTGCCAAAATAATTCCTGCAATAACGAAATCTAAACTTAAGTTGCACATATTATGTATTTCTGCCAAAAACGCCTGATTCACAACTTCCTGAAATCGAAACTATTTGCTAAGTCACCAAGAACTGCATCAATTCTCGACCAAAAAGTTCTCAAATCTATCGTTTTTTTTAATAGACCTGCTTGCCACACATCACGACATACCCTTTAACTGCTGTCACCCTGTTGTTTAGACAGCCTGCTCCAACAAGTACCAGTTAATTACCAAAAGCCATCTTAAAGGATCTTTTATGGAGTTCCCAGTATTAAGAGTTGTTTTTCAAACAAGGATTGAGTCTTCACTTTGAGATCTGACGTCTGCGGTTTTGGTACCGTTCCTGTGATATTTGAGATACTTCCTCTTTCCGTACTTTTGTTGTAAGTTTATGTAAACATGGACCTACCACTTCATTGTCATGTCTCTTTAAATTTACGGGTTTTAAGAAAACTCTTGAACAGTTAACTGGGTCTTACATCCCTTAAGTATGTGAGCACTTCTCAACACATAAAGTTCGACTAACAAATATGACCATAAACCGAACAAACTTTACCAAAAAAGTATGCATTGGTAAACGTCACATTCGACAGTAAACAGAATACACCCATCGGCTCCTCGAAAGTCACCGAGGAGGTCCGAACACACGTTTTTTTTCATCCACCTCAAATCGAAAACCACTTGTCCCGATGCTGTGTCCCACCTCGCACTCCTACGCTAAACGTTCGAGATAAGGAATTTAGCGGCCTCCCCTAAGTTTACACTATATATTGATACAAAAATCGCTCCCTGAGAACTTTAAAAGATGCCTTTTTTATTTTTCCTGTCGTCAGTGGGAAATATAAATAGAATTATCGAGGGATGTTAATATTTTGACGCGATAGTGGGATGAATGGGAAATTATATCGGTTTGGAAACAAAAGTCGTAGGAGGAAGTTCTTATGATGTTATATTGGGGTGTTAATTCCAACAATTTTTATTATTATTATTCCGAAGTTTCGCATGGGGTGGCATAAACTACCTAGAAATCCTCCCAATCTTTAATTGTTCATAATCTATACGTAAGAAATCTAGAGTTCATCTATCCATGGCAAGCATCATCGACGATGCAATTTGCCTCCTTAACATCTTCATCATCAGCCTACACTGTTCCCACTGCAGGGACTCAGGCCTCCTGTCTAAGGAGAGGAATGGGCTATAATCCACCACGCGGGCCCAGTGCGGGTTGGCATCATCTTGAACTAATCACTACATATTATAAAGAACTCTTACAACATCCTTCCTTCAACTCCCTAATGCCATATCGATGGCTCTGTTCCCACGTATGAAAGTAATCAGGCGATCAGTCAACATCCTCGAGAACAATCTATCACCTGCGGCTCTGATAACTGATAACGTTAATTAGCAGTAGGTAGGTGTCTACAAAGTTTCACACCAGGTGTGAGGTGCTTTCGTCATAGTTGGAGCAGGATGTCGGAAGATTGGCTTAAGCACTTAGACTACTGATGGATAGAGATTTGTGGATACATAATTATTACTTACTAGCAATCCGCCCCAATGTAGATATCAACTTTCCTCTTAAATCACTGTATCTATTGCTGAAGCCCTATGCTTTCCACATGAAACAGACAATAGCGAATTTTCTGACGATTTCTATTAGACAGTTCCTTCCCCTGACAAACTTCTACAAGAAAATATAGATGCATCTCGACCATACAATAGCAGTGCACATCACAAAGGCCCACTCAGTCTATAAATACATCACAACAACATCCCAAAACCAATGTTTTGAGCAGTTTAATGTGCTCCACCAATACGGTGTCATACCAGCGGCGCCTTTGATCTACCGTCAAAGATCACATCAGAGACGCCGACAACACGACATAAAATCAAGACTGTGCAAACACGATAAAAAGCGTTTTTTAACTTTAATAAAATGTCGATCGATTACGGTTTACGACGGGAAATCGGAAATTGGAACGAGTTATATATAACTTTATATATCAGCTGACTTGACTTGCACGTGATTATTTGTTGTTTTATCATGTCGGCGTATTTATAGGTGTTTTATACTAAGATTTAAAGGTCATAAATGAACCAACAGCTAAGTGTAGTTATTAACTTGAAATGAAGCTAGATTGAAACAAACACTGATTTAAGCTTACACGGCTTATAACTAAACTTAAAAAGTGATAATATATATTCCGTGATAATCACTCCGCGATAAAGGCTCTTGCAACAGCGTCATCGGGAGCTCACAATAATTGAAAATCACGGAACCGACAGTGATAGTGTTAAATTGATTGTGTTTAATTTGGAACGTTTTGACAAGAGATTTTTAACTCAGTTTTTCAAAGAACATCGGAGTAAGGATGCCAAAATAAAATAGAAAATCACATCGAACCACAACAATACCAAGAAAACAAAAATCCGTCTAGTTCCCAATAAAGCACGCATAACTGACACATTATCAGTCCACACGACACAATATGATAGAAAAATAAACGGAAAACACCCATTTCAATTATTGCCAACGTCACGCGAATGTCCGCCATTTGGGCGCTTTCCCATGATCGCTTTTCTTCGCACACAAAAGATATCTTCTAATCCTATAAGATCTATAATTCCCGATATAAACATAGAAAGCACCTGCACTGGTTTATTGCTTATTTATTCCGGTTCTCAAGCAAGGATTAAGTTATAGCCAGCCCCCGAAGATTAAAGCTTAATGGAGGGAGGCAATGGATTGATTTCTGAACGCGGTTCCCGCCAAATCTCCGCTTAACTTGGCTTGGGCGTCATTACGTTCGATTTATTTGTTGTCTGTGCTTCTTTGAGGATTCTGGTTAAGCTGTGGCTGTTCTTAAATTAAATTCGAAAATAGGATGACGGTTATTGTCGTGGAAAACGATTTGCCAGTACACGGTAAAGTTTAAAGATCTTATGAATTCTAATCATGATCACACAAGATCTCTTTGGTGTTTCATTATAATTAAAACTCACTAAAACCCAAATACAGCTCGCAATGTTGACACGTCAAAGATGAAATTTAAAGAAAGTCAAATAAAGAGTGTAGCTGGTTATCTGATGTTTAATTAACATCTATGCACACAAGATTTACATAATTTCAAAGAAACATTCTCTTATATTATGTGTGGTGTGTTGGTCCCTATATATCAATATGAGAGCCTATCGTAGACACCTGTTCTCATTTGCTTAGGCGATGTTTGTCTTACATTTAACGCGAGTTTAGTCTAACACTGTCGCACACAAATTATCAACTAATTTACGTTGCCCGACGATTTCTTGATGCCATAAAGAATGCCCGACGGGTCCTAAGCTTTTTACTGTGTTTGTTCAACATACATTTGTAGCTGGAATATCTGAGAGCGGGAAAACTAAGCTTGTGTCAATAAGAGTTTGTTTAGACATAGCCAATGGACGTTTCTGAGATTTTCAAGTCTGTGTGTAAAGGCGTTTGACCGATCGATCAGCGATTGGTCAGCTTGGCGGGGGCGGGGCATCGTTATCGGCGATCGAGTTGATACTATGCAGTGACGTCACGTTTATTGTCAGACTTTAATCACGGGAACTAATAAAGTGCGTGTTCGATATTTGAATACAATTGAATTTGTTACACGTGGAGGTTTCAATGTCACCATTTTTGTGACTATAAATAAACTGTTGAATGAATTCACACCGATAAAAAACTATCATTTCAATGATAACTTGGATATAAAAACTGGCGGAATACACAAAAAGACCGTGTCTAAATAATAAATCTTGTTATCTTAGAGATGATCTCACAGAGGCTATCGGTAATCAAACCGCCAAGCTCCCCAATGACACAGCACAATAAAACAAGGTAAAGAACTCGACAGGAATTCCTAATTCGCTAATCAATATTGAAACATCCCTTTACTGAACAACCCCTTTGGAAATATGTCTTTGAAATATTCCCTTGAAAGGGTTGCACAGTGTAGGGGCGATCAATCGACATTTTGTCACAGATTTTCAAATATGATCGTCATTCGCGGGCTGTTTGTCTATGGAAAAGCCGGAAATTTTCTTTATGAATGTCTATGGATTTTCCTTTAGAACTTTTTTTAATTACCGTTCCAGTCTATGGCTGCTTTTTTCGTACTCTGAATATCCCTTAATTATAAAGAGATTCCATAAGTAAAGGACAACCAACAAAGGAAAAACAGTTGTAAAACAAAATTGCAACAGTATTACCAGGAGCGAAAATCCGGCAAGATTGTTAAAAGTTTTCAAATCAATAAACAAACTAAATCCAAAACCAAAGTTAACCCTAACGACACCGATATCAGAATATTTAAAGCCTAAACACACACAATGTTTTAAAAGTTAAGCTACTAATTAATTCAAAGTTTGGTAAGCGCACATCGGTTTCATTCGACGTATCAAATATTCAGTGTGTACACGCCTTATACTGAAGGCTTTTGGCCGAAGACAAAGATGCTTTTAAGCTTTCGTTTAGGATACGAAAGGTGTTGAGTAGCTTACTTGCAGAATTTTCATACAATCCTACTCTAGATTTTTATCATCAAGTTGTTAACAAAACATGCATAGACTCAACTGTCATCGGTGAATTTCCAACAATGCATAGCCAACTATATCTAATGTCAAAAAGTAAAGCTCAAATCTAATGTTCTATTCCAATTTTAAATATTCAAATATCAAAATATGACCGACACTAAGTGTTCCATATTCAAATTACAACTGCAACATCAAACCAATAGACATAAAATAAAAAGATAATACCTTCGCACCCGACGCCACTCCACGCCTCTAGACTAAGCTAGGATGTCGTCACTTCCCAACTGTGTCATCGCTGTTTATAATGTATCAGTTTTAAAACCATCGTAAACATTAGCCGACGGTCTTCCTTGTGAAAGTACTTACATTTTGTGGGAGTTTCGGAACTTTTCACCGTATATATTATACAGTACACTTACCTCTACGAGGTTTTATATGTTGTACTACGTACCTTTTGCTATCTATCGACTGGCCTGTTGGTCTAGTGGGTAGTGACCCTAACTGCTATGCCGGAGGTTGTGGGTTCGATTCCCACCCAGGACAAATGTTTGTGTGATGAGCACGATCATTAATTTGTTCTGTGTCTGGGTGTTATTTATCTATAATATGTATGTATTTAGAAATATATAAGTATGTTTATCAGTTGTCTAGTACCCATAACACAAGCTCTGCTTAGCTTGGGACTAGCTGGCGTTGTGTGATAGTTGTGGAATATTATTATTATTATTATTATTATCCGATTTCGATTGAAATAAAATTATGGTCAAGGAACAAAAGTATACATCTTAGTGCCAAATGAACATCAAAGACAATTCCAATTGTGAATAATGCTTTGCATTCTCATTTCTAATAAAAACCTAAAATCTGTTTTTTTTTAATACTTTTTGCTGTTCTCGAGTATGGATGTTGAAATCGTTTAATAGGGCGAATTTCACCAATTATATTGAACTGAGATCCATTAAACGCAGTTTAGAAGTCCTTGCTGATCGCGTTCAGTTCCATTGATTAATTTCAACCTTTTTTTCGTACTTTCTGTAAGAAAAAAGTAAAAGTTTCGTATTGTTGCATTTCAAACCGCAATTTCCAGTATTAAATCGTTTAAATACAGCTGAACGGAGGGAGTCGACGGTCGACACTAGTTATCTGTATTCCCTGTGAGACGGTCGCTTCAACGAACGCGGCTAAGCTTCAAACAATACCAGTACGTGCGATTATATGAAACGTTTTGATACTAGCGTTTAAATTGTTTTTAGTATTGTAGCATATGGATTCGGGACAAATAAAACAAAGAGTTTTGCGATGTGTGAGATTGTGTATTAGGAAACATAATAATTAGGCATTTGTTGACATCTACTTAGTAAAAATATTAGTGAAACTAGACTTAGAATCGAAATAATTTTCATTGACAGATGAAAAACAAAACGCTGTCAGCTTATTTCCCTTTCACAAACAGTAAAAAATGCTAGAAAAGAAAATGTACCAATAATAAAAGTAAGTTATGGCCCCTTTTCGCTTATTACCTATGCATGTTAGGATCCCTTAAATTCAGTGTTTATTGCTGCAAAAGCTGTATCATTACGGGGTATGACGCCATGTTAGAAAAAACTTCAAAGCTTCGATTACTTGCAGGTGCATTGCAGTCACGCTTTGTTACACATCTCAGAACTTGCAGTTAAAGTAAAAATAAACAACACAGTCAATTCAGGGCCTATTTCTCTAATTAACCTGGACGTCTGCACTAAAACGCGACCACGATCAGACAGCTGTCAATATGTCTAAGCAATGATGACAACTCTTGAACTAAAAAAAGTTAAATGCTAATCGCGGTCAGTTTGCTTGGTGAAACCCACTCTTAAATCTGTGGTACTAAAGAGAAAAAATAACAAATTAATTCAGATACTACCAAAATAATTTCTAAACAAAGTCGTATAATACACCTTCCAATTAGAGAATGAAGTTCGCAACACCTCCGAGATTCGGCACTACCGATCAACGATTTAATTGGCGATATATTAAATTGTAATTAAGGTGCAACCCTATTGTGTCGGAGGTAACACCGACGTGTCGCACCACTAGTCTACCAACGTCCCACGACTAGTCTATCTACCGATCGCAATCTTAAGGCGGAGTCACACGATCTGTTTAGTTTTCGATCTAACCTTAGAGTAGTTGAACGATTGGTCGAAAGTTGAATCGTGTGTCGTAAGTTACCTTAACAATATGTTGTTGATAGTTTTATTGGTACCTTAGCCTCGGTCCCTTGTGGACTTAAGAAAAGAACTCTGCTATGATGTTGGTCTTGTAATTTTATAAAAAAAATCATTGTAAGGATTTTCGTACCGCATTTTCTCATTGAGGAAATGTCGCTTCGTAAATCTTGCGAATAAACGCTTACACGTGTAATCGTGTAGGTAACCGAGGTCAAATATAGTTTAAAATTAGCATCGATAATTTACATTGTTTTATTAATTTATTTCTCTCTTCCCAGTTCATAAAATCCTTCGAAAGTAATTACATTATAGCACGTGTATGTTTTAATTATATAATTATCAAAGAATAATTAAATCCCAACCTCAATTAATGTATCTACTTATAATTGTTTATTTTTAATTATATAATAAATAGCTAAACAATTAGACATAGACGTCACACACAGCGGCGGAGAATTGACAAAACAAAATAAAATAAAGTACTTATAAATGATAATTTAAGGAAACATTACAGTCGTTAAAAATATGAACAATGATCCATCTACAAATATAACTTTGTAGGTAAATGATGTCTATAAGTCTTTCTGTCGTTGGTTTTAGAAGCGATATCTTACCTTCACCAAATGTATTATTAATAAATTCTAATCCTAGCGAGCCATTAACTACCCCCACAGGAACCAACCGTCAGCTACCTAAAATACACATAAAATAATACCAATAAATGAGCGGGTACAGGTACGGAGGGTCTTATCTCTCTAACAGTCATAAGATACCGTTCAAAGAGGCCCAATCTCAATAAATTTATTAAAGGAATATTGCCAATAGAGACCCAGCACATCCTATTAATTAAAATACTTAATTAATTCACCTGGAAATTGTTTAATCAATTCACTTTTGACCCAATTTATTGGGGTAAATCGAACTGTGAGCCTGTGACCCGACGTCTTGTGATAATTAAAAGCTTTATATTACAATCAGGTAATCTATAGGATTGTGTTTTAATTATGATTACGGTGTAAGGGAATTTTGGTGAGGTGGAAAAGGTATGCGCACGTAGACTACTCATTTCAACGTTTTTCTGATGACCACATTTTGTGGAGCCCTGAAAAGTACGGTTTCTGCTTTTTATCATCACTCTGACTTTTACCTATAACAGTAAGATAACTTCCACAATTACTTAATTTGGGCTTCGATACTTAAAGTAAAGACTTTTGACCAACATAAACCACACTTTCAATAATAATCTGATGTTCATCGAATGCTGAGCTGCTTATCGACCAATTCTAACAGTTCATTTTGCTTGTTCCAGCATGCTTCGAGCCCTCGACCTTGGTGGTGGGGAGCGATCTTTAGAGCGCAAGCCTGAAATTCGTTCGCCGAGCACCGCTCCATCGCTCCGAGACCATTCCTCCGAGCGAGAACGAAGCGCCGAGCGGCGGGACCGGGACACAGGTACGTCACTAGAGTTGCCACGAATATTTTGAGTGGGCGGTCAACTTGAACCGAGTAGAGCTTAGGGTTGGGATCCACTCAGTGTAGTCGTGTTAGTTGTAGACTGCGAGTACTCGGCCCGAATGACGACGTCATCTTCTGAAAAGTCTCTATAAAAAGTGACGTGTCTTCGTACCGGATGCTCGGTATCATCGTCGTCAATAGAACATTGGAAATCGATCGCGGCCATCAGCTATGCACGTTCGATGTTTCAAACCTTGTGTATGTCCGTAGCTAGTTCGTGTTCGCTTCACTTTTCTGTCCGCAAAAAAGAACAACAATTCGCAAAAAACGCGCGGAGTACGAGGAATATCCAGTTCCCACCACCTCAGCCATGCCGCTCACGGACGCGCGTAATCGTTTCAAACTTAGGCTTTAGAATTCGGAGCATGCCATGATGCCGACATGAGAGACGCCGCGCGCGCATTAAAGATTCGTACGCCGTTGCCGAATGATTGCGACGCTTACGAGCGTGCGTGCTAGCCCTCCCTCTCCCCTCGTCTCCCCGCCTCGCCTCACCTCCCCGCCTCCTGTCCTCGTGTTCCCGCGTAACCGTGCTCTCACCGCAGGTGTGGAGGAGTGGCCCAGCACGCCGCCGCCGCTCAACAACAACACGACGCACCACAATAACAACGGTCCCACGCTGCCGCTGCCGCTGCCGCCGCCGAGCCCCTTCCGCTTCGAGGAGCACCGCACCTACCGGTTCGCTGAGGATATGGGACCTCTGCCGCCCGGCGCTCTAGTCGGACGCCTCGGCGACTCTCTCATCCCCAAAGGCGACCCCATGGAGGCACGACTACAAGAGATGCTAAGATACAACATCGACAAATATGCGAATACAAACCTGGATACGTTGCATATAAGCCGGAGAGTACGAGAGCTGCTGTCGGTCCACAACATCGGACAAAGGTTGTTCGCTAAGTACGTCCTGGGTCTGTCCCAAGGGACGGTATCGGAACTACTGTCGAAGCCGAAGCCCTGGGACAAGCTGACGGAGAAGGGGCGCGACTCGTATCGCAAGATGCACGCGTGGGCCTGCGACGAGGCTGCCATCATGCTGCTCAAGTCACTGATCCCTAAAAAAGGTACTTTTCTAAAACATTCACGTCTGTAGATGTTAAAGCGGGGTTTATGTCCTACATTACGTATATTTTAAGTAAATATCGTCGTGCGGATTTCCGTCGCCTGGCTTGTTGTGGATACCACTGCATCAACGAATGAACTTTCTTACTTTTCAGGCAGTTAACATATTCTGTTAGACGATATTTTTTCTAAAACCGATTCTGATTCAGTGGTATTTGCAGTTTGCACGTTCTAGCTCTGAACGTACCAAAAGTGATGTCAACCGTTCAAAGACACTTTGCGTCAAAATTATCTAAGTAATCACATTTGGTACGTCGGGCCATGATCATCAATTCCTTTTACACGAATCATCTGAACCGTTTGACGCGCCGGTTATCTCAGCTTGTCAACTTTACCTGACAATACAACTCATCAATCATGGCAGCACTCGCCTACGAATACAAAAGATGTTTACATTTTCCGCGTCAATTACTTGATACGAGAATATTGATCAGTCATTGCGTACTTTGTCAATCAACGCGTACGTTAGGAAAATTCGAATTTTAAAATTAACGGTTTAGAACGCACTCGAAGCTTCTTCATAATAGTTCCGCACTCTTTTTTGTTTTTTTAACACTTGTTTTATATTTTTGTTTTGTTCCTTCTAGACCTTTCCCTGAATCCCTTTCCTTTGTCCCTGAATCCTGTCGCGTGCGGAAATATCAGGAACTGCCCAGTTCGAGGAAGCGACGGGCATGTAATCATCTCCCACAGTTTTCATTGTAAAATTATTATTTTCTGTGTTTTTTCTTATTGACAACCTTTTGTGTCATTTTCTAAATTGTGTCGTATTTTTATGTAAATTCATGCATGCCCGCTCTATTAGCTCGTGAGCGTCCATTTCAGGAAGACATTTTTCTAAATTCTTAATTGAAATTCCGTAAAGATTTCACCATTTTACAAGAGCCAAATAATTTCGAAGCAACTTATCTGAAAATACGAGTCCATTTGTTACATAAATGTGGAAAAGCGGAGCGGACACGCGGTGCTAACTACGAACTCGCCGCAAAGCGATAGCATTCACGTTACATAGCATCGCAACTGCAACTGTCACTCGTTCAGCTTTGTATAGTTGCATGGCACAACTTTAACAAGTATATGAACACTAAAGTTTACCTATAGGTACGTACTAAACATTGCCCACATGAGGCATTCAATATATTTTACGTGTTCTCAACCATTTCTATATTTAAACCGAGTGAGAGTTCATTTTAGAACGATATTTATTTAAACACATAAATAAGTTAACCTTTCCATTGACAATCGTAATCCCTATCAATTGCTTTAATACAAACTTCATTTTTTTAAATCAACACGTAATCCAACCACAACAGGAACAGAAATTCGGTGGAATTAAAAAGAACGTACTCATTGTAAGGCTGTGTACACATTAACGACAATGCACGACAAAGTATAAATCTGCGAATACAATGGACTCTTGTGTATTAGCCTTTGTCCCCATCGATAGGGATGAGCTCAAATAGATTGAATTTCAGATAATTCCCGGAAGGGTTACGGTTTTCTTATTTCGCTGCGATGTTGTGCGGTTTTCGTTTTTCTATTCTGGTTATTGCTGATTGGTGTTTTGGCCACGTTTATGGAGTTATTATGCAAGGAAGATGGATGCATTTTCCCTTTTTAACGGATTTCGTTTGTTCGCGAAAATGTTAATCGCTGTAATTCGTCGGAATGAAAACAATAGCTTAGAGGGTTCTTTCTGTGTCTGTATTTTTGTCGATGAATAATGTTTAATGGGACATTGGGTACATCCGAGGCTGGTAGTAGGCAGTAATGACAGCTCATCCGTCACGCTACATGCGTAATCAATCTAGCCAGCAATCGTGGGAAGCAATTTCTTCCGATTGCGGATACTTTTCCAAGTTTCAATCAGTACAGGCACAACTAGCCCCGATTAACTTGTATTTTAAGTCTTTAGGGATATTTCTGTAGAAGAAACTTATTAATTCAGTTGTGTTTCTAGCTTTCCTCGATTTATAAATCGAGGAAAGCTTGTTTTCAGAATTTTCATCATGTCCTGTTAAAGATGGTCATAGCTGAATATTTGTCAGATAGAAAATACAAAGAACATAACTGAATTAATAAGTTTCTTCTACAGAAATATCCCTAAAGACTTAAAATACAAGTTAATCGGGGCTAGTTGTGCCTGTACTGATTGAAACTTGGAAAAGTAGGTATCAGCTTCTCTCCATCTCTTGAAATGGATTTCTCTTCATTTATTCCTGAAAATAGACTTTATTGTAATTGATCCTGAATTCAAATAACGTACAATAACGTCAATACTGTTACATAACTACTAACTAGCAACGTATCATTTCGCCGCAACGTTATGGGTGTCGGCCATTTCCCAGTTCCCACGATACACATGCATAATGTCCGTTCGTCCGTCCGTTGCGAAACGATTGTTGTTCGACGTTCACACGCGACAGCGTTGTAGCAATGGTGGCCGGTAGGCTGTGTTTAAGAATAGAACCTTACCGCCATTTTGTGACGTTTAGCTGTCAAACTTCTATTGGGCTGCATTGAGCAAGATTTGTAATACAAGGCATTTATGCTAGAGATGACTCTAGTCAATTACAGTCCTATCGGTCGCTACCTTTGCTTTCAAATACAAGAACTATAAAGAAAGTAGTGAAAAAAAATACAACAGAAATTACCAGTATTCTACTCTACACATTATCTTGTAGGTACCACCATTCTAAAAACCGTATCTATTAATTAGCAATCTATTGTTTATCTAACTAGTAAGCGTTACTTTACATCTACGTACTCCCAAGTCGACACAACATAAAAATAATTGGATAAACGTCGCACGCGCCGTAACAATGGCGGATCAATTAAAACTAGCTAGTTAGCTACACTAACTTCCCGCCCTTCGAAATACACTACACAAAAACCGTAGCGTATTTACTAAAGCCGTAGTCTTTGTTCTATCATCGATAGTTCTTGCATTTTCTTTATAGTCTAGTTTGTGACGAAATAATATAGTAGATTCTAGTTCTAAGAGTTATTATTTATAGGTACCTACCTATTCATTGGTTATAGGAAATAAGTTCTATAGAAATGCATATTTTATATCTTAACGTAAATCAAAAAAAATATATAGTTTTATATCTGAAAATTGCTTACAAATCCGACAGCAAGTTTTTGTTTCAATCAATCAATAGAGAAGAAAACAAACTAATTTACAGCAAAACTTTTGTTATTATTTAGTCCAAGCTCGCGATTACACGGTCTAATTACGGGTAAATAGTGATGTACAAAATTTTACAGTATTAAACCGATACGTGTAGCTGTCGTGTCGTGACTGAATTCAATTTTCGAACGTGCACACAGCAAATAAATTGGTAAACTATCGTCGTACATCGAGTGTACACAAGACAATAATATTATATTATTTTTCACGGGCACTAAACTTCGATGTAAGTTGGCTACGTTCTTTATTCATATAATCCTTCATTCCAATTAAATTTTATAATGGTGGTCGTAATTATTGCTCTTATTATTTGTACGGTTCAGTGACGAAATGCTATAACGTAGACATTGAATTGTTTATGATCACTAAAATCGATTTAAAAACGTATTGGTCGAGATTAGTATAAATAGTGTTCCTATGTGCCGCAGTAAATCTTCGGCATGCTCGTTTTTACGTGATTAATTCAGAGCGAGCATTATTACTTAAATATCTAATACGTTTTCTTCAAAATCATTTAATTTCAACACTTCTACAACTAATGCTTTAAAAGAATAGGGATGTTAACTGACTTTAAAAAATACGATTCTAATTTTATTAGTCCGTCTGATATATTATCGAAAAATATTGGATATGTATTTTTTGTTTTATCAAATCAATAAAAATCGACGAAGATAAAACGCGTCAAAGATCATAAGTGTATCGTCTTCATTATTTGTTTACGTGAAAAAAGATAAAATACGTGTCCAATATTTTTTGGAAATTTACCCTATTCATGAGTTTAAGATATGCAAAGTTTTCCAAGTAATCAGGTCTCATCTTTGCCATTAAATAAAAACCGTTTAAAAACCGAAATTGCTATCGTAAATTGAAGCCTCTCTAAATCTAAATGTCAAAATCAAAGGCACCAACATTCAAAAAAGTGGTTTGTAAATAGAGCGCGCCTTAATGTTCGAATACACACAGAGAATTTGGAGAACCCAATATTTGGACGAAGTTCGCCTCTCGAAAGCATTTCAAGCGTAGCGTGAAAATCTATTTTCAATGGGCCACTATCGGCCGGCACAGGACACCCGCCAAAGGCTTTATGCCCGAAGTTAAGCGTCCTCGATGCTCCTATACTGTAAACTCCCCTTGTAGAGCTCTTAGTTTAACGCTAAGCAAATTTTAATATTCAATTGTGCTTTTGCATGTTCGGGATTTGTTTTTCAATAGGGCTTCATACTTGAAGTTTTGAAACTATAGTGGTTACGGGAATATTTGTCCGAAAGTGAATTCTGATCTAGTTAGATATACGCTGCAGATGAATAGTAGAACAACGACAACATCAAGCATGCAACGTGGTTATTAATTGTTCCCATAATACTATATTCAATTAAGTACAATTACGGGTAATGAGCCAATTAAGTACTATCTCTAGACAATATTCTTGTCTATGTTCCTGTTCATTTTAAGACCAATTATTCACTAGAAGTAATGCACCAGCCGCCACACATCTTGTCCAATAACCATTAAAGTTCAAATGTAAACTTTCCTTTTATTGCTAATAAGTTATCGATGTGGCACGTAGTAAGGCAGCCCACACGGGGGACTGTCAAAGGCGTTTAAAACTGAACGGAGTTGGAAACTCGGCAAGTGTATTAGCTGGCCGGCTAATGCGGGAGGACAGAACATCGAGCGCGCTCGGACACGACTCGCCGTCTTCACTACGAGGACTTTAAACCGAACAGTCTTCACGATTCATTTCAATGCGTTCTATTTTAGAATTCAATTCCCAAGTTTAAAAAAAAAAATAGTGGAGCTTTGTTTTTTAATGATTGGGCATTGTCAGGAGCGCTGACGGTGAATAGTACTTAAGTGTGAAAAGGTCCTTTTTGAGAAAATTGTATCGAAAACACAAGATGACCGGTAGTTTCAACAACTACAGCCACGAAGTTTTTGTTTCTTTTTGGAATGGACTTACCAATAAAGAAGGTACCTACGCATTTTATAAGGAATTGAAAATTGAATGCCTCTTAACGTTGTTTGTCATAATGCCAAGTTTTGTTCGGGATTTCTTAAAAATATTTAATGTTTAATACGATGTTAATTCTTAAATATCCACAAATAACAAAAAACATTAGTCAAAATGTCAAAATAATAAGTGTTTTCCTGTACGAAAGAATAAATCTATAAAATTGAAGTCACTGTAATTGCTATAAATCAGTAAATCAAGACGAGTATTTGATAATAATCAGAGAGATTACGTTCTTAATTGTACTGAAAACTGTAAACCTCGTTAATTTAGTTTACAAAACTATCAGGGAGGGTAAATCGATCCCTCTATAATATAAATACCAAAACGAGGGCGATTCAGCTAAAAGTAGCTACCAAACGATACCATAACACATAAATCATAAACTTTGAAACACGAAAATTCGTGTTGATAATCACATAATAATTACGGACCCGATAAAACCCGCCGGGATCGAAGGAATCAGGGATTAGCTCGTAATGAGAATAAAATTGGCAACATATTTGTTCATTAATACCAATTGTAAATTAAATGTATAAATTTGTGATAAATACGTTCATTGACGCGATTCTGAACAAAGAACAATTTATAAGACACTGCAACGTAACGCCATCTTGTAGCAAGCGGCGGAACTATAAAAAATAAGTTTGCTAGAAAAGTTTTTTTTAAGCTTTAAAGTGACATAAACTGGATGCGTCTTCCAAACACTTATGAAATTACGATGACTGAGACAAACATTTAATTTACGACGCAATTATCGCTAAAGTATTGTTACAAAGGACATTTCCAGCAAAAAGTTTCGCGACGGCCTCTTAGAAAGTACCTTTGAAAAACTAAATGCTCGTTTAAGAACGTTTAAGCAGAAATAACTTGGAAAAAAGTGTGGTATGCACGCAACAATGTGTACGTAACGCCATCTGTCGCCAAGTAGCGTAAAGCTAGTAGAGGTCAAGAAATTATTTTGCGAAGAATGTTCGTCGTCCCGCGGTCGCTTTGATGGCTTCCGACGAAGCAATCAGACCTCTTTACGGGCATATTTATGATTATAATACCGTGTCTCATTATATACTTTATGATTTTATACCTAAACGACTGTCCAAGATAATAATACCTAAGTAATTGTTACGGCCGAACGCGTAAACGACTTGACAAGCGAGACAAGTGTCTTCTGTCTTTGTCTAACTATTATAGTAGGTAATCCAAGCCAATAAAATCTTAGAGAATTTTCATAATAGAGCGGCCTGTTCTTAGTGACTAATAGATTATAGTTGTTATTGTTCTTTTGTAGTAATTAATAACATAATAATAGGACCACAATTGGTTTTTACAAGCGAACAAATATTATTTCGTTGGTTAATTGTTTAATTATGCCATCGTAATTGTGATAATAAGAAATTTTAATTACCAAATAAACATTCTTGAAATCTAAATAGAAGAATGATGTTGTAATATTCTGACTTCAATAATTCAATTGTTTTTTTTTTTCAAAAAGATCCAAGTTTTTATTTTCGTAACGGAAATTGTAGATTAAAATTCAGACTATGTAAAAATATTATACAGCCAGTAACGTCAAATAGCTGTCACTTAAAGCCGAGTATTGGAGAAAGTGTCAAAACTATTAAACCCCAACGCGAGGACATTTCATTCAAACTGCACGTAATTTATTCATATAATGTGGACTCACTTCATAGTCCTTAACACAATTAGCTTTTAATAGCCAAACTAAAATAAGATGCCGCTAAATTATTGCAATCAAGAGCTCTTGTTGTATAGCGTTCCTTACAATAATTTTGTTTGCTTTGTACATTTGTAAAGACAAATATATTTTAATGTAGTATCAGTTGACACGTGGATTAACTTCAGAGAAATATCGGGGTTAACTATTTTCATCTACGATGTTACAAAGACATTTTACGAGCTTGCTTATTATATTGCTCGTCATTTTGTCTTGGGAAATTCATTGATAGGTTTTATTCAAGCTTGTAGTTGTATTTGAGTTGAACTCATCGAACATATTATTCTAAACGATTACATACCAACGGAAGCTTTCTACACACAAATTTGTAGATCTTAGTTTAAATCCAATCATTTGTCAAAGTTAAAATTTAAATAAAAAATTGAACGCGTTCAAAATCTGCACAGATTACCCAAAGTCTTAATTCGTCAACAATACGTAGAATAAAAAACAAAAGAAGGGCACTCTCGTTCGTCAAGCAAGACCGAAGCGCGGGTAATTATTTTAATAAAGCCGCGGTTGCACCGACGGTCGTAAACACGTCGCGCGACCGTCGCGTCGCTACGTCAACGCCCACCATTCACTTTCAAACGTTTCGATTTTCGCGCAAATGTGATCGAGAATGCACCCGAATCGTCGCTGTTCCGGCCAAAATAATGATGTGGTTTGTCTGAACTGATGACGAGGCGCAAGGCGAGGCTTTCAGCGCCTGGATCTTTGTTGAATGTTTGATTGATCTGGAGAATGTTGGGCGCTGTTAATTGCGCGTTGCCATCCTTAATTGGCATCTATGTTTAGAATAGTGTTTAGCACTTAGCTGTTAGTGATCTCTGAGTTTTAGTGGCGCCTGCTGATGTCTCTTCCGCATGACAATTTAGCTAGTTAGGTTAGGACTAAATGCAAAATCTTGCAGCTAAACTCGCTGTTAGAAAAACAAGCTTGACCAATCTTCAATAGAAACTACCCAACCATTTCAGAGAAAAGATCAAAATTGTCTCGCGCCAAATCGCAGGCGCCATTTTGCGAACCGTTTTCACAACAGTTTAATAGGAAATTAAGTGCATCCTGACGTATTATTCGTCGTAATTAATTACACACGTTTCCTTAGCAAACCCGAGTTATATATCAGGGATCTGTCTCACAAGATGGGTTGTTTAAACTGTCAGTTCGGACGCGATTTGTGACCGACCATTTTACATCTTTGCTCCCCGTCTTGCATAATTAGTAAGGATTAATGTGTAGCTATGAATGACTCGTCATTGTGCCGCGAAATAGTTTTAATCCTGCACACTCACAAATTAAATCAAGCTCTAGATTTATCTATAAAACTCCTACAATTTATGACTGCGAATTGTGCAGCATGTTGAAAATATTTCCAGTTATTAAAAAATGCGACCGCAATTTCAAAATGGCGTTTTGACAGATACTCCACGCCAAAGCAACGCGCTCTACTAGTGAAAAAATGTTTGTAATGACTGCCAAGATCACATTTTGACCTTTTGTCGCTTTCCTATTTTTAATGCACCACATTTCCGCACTTACGATGCCAAACGAACGTTTACACAGCAAAAACTGTGATCTTCTTTGAGATATACTTATTCCTGGAAAATTTTACGACTAAGGTCGTTCATGTCAAATGTTGATACATCTCAATTTTATTTCGTAAACGTGCTTTATTTTTTCAACACAATATCAATGAAGCGATCAATTCGGTCCAATTCTTTGATCTTGGGAATGTTTGACAATGATTTTGACATGAATGTTCTGTTTTATCATCAATTTTATTCTTAGCCACTGTGTCTATGGAAAGTGTTGTAACTCATCGCTTTATTGTAAAGTCCACAAATCTTTCATAATTATAGTTATGGGGTATAGACTTGCCATCGATCTTTTTTTTTCAATTTTCACGCAACAAAAGCCCTCTCGTGTTCGCGTGCCACGCCGCAATCAATCGCTGCCACAATCAATAAAGCAACTGTGCGAAATCAATGCATTAATACCTGCTATTAATGCAGTACACGTGAAAATTTGTTTAATTGTCACGGCGCGTTTGATAAATTTTATCTGTGGAAAAATCTATTTGACATTTCGGAGATGGCGCCAAAGTATTCAAATTCGACGCCATTGTTTCGTCATAAATTGAGTGTTGAGCGGTTAAACAAAATTAAGTAAATTCAACAGCTAAAACTATCGTAAACATCATTTTCGTGGAACTTGAAACTATGGAGACAAAATTCGATGAAATTTGTTTATAAGTAAGTAATAAATGTAAACAAAGACGTGGCGCAGACCTTAAAATCAATTAAAAACAGCACATGAAGCGACAGACGCGATCGGCACTAACCGCGTTACTCCGCCTGTAGTTAACGGGAATTCGGTTATTTCGTTAAAAAACTTCGCTGCGCTATCGTTAAAAGTTATACAGATAAGCTCCAGGGAGACGCCAGGGTGTAGTCTGCAGTTTTTGTGCTGTCATCTCACTATGTATCACTACCTACTGCAAATAGGATGAAGTAGGTACCAACGCCTGTCTAGCTTCGGCTGAAAACTCTAGGTAATGAAAGTTTGAAGAGAAAATTATTTCAGAACAAGACAGTTTTTCTGGTAAACAAAGAGTTTCGAAAACAAAGTATCTAAAAGTAATATGTGTGAGTTCCGTTACTCCAATTATGACGACCAAACTAACGAAGGACAAAAACCAAACCATTAACTGACAAAGTTCAAGTTTCTAGTCGTCAGCTGATGAATTTCATATATATTCCACGAAGTCGAGATGGAACTCACTCAGTATCTATATGAACGAGTCCCTGAGCGAGGCTGACAAAATTGATTATTGAATCTAGTTACAAACTAGCGGTTACCGAGATTTTAACTCCTTCGAGAGTTTCAGCAAACACTTTTTATTTTGTTCCATGTAGCTGCGTATATTGTAACGCAGTTTCATGACGGAACGAAGCTTATATTCGACGTCTAGCCTAAACAGAGAATGTGATAGAAATATGTAATAAATAAACTGAGAAATTTATATTATGACACGAAGATTGTTTCATAGATTAATCATAACGTAGACAAAGAAAATTCCCAGAACTAAGCTTTATACACACAAGCTCGATATAATGTAGGTAGATATTAAGTCGCTGAAATTATAACAGTCTGTTGACAAAACACAGGGATCATTCGAATAAATTGATCTATAAAAATGATTTAAATTCCAAACCCATCGTACGATGTAATCTCTTCCTAAACTAATAATAATTTAACTTTACTACTGTGCCATAAATCTTTAAAATTATTTCGCTATTATAACGCGACACATTTTAATACGGTTTTACTACTGAATAATAAAAAACCTCACCCTCAATATTATAGTTCTAACGAAATCGTGTCATTTTCGCGCTCGTGACGTCTACAGCGTTTAGCCATCAGCCAATCAAATGCACGCAATTTGAAATTCGGTAATTTTCGGCTCAATCAACGAACGTAATTGTCCATCCATTATGTGTAACTGCGTGATCACCGACATATAAGCGGATCGCATGTTTACATAACATAGATTCGGCATAAGTTACCTCTACTGAGCCACTTAAATATCTACTGTTGGATTTCTCCGGTGTACGGAGCGCACAAACAAATCATTCCTAGAATTGTCTTACTCGTCCTTATCTTAATTTCATGAGCTCGCTTCCTCCGGCGCACGTAGCTGTAGATGTATGTGCCCTCGTCACATGCAGGACCAGTCCGTTCTCTCTCGTGTGGAATCAATTGTGGTCGGTGCCCCCGTCGCGGCAGATTGCCATCTAGCACGCGATCCCGATCACCCGACCCTACGCACGCGACGTCGAACAAAAGAAACTTACCAATCGAAAATTATATCATTTCAGACTTTACCTCTTCATTCTCGACGTTATCGTGTTCAACATAACCAAAGATTTATGTTGTGTCGTTATCGAACAGTATTTGGAAGTTTAGGGGCTTCTCATTGAAATACTTGCTACACATGCAATCCTATTTGTACCATTTCATTGTTGTAGCACTTCGCACCTAATTTTAATTCAGATGCCCGTTTATGCAACTATTTCTTTCGCATGCAATTAACAACTCAAATGCAATATTTTTTCTGTGCTCTGCAACACTTTCGAGCGGCCCTGACGTCCGCTGCCGACGACGACTCGAATGCAAATGAGCATTGATCGCCTGTGTGACGTATAGAGCGCGCACTTCTCACCCCTTTCTTGCGACTACCCGCCAACTTGATTTACAATCCCGGATACGAGTTCCCCGTTTGAATCCAACCTATACGGTTAAATTACGAACGTTACTTTTTTCACCATGTCACAGTGACACTATAATTTAGGGCACCGCCCCTTTACTTTCCAAAGCCTTTGAATATTCATACGACTATAGCAATCAATAACGGCCACAAAGAAAATAGTTTTCGCGTGCACGCACGCGATATAATGTCGCATAAACAAATAATTTCTTCGTTTTTATTGTTATCCTTGAATTATGTTATTGCCACTCGAATTTACACAGCCCCTTTTCCGCCATCGGTCAGAAGCGATCAAACGGCGTCCGATAAATTTTAAACTTCCGTGACTGGACGACGTTAATTGAGCGCGTTTTTTAAAAATATCCATCAAAAATGCACATCTTAATGGCCTACAATAAAAACTGATATCGTTACATACTTTATAGTCTACCAGATAAGAAATACGAATGAAAATAGATCAATAAAACTGTAATATTTAGAGTAGCGAGTCCCGTGGGTCGGCCATCAGCCATGTTGACGAGTTTGACGTGTGCACAAGATGGCGCGACCCACGTTACGTCACAAGCCTGTGGAAATAACCTCAGCTTTTTGACAATATTTCGAAGCACGTCGCAGTAATTGCCCGCGTGCCGTTTACAGAATAACAAAATGTCTGCAACAAGATCAAAGGCATTAATAGACGTGTGTTGAAATTTATCGACGGCTCGTATGTCGAAGGATGAATATATACATACAAATCGCGTCGAGCCGTTTGTCTGTGATTTCAAAATTATCTACTATATTTGCGAGACGTTTATTTATAGAGTATTTTTATAGTTTTGTATTTACGTTCGTCCGTTTACACTAAACATTAAATTACACGGTTCATAAGATAACTGCGTGCTTCACATTTTGATTCGCTACGAATGCTACGATATGTCAAGCGGTTTTGAAGTTATAAAAGAAAAACCGCGAAGACCGCCCTGAGTCAACTAGTCAACGGCTGACGAGACACCAGTGACATTCCAATTATGTTCTGATCGGTACTTATTGATATAACGGATATCTTTTTAATACCAAAATTGAATTTTGAACGAGGCCTATTCCACCAATGTCGTATAAATACAGAAATTACCTCATTCGCATTTATATACGGTCCTCGCGAACTACAGATGACTAAATACATTTATATTGCTGTTTGAAAAGTTGTCGCTGCTCATTTGTTCAAAATAAAAATGTGACCGATCATGCGTTTCGATTTAAAATTGGAACGTCACCGTGATTCAATATTTTTGCGTTTTAACAATCTGATTTTTGTCTTAACTGACCATAAAGTTTAAGTGGCAATTTACGCAAACATTAGAAATGTAATAAATCTATAAACGAATCACGTATGTAGAGTTATTGTCTAGAATTATGGTCACACAAGATCATAATCTGGGATATGTTTTAAAATATTTGTATCACGTTCGCTCAGTCATAAGTCGTTAAGTTCGTGAACGGTCGGTTTCACAAAAAAATATTGTCTATAGAAGGACATAACAGCCTTTATTGTATGATTTAGAACGTGAGAATCACCACAAAGTGACAACATTGCCAATGAAATTTTCGAAAGTGAAAACAATACAAATTTACTTGAGGTTACAAATAAAGCCACATAAATATGGTGAAAGTTGAAAAAAGCATTTCGACTGCCAAAACACTGAGATATTGCTTCATTATATCTTGTCTTGACGTCTAGTATTTAAAAATTTGACACTGGTAACCCTTTCTTATCGAGAAAGTCTCATGGTATGTAACTGTGATTCTAATTTTGAACTTAAATAAATATCAGTTAATGTATTTCGACAAAACATTTAAAAAAACAATGTCACAATACTTTATCTTAATTCATTTTTAACTCTCAATAAATAAAATACACTTTACGTTCCAATAAAAGCCCGTTGTGAGTTTTCGAAGAAAAACAATTGCAACGCACACCATTATGCTTTTTATTGTCAAATAATTAGAGACCAACTCGGCGCAACAACAGACAAGTCTAAAATAAACCAAATGGAAATACTTGTGAGGAAATTAGCGTTCATATTGTCGGTTTTAAAATAAAATTTAAGGACGCAATTAAGTCTTTGTGATCCTTGAAAATTAATACGTCAACTCACAAACGATCCGTTTTCGGAGTCGTTAAAATACCGCAAAGCAAATAACATTATCGTTTTTCTTTAAACACTTGACGGATGTGGCCGATTTTTAACGTACATTGGCATACAATATGTACATACGTACACGCAGACACAACAACAGTATACTTATCTAAAGAGATGGCGTCCAATTATTATCATGTTCATAAGATAAAATAAATGAGGGCGCCGCGCTAACACCGCTCGGATTTAACACCAAAAATTCTTTGAACTCGAAATATACTGTAACAAATATTACCCGCAAGAGATCTCAGTATCCGAACATTATGCGCGCACTTTAATTCTATAATCATCTCGGCGAACGTCTAAAACTAATTACGCGACTTAATTAAACTAATTCTGTGCGTACATCACCATCTAAATAGTGTCGTTTCATTGTGAGAGCGGAGACAATATGTTGACAGGATGAATGACCACAGTATGGCGGGCGGGATTCACGCGTAACTTCACTTGTTTATGAGTGCGCGGGCGCAGTTTTAGGATTACTGAGCTTAGGCGATGAGTGCACGTTCCCATTCAGCGATTATCTCTAAAGCGCTGTACATCGCAGTAGTGTTTAAATGAAGCACCTAATTTCAATTGTACCAAATATAACTCACGTATTTATTACTTGGCAACAGTTAAAGCTACTAACACGGATGTACGCAGCCCTACGTGTGAGTGCGCGGAACAATTTAGCGGCAATTAAAATTGTTCGTGTGCGGATTCGAATGCAAAACGATTGCAATACATTTTGTAGAAATATAGCTGTTTACATTGTATATTAACAACGTCACAACTTTTGTACCGTATGCACCACGCTATTGTTTCTGCTCCGGTTTCACGATTCACCAACAAGTTATCATAACGCAAAAACAAATAAAACTAATTTTGTAATTCACCAAGTCATAAAAATTTCGTGGAAATCTCGCACGACTCATGAGCAATCATGAATATTTACTCAACCTAATTTTAGTTGAGATAGCTAGTTAGGCTGAACCCTAATTGATTTGAGGGTAACAATATTGTTTGTTTTTATTTCTAGTTGGGACGAAGGATGGCACCGGTGCAGTGTTCGGTCGGCCGGAAGGTGATGGTGACGACAGGCTCACGCACGCGATCTTGAGCGAAGCGCACATGATGAAGACGCCCGGTGGACCTCCCCACAATGATGATTCCAGAAGCAATGAGGACTCTAGCTCGCCGAGGACTCAGTGCCCCTCTCCTTTCTCCAATAAGGTATGTCATCAGTATAATCAATACTAATTACGGGCTATACCACAGATTCGTATAATGAAATGAAGTATTCCGAAAAATATTACTAATATCTATGTCATGTCTTCAGGATGGGAGTCAAAACAGAAGACTCAAAAAGTACGAGAACGATGACATTCCTCAAGAGAAGGTGGCGCGCATATACCAGGAGGAGCTTGCCAAAATCATGACCAGGAGAGTAGAGGACATCCGCCGCGAAGGTTTCCCTGGGTAAGTCTTCATTTTATTCCCAAACATAAGTCGAACATTTAATAGATCCTTATAGATGCTAAAAATTGTAACGAGAACAGCATATCTAAAACTAACGAATAGCATGTTTCCTCCTTTTTTCAGCGGCTGCATGCCACCACACATGGAGAGGCCACCAGAAGACATCCGCATGGCTCTAGAAGCGTACCACAGAGAACTTGCCAAGATCCAGCCGGGTGGCAACATTCCCAACCTCCATAACTTGCCAGCCATGCCGCCCTTTCCGAATCTCCTCGCCTTGCAGCAGCAGGCGATGCAACAAGCACAGAACCAACAGATGAACGGCTCAGGAGCGGTCCAAGATCTCTCTTTGCCTAAAGAAAAACACGCCAAAATAAATGGAATGACTGATAGTGATAAGGATAGATCAATGGATGCCGAAGAGGCTATAAGGCACGCGGGAAGCGCATTCTCATTAGTAAGGCCAAAACTTGAGCCGGGACAGCAATCACAAACTGGATCATCTGCGTCCAGTCCACTGGGGAACGCGATACTACCACCTGCAATCACTCCAAATGATGATTTCAGTAATTCAGCGGCAGCAAGCCCACTGCAGCGGATGGCTTCGATCACAAACAGTCTGATCTCACAGCCCTCAAACCCCCCTCACCATCCACCCGTACAGAGGTCGATGAAAGCAGTTCTTCCACCAATCACACAGCAACAATTTGATCTCTTTAACAATTTGAACACTGAAGATATAGTAAGGAGAGTGAAAGAGGCTCTGAGCCAGTACTCCATTAGCCAAAGACTGTTCGGAGAATCCGTCCTTGGTCTATCACAAGGATCCGTGAGTGACTTGCTAGCGAGACCAAAGCCCTGGCATATGCTGACGCAGAAGGGACGAGAGCCATTCATTCGTATGAAGATGTTCTTGGAAGATGACAATGCAGTCCACAAGCTGGTTGCATCACAGTACAAAATCGCGCCGGAAAAACTAATGAGGACTGGAAACTACAGCGGAGCACCTCGTAAGTATCACCTCTATAAGACAACACATCTACATTTAATAGATACTCAATGCGATGGGAACAGTAGTTTAATTGTATTTTTCTTCTTCTGTTCTTACAGCATGTCCGCCAAATATGAACAAACCCATGCCGCCAACACAGAAGATGATTTCCGACGCGACCTCTTTGCTGAGCAAGATGCAGCAGGAGCAGCTCCTGGGCGGTGGTCACCTGGGTCACCTGGGACAGCCCACGCCACTGCTGCTCACGCCGCCCGGCTTCCCGCCGCACCACGCCGTCACCCTGCCGCCGCAGCACCTCGACAACAACAACAAGGAGCGCAAGCCCCCGCCGCCGCCCCAGCCGCACCACCCGCCCCCCATCATGCGCAGCCTGCACCAACACATATCGCCGAGCGTCTACGAGATGGCCGCGCTCACTCAAGACCTAGACACGCAAACGATTACGACCAAAATTAAGGAAGCGCTACTGGCAAACAATATTGGCCAGAAAATATTTGGCGAAGCTGTTCTAGGTCTATCACAGGGTTCCGTCAGTGAATTGCTGTCAAAACCAAAACCCTGGCATATGCTCAGCATCAAGGGTAGGGAACCTTTCATTCGCATGCAGCTGTGGTTAAGCGATGCCCACAATATCGACCGTCTACAGGCTTTGAAAAATGAAAGACGGGAAGCCAGTAAACGACGACGGTCAAGCGGCCCCGGACAAGACAACTCGTCCGACACATCGTCGAATGATACGTCCGAGTTCTACCACTCGAGCTCGCCGGGACCCACAGCCGGAGCGCCGTGTGCCAAGAAACAACGAGTGCTGTTCTCCGAAGAGCAGAAGGAGGCACTCAGATTAGCTTTCGCACTTGATCCCTACCCAAACATGCCAACGATCGAATTCCTCGCCGCAGAATTGGGTCTGTCCTCGCGAACCATCACCAATTGGTTCCACAACCACCGTATGCGGCTAAAACAACAAGCGCCTCATGGCTTGCCAGCCGAACCTCCCGCGCGGGATCAGTCCTCGGCGCCTTTCGACCCAGTTCAGTTCCGTCTTCTCCTCAATCAGAGACTGCTGGAACTTCAGAAGGAGAGGATGGGTCTCGCTGGTGTACCCCTACCCTACCCGCCTTACTTCGCGGCCAATTCCAACCTAGCGGCGCTGATTGGTCGCGGGCTAATACCTCCCGAAGACCAGGTGAAGGACCAATCCGGCGGCCTCGACCTTTCGATGCCGCTGAAACGAGAACCCGATGGCGATGACTTCGAGGACGATGACGTCGAGAGCAACCTCGGCTCCGAGGACTCGTTGGACGAGGAATCTAAGACTGAGCCGAAGGCAGCGTCGACACCGCACAATACCGGTCGGTCCAGCAGACGAAAGCCTGCAGCGCCGCAATGGGTTAACCCTGACTGGCAGGATGAGAAGCCACGTAACCCCGACGAAGTGATAATTAATGGAGTTTGTGTGATGAGAAGCGATGACTTCCGGAGAGAGGCGGAGGAGACGGTGCTTGTGGAGCCGTCGCCGGTGGCGCGCGAGGGCTCGCCGGCTGCGTCGCCCGCGCCCTGCACGCCGCGCACGCCGCGCACGCCGCACACGCCGCACACGCCGCACACGCCGCACACGCCGCGCCCGCCGCACACACCTGACGACGTGATCCCTGAAGACAAAATCAAATCCGAGACCGACGACGGCTGGGAGTACTAAGACTTTACTTGCTCGTACTCTTGCCGAGTGTGATAAAACGGGTCCCGAACTGTGAGTGTAGACTGTACCATATCACGTTCGAACGATTATTTATTGTGTGACAAGTGTCCGTCGGTGTCGGTCTGGTGGCGACAGACGGCGACGCTCAGTGCAAATGTTACTGTGTAGCTAGTGTTTGTTGTAATTCGATTATAAGGCCAAAGACTTTGTAAATAATACCCTCGTAACTTCTCGTGATACGCCAGGCGCGTCCCCGACCGGGACGAGGTAAACTTGAGATACAAAAAGATGCATTTTTGCTTTAATTTTTTAATGTAAACACGTACCCTGATTAGGTACAAATATCTGAGTATTTTTAAGTTACGGCTTTTTAATTCGATTGTAAATAAATATACCAAATATGTGTCGAATATTGCCTGTGAACCAGACCCTGTATATAAGTAGGATAGAAACTATTCGTGTAAGATAACTCAGTTGCTGATAAAATTAGGAATAGGGAAGGTTCATTTAATTGTTAATGAAAAATTATAAAGTGCAATCAGATGTAAATTTAAGCTATGGTTTACGAGCCCCAGTTGAAAAGTATTATTATGTTTATTAGAACCGGCGAGGTTTAAAATATTATAATCGGGTTATATAAGTTTAACATTTAAATTATTAATGTTTATTTTATAATATTGTATGTTTTTCTATTGCATTATTTTATAAAACGCCGCGGGACCGCTCAACTTTGTGATTTTAGCTGTCATTTTATAACGTTTAGTTATCATAAACTGTCAATTCTAATTCCGTACAATAGCTATATTGTTTGTTTCTTTTCATTTTTATATATTTTTTAGAAAATGTACAAATCAAGACACAAAATAATACGATTAAGCAAGTAAAGTACTGCTTATGGTTTATAGTTTTATTTTATTTTAGCAATAAATTTGCTTTTAATCTTATTTTCTTTATTTTATTTTACCTCCTTATTTTTTATCCTTTTTTTCTTAGGATATAAGTAAAGAAAATGTAAATTTTTAAGGAACCATACTCCTTGCATCACGTTGTACATAGTTATATTCAGTTAAATGTAAATATCTAATTGAAATGCCACGTTAGAGTAAAAATAGTTAAGTAGGAAAATAGTTTAACCCAAAAAATTTAAACTTCGTAAAAGGGTAAATCATAAATAATCGAAATTATTGTCATTCTAAAAGTGTATCGAAATCGTAACGAAATTATGTCAAAATAGAATTAGGCCTCCAGGTTTCAATAAAAAAAAACAGTTTGGAATATTTCAATTTTACATGAAGAATATAAATTCTCTATAAAATACATCCATTTTTAGAAATACCAACATACATATCGATGTTATATATAAACAGTAAGTTAGATAAGAAATAGCGTGTAATAGTCAATATTAAAAAAAAATCTTAGGCTGTTTAACAGTTACAAAAACAGTTATTTTAACTTTCCAACTCCGTTGTAAGAAGTGAAAGAATTTTTTTAACTTATTAAAAGATTGATTTTTAGAATCATTTCATAGCTTTTTGCTTTTAAAAGAATAATATACGTATATTATGAATATTATTGTTATTCGATATAGATGCTTCGAATATTTTTGATATTGACAGTTACTTATCAAAATGCCTCCAGGAATTTTAACTTTTGATGTTGGCCAGACTGTTAATATTGGTGAAGTCCCGAAAAAGATTGCCACGCCTGAAAAACAAATCAACTTGTATCACCAAAAATAGATAGAATTATTATAATTTCTATCGATACTCTTCGGTAAAGTCAAGTAAAACATGTTCATTGTATGTTTAACAATTTATTACGAAACATTTAAGCGGAATTAATTTTTTTGGTTAAGTTTTGTCGATATAAGCAGGACCCACAGAAATACCCGTTTTTCACTTGTGTATCAATAAGTAACAAAACATTGCCAGATTTTTTACAAATTCAGAGACAACATACATTTAGTTTTAAACGAATAAATTGTCTGTATACCTATCAACTATTTTGATTGGGATAGCTGGTAAGTAAATCATATATATAATAGGGCCTACAGCTGGGACATTTTCCGCGCCCAATAAGACTAGCCTATATATGTCTTTATACACAACTGTGACAAACAGAGGCAGTATAAATGATAGTATTCTTAGTATCAAAATATTCAAAGCACCTATCAATTAAGATACGCCATCTTGTATTTTATTGTTACGTTGAGTGTTGCCAGGTTAGAATGTAAATAGTAATCCGGTAGTGAATAGATTATTATTATGCGTTATATCCATTATAATAATGAATAGTATTAAAAATTATAGCGATAATTATTATTGTTCATATCATAATATTAATTAATAATGATGCTGAAAACCATTGTCTTCTTTCCGAACAATTTCTAAAGTTATTAAAATTAAAAATAAAGAAATTGCTAATCAGATTTTGTTTTATTGTGATTATTATTTGGTACATACTAAGGACACAACTCCAAGAGCCAACCTGCTTCGAAGAACACACCACTACAATGGCGAACTCCTCTGCACATCATCACTCCTGACTATGAACCACACGCTGCAGTTGTACTTGTGACAGGCATCATGAGACGGTAAAGAGCGGAACTTTTGAAGGATTCTTGTAAACTTTGACGTTCAAAGAGTGCTGTCTATCAGCCTTATTTGAATCAATATGACTGACCTGTTGGTCTAGTGGTTAGTGACCCTAACTGCTATGCCGGAGGTCGTGGGTTCGATCATTTGTTCTGTGTCTGGGTGTAATTTATCTATAATATGTATGTATTTAGAAATATATAAGTATGTTTATCAGTTGTCTAGTACCCATAACACAAGCTCTGCTTAGCTTGGGACTAGATGGCGTTGTGTGATACTTGTGGAATATTATTATTATTTCCTTTATTTATTTATTCACATAAAATTTACATTTTTAAATATTTCATATAAAACTCATAAAAAAATATAAAAAATAGTCGTCCACCGGTGACGGGAGCAGGGTCCAAGCTACCGGTGGTTAGGGCTCCAGAGACAGGAACATCCTCATAATGCGAGCCGTATCGAGGAGTACTGCCTTCTGAATCAGGCTCTTGATCCAACAGTTTGGACAGGTGGTCGTCCAGACTCTTGGCTATAAGGCCATTGGCCGTTACGACTATCGGCACAATGATAGCCGAGTTCACATGCCACATATCGACAACCTCGTGTGCTAAATCAAGATATTTTATTTGTTTTTCTTTTTCAGCTTTCACGAGGTTCTCGTCATGTGGAATGGTAACATCGATTATCATTGCGCGGCGCGCTGATCGGTCCATCACCACTATATCAGGCTTATTGGCAACAATAGTCCTGTCAGTGATGATAGACTGATCCCAGTATAACGTTACATGGTCATTTTCGAGAACTGGGTCGAGCACATACTTGTAGTACGGTACCTCCGACTCCACAAGTTTATATTTCAAGGCAAGTTGCTGGTGAATAATCCTAGCTACTTGATTGTGTCTGTGCAAGTACTCGCCGTTAGCTAGACGAGAACAACCAGAAATAATATGTCTGATGGACTCACCCGGACGATGGCATGCCCGACACACGTCAACCGTCCCATCCTTCATAATATATTTCCGGTAGTTGTTCGTCAACATAACTTCGTCCATAATCGCACAGACAAAACCTTCAGTTTCCTCAAAGAGGTCGCCGAAACGTAGCCAGGACACGGACGCTAGAAAATCTACATCGGGCCCATGAAGAGCCCGGTAGAAGCGCCCGTGAAGCTCCTTGCTTTGCCATACTACCTTGCGGTCATCAGCAGTAAGTACCACAGGTTTGCGCCAGTTCTCGTTAGCCATGGACAGCGGGGTGAGTCCCTTGTCCACTGCGACCACATCTCGGTGTATACCCACATCGGTTTTTAAAAAATATTCTCTGAGACTGCACACCTCGCGGTTGTGGAAGGTCTTCGCGTTTAAAAAGCCTCGACCCCCGCACTTCCGCGGGATATACAGTCTCATCACCGATGATCGTGGGTGATGCATCCGATTTGCGGTCAGCAATGTACGAACTCTCCTATCCAATGCGTCAAGTTCGGTCTGAGTCCATTTGAGTATGCCGAAAGAGTACATTAAAACCGGCATGACCCAACCGTTGAAGGCGCGCACCTTATTCCCACCTGAAAGAAGGCTACTTAAAACCTTCTTCAGGCGTCCGAAGAAGCGCTCCTTCAACGATTGCTTCATGTCAGCTACGTTAATGCCTAACGCTTCCGACATACCCAAATATTTATAGCTTTCGGTCGAGGAAAGGGATCTGAGGTGTATGGAATCCGAAAGCTGAATTCCCTCGGATTCCATAATCTCTCCTCTCTTTACATACATGACTGCACATTTGTCCACACCAAATTCCATCCTGATGGCGCTACTAAAAGAATCAGTTAGTTTCAGTAACTCCATCAGTCGCAATTTGTTGGGGGCAAAGAGTTTCAGATCATCCATGTAAAGAAGGTGAGATATGACCTGACCATCTCTCCTCAACCGGTAGCCTAGACCTGAATCCTCCAGTAATGTGCTGAGAGGATTCAGGGCCAAGCAGAACCAAAGCGGGCTCAGACTGTCGCCCTGGAATATTCCCCGCTTGATCCATACAGGTTCATCGTTCCCCTGAATCTGTTGACATCCCGGATATCGAAGGACAGTCTTCCATTGCCCCATACACGACTCAAGGAAGGCGCGTAGAGTTGCGTCTTGTACAGTCAGCATCAGAAGTAGATTAACACTACTCAAACAAAACAGGTTTTTTTTTTATAAAATCTTGTCAGATATCACTAGTTACTAAGAAATTATTAAAGAGCAATGAATATTTTACAGAATAGCCCCCTGAAACAATAAAAATAATAGCTGGAAACCTGTACATCAAATAATTAAAATTCCTAAATGTTAAGCTACTTCTGTTGCTGACCGTACAACTCCAGCACCCACATGAGCCATGTATGTGACACCGAGTCGTAAGCCTTCTTATAGTCTATCCAGCATGTCGACAGATCCTTGCGGGCCCGACGAACCTGTTGGCTAATGGCCATGTCGATGAGGAGTAGCTCCTTAGTACCGCGGGACCCGTTCCTACATCCATTCTGAGAGGCAGCCATAATAGAGTTTTTCTCAATGTGTTTACTGATTTTCGCTCTCAAAATGGATGTAAGAAGTTTATAGACCGTCGACAAACACGTGATCGGTCTATAATTCTTGGGTTCCGCGGGACAACCTGACTTATGGAGCAGGTGGGTAATGCCTGTGGTTAAAAACTGCGGTAGCGTCGCAGATTCTAAGGATGACTGGAATTGGGATGCCAGGCAAGTGTGTGAACTACTGAGCCATTTGAGCCAGAAATTGTGCAGTCCGTCCGGACCAGGTGATTTCCAGTTCGGTAACGGACGAACTGCACTGGCTACATCTTGTGGTGTTATTAAAATAAAAACTATTATTATTATTATTATAATATCATAAACGAAGAACGTGAAGAAAAAAAATTACATACATAAAATCACGTCTTTAATCGGGGGTAGGCAGAGGCATACATTTCCCCAGTTACGAGTATGTTTGAATTCGGGGGCTAGCCTATTACCATCATTTTTTTCTGGAATTCAATTGGAAACTGGACATAAAAAGATCATGAAAAAATACAATAACAGTTGGCCCGTCCCGGGAATCGGACCCGACAGCAGTTGCGCTTGCGACCAACAAACCAACAAGGCAGTCATGAAATAAGTTATACCTATGCTCTAACTAAAAGCCATCATCGTGCTAATCATTTGTATATTATCAGGGTACTAGTTGCCAGCGGCTTCACCAGCTACAACTCGAAAATTATCCCACGGGAAGATAAAATCGGGATAAAAACCTATGTGTTAATCCAGATTATAAACCAAACCAAAACCAAATTTTATCCAAATCCGTTCAGTAGTTTTTACGTGAAGAAGTCACTAACATCCACACACTCACAAACTTTCGCTTTTATAATATTAGTGTAAGTTCTTCAAGTAGTATAGTAGGTAGGTAGTAGGTAGTATTAGTGTCGTCCTTTAAGTTTCGGTTTAATATACTTTATTCTCAAAAAAGCCAAACGAGTCACTTACATGAGAACATATGATTTAATAAACTTATTCTAAGGTAACGGTCACAGATACAATACAATTTGTAGGCTTAGAATTATTTTGTTTTAAATTGGTTAGGATACACGTTTCAACGGTTTTATTCTCAACTGGTAGGTTAGTAACTTTATTTGTGCGTGCTTTCAATCATATGATTCCACGTTCTTTACCGAATTCAGGAGTGTAGTTCAGCATTTACATGAAAGTCATCAGGGTACTGCCTCGTTGGTGTAGTGTAGTGGTCGCAAGGGCAATTCCTGAGCATGAGGTCCCGATTTCAAATTCCGGGCCGGGCAAAAGTCATTGGATTTCTCCATGAGAAATTTCCCAGTAGCAGCCTGTATTTGTACCCGGTTGATGGTAATAGGCTAACCCCCTATAACGTGGGACTTTAATATAACTTGCAAAATGTGGGTGTAGTAGGTACTCGGAAGGTACACAAATCAAATCAAATCAAAATCATTTATTTCAAGTTGGCCAGTTACAGGCTCTTTTGAATATTCGAACAAATACTAAATTTTAATAAGCTAATAAACTAAGCTACAGTCCCACTCACAAGGCATAATAACTGTCAGTGTACTGTAGTTGCCGATTCCAAAGCGTTGGTCTCATGAGAAGAATGGCAAGAAACTTCATGGATACTCTTTTAAATCATAATATTGTTACAAAACTTTGGTTACATCATTCATATCGAGATTGGTATATTATCATGTGAGAACGATGTAGCAAGTTATGCACGATAAGTGTCGACAGTAAAGCCAAAACGACGATTTAAAAATAATATAATAATTCAAACAAGCCGTGGCAACTAAGAGGTGACCAGTCACAACTGACAGCACCCGTTCACGAGCATGACGCATGGATCAGCCACCATTCCACTCAACCATTTTAAAGGGAACGAAATGACCCGACACACCCGCCACCATCAGCGAGACATTTAAGTGAGCATGACACACTCTTAATCGCCAGGGCATATCCAAGTCAAATAAAAAATAGAAAAATAAATGTAGGTTTCCAGAGAATGACAGCTTTCTAGTACATAGTACTCACACAATATGTGCTATGCGACTATATAATACTAAAGAGATTGAATTTATACATTGCAAAGATAGTTGTACAATCTTCTTCTTCTTTCTTCTTCCTATTAAATGCTATTCATAAGCGTCCTGTCCTTGTGGAGCAGGACCGGCATTGAGCCAAGCATTTTTATCAGCGATATAATCGTCTAACTTGTAATATGCTTGCTTGCATAGTGTGCGTTTGATACATGTTTTAAATTTCGTCTCATTCAGTTCAAGAATGCTTTGTGGAATTTTGTTATAGCATCTCAAACAGTACCCCATGAAAGACGAGTCTACCTTAGCGAGTCTGAAGCCTGGCTGCACTAACTGGTCCCTATTCCTAGTAATATAATTGTGTCTGTCACCTCTTTTACTAAAAAGATGCAGATTTTTTCTCACATACATTATGTTTTCGTAGATGTACTGACAATGCACCGTCATAATGTTAATGTTCTTAAATAGTTCTCTTAGAGAATCGCGCCTACGAAGACCATATATTGCTCTGATGGCTCGTTTTTGCAGAATAAAAATAGATTCAATGTCAGCAGCTCGTCCCCATAACAAAATGCCATAAGACATTAGGCTATGAAAGTAACTAAAATAGACCAGCCTAGCGGTATCTACACCAGTAAACTGACGAATTTTTCTAATGGCATATGCTGCTGAACTTAGCCGCCCTGCAAGAGATGTTAAATGAGCACCCCATTGTAGCCGTGAATCAAGCGTAATCCCCAAGAAAACCGTTTCATCACACATCTACCTAACCCTTCGGGTATTACCAGCCTGATGTTATGGGTACATATCAAAATCCCGAAAGTTCATAATACCTATGATTAAAATACCGACGTCTAAAACACCGCAATTCAAAATACGGAAAGTTTTAAATGCCTATAGTCTTTATATCGAAACAAAATGTTCACAAATGGTCAAATGCCCGAAAGGACGAAATCTAGTCTTGGGTTAAAAGAAAAAAATGCAGAAATAGGAGCCGTCCTATTTCTGTCTGCAGGGCTTAAAGGACCCAACTAACCGAACCTCGGTATTTGGTATTTCAAATTTCGGTGTATCAAACTTAGGTGTGGTAACTGTTAATAAACAAACAAAACTTCGGGATTATAAACTTTCGGGATTTTAAACTTTCGACCAAACAACCATTCGACGTTTCAATTTTCGAGATTTCGTGCATCGGTATTTTACATTCTGTCTTTTAAAATTCGGGATTTTGAGACGTAGGTGTTATAATAATATGTATGTTATCAGGGTACCTACTTTTACGTCTTTTGGGATTTTTTACATGAACTTTTTTTCATTTTTAAATTAAGATCCGTGGCGTAGCAAGTATGATGCGGGCACGTTAATCCGGTACTGGTTGATAAGCTAGAAGGTATCTTTATCTAAGATAAAATTCGTCTAGAAAAATGGTAAGATTCCACTGAAAAGAAGACAAGCGATATCAACCTTATCTACCTACATTGGCGTTCGTGCTTGCAACGTCTAAAGACCTATGGGCTACCTGAAAGGAAGATGATATTGATAACAGAGTATTCAACCCATTAAATGATCAAAAAAAATGGTACTTACCTATATTAAAAGAGTGAACCACGTAACCTGAAACTATACCAAATGGAAAACGAACAAATTGTTCCGAACATTCCTTGTATCTTATCTTCGTGGAGAAATTTAGTACACAATAAATATTATAGTCATGTGTGTAGTTATGTGGTATTGATTCATCAACCTTGATAGGTTCATGGATTTAAAAAAAGCCGCCTGAAAGAAGGCTATTTATATTCTTTTTTTTTTTTTTTGTGGCTTCGCACGATTTGTGCATTAGCCAATGTCACGTTTTTGAGTTTTTATTTACTAGGTGCGAGGAAAACAAAGGTAGGGAAACTTTACGGAAACAAAAGTAACAATTCATCGGGATTTAGAGTAGGACGGAAATATAGGATCAATAAATGGAGAAGTGAATGAGAAGGAACAAATGAGCAAATTACAATGACGAAAAATTATATTTTAATATTATTCTGAATAATGAATGAGACTATACATTTATATACAGGAAAACTATTTGTACAAAGTAAACAAAGTATAGAGGTAGGGAAAGGTATACGGTGAGACAGAAGATTACTAAGAAAGGAAGAACGGTCATATAAGGGACAGGAGAAAAGGATGTGATCTAAGTAGCCTACATCTGTGCCACACGAACAAGTGGGGTCGTCAATGATATGTAGTTTGGCAAGATGGGCTGGAGTGCAAACATGACCCAGTCTCATCCGTATAAGAATGGAGTCAGCTACTTTAATGCTTTCGAATGAGGAGAAGAAGAATCTATGTTTTTAGATTCGAGAGCTGAATTATTATTATTTATTTTCATCCAACGGCGGAGTGCGTTGCGACGGGTGGCTGCAGATTAACAAAAGCTCCAACTGCAACAGTCTTCAATTATTATTAATTTTTCTCCTGTTATTCTATTTGTATCATTCTTGAAATTGCCATACTAAGGTAGTGCCTATCAAATGTGAAACATTAAAGAAAGAACAAATTCATCAACGTAACATCGTTTACTCATAAAAACAAAACGTAAACATTGTTTCTCAAAACTTCTAATCAACTTCTTCAATGATTGGTCCATCACTGGCACCTTGTCCAGCCCTGGAACCAGTTACGTGCATTTTCTTCATGATAGGGGCAAACTCTCTACTCAGCTCTTTATATTTGCTTTCGTACTCTCCCTTTTCGGCCAAAGAATTGCTATCCAACCAGCGCAAAGTATCGTCGCATTTACGTCGAATCGTCGCACATTCCACCTCTCGAAGTTTGCTTCCTGGATCCTCTGCCGCCTGTTTCACACTAAACACGTAAGATTCTAACTTATTTCTGGATGCTACACGACTCCTCTGTCTTTCATCATCACCTTTATATTTGTTAGCATCAGAAAGCATTCTGTCAATCTCTGATTGAGATAAGCGACCTTTATCGTTCTTAATGACTATGTTCTTGCTTTTCCCTGTACCATTTTCTTTAGCAGAAACGTTGAGTATACCATTAGCGTCTATATCGAATGCAACATCTATTTGTGGTACCCCACGTGGTGCTGAAGGGATACCAGTCAGATCGAATGTTCCCAACAAGTTGTTATCCTTTGTCATTGTCCTTTCACCTTCATAAACTTGAATAGTGACCGCTTGCTGGTTGTCTGAATACGTGGTAAACGTTTGGGAATGTTTGCAAGGTATCTTCGCGTTGCGTTCAACTATAGCCGCCATAACACCACCTGCTGTTTCGATACCTAATGATAAAGGAGCCACGTCAACTAGTAGAACATCTTGGATCTTAGAATGTCGATCTCCGCTTAGTATAGCAGCCTGCACTGCTGCTCCATAAGCAACTGCCTCATCAGGATTTATAGACAAATTCAACTTTTTTCCGTTAAAGAAATTCTGCAGTAAGCTTTGTATTTTAGGAATACGAGTAGAACCTCCGACTAAGACGATGTCATGTATGGAACTTTTATCTAACTTGGCATCAGTCAAAGCTTTCTCAACGGGCTCTAACGTCGTACGGAACAAATCAGAGTTCAATTCTTCGAATCGTGCTCTGGAAACTCGTGAGAAGAAGTCTATGCCTTCATACAAAGCATCAATCTCAATGCTCGCCTCTGTACTAGAGGACAACGTTCGCTTTGCTCTTTCGGCCGCTGTTCGAAGACGTCGAAGTGCCTTTGGATTGGAATTCAAGTCTTTCTTATGTTTCCTCTTGAATTCGTCAGCAAGGAAATTAACAAGCCTGCTATCAAAATCTTCACCACCAAGATGTGTGTCCCCGGCAGTTGCTTTGACTTCAAAGAGTGAGCCTTCATCAATTGTCAGTATTGATACATCGAATGTCCCTCCCCCAAGATCAAATATTAATACGTTTCGCTCACCCTTGAGGTCTTTATCCAATCCATAAGCTAACGCAGCAGCCGTTGGTTCATTTATAATCCGAAGAACGCTTAGCCCAGCTATGGCTCCAGCGTCTTTAGTGGCCTGTCTTTGAGAATCATTGAAATAAGCCGGCACAGTTATAACTGCTTTCTTAACTGGCTTACCTAAATAGGCTTCAGCTATATCCTTCATCTTAATGAGTACCATGCTACTGATTTCTTCGGGGGCAAAACGTTTACTTTTTCCTTTATAGTCAACCTGTATTTTTGGTTTTCCTCCATCATTGACAACTTTAAATGGCCAGTGTCTGAGGTCTTGTTGTATCTTAGGATCGTCATATTTTCGTCCAATGAGGCGTTTGGCGTCAAAGATTGTATTACTTGGATTTAGAGCCACTTGATTTTTTGCACCGTCTCCTATAAGTCGCTCGGTGTCTGTAAAAGCGACATATGAGGGAGTTGTTCGATTCCCTTGGTCATTAGCTATAATATCCACATTACCGTGCTGCCATACGCCAACGCACGAATATGTTGTTCCCAAATCAATTCCAACTGCAGCCATTGTAAAGTTTAATTTATCTCAGATTTCGTTGCGTTTTTGTAGTTTTAGTATTTTGACAATAAATTATTATGATGTCAGCTTAAAAAATCGAATTGATTGCTTTTAATAGTTATTCATGTTAGTTGTTTCAGACAGTATTTTCTTATATGAAAAAGTTTCGTACTGGACGGTTGTTAGGACCAATGGAACTATTTTGTCCTTTCTGAACGCACCCTAAATATTGTCAAATGTCAATGTCAAATACCTTTCAACTTGTTATTGTCAAAATTGTCAGTCTCAATTTTATTGTCAATACAAAAGCAAAACATTCTTGTAGCGCATTGTTAGTTCAAATATTTCTACATTTTCAAATGCAAATGAGCTGGTTTCTAGTCTATTCAATGTCTTGATCTACCTTTTTCTCTGCTCGAATTGCCTGTAACTTCATAAGTACAAACTAAGAAAAAATATTGCCTGTTATTATTACCTAACCTAGAAGCCCACTTGTTACAAGTTTATTTTTATAATAAAGAATGCGATACGCACAATTAGTCGTGGGTCCAGCTGGGAGTGGAAAGGTAAGGATTAATTAGGTAACTTAAATCCGTTTAAGACACTTTCTCTGTAGTGTGAATTAAATTCTTGGCATGTTGTAACTTGCAAGGTCTCCGCAAGTTAAGCGAGTTCCTGTCAATAGAAATAATAAATAACAATATTAACATTGGGTATTAAGCTGAATACCAGTATTCTACATGGAGCGCCTGCAACCCTGGAACCCCTGCTGCTGACCTTTACAACCCAGTTAGTACTAAGTAAAACGATACCCGTTTGTAAGGCTAATTATCAGACTGGCCAACAATTAAATGTAAGAAGCTGGCACATACAGCTTAACATGCAGTCTATGGCATGGAGGAAACTAAGCATATGAGTGAGCAGTCGACGCACAGACCAACCTAGAAAAGTGCAGCCTAACCACAAATTCTCCTTGTATACTAATATTTGACCAATTTTTATAAACCACTGCCTATTTGGCACCCAAACCCATCACTGGATACACAAATATCATAACGAATAACTGCATATTCTTCCAGTCCACATACTGCTCAACTATAGTAAAGCATGCCAGTGACGCAAAGCGCATCGTCGAGGTAGTGAACCTGGACCCAGCTGCGGAACACTTTGACTACGAGCCTCTTGTGGACATCAGGGAGCTGATACATCTGGATGATGCTATGGAGGATGAGGAGTTGCAATTTGGACCCAATGGTGGACTGGTATTTTGTATAGAGTAAGTTCTCTAAATCATTAAGTGTTCTTTGAAGCATTTTCTGTCATGTCAGTTTAAAATGACAATGAGGATGTTCCTGACTAAAACATATATTCAGATACTGTTTAGTCCATCTGTTAGATTATCAAAAAATATTGAACACGTGTTTTTTATTTGATCAAATTAATAAAAATTTACGAAAATAAAACATGTTAATAATAATAATAATGATCATTTTATTTCAGGCAACTAGGGCCCATACTTAAAATACACACAATAACATAAAACAATAATAACAAACTAATACATATAAAATATTAAATCATACAACTCTAATTAAACACGTAACTTCGGCGGCGTCGTGTTTCGCTGCGAGGTGTCGCGTAACCGTCCTCGGAAACGACGAAAACAACACCTTTCGGCCAAAAGTCTTCCTGCAAACAGGTCTGGAGATGTTCGGTTGGAACACGTACCACAAATGACTTAAAGTTGATGTTGTGGCGCGATTCCAACCTTTCGACCCTCAGAGTCCAGTTGGTCTTCACTTTCAGGTACTGCACCACTTCCTTAATCTTTGTGGAGTGATGCAGACGTGAAATATACAACTGCGTCGTAGGCACAGCAGGGCGCAGCAGCATGTTGAGCCCAGTCGGTGCAGTACCGCACAAGTTCCGGGAACAGGGCTTCTTCTTCTTCTTCACTACCTTAGTGAAGCCCTCGACATCAACTTGGCCCGCACCTGGCATGCAGTTATTGACCGCAGGCGGAGTGTTTTGTGGCAGGTTGAGTACCCATTTTTTCCCCATTATTGGTTTGTCGCTTATGTTGCGACGCATCCGATTTGCCGTTAATGACAGTAGCAGCATAGGCACGTCCTGGGGTCGACGTACCTACATGTGACGTTTTCGCAACCGGTGTTGTGGCGCGGGCGGCGCTTGCTCAGCATTATCAGCAGCATGTGACGCACTAGTGTTCGCCGATTCAATACTGCTGACAGATGCATTTTGCGCCGCTCGACGTGTGTTCACCTTAGAGGCCTCAGGTGCCTGTCGGGGCTGCGGGTAGTCCTCTGGTTATCGCGGCCTCGACATAGAGGGCGAAGAAGGAACATGGGTGGTTTTTAGTCAGTAGTCAGTAGTCAGTAGTAACGTGACGGGGGGCAGTTTACTCAGCTCCTTCGCCACGAAATCTGGCACGTCGTCCGGGTCAGTCCTCTTTAACATATCAATGACATCTTGAAGGCTCTTCTCAGTTCCGTCCCTTAGGCGAGATGGCATCTGGTCCTACTTCCCGAGTGACTGGAACAGTAGCAGTTTCCCACTGCTGATGTCGTCCTCCTTGAAATTGGACGATATCTGCAGGATGCTCACCTCGTCCATGTAGTCAATAGCATGGACTAGGAAAGCCAGCAATTCATTCACTATGAGTGGTTTCGAACTCATAGTGATTACGGGCAGCGGCTATGGCCGCGCAACTCGCGGATAAAATTCGTGCCGTGCACAGTGGAAACACGTCCGTGTTCGAGCGCGCATCGCACTGCACTGATGTTAAGGATCATGAGTGAGTGTGAGTTTGTGACGTCATTTTCTGGTGAAAAAATTACCAAACTGTGACATCACACGACTTTTCGAAGCGCTGTATCGTCTTGATTTTTTGATTATACAAAAAAAAATGTATCCAATATTTTTTGGAAATATATCTGACAGACTAATTAGATTGTTTTGTTAACTAGCCTATTGTTTATAATATATGGTAAAATTATTAGTGAAGCAATAAGATCTTGTTTTATAAAAATCTTTACTAATATTACTAGCAGACCTGGCAGATTACCTTTACTCGCGATAACCGACATCCTCGTGGGTGAAACTGCGGGCATCAGATAGTACTATATATTTTTTCCTGAAATCTGTTTCAAAGTTCCTCTGCAATACATAGTGCTGTTTATAGGGATTATTATATTTCTGGAAACAAGGGTGCTTTAGACCAGAGTTCAGAATTATTAAGACAACAGACGATTTTTTTCTAGCTTGCTTTGTCCCACTCCTTTGCAATCTCACCATCCACTATTTCAATGTCATCCTACATCCAGTTCTGAATGGAACCTTTCCAGTTCATCCCATCATCATTTTCACGGCATACCACAAAGCCACATCAGTGTCACCAGTTGCCTGCTTATTTATACCCATAGTTTGTGTCATGCTGCAGATGTTATGTCCTGCCAGGTTTCAAGTTAGGCAGCCACCTGAGCCAAAAAAGAAATCAATATAAATAATTACCACTCTATAACAAACGTGAATGTAGAATATAGATCTTCTACTACTTTTAGTGCTGGACAACAAAAGCCTTATTTCGCAACTAATATTTTCCAGAACACTGCTTGAAAACTGTGACTGGTTAGAAGAGCAGCTAGGAGACGTGGATGATGACTACCTGCTGTTTGACTGTCCCGGCCAGATCGAGCTGTACACACACCTGCCTGTGATGAGGAAGCTGGTTGATTTGCTGCAGAAATGGAACTTCAGGATATGTGTCGTCTTCATGGTTGACTCACAGTTCATGATTGATGGGGCTAAGTTTCTATCAGGTAAGGATGGAGACGTTTGGGTAATGGCTGAACATAGTAATTGTTAAAGACACAAAAGATCCCTTTTAATGGCAACTTACAATGTGGCAGGCCCAGTTGCCGATGGCAGCATGAGCTGCTCTCATTAATGAGAGTTGCTCCATGTAAAATACTTGCATTCAGCTGCATCAGGTTAGACAGGAAACCGACACATTCAATTCAATAACAATAAATCAATTCAAAAACATTTATTCATTCATTTAATTTATTTCAATTCGATACATAACAATAATCTCTTAGGGCAATATCTAACTGGGCTTTTGTTAGGTATTTTAGTCCACCAAGTCTTCTCTCATCAAGACTCCTGCATAATCCATAGTGTTTTTTTAATATTTTGAGGCACAATGGCAGCACTCAGTGTGATGGTGAATTTGGAGCTTCCACACGTAAATATTCTCACTAAAATGGATCTGCTCAGCAAAAGCGCAAGAAGACAGATAGATGAGTAAGTAAATATAAGCTTCTAGGCAGTTCTAGAAATATCGAGTTTGCTAAAAAATATTAAAGAAAATAATTAAGAAGCTCATAACTCACTGTAAGATCATAGAAATTTGTTTTTCTCTGAATTCTGGGGTTAGTAGGGCTTCTTTTTTTTCATTATTCTAGAGTGCCATTTCATCGACTATGTGAGCGAAGGAACAGGGAGTGTACCTAACTTTGCACACACACTTGTACACTTTAAAATCTCCCCGTGTCAAGATGCCATGACTGAATCCTATTGTCTGGACATTATTGTAACACCATTTCCATTATTTTCCAGTTACTTGGATCCAGATCCACACGTCTTACTGGCAGACATGAGAAACGCAAAATCAAAATGGCATGAAAAATACGCAAAACTTACAGAAGCTATTGGAGAAGTCATAGAGAACTTTAGCTTGGTTCGTTTCTACCCGCTAAATATAAAAGATGAAGAAAGTGTGGAGAATATACTTATTACAATAGATAATATTATTCAGTATGGAGAAGACGCTGATGTGAAGATCAGGGACTTTGATGAAGAGGAGCCTGAAGATGATGAAAACTGTGATTAAATGATTTTGTTTTTAATACTCTGCAGTTTGTTTTGACGATCTTCCTTGATGTATCATGTTTCTGTAAAATTTCAAAATTATCTACTTAAAATAAAGTTGAATATGGCACATCATACGAGTACGTCATATAGTATCTCGAGCGTTTGCATTGGGAGTTTAGGTTGTTGTGTTGTAATGTGGATAAAAAATAAATCTTTTATTTCTTATTATTAACCTTTATTTGACAAACATAAACATCATTAACCTAGATTACGCTACATTATTGATACATGCAAAATACTACACTGTAATATGCGTTAGTCTATAATATTATAACTAAACGCCTCTATAAGAGGCCTGGGAACGAACGAGCAGCCCTTTTCTTAAGCTTTATAATTATTCACAATTGAAACTACAAGTTTAACAGGTAATAGAGTAATTGAACTACATGTAAATATAAATTATCCTAAATAGCACATAATGATACTATATTTGCGGTTACAAGTAAAGGTATGGAAGACTTGAGTAAAAAATACTGTAATCTTATTTGAACTAATAAGATAGTTTTGTTAGTTGTAACTCAAAAAGAACAGTCATATTTATGTATTTAATTATTGCCATGTAATATTATGTTGCACATTTATATAATGAAACAATATTAACATGACGCTCGAAATCTTTGATTGGATAGGCAGAGATGTACCGATTGTACTACACCCACATTTAGCGACTTGTTGTCCCGTGTAAGGCATATGGGCGTAACAGGTCAAGAAACCTGACTCCGTACTTTTACAAAAATAATTTCTATATCAGAAGAAGTTCTTGGATGGATAAGGGGGAGGCCCAGCAGTGGGACATACGAGGCTATTAACAAAAAAAAACTATCAGAGAGAGAAAGGTAGTACTTATTTAACAGTTGAACAATGGTGAGAACTATAGTCACAGCAATAGGAAGATTAAGGACCGGTATTATTATCTAAATATTTATATAACAAGGTAAGGTTAAAGGTTGCAATAAAAACAAGTGGTACACTTAAAGCATAGTATGCTCGTTCATTCTTGGCAGTGAAACACTTGTGTTCTGGTTTTTATGAATATTAATGCTATTAGAGGCTCGAATATTACGACATCAGATGCATAAAAGAGAAACACAAAACATCCAACCTTAGGCTTCCGGCGAGATATATCGATGAGGGAAATATTTTCTGTCATAAGAGACACATTTTTTGTACAGTAGTTCTGTTGGAATTCCAACACTAAGATTTAATAACTATTGTGTATTTGTCAAGAACCCAATTAAAAGTGAAACAATAAAACAAGTTTTGATTTGGCTCTCAACCTCTTCACCACAAGTTCGTTACGGTTTACCGAGTGCAAGGCATTGCTGAATGAATGAATTGTCATGTGTTGAGTATCTTTCCATTAAACGCAGTTGACCTGTAGATGTTGAATGTGACGAAGTGATTGAATCAAAACTACATCGTATTCACAAAACATCGTGAGGAAACCAAACCAGATGCCTGAGAGATATTTCTTAATGAAAAAAGTCAAGTTAAGGCCGTCGATGCAATATCTTTTTGGGCTGCGGGATGTTGTAAGAGATACCGCGACCTTGACATATAGGGCTAAGAAGGAATATGGGTGGATTTTAGTCAGTAGAAGTCTGACACTCCCTTTCACTCTGCCCAAGAGCGGGAGGGGTTATTAATTTGATGATTTCCCGACCCCCCCCCCCCCCCAAAAGGCCGCATAAAAGTACCAGCACGACAAATAAAGTTGGTATTATGTTATATACAATCTCGATTTTTATATGATAGGTATTTTTTTGTTATTTTTAAACCAGAACACAAAAGTTAGAGACACGGCTGATTCGCAATAAAAAATACTTCATCTGAATTTAATATGTTGTCAAACATAGTACAGTGGCTAATGGCAATATTTCTGTGTAAACAAGGAAAAATGTAAGGCACAACTTAAGGGCATTACAGATCTTTCATAGGCATTTATTTATTTTTCAGATAATTTAACAGAACTTGCCACATTTTTTATTGCAATCAACCATATCGTTACAATAAGTTTCATAAGTAGGTACACATAAAATTCTACAATAATATGTGGTTATAAAAAGCGGCCAAAATCTATAAGTGGTCCGTTTCAGCCGAAAATTCTTAATTATTATTTTTACAGTTACCTCACACGCAATGCTTCACAAATAAATGAAACAAAATTCACTAATATCGAACCAGCCGTGGTTATTTCAAAAAATATAATATTCCCACATATTTAAGGGCATTTTTTTTGTTAAAATAAAGTCTTATATGGGTTACACGAAAAAGTATTACTTAATAATAGGGCATATAATATAACTACAATAAATTCCCGCTAAAAAACCTTGTATAAAATAGATACATCTATTAAATGGTTTACAATTTGAAATCACAACCGATTGTTAGAGTGCGTTAACTAAAAAACTACAGCTAATCCAAGAAAAGTATGCGCTACGGTAATCTTCGTGTTTCCGAATTAGCTCGGACCTCGAGCTCCACACAAGCAAACTTGCCTTTAAATAAAAGTATAAAGAGAGGAAACACTTTTTAGTCAGTTTGCTGCGGTTTCAGATCGCCATCTGTCACTCAAAAGTTATGAAATACTTTTGTAATTGAATATCCCACCACTTCCACAAATACAAGGAAGTTATATGAACTTTGAGGTTTGTATTGGTGATTTGAATCATTATTACACAGTAAATACACATTTATTTCGGTCGCGAATCCTATTTTATAACATACATTCTGATACTGACCGGCAAATTGCAAAAAACGTAAGAAAATCGTTTTCGAGGGCTACCTTAGAGCATCTACCTTAATTTATATTTTTGCATTTACGATAATACAAAACAGGCAAGTACTTATCTCGCTCGTATTTCAAACACAGTATTTAAAAACCGATTATTCTCGAAACACACACTTTTGCTAGGAGATCAGTATTTAGTAAGCGATTGAATATCAATTATTTATTTATTAATTAGCACACGTTTTAATTTCTCAGCCTGAGCCGAGGCACTAGCTTTAGTTAACGCCTCATTTTAAGAAGACTTTAAGCTTGGTAATTGTATAAATGAAAAGATATTCCTGTTCCTAAAACAATTAAAAAATATTGTAATGATTTCTTTTTAAACATACATTATAGTATCCACAATGAAAAGCGTTCATTTATTATTTAATTGTCTAAATATTTACAATCACCATACAATTGCACATGCAAAGCGTATATAAGTATAACATTTATGATTAAACATAAAATTAATATTGCTACAGGCAATTTTGTGACAAGTAGTATGTTTTCATACTTCAGTAATGAAATCAGAATAGCTGTTAATCAAGTCAGGTGAATCAATTGGATTTGGATTTACCTAATACAGGCTTGTTTGTATAAAAGGAGGTTTACTTGTTAAAATAATAGAACATTATTCATTTTCATTTTTCAATAAATTGAAAGTATTTGCATATAATTCATTTAATAAGGAGAAGGAAAAGAGAGCATAAAGAAAGAAAATAGCTATTACTTCTGTTTGATCTGCAATGAATTTAAATAATAAAAAAATCCTAGTGCTGTAATATCTATTGAAATGCCGCAAAAACACCTTCAAGTTTTGTAGTCAGTTACTTTGGGTAAATCAGACTAATGGAGCGCAAACAACGCAGTGTTGCCAGAACAAGACAGTTAAGAAGGAATGAGACAAAACATGTGACGGAGTCGCTCCACATGACTTTAAGAAGTAAAGTAGGTCAGCTCCTGAATAAGCAAATTACTTTTGAATAGACTTTCGGTTTTCAACTGAAAATCCCAAATATGGACGAGGCAAAAGAAGTATGTCAAAATTGTAGCAGGTGGCTTTCTGTAGTTTCTGCCTACCCCCATCGGAAAAGGGCGTGAGTCTATATCATCATCAGCCTATAGTGTACCCACTGCTGGGACTCAGGCCTTCTCTCTAGGGAAGGGATGGGCTATAATCTACCACGCGGGCCCAGAGCGGATTGGTAGATGTCCCATATCTTCGAATTTTTGGTTCTAAGATATGCCGGTTTCCTCACGTTGTTTTCCTTCACCGTTTTGAGAGCATTGGTGATGCAATAAATTATACAAAGTAATGCGCCTGCCTGGGTTCGAACCCACGGCCAACACTGCTCCTGAGTGAGTGAGTGAGTCTATGTATGTATGAAAAATATTTTTTCTGACAAAATCAACAGTAGAACACTGATAAGTTCTCAAAACAACATGCGATCACTGATTTCCTGCGGGTCTAAAATGGCCGCTTTATCAGAATCCACGCAGAATCTTATGATGAATCACGTATAAAATTTCAAATTCTAAAATGGACCTTATGTCTGTAACTATAAAGTCCATTTTAAGAATTTTAAATTATTTTTAACAATATTACGATTTTGCTAAAGCGGCTATTTGAGACACCCTGACCAGGGTTTCAGAAACTGACGCTTGTCATAACTTCAGGGACTGACCTACAATAAAATAAATAATTGGCTTTAAAACTGAAACTAGTTTATAAATAAATAAATAAAAGGTCCAACTGTATGAACAAGTGTAGAATAACAAAGTAATAACTTAATGTCGCTTGTGTACTTAAAATATTGCATTCAAGAACTGTAGTACAATTACACTAGGGGTAAACATGAATGTATACAGTGTGTAAACGAATCCTTCACGAAGCAGGCAACCAAGCATTCATCATCATCATCAACATCATCAACAGCCTATAAATATGTTCCCACTGCTGGGACACAGGCCTCCTCTCTTTGAGAGGGAATGGGCTATAATCTACCACGCGGGGCCAGTGCGGATTGGTAGATGTCACATGTCTTCGAATTTGGTTCAAAGACAGGCGTTTCCTCACGATGTTTTCCTTCACCGTTTTTAGAGCAACAAAGTATTATGTACATCAAACTAACTCCCCTGGGTAAACATTATTGCTGAGAAACGTTTTTTTTTGTGGGGGTGAAAAATCACATTTACGGTAGAACTCAATGTAACACTCTTAAAACATTGTGCTAGTGGATGCTTTGAATAGTTAACGGGTCTTGGGGGTAATTTAAGTAAAGTTATAACCTAAATACCTAGTATTATAAAAACAGCTGTGAAAAATTTGGAAGGTATGGTCTAGAACAAAAAAACTCGAGTGACGGGGAGAACAAGTGCTTTTCGCCTCGTTAAGGGTACTTTTACACCCTTTATGTTATTGTTAACGTAATGCATTGATATAACCAATATATATGGCCTAGGTTAGTGTAGACCATATAAGTTATTGCCGATGCTAATAGGGATGTTTACTGACTTAAAATAATAAGATTCTAATAAGTCCGTCTGTTAGATTATCGAAAAATATTGGATACGTATTTTTTGTTTTATCAAATCAATAAAAATTGACGAAGGCAAAACGCGTCAAAGATTTGAGTAGGGGTTTGTGACGTCACTTACCGTAAAAATGTCGTACTAATGTTTTAGAATATGACGTCACACGACTTTTCAAAGCAGTGTATCGTCTTTATTGTTTGTTTACGTGAAAAAAGAAAAAATATGTGTACAATATTTTTTGGAAATCTATCTGGATAATTAGATTTTTTTTTAACTACCCTATTAAATATTCAAATTATGGACATCGTCGGATTTACATTTGTAGTAAAGCTATAATTAAATTTTATATAGTACTTTAAGATTTTGAACTTCCCGCTTCTATCGTAGGTAGTTTGGAGCTTCACCTTTTTCCAGGTTAAAGACTATGGCACAGTCAGTGTCTATAACCTGATCCATTTTTTTTTAAGATAAGTCAAGCAGGTTGTGGTAAATGTCATCTTTTAAAAGCTCTTACTGCGGTACTCAGAGATATTAAATGATTACTTAAACCGTCACTTAGTAAAGATTTGACATACGTTTGTATGACAAAGGTTGACTGGTAGAGAATGCCTTGTGGCATTAAGTCCGCTTATGTACCACTGTTGTACATGAAGTTTAAATAAATAAATAAAACTGTCAAAACCTTTACTAAATTATGGCTTAAGTAATCATTATAGGTCTCTGAGTGCGGCAGTTAGTGATCAAAGCTTAGTCTGGTTTCAGTCTATTTTATTTATATTTTTGTATCAGCACAGTCACTTTAACAATATTGTTGATGCCGTAACGAAATTACGAGGCAATCATGACGAGGAGGCATACATATACGCCTATTGTTCCTTAAATAATAGTGAATGCAATCGGCAGCAAACAAAGAGGTGTAGAGTGAAGAGTGCGGGCGCTATAGCGGGGCGGGCGCGGCGGGCGTGACGCTGAACACGTAGGGCTGGCAGCCGAACTGCAGCAGCGCGCCGTGCGGCACCAGCGCGGCGCGCTATAGCGGGGCGGGCGCGGCGGGCGTGACGCTGAACACGTAGGGCTGGCAGCCGAACTGCAGCAGCGCGCCGTGCGGCACCAGCGCGGCGCGCTATAGCGGGGCGGGCGCGGCGGGCGTGACGCTGAACACGTAGGGCTGGCAGCCGAACTGCAGCAGCGCGCCGTGCGGCACCAGCGCGGCGCGCTATAGCGGGGCGGGCGCGGCGGGCGTGACGCTGAACACGTAGGGCTGGCAGCCGAACTGCAGCAGCGCGCCGTGCGGCACCAGCGCGGCGCGCTATAGCGGGGCGGGCGCGGCGGGCGTGACGCTGAACACGTAGGGCTGGCAGCCGAACTGCAGCAGCGCGCCGTGCGGCACCAGCGCGGCGCGCTATAGCGGGGCGGGCGCGGCGGGCGTGACGCTGAACACGTAGGGCTGGCAGCCGAACTGCAGCAGCGCGCCGTGCGGCACCAGCGCGGCGCGCTATAGCGGGGCGGGCGCGGCGGGCGTGACGCTGAACACGTAGGGCTGGCAGCCGAACTGCAGCAGCGCGCCGTGCGGCACCAGCGCGGCGCGCTATAGCGGGGCGGGCGCGGCGGGCGTGACGCTGAACACGTAGGGCTGGCAGCCGAACTGCAGCAGCGCGCCGTGCGGCACCAGCGCGGCGCGCTATAGCGGGGCGGGCGCGGCGGGCGTGACGCTGAACACGTAGGGCTGGCAGCCGAACTGCAGCAGCGCGCCGTGCGGCACCAGCGCGGCGCGCTATAGCGGGGCGGGCGCGGCGGGCGTGACGCTGAACACGTAGGGCTGGCAGCCGAACTGCAGCAGCGCGCCGTGCGGCACCAGCGCGGCGCGCTATAGCGGGGCGGGCGCGGCGGGCGTGACGCTGAACACGTAGGGCTGGCAGCCGAACTGCAGCAGCGCGCCGTGCGGCACCAGCGCGGCGCGCTATAGCGGGGCGGGCGCGGCGGGCGTGACGCTGAACACGTAGGGCTGGCAGCCGAACTGCAGCAGCGCGCCGTGCGGCACCAGCGCGGCGCGCTATAGCGGGGCGGGCGCGGCGGGCGTGACGCTGAACACGTAGGGCTGGCAGCCGAACTGCAGCAGCGCGCCGTGCGGCACCAGCGCGGCGCGCTATAGCGGGGCGGGCGCGGCGGGCGTGACGCTGAACACGTAGGGCTGGCAGCCGAACTGCAGCAGCGCGCCGTGCGGCACCAGCGCGGCGCGCTATAGCGGGGCGGGCGCGGCGGGCGTGACGCTGAACACGTAGGGCTGGCAGCCGAACTGCAGCAGCGCGCCGTGCGGCACCAGCGCGGCGCGCTATAGCGGGGCGGGCGCGGCGGGCGTGACGCTGAACACGTAGGGCTGGCAGCCGAACTGCAGCAGCGCGCCGTGCGGCACCAGCGCGGCGCGCTATAGCGGGGCGGGCGCGGCGGGCGTGACGCTGAACACGTAGGGCTGGCAGCCGAACTGCAGCAGCGCGCCGTGCGGCACCAGCGCGGCGCGCTATAGCGGGGCGGGCGCGGCGGGCGTGACGCTGAACACGTAGGGCTGGCAGCCGAACTGCAGCAGCGCGCCGTGCGGCACCAGCGCGGCGCGCTATAGCGGGGCGGGCGCGGCGGGCGTGACGCTGAACACGTAGGGCTGGCAGCCGAACTGCAGCAGCGCGCCGTGCGGCACCAGCGCGGCGCGCTATAGCGGGGCGGGCGCGGCGGGCGTGACGCTGAACACGTAGGGCTGGCAGCCGAACTGCAGCAGCGCGCCGTGCGGCACCAGCGCGGCGCCCTCCCACGCGCCCGCCGCGCGCGCCGGCCTGCACGCGCAGCGGCACGGCGGCTCCTGCGGTAGGGGGGCTGTTACGTTGCCGTTTATTCTGTAGACAAAAGAAAAAAAAAACGTTTAAAATCAAAATCAGAAGTCATTTGCAAAGAGTTCAAATTCAAATTCAAATTCAAAATATTTTATTGTGGATCATAGGTAGGTAGTGTAGGTACAGTTCTTGGATAGTTGAAATTTTGGATCAGCTATGTCCCGCCCGTAGGGCATACAATAATCAAATGTCATACTATTAAAAAAAAATCATGTCAAATAATACACCTAAACTTAAAAAAAAAAAAATACATAAAATTATTCATAACAAATTAAAATGTGAATTTGTAAAAATCATAGACAAAATTAAAAAATAGATTTTACTGAAAAGAACATTAAAAGTATATAGGTCATCAAAACACATCATGACTGGGTAGGACTATATCTAAGCAAAGACGTGTCGGACAGAAATTCTTTTACAGCGTAGTAACTTTTGTTTACAAGCAGATCATGGAGAGTCCTTTTAAAAATTTTCTTTTCCTTAATTGTTCTAATAGGCCCCGGTATATTATTAAAGATGCGAGAAGCTGAACAAAAGATGCTCTCATGCATTAGACTGATGAGTTTTACTAGCTGCTGTACGTAATTTATCCTTACGCCGTATACGCGTGTCAGGGGCGTGCGCCCTATATAGGCTCTTAGGCTTAGCCTACCTTACCAACTGAGCATTTCTTATAACTAATTAACGATGCAATAAAATAACACTATGTACAAATTAATCATAAAAAAGTTCAAACTCCTGTTAAAATACTTATAGCAATTTTTCGCGTCCCACTAAAACTCATTGACAAGGATTACGATTAGTACGAATCTTATAGACAAACACTCGACTTGTCTAAAACCCATTCATAATTGTATGCACACAGCGTCACATCGGTACGTATGGCCGTGTCTATGAACCGCACACATACATAGATTTTCGCAATTTTAACGCAGCAGCTCCTACGACTGTAGCTGAGTGGGCTGTGATTGGCTGCAACAACACAACCAATCTATAACCCGCGAAGTTCAAAATTTGCATTTTTTTGCAATTTGTAGGCCAGTGCTAGGTTGTATGTTGAATAAAATATGACTACATACGTCTTAAAACTGGGAATCATATTTTAATGAACATACAACCTAGCACTGGCCTGTAAATTGCAAAAACGTAAGGAAATTTTAATTTCGCGCTTCGCGAACTTCGGGCTTCCGTGCATAGAGCGCAGCACCTGTTTAGTTCGATGTTCGCAATATTGTCAACTTGTCACATTCATTGGATTTCGTATAATCCTGCAAAAAATGTTGACCGCTGTTGTGAACAAACTCGATATGAAAATGATGCAATTTTATTTGCTAGTATTTTTCTATCGACAATAATAACATAACCTAGAAATTATTTTTTACGTAAGAGGAAGACATTACTGTTTCATTGTTGTGACAAGCAATATATAATGCGACTTTGTTTTGAAACCGAAAACGTACAGTTAACGTTATTAACAGTAGTGTAAATATTAATTTTGTTGTGTATTACTTGTTTATTCACGTAACAAATAACAATGGTATTTACTTGTGAAGTTTGTGCTGATAATGTGTGTGGTAATAAGTGTTCTCAATTATCGGTCAGTGGGTCGTCTTAGGGGCGGATCGTATAATGATAAGATTCAAGTTGTATCTAAAGGTAGACATGTACCCGAATTACGAAAATTTATCCAAAATCTTGCAAGTTACGTGTTCTGTAACTATCACCCACTCACTTGGATGAGATATTTGAGGTGGCCGAATCTTTCTTCTGTTTGCATCGTCATTAGAAAATCGTGAGTTAAACCTTGAATAATGTGGTGAGTTTTTGAATGGTATTTAAAAGTTTTGTTTTTACAGGCTTACTTTTATTTATTTTTTTGCTGTCATTTATTCGTAGCCTACCCATCGTGGGGGACCACTGCACGCCACTGACGCGTGTAGTAACTAAACAAGTGGATATTGTTTTTTACAAGTACTGCTGCCTCAATTATATAGATACATAGCAGTTTAATAATTTATTGTTTTTAAAAAATGGCTTACAGGAGTCAGTTCTGCATAAATTAAATATAGCCCTGATGCAGCGTTTTTGAGCAATGAAAGCGCGCTCTTTTTCCGTACTGTTGCCCCAAAATATTACACCGTATCTGAGAATAGAGCCAACGTAACTATGGTAAGCTGTCAGCAAAGTACTCTGATTAGCTATTTTTCCAAATCTGTATAGTGCATATGAAAATTGACCCAGCTTTTTGCAAACATGTTCAATATGAAATTTCCAATTAAGTGTGTGGTCAATATGTAGCCCTAGAAATTTCGTTACTTCCGTTTCCTCAATGTCACTATCTAGGTAATGAATTTTTAAAGCACCTGTACGTCGAGTTCTTATTTTAAAATCCATTATTTTAGTTTTATCAATATTGATAATTAAATTATTCATTTTAAACCAATCTATAATCAATAATATTGTTTGGTTAATGTCAGATTCTAAATCAGTTGAATTATCATTAGCAAATAAAACGGTGCTATCATCAGCAAACAGTGTAATGTCATGAATAGTTACCGATGGCATGATTTATATAGATAAGAAAGAATAGAGGGCCGAGAATACTCCCTTGAGGAACGCCGAATTTAACTGTTCTAGATTCAGATACATATAGTTCTTCCGTTTTAGTACTAAGATTTATCCTCCTTACTTCTGTGAATTGTTGCCTGTTGCTAAGGTACGATTCTATGAGTTTGTACACATTTCCTCTTACACCATATGCATACAACTTTCTTAAGAGGATTTTGTGATCGACACGATCGAAAGCTTTTGACATGTCCATGTTAATCATTACCTTATGTAAGAAGTTATAAACTGCTACATTTATGGATTTGTTTTTCCTGAAACCATATTGATTGGGTGTTAGGATGTCTTTTGCCTCAAAGAAATTATAAAGACAGTTAAAGATCACCTTTTCAAAGGTTTTCCCAAAAATAGGTATTAATGCAATGGGCCTGTAATTACTTCTGTTGGTTTTGTCTCCTTTTTTAAACACTGGCTTAATAACCGATATTTTCAGTTTTTCTGGGAATGTGCCTTCTTCTATAGCTGAATTGACAATGAAGCTAAGTGGTTCTGATATAATATGCGCTACATCTTTAACAATATTTGTCATAATGTTATCATAACCGGCACTGTTTTTATTTTTAAGAGCAATTATTATTTTATTAATGTCATCAGGGATCGTCGGTGCCATAAAGATTGAATTAGAATTATATGTCAATTTATTGAATGATTCCTGAGGTACACTATTATTGTTATTGTTGATGTCAAGAAAGAAGTCATTAAACGAGTTCGCAATGTCTTGACGATTATTTATGGTTACGCCATTTGTAATTAATTGAGCCACACCTTCATTTGGAAACTTACATTTGATGTCATTTATTACTTTCTAAGTAGCTTTGTTCTTATTTATTGCAGATTTAATAAAGTAGTCGTTTTGAGATTTTTTTGTCAGTCTAATTATAGTTTTATACCTCTTTGCATATGCTTTGAAAGCAGTTTTAGTGGTTTTATTTGGATTAATCCCGAGTTGCAGCCATATATCTGTTTTCTTCAAGTTAATGACAATAGTAACCGCTCAAATCCTATATTATTATACCTAGCCTGTGTTGTCCCACTGCTGGCCTCCATGGCTTGGCAGGCCTCCCTCCATTTCTTCCAACGGTCACGATTCAGTGCAACGTCTCTCCAATTCTCAAGAAAGACATACAGTTCGTCCCGCCATCTCCTTCGTGGTCTCCCACGACCTCGTGTCACTGTTTCAGGGCACCAATCCTGAGCTTTACGGGACCACAGCTCGTTCGGCATGCGACAGACATGTCCTTCCTAGTCCCATTTAAGTATGGCAGCCTTTTGAGCAACAACAATTTGCTTGGAGCGAGCACGATCGGTTAATTTTACCTTACTACCTCCATATGTTGGCAAACCTTGAGTTTGGACTTTTACTTTTGGATGTTAATCAAAGACCAAGTTTGTGCACCGTAGGTCAAGATGGAGATGTCCATTAGCTTTCGCTTCAGAGACATGGGCAGAGTGCCCTTAAAATACTCTTTCATGGGCCAGTAACTCTTCCAGGCATTTTTTCGGTTCGTATTGCGATTTCCTTATCGTGCCGTGCCTGGAAAGAGATTACTTGGCCCAAGTGTTCTTGGACATATTGTATATTCTCCCCGCCTACGAGGATGCTCCTCTTGGAGCTGTTGGTCATGACTTTGGTCTTTGACATGTTCATCTTCAGTCCAACCTCAAGGCTTGGATCGCTAAGATCTTGTACCATTTGCTCTAGTTGTGGTTGTGGGGGAAAAAAGGACAATGTCATCGGCAAAACGCAATTATTCAACCTTGTTTTGCCTACGACAATGCCTTTCACTGCTCATTTGACTGCCAACGTCTGGAAGACTTCTTCTAGGGTACTGGGGAATAATTTTGGAGACAGCGTGTTGCCCTGCTTGACTCCCTTGAGAATAACAAACTTTGGATCTAATCTCTCTAAGTCTCTAACTTAATAACAGCTTTACTATGGATGTATACATTACGTAAAACATCTATGTAGGTACTAGATTCTGCCTGTTGTCTTGTAAGGGCATTATATATTGCCGAATGTGTGATGCTGTCAAAGGCTTTAGAATAGTCGACAAATGCAAGATATAAAGGAGTTTTATATTCTTGGTATTTCTCGACTATTTGATTAACGGTGTGTAATTGGTCGGTGGTGGAAAGTCCTCGACGGAAGCCTGCTTGTTCTAAAGGTTGTTTGAGATCTAACTGGACAGCTTTGCGTTTTTCAATTAATATAATAAACGTTTTGTAGACATGAGAAATGAGACTAATTCGCCTATAATTATTGATGTCGGACTTATCGCCTTTGTTAGGGAGAAGTATTATACTAGAATGGCAGAAATAGGGTAGTTAACAAAAAAAATCTAATTAGTCCGTCATAACCAAAAAATACCAAAAAGTATTGGACAAGTATTTTTTCTTTTTTTACGTATACAAACAATAAAGACTATACAGTGCTTTGAAAACTCGCGTGACGTCATAATCTAAGTCATTAGTATGAAATTTTTTGGCGGTCAGTGACGTCACCAATCCCCATTCAAATCTTTAACGCGTTTTATCTTCGTCAATTTTCATTGATTTGATAAAACAAAAAATACGTATCCAATATTTTTCGATAATCTAACAGACAGACTAATTAGAATCAATTTTTTTTTAAGTAAGTAAACATCCCTATTGGATAAAAGATTACCGGTACGAAGAATGTCGTTGGAAAGTTTTGTGAGGTAAAAGAGGAACGAAATCCTATATACTTTATTATAACTGACAAAACCATCATCATTGTGTATTGTTGGCAGATAGGATGTGGATGGGTGTGTAAGTCATTTCCGCATGTCAAAGATAATAATTATTTTTGTTGTAATTAGTGTTGGTCCCGGCTCTCAATTGTAGATCTATGACAGCCGTTTCACGTAGTCAGGGGTCTAACAACGGCTGCGGGATGTTGTAAGAGATACCGCTCGACATAAAGGGCTAAGAAGGAACAGGGGTGGTTTTTAGTCAGTAGAAGTCTGACACTGTTATTTGATGATTTCCCACCCCAAAAAAAAAAATGGGTCTTACAACCAATCTTACCAAGGGGTATCGTATTACCCCGTACTAACTGGGTTGTGGAGGTCAAATACTGATATCAGATGCCCTCGATTAGACTGAAAGTCTACTCCAATATAGTAAAATAAAGACAAGGCAGATGATGATGAAGAGTGTCCTCACCTGAGTGGCTCCCTCATGCGATGTCTCACAATATCCCTGAGCGCAGCGGCTCTGACGTCAGCGGCGGGCGTGACGTCGGTGGGCGTGGCGTGCGCTCGCACGTCGCACGCGTACAGCACGCCGTTCACGCAGCTGCCCCACTCCGAGTAGTTGATCAGCTCGAAGTGGCGGCTCACCTGGGGAGTGAACATTTTCGTAACTAAAGTGTGTGTAAAGCAAGTCTTTTCGTCTGTTTTTATTAGATGTAAGACCTTAATTTATCGCTTGTAGGGTCGGTAATAGAGTGAAGCGTATGATGTACGCAATCGATATCAGCATCACTACTACGTGTACGCAACAACGCCGCCCCGCTGTCCGCAAGATTCGAGGCAGCCGACGGTGTTCCTGCATCTCGTCTTGGAAGAGGACTTTTGGCCATAAGATGTTTGTGGTGTACCGTCGCTTCCGAGAGCAAGTGTCACAAGAGTAAAGTGTTACTGATCTCCGGTCGGGGCTGCGGGTGTTCGAAAGAGATACCGCGGCCCCGGATTCGGACTAATGGCTAAGAAGGAACATGGGTGGTTTTTAGTCAGTAGAAGTCTGACACTCCCTTCCGGTCCGCCCAGAGCGGGAGGAGTCATTTGATGATGTCCCAACCCTCAAAAAAATTTGTTACTTATACATACTTTAAGATTATACTCGTATGTACTAACACAAGCTGTATGATAACATATTTTTATGATATTTCATCTGTAAGATATTTATTTATCTGTGAGCCAAAGTTGCCTAAATGTTATGTTTTATGTGATGGTAGCAGTCCCACCTCGTCCATGAATATGACGGCGTGGTTGCGCGACACGTGCGTGCATGCGACGGGGTCCAGTCGCACGTCGCAGCCGCTGTCGGTGCCGATCGTAAGGGAAGACAGTCGCATAGGGATGGGTCTGCCTAGTCCGTCGCCTACGCCGTTCCTGGAAAAAAGTTTCCTGATATAATTGGTGTTGGAATAGTGTTATTTTCAATCACCTATAACGTTCTTATTTTTGGAACATAGGCTTATTTTATTAGGCATTGCAGTGGAACATGATTAGGACAGAAAATAGTGGAGACAAGTAGCTGCGATGAGTTTTGGTTGCGTCGCGCTGTGTCATACGGCTTCTACGCATTGCGCCGCTTTTGTGCGTCGCGCCTACCAGCGACTCACTGTATTGTGTCGTGATGCGTCGTAGTGCACCGTGGCATGAACAACACTGCAGCCGAGTAGTTCCCACGAGTGATATACCTGTCTGGTTCAGTGATACGTGCGATGCGGGCGCGGTCGGCCCGGGACAGCAACTCGGACGGCTAGGTGTGTAGTGTGACATACCTGTCCCTATGGATAGCGCAGAGCGTCGCTCTCACAGTGGCGTCACTGAGCGAGTGGGCGGGCGAGCGCGGGTGCGGGTGTGGGGGCGGGGGGGCGGGCGGGGCGCCCCACACGGCGCGGGCGATGCGGGCGCGGTCGGCCCGGGACAGCAACTCGGACGGCTAGGTGTGTAGTGTGACATACCTGTCCCTATGGATAGCGCAGAGCGTCGCTCTCACAGTGGCGTCACTGAGCGAGTGGGCGGGCGAGCGCGGGTGCGGGTGTGGGGGCGGGGGGGCGGGCGGGGCGCCCCACACGGCGCGGGCGATGCGGGCGCGGTCGGCCCGGGACAGCAACTCGGACGGCAGGGCGCGGCGCAGCAGACCGAGCCGCGCCAGCCGCGCGCGGTCCACGGAGCGCCACACGGCGGCGCGGGCGGACGCCGACATGCTGGAGCCGCGCCACAGGCCCCACGACTGCTCGCCCGCTAACACCTGACAACGATACGCAACTATATTACAAAGGCTCACTACACAACAAATACTAAAATTCATTAAAACAATATCAATCTATCTTTTTAGCCGCACACTAGTCGTGTGCGGCTAAAAAGATAGACTATGAGCATATTCATCATCATCTATTCAGCCGTAGACGTAGGCCGTCCCCAAGTGCCGTCACATTGACCGATACCATGCGTCTCGCATTCAGCAATTTCCCGCAACCTTCACCAGGTTATAAGTCTACCTAGTAACACAGCGTGGTATGTAAGCAGCGTGGGGAAGTCATCAAATGACTCGTCCCGCTCTGGGCAAAGCGGTAGAGAGTGTCAGACTTCTACTGACTAAAAACCACTCATGTTTCTTCTTAGTAACCCAGGCATTCTTCGCCTTCCCGTTACCATGACTCCTGTCAAGATCAGGAAAATCTGGCTCGCCGGGAACCAGTATTCGTGGTTTATTCTGGCTTGCGATTTGAGGGCCATATTTGCACAGAATCGCCACGCTGGGCAGAGCACAGCTTGTCGCACTGGACTGAGATGGTAGGTGTGCGGCCTTACACCCCAAATCATCTGCATAGACTTTTCCCAACTATGTTGGGACTGCTGCTTCCGTTTGGACTGGAAACTGATTTCCAGTCTAACCGGATGCAGCTTAGTACCAGTATTTTACAAGGAGCGACTGCCTATCTGACCTACACAACCCAGTTAATACTGGGTAATACGATACCTTTTGGTAAGACTGGTTGACAGACTTTCAGGTCACTGACTACCTGTAACGACTGCCAAAGATCTATATAAGATGGCAGCCGGTACCAACAGCTTAACGTGCTTTCCGAGGCACGCAGGAAACTCTGTATGTAATGGGTGGTCACCCATCCACAGAACAACCTAGGCAAGCGCGGCTTAACCTAAAAATCGACCCAAGTGGCAGTTATTATTAGGCTACGAGCTCCCCAATTTACCCCTTTGCCTTACACCCCAAATATCTCTCAAATATTCTACCAGAAAAATAATTGCGTGCTTGAAATAATGCAAAGTCAAACCTTACCGATTATGATTGACAATGTAGCACAAAAATTTAACATTTTGAGACACAATAGGAATATGTAAGGATCGTAGCCAGATAGTGTCCTGTGGTTTTGTGCCCCATGGGGAAATAGGCGTGAGTTTATACATGTATGTATGCTACACACACTTCTTACTAGCATTTAGTGACTGAAAACTTGATGATTTATTTATTTAGGATCTCCAACATACAGGGAGTAAATTAACCCTTCACACATACGTCAACGCAGCATTCTGTACATCAAACTAGGTACTCCTACGCAAAAAATTTTGCTGGGAATCGACTTTTTTTTTTGGGTCAAAAATCACATTTTACGGTAAAACTCAATGCAGCACTCTCAAAACATTGTGCTAGTGGATGCTTTGAATAGTAAACGGGTCATGGAGGTAATTTAAGTAAAGTTATAACCTGAAAAACTAGTATTTACAAAAACAGCTGTGCAAAATTTGGAACTTTGACCTCCAATATCTCTTTAACTAGGGGGTTCCCAGGTATGGTCTAGAACCAAAAATATCGCAGTGGTGGAGAGAATAAGTGCCCTTCGTTTGTGTTAAGGGTACTTTTACACCCTTTATACACAGCCATGTGAGCCATGCTAAATAGATAGTGGAAGACAAACGTATCACGTAAGTGTACTCCTTCATTTACAGGAGACCACAGCATGCACAATAAAATTTAATTCTAAGCTAACAGAGATACAGTACCCACCCAAAAAAAAAAATAAGGCAAAACAACAATTAAAATCAAAAATTTTTGTAAAAAAAAGTAGTTAAAAAACTAAAAAACACGACTGAAATAACGACTGAAATAATAACTAAAAGCAAAAAACAAAGACATTTAAAATTAAACAAAACTTGGAAGCAGGCGGGGTTCATTCTATTTTCATTTCATTTCATAATTTAATATTCAAATTCGTGTTTTTTAGTTTTTTAACTACTTTTTTTATTTCCAACTTTTTAGTTCTTTTGTGTTTGTTCTTTCTTTGGTCGCGTAAAATTTTTCGCAGATGATTTAACTTTTGTGTTTGTTTATAGGATTTGTGACTTTGAATTTCTTTTAAACATATCTGTCATATATTTTTGTAATCTCCTTTTAAAACCATCACCATTTTGATACCCTACTCGATGGTAACTAAAAAAGTTTTTTTTTTAAATCCGCGATATGGCCCCCAAAATTCGAAAATTTCTTTGTTTTTTTAATTTGAATGTAGCCTGTGACACTCGCGCCATCAAGACGAACCTAGTGACGTATATTTTATTCAAATCCCTTCATCCGTTTAGGAGTTATGAGGGAACAAAGAAACGGACATACATGCATTCAAACATACACCCCAAACACATAACCCTCCTTTTGGGCTTCGCCGCAGTCGGGAAAAAAATAAATTAAAAACTAAAAATTACAAATTCAATTAAAATTTAATGAACATAAGGATCATGAGGTGTTTATTCATGACGGCCATTAGTCCGAAATTATGAAAGAAATAAAGAAAGAAAAAAAATTTATTGGTCCCACACAGGACAAGAAATAAATAATAAAATAAAATTGACTACAAACAAAACAAACAAACATCAGTACAAATATGCATGCAAATATCAGCTTCAGTCTAACACTACCTAGCCCTCAGGGCTATGAAAGCGTGATGTTACATACCTGCTGCAGCCTCTGCCACGCCAGTAGCTTGACCAGCCTCTCATCCAGCTTCTTGAGCTGTTCATCCACGGCAGCCAGCAACTCCTCGACATTACCTTCCGGTCTCAACTCTAGGCGCTCACACTTGCCTAAAGAAAGAATTAAAATTAATTTAACTGGCCCAGATTAAGGCACACAATGTACACAAAAGAACGGCCAAGTGCATGTAGGACCACATACAATGTAGGGTTCCGTAGGTGCCCAATAAAATATGTGGACTTACTACACTGATTAACCTAGCTGACTTAAAACGATTGATGATTTGATTGAATGATTTTTATTGTTATTAAAAAATAATTTTCGGGATATTATTTTACCACTTCGTCGTAAGTCATTTGTATATTCATGTCAAATTACAGCTTTCTAGTACTAAAAGTCTTTGAGCTATAGTGCAGACGGACATACAGACAGACGGACATAGCGAAACTATAAGGGTTCCTTGTACGGAACCCTTACAAAACGGCTGTGCGCAATTCAGACAAAGCAAACAAGCATAATTATACAGAGTTCAGTTTTGTTTTTGCCACGTGGCTATAGAAACCTGAAAAACAGAAAATAGTTTAGTTTCAAACTTACCTCGTTTGTTTGGACTCTTGTCTTCCGACTGGGAGACCTTGCGCTTCTTCACAGTCGCTGTGAGGTACTCGAAGTCGGAGTCAGACAGGTCACTTGACGAGTCTGTGTGGCGGTCGGGCTGTGGGACAAATGGAACAGGTTTTAAAGATATGTGTAAAAATTTCCCACCTGGACACGAGTTGCCATGGCTGACCTGCCTTTAAATAGACTCCGGACACAGATTGGCCGAAGCAAAGAAAACCTGTTCAGGTGGAGATTCATAGATGTATCTGCCCTGAAGTGTAAATGTGGTGTTGCCCCACAAACGATGGGACACTTGATATCGTGTCCTGCCTGTCCTGTTGCTTGCTCATCACAGGAGTTAATGGAGGCTACTGAAAGTGCCAAACTCGTCACCAAATTCTGGGCTGACTCAATAGGGGATCGGACAAAAAAAACTAATTAGTCCGTCAGATAGATTTCCAAAAAATATTGGACACGTATTTTTTCTTTTTTCACATAAACAAAAAAAGAAGTCAATACAGTGCTTCGAAAACTCGTGAAGTCTTCGAAAACGTCAATAGTACATTTTTACCTACAAATGACGTCACAACCTCATCTTATCTTCGTCAATTTTGATTAATTTGATAAAAGAAAAAACACGTATCCAATATTATTCGATAATCTAACTGACGGACTAATTAGAATCATTGTTTTTTGACTCAGTCCGATCCTCTATTGAAACTGTTATCGACACGCTAAGAGTATGGGAACTTGCCTGTAAAGGTGTCCTTTAACTAGATGTTGCGATTGGTGGGCCATTGAGTTAATGATAAAATGATGTTTATTATGAAACAAATCACTTTTAAAACTAGGTGGAGCCGGTGTTTTGTACCTGACTTGAGAAAAAACATCCGAAACAAACTCAGAGGTCATAGTCTCTTTTAAGGTCGAGACATAATCTTGGTATACACACATGAAGATTATGCAGATTAGTGGACAGATTTGAGTGGACCCGTCCAGTCAGTGCAAGCATTTGTCAGTTATCGTGGAGCTCGACTTATAACTTCGTAGATACTGCCACATATTGAACACTAAGCTAAACTGTTGTTCGTCACCTTAAGACTGTGTTCAGAGCTGATGGCATGCAAGTCATCGGCCGCGTCTTCCTCAGTTACTCCTGGCAGGGTCTCGTCACACTGGCCACTGCTGTACTGCGGACACGTGAGGTTCATGCAGATCTTGTGCTTCGAGGCCTTCTCGTCGTCGTCGCTTGAGTTGTAGCAACCAGACGCTTTCTGGTTCTTGATTACTGAAGAAGGAAGACCAGGTTTCGTTAAAGGGAGACATGTACAGTCATCAGCGCCAATATGTATACACTTTCAAAACTTCAGAAGCAATTCTCTCTTACTGTAATGATTTCATTTTCATGTTACAATACTAATATTTTGGAATGCATAAAATTATAAAGTAGGTCATATTTCAAAGTTGCAATCGTTATTTCACCAGAAATTCGCGGTTGAACATGGCCAAGTGTATACATAATATTGACTGTACGGATGTAAGAGGGAATGAATGCGCTTCAGGAATCGTTGTCTATCTTTGATAATACGAAGTTATTCATGAGATTTAATAAAGAGCTGATGCATCCATCCCGTCGGGGCTACGGGTTGTACCGACTTATTACTTACTAGCGGACGTCACGCGGTTTCACCAGCGTAGTTCCCGTCCTGTAGGAATACAGGGATAAAAAGTATGCCTATGTCACCTGGGGATAATGTAGCTTCCCAACGGTGAAAGATTTTTTCAAATCGGTCCAGTAGTTTCGGAGCCTATTCGTTACAAACAAATCTTTCCTCTCTACAATATTATATTACTTATGAGAATTATCTACACCTCCTTTCCATATCATTCTTCACACAGTACACAGTCCATACATCGTTTCTTTGGTCTTCCTCTACTCTTATACCCATCCACATTCATACTTAAAACCTTCTTCACATTTCCGCACTAGTTTTCACTCACTTGCGCCATAATAATAATCATGAATATAACAGTGATTCTCACCGTTTCTACAGCGCACGTACTCTCGTCGGCTCGGCAGCAATGGCGGCGGGTGTTCGTAGTGATGTCTCACCATGTCCGGAACTATCACACGGCCGCGGATAGCTACCGGGACTTTTATACTAATATAAAAAATATAAAAATATAAATATCCTTGGACATTTCACACAACGCCATCTAGTCCCAAGCTAAGCAACCTAATGCTTGTGTTATGGTAACGAGATGGCTGATAAACTACTTATATACATTTTTTTTTTGTAAATACATACATATTATAGATAGAAAAACACCCAGACTCGGAACAAATACTTGTAGGTCGTACAAATATTTGTTCCGTGCGGGAATCGAACCCGCGACATGCTGCGCAGCAGTCAATCGCTCAACCACTGCGCCAACCGTGTCAACTATACTGGAAGAACAAATAAATTGTTATTTGTTAGGTTAAAGAGACAGGATTTTAATTTATATCATGGGGGTCTAAAATGGAAACTTTAGCAAATCATAATATGAATTGCGTTAAAAAGCGTAAAATAGGCCTTTCGGAATAGTAACTGCGGCTCCCATACAACAAACGCGAATTATATAGACAACGGTACGGAACAAAGGCTGATTGGATACTTCTTTATAATGTAACAACTCACCGAAAAGCAGGCCGTGCCTTCCTCGCCCTTCTAATGAAGTTCTCCTTGACTTCTTGTTGGTCCACGGGGCCTGAGAACTTCTCCCACAGAGCCACACGCTCCGTCGCGGATATCGAGTTCACTAGCTTCCAATCCTGTAGAATGACGTTGCAATTAGTTGCATATTTAACTTTCAAGACACTAATATGGATGTTTCCTGACTTAAAAAAAATATGATTCTAATTAGTCCGTCTGTTAGATTATCGAAAAATATTGGATACGTATTTTTTCTTTTATCAAATCAATAAAAGATGACGAAGATAATACGCGTCAAAGATTTGAGTGAGGGGTTGTCACGTCACTGACCGCTAAAGAATGTCATACTAATGTCTCAGAAAATGACGTCACACGAGTTTCCAAAGCACTGTATCGTCTTCATTGTTTGCTTACGTGAAAAAAGAAAAAATGTGTGTCCAATATTTTTTTGGAAATCTATCTGACGGACTATTAAGATTTTTTTTGTTAACATCCCTATTCTTTCTTTTTACCCGACTGCGGCGAATCCCAAAAGGAGGGTTATGCGTTTGGCGTGTATGTATGTATGTCCGTTTCTTTGTTCCCTCATAACTCCTTAACGGATGAAGGGATTTGAATGAAATATACGTCGTTAGATTCGTCTTGATGGCGCGACTGTCACTGGCTACATTAAAATTAGTGACTACATTGAGTCTTTTCAATCGGGTTTTTTAGTTTTTTAACTACTTTTTTTTATTTAATCGTGTGGTTTTTATTTATGCCGCTCATGGGCCTCTGACTTGTCTTTCGTCGAAAATATCTTTCAGGCATGCTGGTTTCCTTACGATGTTTTCCTTCACCGAATTAAGTGATAATTACTGTTAAAAATTCATGGAAATGTTATGTTATTTCAAAGAACAGAAATAACACGATGTGTGAAAAAAGTATTTAAATCGATCAGAAAATGGCTTACTTTTAACTGATTTTAAATAACGTGTTAGACAAAGAAAGCGTTATACAAAACGTGACGTCATAACTCATACCGCCGTAGTAACGTCACCGTTACGTAGTACAAATGGCCGTTTCACGCGACAAGGATAGAAAGTGCCCCCACTAAAAACTTCTAAAGCATGTAACTACTCCACTTTTTTATCGATTTTATTACTTCAAAATCAAATCAAAATCAAAATATTTTTATTTCATTAGAGGCCTACATGGGCACATAAAACGTCGACAAAAAGGGGCACGGTTCGGTGCATTGGTCGATTCCTAAGGGGAAGAACCGGCAAGAAACTCCAAAGGTTACTCTTTTAATCTTTTAAAATCGTTTGGGTTTACAATAAGTTCCAGACATAATCTTGGTGTAATACACACATGAAGACTAGGCAGATTAATGTCTGAGATGGTCTTTTGAAGAAAGCACCACACAGATTTGAGTGGACCCGTCCAGTCAGTGCAAGCATTTGTCAGTTATCGTGGAGCTCGACTTATAACTCAAGGAGCTCAACGTCACGACGAACAATACCAAAGAAAGGACACTTTTTTCACACATCGTGTTATTTCTGTTCATTCTTTGAAATAACATAATATTTTATTGCATTTTTAACAGTAGTCAAATAGCCAATTAGTGATCTGAGGTCCGAACTCGAGACCTATGACTTAGTAGGCCACCACTACACTAGCAATACTATACCCACTAATTGATACAATAGGGGATCGGACAAAAAAAAAATTGTCCGTCAGATAGATTTCCAAAAAATATTGGACACGTATTTTTTTCTTTTTTCACATAAACAAAAAATGAAGACAATACAGTGCTTCGAAAACTCGTGAACTATTCGAAAACGTCTTAAGATACAACATTTTTTACCTACAAATGACGTCACAACCACATCTTATCTTCGTCAATTTTGATTAATTTGATAAAACATAAAACACGTATCCAATATTTTTCGATAATCTAAGTGACGGACAAATTAGAATCATATTTTATTGACTCAGTCTGATCCCCTATTTTAGTAACAAAACACACGAAACGAGAGTTGGATTTGAGCCCAGTTAATGGCAATAGGGTCGCCCCCTATTACATGAGACTGAAACATAACTGGCGAAATGTGGATGTGCCTAACCTTTCGGGAATTACAGGCGTGATGTTTAGTGGCAATAATATGTTGAAGAATTCTCCAAAACTAACAAAATGTTTGTGTGGAAACCTTTCAAGGCACTCATTTTGCCAAGAGGTGTTAAACAAGGCCTGAGAAACATATCAGAATGACTCTAAGAAGGGTGTGCAATGGCTCCAAAATGATATCCAATAAAATAAATATGTTGGGTACACACTCACAATGTATTGTTCCACATGATTGGGACACATCCAGCGACCAGTGGGCAGAGCAGTCAAAGGTGGATCTAGGCAGTCCTGCAACACAAACATATCAAATTATAATAGGTTATTGAAGGAACAGTGTATTAAAATTCTGATTATGGATGAGAGATTGGGGCCTCCGGTCAATGAGACCCAACATTTTTTGTATTTGCGTTACAAAAGCATGGAACCACCACCCCTAGTGTTCATTTTCAGCTTTATAAGTAAATCACATAGATGTAAGATATGTCTATCTCATCATCATCATCATCATCATTTCAGCCGAAAGACGTCCACTTCTGGACATAGGCCTCCCCTAAGTGTCGCCACATTGACCGGTCCCGTGCGTCTCGCATCCCGCGGATCCCCGCAACCGCAAGTCACCCAAAGGGCAATGGAGAGAGCTATGCTCGGAGTTTCCTTGCGTGATCGAATCAGAAATGAGGAGATCCGCACGAGAACCAAGTTTACCAACATAGCCCTAAGAATAATTGCCAAACTTAAGTGGCAGTGGGCAGGGCACATTGCTTGCAGGACGGATGGCCGATGGGGCCGGAAAGTTCTGGAGTGGCGACCGCGAACCGGAAGAGGTTGCGTTGGAAGGCCTCCCACTAGGTGGACCGATGACCAGGTCTATCTACTTCAACCCATTGTTGCCTTTTGATATTCTTACCCGCCCTTATCCTAATAAGCTGTTGATCAATTTCAGCGCTTACAAAAGCTGCATTTGTTAACTGACTCACTGAACTACTAATAAGGAGTTACCAACCATTTTTCTTTTTTTATGGATGGGAAATTATCAATAAGCCCTCTAGTCCGATTCGGTGCTGTACCTCCCAAAACAACCCCGTCCGGTGAAGACCTGCGTCAGACGGAAGGTAATGGCGCCGTGACGCCTCTCTAGCCACTCCTCAAAGAAGAGACTTATCGCTACTTTCGTGGTGTGCCCTGCACGGGGTTGCAGCAGTCGCTCTAGGAGTCATCGAACTTTTTTTTTTGGAAGGACCCCGGATGACGTCAAATAACTACGCTGGTGAAACCGCGTGACGTCCGCTAGTAAGTAATAAGGTCGAAAGGTGGCCGGACCCTCACTGTAGTCAGTAGTACTTGCGAGGATGCTCTTTTTTTTGTACGGTGGGAAATTATTAAATGAGTCCTCCCGCTCTGGGCAGAGCGGTAGGGAGTGTCAGACTTCTACTGACCAAAAACAACCCATGTTCCTTCTTAGTCCTTTGTGTCGAGGCCGCGGTATGTCTTTCCAACAACCCTCGGCCCCGACCGGGGGGAGTCATCAACCTGCAATAGCAATACAGATGCTGTACCTGGTGGAACAGCAGGGGACAGTAGTCGCACTGCAGCAGCGGCGCCTGCTTGCAGGTCCCCTGGCACACGAAGCAGCTCTTGGCAGGTATTGGCACGCAGCCCCACGCATCCACTGTCACTAAGGAACCGTTGCCGTTCTTGCCAGTATCTGATTACAAAAATTGAGTTTTAAGAATTATCTTGAGAACATTTTTTTTTTTATTTTCAAACTTAGTGTTAAGAAGATGCAGGATAACTTATCAAATAGCCTTTTTGACATAATAGAGGGCTTTGATGTTTTTAGAGTTCTGTACCTCAAAAGGAAAAACGGAACCCTTATATCACTTGTGTCTGTCTGTCTGACTGTCCAACCAGACTTCCCCCACCCTTTCTTATATCTGAAACTACTGATTCAATAATTTTGAAAAAAATACAGAAATTAGTTCAACGCTTATATAATAGATTACAGGAAAACCTATAAGAAGTCTATGGTGCTAAAATAACATAGAAAATCTCTCAATATCTACTACAATGGTAAGTCTCACTAGTTAATTTCATATGATTCTAAATTTTAATTAACAGTGGTGTAAGTACCTTTATCAGTTCCTGGAAAGATGCAAGGTATTCTCATTTCTCGGGGCAGTTCAAACTGCTTCGGATTCATGATCTTGGCAGCCTTCACAAGGATCTCCATGGGAGTCAGCTCCTTCTCCAATTCCTTCTTTTCAGCTTCTTCTTCTTCATTGCTTTTCTTCTTAGCCGAGTTGGAGCGATTGCGCAGGCTGAGCAAATAGATTATATGTTAGATGTATTGCTTTAAAGTATTTAATGCCAGTTAATTAACGCACGCAAAAAATTGTGTAACGTCAAGCTTGTACAGCTTTTAGTTTGGACAACCAGAGCTTTTTCTTTGTGACTGTCTGTATTTGCCGAACCAAACAAATGCAACTGTTGAGTGCGAGCTGAGTTAAAGCAGATACTGTGTGAAAATATATTTTTTTTTAAATGTTCCAAGAACAGCTATAAAATTTTTGTCAGAAAGTACCAATCAGCCTCACTACCAACTTTGTTTTTTTTTTCTTTAATTTCTACCATCTTACTTCTGTTTAATGCCATGGTGCCCACCTAGCATTATCCCAACCATGTTAGCATTAGATTGCAGTCTAACCGAATGCAGATGAATACCAGTATTCATAAATAACCTCTTTACTTTTAATTATATTTACCTCTTTTCAGTATCAGACTTGCTATCAGCCGGAGATTGAGCTCTGCTGCTGCGAGAACTGGCAGGTTTGTTGTCATCGGAGGCCTTGCATTCTCTGCACAGCCATAACCCTGCTGGTATGTCATTCTCATCCAGAGGAGGATCACTGAAAGTTAAAGACATTCTATTTGTACTCAAAGGTTTTAATTTCAACAGTTTGCAAAAGATGTACAGTAGAATCCCAACTATCCAGATCAATTACAACCAGGGCTAATCCGGATAATTGAAAATTCGGTTAATTGATTTCAAAGTAAAATGAAACAATATTTCGTTTAAGAGAAGAGTGAGAGTTTTTGTAAGTATTTGTGTACCTAGCTTTCTTATTTAAAAGATTAATTAATAAAAAGTGGACCCACTCAAGCCTCATTTAAACATTATTGTGCCTCAAATTCCTTTGCTTTCGATTCAAAATGTTATTTTTTTTTCTATTTTTTTTTATTCCAGATAGTGTTTTACTTATTTTATGTCATTTAAACAATAGGATATAAAAGTACTGTAATTAGAGCTGTGAACAATGAGTCTAGATAATTGGATATCTGGATAATCGAGGTTCGGATAACGGGATTCTACTGTATTAGGGTAACGTTGGTATGTCACTCATACAATGTCCTTGTTTAAGGCTGTTTTTTTTCTCAAACAGACAAGTCCAGCAGTCCGATAAGTATGGGTTGGTTATCATTATCTACATTGCCTATGCATATTTTTTGAAGTCATCCAATCTGTATGCTCTGCCAAATTGGGCTTATTAATTACAGTTTCCTGCTGTTTGGGATTCCTATGTTTTACTGTCTCCAAATGGTGAACTTGGAAATCAGTGGTGATAAAATAAATTACACACCTAGATGTGCCTTCCTACAACGAAAGGACAACCCACAACTCATGCGTCAGGGCTGTTTCCACTCGGTCTTTACTGCTTAGGTGTCAGAATCTCGGTTATTTATGATTTTGTGATTTTGTAATGTACTTATTGCTCCTACATTATTTTATGTCTGTTTTATACTTCACCCTTTCTTATGCTAGACATTCTCATTAATTCATTCTCTTATTATACTTATTGTTCATGCATCCACCAAGTTACTTACTAGCAGCCGAGGTGGAAGCTAGCGGGGCAGCGATCACAGCATATGAGATCGCCGCCTTCCCCACACGCGTCGCAAGAATCATGGTTGTGACCTTTACCAGGTCTCTTATAGTATGGATGCTGGGGTTTCTTCGGCTTCTGCACGTTCAAATCTTCGTCGGGCGGTTTTATAAGCGCGCGTATGAGCTAAAAGACATCCCAAAACCTTCATAAGTATCCTTTTTTTTTTCATACCAAAGCTGGCTCATACAAACTCAGATGGCATAAAATGGCGCCAGTTACCAAGATCAAGTAGCATTCTAACTTTTTAGAAAACAATTTTAAACAACAAACCGGCATAAGCCCGCCCGAAGTATCGAGGTCATAGCCAACGTTAGACATTGTTACACCTCACAGTATCTTCAATTGTTATTTATAATTAACAATAAAAACAAAATATATATTTGCAAAAGGGTGCACTGAAATTAAATAAATTCTCAGTTTAACCGCACGAAATTGGGTTTTAGGGTTGCATTTTGATTAAGTCTACAGTGGGTGTAGAAAATATATGAATTTGGACAGTTTACAAGGAAAATTAGAGAAAATTTCTAAAGAAATACGATTTAAAGAAAGCAAAGAACACCGACGACCGTCTACAAAAATGGCCGATATGTATTTTCCAGGATTGGATAACTATACATCTGGAGCATGATACACAACTGCTTATTCTAGTTCCGCCAACTTTTACGTGTAGTGGGAAGAGTGTAGTCATAAACTAATGCGAGTAATGTAACGTTTGAAATGAATGCGAGTAATTGGAACGCAACAAAGGCGTGCATTTTGACAATGACACTACAGGTAAATTGTATTGCGTTTAATTTCATTGATATCTAAACGCACCAAATAGGTTGAAAAATTAATTATTAAATATTTCTTCATCATCATTTTCCATACCATTTCCTTTTATGGATGACAAATGAAATACCACTCATTTAAACTGTACCACTTTATTTATGCGTTTACCTCACCTTTCGCAAAAAGTGGGCTTTGTGCGATTCACTTCATACTTTTTCCATAGCTTATTCTTCTATGCCACACCCATACAATGGAAATATTTAAATTGTGAGAGATTCGAATTTACAAGCAATAACTGATGATTTGCTTCCGAACTAACTGGTGAAGAGGCTCATGGTTAAGTTATAACCACAACAGCCACATGGGTTGATCGAATTTTAAGCTACGCATCTCGAGGAATCAACACCAGTTCGTAGATTGAGTATCGTGTTATCTAGAAACTGGGCTGACTAATGACTGTGTGACTGTGAACTTGTGAAGTCTGTCCAATAAGCGGCCCTCTACGTTAAATACTTATAAATCCATCCCGGATATAATGATACATAAAACTCGTAACCGTTCACCTTTGCTGTAATCGGGTAGAAAATGTGCCTCCTCGGAATCAGTGTGTGGTTAATGACAGTTCTTTGAGTAAAAACAGGTCTACCCTCTCGCTGCTCACGTAAAAGGTACAAGTAAAGTAGAAGTCGATTGGAACTAATCGTTTGGTGATAACTTGATAAGACTGGTATCTCGTCGGCACTCCGCGAGGCTCGTCGGCGGGCCAAGGATCAGGCCCGTGAGGGGATGCTGGAGACTCTCAACAGAGATCCGTGGGGGCGCCCTTATAAGACGATGCGGAATCAACTCCGCACCCGTGTCTCCCCGCTGACGCAGAGTCTCCGGCTTGAGCTCGTGGAGGATATGGTGAGCGCTCTGTTCTAGTGATGGTAATTAATGCGATTTCGCATAAATTTCATTAGCATGCGAATTCTTGAGTCTTAGCATGTTAACTGCTATTGCTATGCTATTTGCTAATATAACGATAATTGATATTAAATAATTTAATGAATTTTGTTTTTATACGAATTAAGAGCGCGTTCGCCAAGAAGGAAGGAGGACGTCGTCTCCTAGCGTGCGTTTAGTTTGCTCGCCGATAACGTTTTATTTCTGTTAGTACACTTGCAATGTGTTGTGATTAAGATAATGATTATATTATTTTAATAAAAAATATTTAACCATTTAGAACCTTTATCCAGGCTTAGGACTGGCAGTAAACAGTTAAGTTCACGCTAGGAGACGACGTCCTCCTTCCTTCTTGGCGAACGCGCTCTTAATTCTCTTCTCTAAGATAGGTAGGTACCTACTAATATTTACAGATAGGTACCTACCTAATGAGTTCACACTATTATCAATTTAAGTAGGTACAATAATAAGCGTAACGAAAGAGTTTTTAACAATTTAAAAAACTAAACTTTCACTATTACTTGCCAAAACGTACTGAACTTAGACACAATAAATAACAATACCTACGACGCAAGCCACGCACGTGTCACACAAATTATTATTAAATAATCACACGCATTTATTCAATATACGACCTTAAATACGAGCAAATCAAAGCTAATAAGGTAATAATTTGCTTAATCCCATTCTTCGCATCACCCTGCTAATAATTTTAACGAATTAAACTATCACACGCATTCATACAATATACGACCCTAAGTACGAGCAAATCAAAGATAATAAGATAGTAATTGCTTAACCTTATACTTAGCATCAAATGCACCTGCTAAAAGTCATGATCACGTGAAACAGATAGATTTAGTATTCCCGTGGGTGCGACGGAGAACGCACGCCGCCGCTGTCTCGCTGAGTACCGCGGCATTGCGGCATTATCGTGAAATATCGTGCATCAATAGTTTGAACGAAATACGAAGCGATTAATTCACTTCGCACTTCACAGAATTTCGCAACTACATTTCATTTGCTAAATGCGAAATGAGCATTCGCATACTAAAAATGAATGCTAATGCTAATTAATCCATCACTACTCTGTTCCCTTCGTGAGGGGAATATCCTCCCCCGCCAATGGCTCCGCCGCCTACGGTGCCGAAAGCGGACCAATCAGGAACCGATGACGACATTCCGGAGGTGACTGGGATAGACCTGAGAGTGGCGGTACGGAGGCTGGCCCCTGGCCTGACCTGGCCTTAGCCAGGTCAGGCCAGGGGCCAGGTCCCGATGGCTTTCCTGACAAAGCCTGGGTCCTGGCCTCAGAGGCTCTTGGGCCCCGACTGGAGGGGTTCTTAAGCACGTACATGGAAAGAGACCAGTTCCCACTTCGTTGGAAGATGGGGAAAGCTGGTTCCTCATCCAGCGGCCGGGGCGTCCTGCGGACTCGCCGACCCCATACCGGCCTATTGTGCTGCTCGACGAGGTGGGCAAGCTCTATGAAAGAGTAATTGCAAACCGCCTCGCCGAGCACCTTGAGGGATGGGTCCGGACACCTGTTTGGTTTCCACAAGAGGCACTCGACGGTGGACGCCATCATGCGCGTGAGAGCCCTCACGACGGGGATTGCGGTCTCTCGCCAACGCCTTTTAACACTGTGGCGACAGCGCCATCTATCGCAACAGATGCGAATTAACATTGTCAAGTCCTACAACAAAAAGAAAATCCCGACTTACATGTCGGGCAGTTAGCCCACCAGACACAACATCCGTCTGGTCGAAAGACCCTCCCTTTTCTATGGGGGATGAGGAACTTTACACCCTGTTACTTATACCCTCAAAACACCATGCCCTGGAGCTGCATTAGGGAGGCACTCCGGTATCACCGGGTGCTGGGTACCGGTGTTATCGTCGTGTAATCGGGGACTATTTGACAGACAGGACTGTCATTTACCCTGGTCAAGACGGAGAATGGAATCGCCGAGAGATGTCAAGCGGTGTTCCACAGGGATCGATTCTGGGACCACACCTGTGGAACGTCGGTTACGACTGGGTGCTGCGTGCCGACCTCCCTAGCGGCGTCAGCGTCCTCTGCTACGCGGACGATTAACAGAAAATTGGTATTATTTGTTGGGTAAAGCAGTGATATCTGAACTAGTTTTCGTTAGCTAACCGTGTTTGGCTAAATGAAATGACCAATTATTTTGGACGCGGGGTAAGCCCATTTAAGCCGTTTCTATGGCTTATGCCTCTAAGGTGCGTAGATGTAGTCTCGCCTTAATGAATTCGGATTTGGGGATCACTTGTAGAAAAGTCAAAAAAAGCCGTCTCGTTCCGTTTTACTTTTTTCTTTAGACAAAGACAAGGTTTTGACATTTGAAAAGTATTGTCAAAAATCTACTAAATTAGTACATTATTAGTATTTGTAAAGTTGTTTTGAAATCAAAAGCTGATACGTAATATTTATACATAAAAATGTAATTTGAAACTTAAGTACTAAACATGCAGTTATCAATAAATAATTATATGGTTTTTGCAGAAATCACTTAATATTCGTTTCCATATTTCTCGAAATATGTTGATATTGTGCTTCTTTTGAAGATATTAGTATTTGTATAAATTGTCAACACATATACAAACTATGTACAGCTTATTATTACTTCTGAGTTACAGTGACATAGAAGAAAACAATTTCATATAAATGGCAATAACCATCTAGCGGAAGTTGCCATTTCTATGACGTCATGGGCGGAGTTTAGTTGAAGATCGAATTCGGATTCGGTTGGCGGGCGCGGCCATCTTGGTGAATTAGTGACCTGGCGATTCGGTTTTAGTTAGTGAAAAATCATTTGTCATCCACAATGTCGGAAAGGGAAGATAATGTGTATAAAGCTAAGTTAGCCGAGCAGGCTGAGCGCTATGACGGTGAGTACATATTTTCGTTGCATATTCTGTAATAGAATGAAAAATCTACCGTATTTTCGCCGACAGTTGAAAGACGATTTGGTGATAGTTGAGGAAATTTCTAGATCTAAGTAGCAGACAAGCCTTCGTTTTGTAGATTTTTGCGGGGAAACGCGCATTATACATTCAATTATATTATTATGTCGGCGTACTAACAAATCAATGGCATTCGTTAGGCTTGGTCAGCGATCGATGCGTCATCCGCCGGTGGGATGTCCTTAGGTTTTTTAACACATTTAAAACCCATGTAAAACTATGCAACCACTGTAAAAACCAGCGTAGTAGAGTAATATATCATTTTTCATTCGTGAAAACTGATGTCATTGAGAGAAAGAATCGATACTTGAATAGATGTGCGAGGAAAAAAATTGTCTCCTATTTTTCCCGTCCAGGGGAAGTAAAATGCGATCGATGTCACTGGATTCGTTCATGCATGTCGCACCTTGGGCAAATCTTTTGATTAGGCCTAGATGAATGTTCTGGTTTTATTAGGCGGTGCAATTTTATGTCGCCTCCGATTTCACCTATTGTTCACGATTTAGTTGCACGGGAATCTTACCTGAGAGCTCTTTACGTTATCGCGTTCATCTTCTTTGAATCGACGCGGTCATTGTAAAGGTTATCACTGATTTCTTTGAAGAATTCCTGCTCGTTATTTTACAACTTTTACCCATTTTATCTGAGATGGCCAGTTCAATGACCTTTATTAGAATTATCATTGAAATATACCAATTGCTATCATATCATGCCTGTTACTGAATTCAGGAAGGTTATTTGACCCAATTATCAATAAAATTGAAAAAAATAATCCTGAAACATAATTAACTGTTTTCTTTACCTCCTTTTATTCATTATTTTATCAATACTTGAATGTCAGTCTTAACAATAAGTCAGAAAATGACATGCTGTCATGATTAAATTGAATAATTTGACTTGTGCATTAGTTGCCTTGCACTTTTGTCTGTTCCAGAGGCTTCTGTAGCTTAGATCTTTACTTTCATGACATAAAAATGTAACATTGTGATGTATAATTAACCTAAAGGTGAACAGACCACACCCTTATGTGAGGTGGAGTAAAAAGCAATTTTAAAATATCAGCTATTGCAGCGAGTAACTAAATCAATAAGTTATCAGGTTAACAATTGACACATTTTAATTCTGAACATGAAATAATGGAGCTATAATGCTGAATTAGTAATGGTGAGCAAGCAGGCCACTTATGAAGAGGTTACTCATGCAATGTAGTCATGAAAAGCAAATATTGATTATCTGCTGTGCAGATGCAATTCCTTCGACATAATGGATCACATCCTTTCTATTTCTGAAAATACAAGGCAATCCAACAGGATTTCCTAAAGATTTTGATTTGAAATGAATATGAACCTCCTATTTGGTTTGAAGGTAATTAAAAATGATAATTTAATGCTCTTGGAGAACTGTTATAATAATGAGTGGTATTCTCAGCACATTTTCGTAATGTTGCTAAGCGGGCTTGGGTTTAATTACCACTTTCTACTACTCATGATGGTTTGTATTGAGCTTGAAGATAATAAACCTCACTATTATTTATTCCACACTTACAAAATCATAACTTTTGGCTTTGAGTGAAATATTACAGTTATCTTTCCTTAGTTGGATGAAATTAATACAAATTTTGCAAAATAACCCAATCACACTTAAAATAATTACTGTGTAGATAAGTGTGGTCATAAACTCATCCTGCAGGTTTTACACCTGCCTTTAATTGTATGCACACACATTTTATTCAAAGTAGGGGAAGTAGAGGCAAGGACAAACTTTTGTGTTGAGTGTAACAAACCAGTTTGTACGAAACTCTTTGTTTGGTGCCTATTTTGTGTCTGACCACTGTCAAGTGAGCTTTTATCAGTACTTCCTGTCCGATTCACTGTAATCCGGATAGGCGTACAATTGCATATGCAGAGCGCACTTGCGAACGCCTACACGTGAAGGCCTACAAAGCTTACGCAAGGCTCAGTCGACACGACCCAGGTCACCTCTTTTTATCGATAAAAATGAAATGGTTCCGTGGCGCGTTCCATTTATTCAGGGAACATTTTTAGTGCACTCATACTAATTGCAATTTTCGCATAGAAAAGCGTCCGCCATTGCAAAAAATGCCATAAAAACGTAACGAATTAAAAGGATACTGGCCTAAATAGGGGTGCCAAATGGACTGAGCGCAGCTGGCGTGCTCAGGTTCGTAAGATGGCGTCTGCATGGCCGCAAACATCTCTAAATAATTTCATAACTTGGGACCTCCCTTTTGGTTTTACGATCACTCAGTGCCGCCTGAATAATACAACAGTGTCCCAAGATTTTTGTGTGAACAGGCCTCAACCAAATCTGTTTTATAATTCAAAGATATTGTGGGAGCGAAAGAAAAGCGCGATGTATCAGCTGTGCTGCGGAGTTGAGGAAAACCGCATGGGCCGTGATACGACGCTTTAGCACCTGTTACATCGCAGGCCTTGTCGCTAAAATCGATAACAATGAACTCTGCAACGTTAGAACAAGATAACCTACGATTTTATTCCAGGATTTCTACTCCCTGAATGAAAAATGAGCCTTATGCGTACGTTTCCGGGATTACGTCTGCATTGCATGTTCTAATGCGGCAGTAATATTGCAGGACGATCGTAAACGTCAAAATTAAAGCACATGGTGAAACATGAGTTTGGCTCGCTACTCCGTCTGTGCGACGCCCATTCCCCCTCCCCCACAATAAGCACAGACGGAGTCCCCATCGATAAAAGAATAATTTTATCTAAGTCGTCCGACATTCCGAGATAGCGCAGAAGTTTTAAAAGAATCGACATTTAAGTATTTAGTCTCACTGTCGCCTTGCCATCAACTTATTTCTTCCGAATGGCTGAACAGTTTGAAACTTGTAAATGAGGCGTACTTGCGCTAATACTTTATCGATCCCGCTATGACTAACCTTTCGTCGCAGATATTTTTGCAATCTTCGTTCTTTAGGGACGAGCTATTTCAAAATACTTTCATCTCTGCACCCTTTTATTTTAAAATCTGTCTTGCTGAACATTTTATTGAGTTGTTAGAAACCCTGATTAATCATACCCTGATGACATGACATCATTATTATCCTTATTTGTCGGTAAAAAAGATAACGGATTCATTAGAATCGTATCGTCTACGTCCGTTACAAAGAAGCTACCTTTGTTACAATCGCCAAGCACGTAATCGTTATTCACCTCTCAAAAATGTTAATAGCTTTCCAGTACCAATTCCTAATTGATTTTATTCAAATGATTCTGTTTCGATAGTTTCGTAAAGATAACTTTGCTTATTCAACCACTTGTGATTTGGTTAGTAACGATTTATGCAATAACACTAGAGCTCACTGTAAAACGCCGCATTAATGTTTTAAGTCGCAAAATCCGGAACGTTCCAACCCTCTTCCCGTACCCACGCAACAAAATCAATACTGACATAATTTCGTTCTGTATTCCAGAAATGGTTGAGGCGATGAAGAATGTAGCCTCACGAAACGTGTCCGACAATGAACTTACAGTGGAGGAGAGGAACCTGCTCTCCGTCGCCTACAAAAACGTGATAGGTGCACGCCGCGCCTCGTGGCGGATCATATCCTCCATCGAACAGAAGGAGGAGACCAAGGTAAGACTGCAAACTGCATAATATTGATATCTTTTCGACAGAGTAAAGATTACTGCAGCGCAAAAAAAGAAAAACCGATGCACGAGAAACCATACTTTTCTTACATTCAACGAAGTTTCCATGCCAATATTTCCGACGGCCATTTTTTCTCAACACAGTATGTTCTATTACTTTTTTATCAACACGTTTTCGGATTAGTTTAAAAAGCAATTTCATAGACCTCGGCCGTTTACGCAACCGTAAAGTAACGATCGTGTATTGCGTATTTACGCGTCAATGTGACCGTCCCTTTACAGCGTCTGGAGTCTATCGATTGGTATGAGTGACGCGCGTGTATTACTAGTCTGTGGTCGGGATGGGACGCGACTTAGTTTTTCTAATGAATAGACACCCATTTATTATGACAATCTCTTGTAAATTGGCCCCATTTCTATTGGTATAGAGATAAAAGTGATTTATTTTTCATTCAACGTATTGATAGAAATAGAATAGACATTCTTCTCTTTGCTTTATAAAAGAGTACGATATTGACATATAAGCGCCCGCAGCTGAGTAAAAAAGTACTCGTAACTAAATCAATACCAACCCTGTGAGCTTTCATTAGGTGCTAGTGATTCAGCCTCTGTGCGAAGGTCTCGGGTGATTGATGACATTATAGCATTAAGGAGAGCTTTTACGTTCTGCAGCCATAAAATTGTGAACCTGCTACACTTACTGCCGCACTCAGAGAGCTTTAATCATTCCTTATGCCATCACTTAGTAATGGTTTTGACAGTTTTCTCATACAAAAATATGTCAAACCTTTACTAAGTGACGGCTTAAGCAATCATTAAATATCTCTGAGTGCGGCAGTTAGAGTATTCTTTTACATGGGTGCAATCAATAAATAGGGATACACAGTGCAGTTGGCTGGTTCCGCACGAGCCGCTCGCTTGATTTACCGGTTTTTTTTTGCGAGGCACGAGCCTCTGTTGTCCCTAGCCCCGACATACTTGAGGGTTATAGTCTAGCCAGCGCCCAGCGGGCTACCCGCGACCCCATTTAGTGTAGTGGGCAACACTGGGCGCTCCGCATAGGGGCACGTGTTTGAACAGTATTTCATTAGCTTTGACTTATTGTTTCGTTTGAGCTTTGAAATATTGTATGCTGTAAGTATTTTAAAGATTTAACGTTTGGATATAAAGGTTAGAAAGACGTCTTTGTAAAAAAATAGGGCTTTTGTCAGAGCATTTCTTCTCTCGGACCTAATGCTTTTGTGGGAAGAACGTTTTTGCCGAACGGAATTATAGCTGTGATGCTAATCATTTCACTACGAAAGGTGGTATTCGATGAAGTGTGTCCCACGTGCCTAACTAGACGTACGGCGCGCGGCAATCTATGCCAACTATATAGAAATAGCAGATCGTAAAACTAATGTACAGTCACACGCGGCGTTTCTCTGTCATGGCCAACTTTATAGCCACTTTCCACCTACATTTTCTACCGAAACAGTGAGGACATACGCGTACTTGCATAAATGACTGATTCCTATCAAAATTGCCACACTCTCGCTTTTAGTACTGCCTTAATGACCGATCGATATTGTATGAATAAAGTTAGCAAGCTACCTCCCACATTGGAACAAACATTTGTACAAATGATGGCTCTTTGTGTCCTTTCACGTGTGTAGTCGCCATGTCGTGAATGACGTAATTTACGCTGTCTTACTCATGCAATTAAAGGTTCAACGACCAATGATAACTTTCATAGTAACCTTGTTGGAGCTCGACCAAAATCGTCCAGCTCTGCGATAATGAGATAATAGGATATCGGCCTGTCTGACCAGCCCGTCCTATTGTTGCGGAAAAACTTGCTATACAAAAGCCCAGATTTCACATTCCAATTTTTTTCTTTATGCGGTGGTCATATTATGTATTGATTTGAAAACCTGAATTCAAGGCAACGTACGAATGGTTAGCGAAAAGGTCACCGGTATGACGTGTCTTTATCTAGGGAAAACAGCGCATAGTCAACCCTGTACGAGTGAGTCATTTTCCTCATTACCTCGTATTTCGGCGTCATCTCAATTCTGTTTTTGTGTCAGTGTCGAAACTCCAATAGGTGCGAGACACACTCGTTTACTTTTAAATCACGTAAAGGGATTTTCCCGTCGCCAGTTAAAACAAATAGCAGTAGAATTTAAACTGCAATTAATTTTAATAAGGCTATCAGCTGCTCTAAGTTTCATTAAACAAATTAGATTTTAACCATTTTCTGCATGGAGAAATATACTTACACAACTAGTTTTGTTTCGCAATTAGTTGAAATCAATAAAAAAAAAATTTGTTTGCTGGGTATATTAGTTCATGTTAGGATATTTGTAAAGAGGCATTTTATTTGCAACTGCAATTCAAGGACCTGTAATGCAGGACGGCCTAAGGTTTATTGTCCAAAAAGCATCTGACAATTTTGCTTCATGACCAGAGATCAATTACCATGATTTAAACATATTTAAGTGTCAAATAGAAGTCAGTCAAACAGCAATGACCTCCAAACTAATTGTTGCAATACATTTGTCTTATGTATGACACTGTCAATGCTGCACAGAAGGTCAGTTTCTGCTAAAAGGTACTAACGCGAAAATGTATCAAATGTTGTACTTTTCTGTCCCAAAATATGACGTTATGAAAAGGTTGCCAATAAGGTCATGCACGTTCATTTACGTATCGATCGAGCCTTACAAAGCTGTGGGAATTTTTATTGAATACCACGTCAAGTCATGCTAAATAGTTCATTAAACTTTTTATCGCACAGAAGCTGGCTGTAAGAAATCGAACAGTTTCCAACAATAAAGTTTTTTCTCGTTTGGCCGTCTTGAATATAATGAGAAATCTGGACTGGCAAAAGGCATCAAAACTTGCATACAAAAAACTGGTTGCATTCCTTTAGCGAACAAGCAGCTATGCCAAAAAGCGGATTTGTAAAATCGTAGCAGTAAATCGTCATTTTGTATTCATATCTCTACTATAAACTTTCCATTATTATATTCTGACACGGAATCACGTATCCTGCATACAACTGGGTTCAAACGGCATACGTTTGAAAGTCAACGTCATATTAAATCGATTTGCCCAAGTTGAAATGCTAATAGCTGTAATAACACTAATATTATAAACTTCTGGCACAAAACATGGTAATCATTTCTGGTGGCATTCATTCATTCATGGTTTGCATTTTTGCTCACTAAGGTAGTTGACTAAAAAAATCTAAATAGTCCGTCAGATAGATTTCCAAAAAATATTGGACGCGTATTTTTTCTTTTTTCACGAAAACAATAAATGAAGACGCGCGACGTCATAGTTTGGTACATTTATTACCAGAAACTGACGTCACCAGCCTCCACTCACGATCTTTGACACGTTTTATTTTCGTGAATTTGTATTGATTAGAAAAAAACCTACTCAAACTTTATAATTTAGAAGTTTCATTGCGTTTTTTTTTTTATTTCATCGAGCAACTGCTTTCAAGCTCGATCCACTGTGTTACATAATAAAGTTCATGGACGCTGCAATTTTTCAACGTTATGGTTCAAATTCGTCAAATGCATCGCAGCGCTTTTGAGAAAGATGCATCATCCGCTTCTTTAGAAAACTTTCTCTTTGACACTCTTCACAAGAACTTAAATTAAATTGCAACCGAGATATTACAGATCTTTACTATTTAGTTTAGTACATTGCGACAAGAATGAAAATTAATGTTGTCTACAGAATTTCACCTGAATAAATGTCTGTGATAAACTCGTTAGCTTTTACAGTTTGGTTAAACTACAGACAGATTTACCGTAGCATGTCGTAGACTAAGCGTAGCTTTCAGTAACGGTATAGGATTCCGCAAGTGAAATTGGATCATTCGTCAAGGTTTTGTTTTTTAGTTTGAATAAAATATACAAAGGTAGTTGCATCAGCGAGTGGTTCTCCCAAATCGTAACGTGTCAGCGTTACTTGTGAGTGTAGGTTGGGTAAACTTGGTCAAAAGGATGTATTGTGTAACGAATGGGCGTGGCTCGACACAAGCGTCAAAATAACCACAGTTTTATTTTGTTTTAACGGCTTCAAACTCGTGTATCGCGTGGATATAGTAATGTACTGTAATTTAGAGCTAGATATTAAAGCTAATGATAATTTATTCATGAACATTACTAAACACGCGTCATGTCCGTCATTCTCGCTGTATAGGACAATGTCGAGGTATAAGCTACGTACACCCACGCTTTGCATAACTGTGTTAGGTCCCAAATGAGATAGGATAAGCCTATCAAAAAATAATCACATTATGATAAGTATAGTCCAAAATGATAAAAAAGTCCAAACTTGAAAAGCATTAATCGAGCAGGTACATGAACTACAAACTACGGGTCGAAAAACTAATCTAGATAATCGAACACGATGTGACGTAAAACCGTCAAATATAATCGATTCAGTTTTGCTTTCAGAGTTACACTCGTTCGTGCACTCGCCAATTTAAATCCAAAGAGTCAAGGCACAAAGGAATAACACAATGAGATGTATATTCATATTTCTTTAGGCGAATCCACTTGTACTACATAAATAATTCACCAGCTTATCACTACAACTCTATAAGAAACTCGTTTTGTTAAAAAATATCGTAGGCTGATATTGCCTTTAATAAGTTAAACCGGAATAAGTATTGAAATCACGTTCATCAAACGTGTTACGAATTAAAATGCACACTGCATACGAAATCATTCGTATCTAGATACTGTGACGCGCTTATCAGTGAAAACCCTATTGGATTCTCGTAAACGTAGTTCACGCTAATCCCCGGCCGGGACATGAGAGATAACTGTCCACACGTTTGTCACACGTGAGGCTAACGCAATCGAGATTATTGATTAATTGGTAGGTTCACTCTCGTTCGTCATCCCGACCGCAGGGATTATAATGATGACGATACTGTTGCCAATAGTTTACAAATACAATTTATTCGAAAGAAGATTAATCTGAATATATATAATATTTTAAAACACCACGATGTTTAAGTGAAATTGTATTTCAAAAAAAATTTTTTTTTTTTAAAACATTGCCCCCACACTAGGAATTTCTCCTGTATCGTGGGTGCGTTCACAAACATTAAAACTCACATACAAAAATACCACAAATATCAAGTGCCCCACTGGAAACTAGTTATTTACACACTAAACGGACTTTCTACCTACTATCGATTTTTCTCCCTCTCGCCAATTTTGCCAATATTGTTACAACATAATCATGTTTGTTTCAGGGGGCGGAAGATAAACTTAACATGATTAGGGCGTACCGCAGCCAGGTGGAGAAGGAGCTCCGCGACATCTGCTCAGACATCCTCAGCGTCCTGGACAAACACCTTATACCCAGCTCACAAACCGGCGAGTCCAAAGTTTTCTATTACAAAATGAAGGTAAGATTGATACTAGGAGTTAATGCTTCATCTCGAATATTGGACCCTAAACGTATATTGTGTTGAAATTATTTGCAGCAACCAGTTGAGATGCTACACAAATTATCAATATCCGACATTTTCATTTTCAGACATGATTATTGTTAAAATTGATACCCTACGTCTAATTCTCATGTTTATCCATTTAATAAAACTGCCATAGAATGACAGTAACTGCGGTACTCAGAGATATTTAATGATTACTTAATCCGTCACTTAGTAAAGATTTGACATAGTTTTGTATAACAAAACTGTCAAAACCAAAGTGATGGCCTAAGTAATCATTAAAGCTCTCTGAGTGCGGCAATTAGTAACTTTTTTTTCTAAACGGACAATTGAAGTTGGCAGTCAATTTCTTTAACAATTCATTCATCATTCATTGTCTGATCTATTTAAACTTGCACCTTGTACATCTTTATACGTACAATAGTTCACAGCACTTATAAATTGCACTGATCTTTCTCATACACAGGTTATCTGAAAATAGAAACATTACTTATACAAAAGGAAAACTGTTTTATCGACCGGTTAATTAAGCTTTTATGGCTTGGTAACAAATCTCTTCCGATTATAATAGTAGGATTAATGAAGTAGATGTAAATCATGAGAATTACTAATTAACTCAGAGGCGCTTACACGTCAGCTTATTATAAGTCAGCCTAGGTACATGTTGTTAATTGCTGATAATACTAAAGTCAAGTTGTGTTTGACTTGTGACCAAGTACCAGAAGTTCCTATAGATTGCGTCTTGAAACGATTTTCGCAACAATTTCAAACAATAATGGGCTTGTAAGAATTCACATTCAGCAATGACGCATTTCAAACTATAAAGTAAAGAAAGGGTTTTTGTGTGGTTTCGGCTACCGATAAAAACGTGACAATTTTCGGTTAGGTTAATTAGATGTTCCTAGTTTTAGTGTGAACGACCAAAATCATGATAGCAGCATACGCATCCATCGATAGTCCTGAACCACCAGCATAGTTCAAAATATACAAGGATAAAAAACATGGCACGACCAAGCGAGGTGACCAGAGCAATTTAATATTACGTTAGGTCATTGCAGAGCTGTCTGAAGTGGTCTATTACGACGATTGTGACGTACTCTGCATTGATTAGGTCCTACTCAATTTACAATGCATGGAAATGGCGCATCGGGCTTTAGAATAACTTTGAAGAGCGTCGTCTGTTTGTTCTAGTCGAGTAGATATTTGTAATGATGCTGTCAATCCCACCTCCCAGACATCGAATTTTGTCAGATAATGTACGGAAGAGTCTGTCGAAGTCCAAGTTGACCTGCAGGGCTATTGCGTATGACAGTGGCGATCATATAGTGTCCATCAATTAACTGTCAAATGGTTCCATTTTGTACTAAACCATAACCAATTTGACAATGTGACAGTGTGACGAATGTGTCAATGTGACGACACATCTTTCGGCTGAAACGATGGTGTTGCGTCGGCAAGTCTTGTCCGGTGTCCTCAGTCAGCCTAGATTACAGTCCGGTTTGTTTGGAATCTTTAGTGTAAGTACTTGTTTGTTATATATTTTTAGTGATGTGTTTGTTGTGCACTCCAGGGCGACTACCACCGGTACCTGGCCGAGTTCGCGACCGGCAACGACCGCAAGGAGGCGGCCGAAAACTCGCTGGTCGCGTACAAAGCCGCCTCCGACATCGCCATGACGGAACTGCCACCCACCCACCCTATTCGTCTCGGCCTCGCGCTTAACTTCTCAGTAAGTACTCTGTTTGACAAGTTACTAGGTTGTAAGGAAACAGGGGTTGATGTGAATGTGTTTGTGCTGTTCAGTTGCCAAGAATGCTGGGATTGATTTTAACTCGGGAGGGTTAGAGGAGCTAAATATGATTTAACGACGAAATTGTTCAAGTTGATAACATATCTGACCGTCGACCTAGCGTGACTGTCATTCTGGCATTTTATGGCAATGCAGGCTTGGATGACGCGCTTGTTTGACTGAAAACAATAGTAACAATCAAATAAGCTTAAAAGGATCAAAAGATTTAACGACGAAAAGGGTAACGGAATTGATATTACTATTTGTATTTTATTATTTTATTGATATTCACGTAGCGTACGTGAAGACTTATTTAATCAAAAGTTTATCATTATATCAAAAAGTACGAACCCTTTTCACTAACAATCGATAAAACACTTCATGAGTAAATAGTTATTATATTATTATAAACATATCTGTTAGTTAAAAAATGTCATTCCTTGATTATCCATTATTATGACCTCGTGATATTTCGACGCTGTTGCAAGCGCATCGCGGGATGGGTTATAATCACGGAAGATATCCCATAAGTGGCAGTACAAATTAAATTATAAACCGTAAAATCAATAAACATTATAACCTGTTAACATTTCCGAACCTGACCAAGGCAATACATTGTACGACGTTTGAAAGGAGTTACGACGCATAGCTCTCGAGTGACGCGGTCGTCGTGTGCACAAACATATTTACTGAGTTAATCACGGCGACGCGTCATCGTGTTGTCACACGCTTTAAAGAATTTGACGATGAACTAATAACTAGGTATATGAGAAAAGATTTACGAAGATATAGATAAACACACGAATTACGCGCTGAAAGTGCTAGGCAAAGAAGAAATTGGTTATATTTTATATCAGAGCGGATGATATACGCTGCAGTACCGAATTGTACTCCAGACTTAAGAATTTCTGCCAAACTGGCTTAGGCTTCACAGACTTCCTGTAACGTTAGATACGGTTTTTTATTGATTAAAAAACTAGTTGACCGTGCTTAGCGCTTCGTAAATGAACCCTGACGCGTAGTCTTGGTTTTTTCAATTCAGGAAGGCTAGACCCGACATCTAAACCGGTATTAGTAGTAAATATACAAAAAGGTTGTTTTATCCCAAAACACCCTGGCTCAGCCGGGCTTATCCGCCGTCAGTCCCAGCATAATATTATCGTTTCACTAGATAAAATGCGTACCTAACTTAAATTGATCAGAAAAAATAACGTAAACTTCGTAACCATGTGGATAGATGAAATAAAATTTGCATGTCAGTCGTAAAGCTTCCACAATTATTTGTCGTTCAGACATACCCTATGGCCTGAGTTAAAATTGCTCGTAAATACGTAATAAAGACCGAGCGACCATGACTTTATGGGATTATTATGGTACTGTCTCTTTGCTTTGCACACCGCCATTACCTTCATTATTATTGATTTGAAGACATGAAACCATCTGCATAGCATAAAAGTTCGTAGGAAAAATTCTAACCCAAATACGTGTGAATGCATGTGTGCATAAAATATTAACATATATGAATATGTAATTATAAGAAATAATGAAATATAAATGTAGAGGACATGCCAAGATGTGCCATCTGTGTTTAATGTCCTGTAATATATTCGCCATAAGAACTTTAGTGCCGCTGTCTGGCTAATTTATACGGTAGTCAGATATTTGACAGTTAACGACTGATTGTTTGCGGTCGATTCAGCGTTATCTTCGCGTAGTAGTAGGAAACTGCTACCGGTATCGTTCAAAATGCAGCTCAATAATGGCTCGTGCAAGGACACAAACGCGCACGTGCCCGCTACCTCGAGACTTCTTGCATAGCTACGAGTATCGTAAGTAGATCATCTCGCCGCTATGAAATTCAATACCGTTTTCTCGAAGTCCTTCCCAAGGTCTAAGGCTAGGGAGGCGTGGACAGTTTTAACATTAGTATACTGTATGATAATGTAATGTAACGCGCCGCTGAATTAATGAGAACTGGATATATTGACGACCTTCAAAATTAATGTATGTATTTATGTATCATACGCGGTTTTCTCCGAACTGTGAAACTAAGCTATCAACTAGCCGCTTTGTGTAGACTGACGTAATTGAAACGTAGTAACGCGAGATAAAGGATATTCTGACTATTTTAGGATCTGATTATAACGAGTTTTCCTTTAAATTAAACGCAGTTTGTTTATTGCATGGCCATGCCGTAACGAAATAAAGTTAAACCTAGACAAAATCTAGTTTATGAATATTACGGTATACCCTAGAGTCAATTTTATTGTACCCACCCTAAGCTCTATTTGCAGAAGTGCGTCATACATGTTCGTGCGTTAGTTAAGCCATCAAAACAGGACTCGTCTAATATTATGTTTGATCTTAGATTGTCCTAGATGCCAGTTAAAATTTAACCGCTTGTTTTCAAGTTTTTTTTAAGTATTTGAGTGCGAATTATCCCTCGACGCCGGTGATATCAATAATCCGTTGGCGCGTCACGCGATAACTTATCTCGTATTTATGCCAACCGCTCGAGTTCAAGGTCGTCAAACATTCAGAATTTTTACGAACTAGAAATTAGTTTTTCATTCGCTACATACCTTCCTTCCTTCGATTCTGACTAGAATCAATACGTGATTTTCGATAACGTCAATATGGGATACATTGAGATTGTACTGTTTCAATAATATCCTTATCACATTTTTATATTTAGGTTTTGTCAGTTGGGATTGTGATATTCATGATTTAATTCTAGTGAAAATGTCACATTTATTACTACGCAATATTTTGCTCGTTTAGAATATTATTTTTTCATTCTAATGAGTTTGCCCTTTGACCTTAGATAATTTAGTTTTAATCAAACTAACCGGTTATTAAACGTTATGCGTGATTTAATACTAGCCTTCGGATGCTTGGCAACAGTAACAGCCTCTTTTATTACTCTAATATTTGTCAATTAAAGTACTATTTCACGAATCTGCACACATATAACGTCACAACTGTAATCCCGGTGTACCTATCAGCAGTCCAACATTTCACCGTTCATGTAATTAGGGGGCGATCCAAATGCTATCTAAAATCCAAACTTCGCGCAGCTACTGGAGATTCCTTTTGGAAAAACCCAATAGCTCTAGCGGCCAAGGACAAGGTCTGTACAACAATACTAATATGATCTTTTCTCCGTGCAGGTATTCTATTACGAAATCCTGAACAGTCCGGACCGCGCGTGTCGGCTCGCGAAAGCCGCGTTCGACGACGCGATCGCCGAGTTGGACACGTTGTCGGAGGAGAGCTACAAGGACTCGACCCTCATCATGCAGCTTCTACGGGACAATCTCACGCTGTGGACCTCCGACATGCAGGGCGACGGAGAGTCGGGTCAGTAGCAAGTCAGCACCGCATGCCAAACCTATCCTTTTCTACCTGCACAACGATCATAATGCAACATTTTATCATAGAGCCGCTATTCTCAAAACGATGAAGGAAAACATCGTGAGGAAACAGAATCAAAAAATTCGAAGACATGTGACCTTACCAAATCGCACTGGGCGCGCGTGGTGGATTATGTACCATCCCTCTCCTTAAGAGGAGGCCTGAGTCCCTGCAGTGGGAACATTATAGGCTGATGATGAACCACCATTCGCTCTTCCACTCAATGGCTTTGTTTGTGTTTAGCCAGGGCAGAAGTTGCCACTTTGATGACTCGTCCACTTGCCGTCTGCACATATTATTATTATTCCATTTCTTAGACGATGCCTCCGCTCTCGTCAAAATCGCAGCATTGTTCTTCCATTTGACATTTTAGCCTTACGTGGATTGTAACTACATTCACAAAATTAAAAGACGCAATAAGACACTGCGTGCTTTTACAAATCGAATTTACGCATGTTTCTAGCATGGATTGTTGTATATTTAATTTCGCTTGTAGTTTGATGGCTTCAACTAGATAGTGATCTTATCACATTTTAGTTAGATGATAGTGTAGCGATATCCGATTACAATCTCTGTACGATAAAATAACGCGAGTTGCCATATTTAATTTTATTATTATTATTATATCTTATGAGATACGTTGTCATGTAGCTTTTTGATAGCCACGCCTACGTGGGAGACCTTTGTTTTTGGCTACTGTGTGTTGAAGCGAATCTAACTATTACTTTTGTCGCATTTCAGGTGAGACAGAGCAGAAAGAACAACCGCAGGACGTGGAAGATCAGGATGTGTCGTAATACTTTTTAACATTCTATTTAAATATAATAAAAAAAAATAACTATAGTATCACGTAAGACCCAGCCCCCAATGACAACCGGTTGTATGGTAGTCCTCCACACAGCTCGCCCCCGACGTAAATTGTCAGTCCCAGCCCCGTTGTATCACAACACGCATTATGTATACATGGTAACATTTCGTTTATTTATCGTGTCAAATTATCTACGAGTTATATACATTCATGTACTTCTTTTGATATATTTGTTTTCAATTACGAAAAAAAATAATGTTTAAGAAAAACGTACTTTGGTATTGCATTTTAACTGTATGTTGTATGATGTATTTTCATAACTGTAAGCAGTCGATGGATCTCTCGCCGTCGCCTAGCGCGCTCCGCTGCGCCTAGCTTGTCACAGTTGTCACTCACACTTCCGACTTCCGTGCGGCTACTTCTTAACGTGGGAATTGTAAATTTTCTAAGTATTTTATACCGTGTGTAAAATTAATGTATTTAAAAACTCTGTTGATACTTGAAACAAGCACCGTAGCGTCGAGGATGTTTAATGAGATATACAAACAAATATAACAATATAATAGTTGGATACATTAGCGAGTTGCGTATCGTCACGTATGTCGATATAGTGTTTACTTTGTATTCGCATCTCCGTGTTGATTCGGTCTGCACAAATAGTAGTTTTATACAATGGACGTTTAATCTCGTGGCTAGGTTGTTGTTTTGAGACTGTTGCTAGTTCGTACAGCCGGCGGGCGCGACTCCGGCGAGCGCCTGCGCCGGCCGAGCGAGTCTTCCGCGCCCTCGCTGCATTTGTATACATTTGAATCATTTATTGATATATTTTAAACGATAAACGTAACATTATTAGGGTGGTAATGATGTAGTACTTGCAATATTTAGCTAAGTGATAGCGGCGTCACCCTGTTGGTCTTTGTGTATCTATCTCCTATGTATCGTTCATGTATGTATTTATTGCAAACGGATAAGTTGGTGTAACTTGTGACTACTGTGTAGTACACGCGCTCGCGAGTCGTCACTACACCGCTCGCGCCGCAAGCCGTCAGTCCGTCGACGTCCGTCGGCCGTCGGCGGACCGTGGCTGAGCTTAAATAGAATTAAAGACATGTCGATGTACCCGCGCTTCGTTCGTATTACAACATTTGGAGTATTCACATTTGAATTGCTTTAATTACTTACGAGTATTGTGATAGAGATTTTGTATATTTTAATTTATTTTTTTTAATTTCGCAAGTTCTCGAAAATTGCTGTAGCGCTACATCTCTTACGATTTTTACAGGACAAACAGTAGTTCTAAAAGTTGTGCTAGGTTAAGGTAATGCACTTGGGGAAATTATTTATTTGATGCGCGTCGCGGGCGGCCGCGACCGCGACAGTAATGCCTACTCGAAGACATTCCATCTTCACGATACCTGTTAACTAAATATCTGGCCGATGTTCGCTGAACTCCAAATTGTAGTGTGGCATAGCGGCGTGGAGCAAGTGCGTGCCCGAGTAAGATATTAGCGTTATTTTTATTTGAATTTGTAATATTGCATATATTTTGTTAATTTATCCACAAAAATACTAATGCAATTAGCCTTAGTGTTATGCAATATTGATTTATGTCCTCCAACTACATGGAAATTTATTGTAAATGACAGTGTAAATCTAATAATAAAAATTCAAAAGTCCATATTTTACTTTTATTTATTTAACTTGAACCCTCTACGCAAAAGCATGAAAAAACCCTTCTTCAACACTAAGAATCCACTATCATATCAGTGCTGCTCACTATTCCTGACAGCCTGAATCGCCTGAAGAAAGAAAACAATGCAAAAAATCCTGACCTAGATAGTTTACAGTGAGCTACGGATTGCAGAGTCAACCCCAGTGGAGACACAACAACATAAAATAGTTATCTACACATGTGCTGTCAATTATTGAGTGTCATGAATGATCGATCAAAGAATGACCTGAATTGCACAATGAGAACAAAAATAAACTTGAAACCTCGAGTCATGTTCTCGGCAGTAAGGCCGTTCGGCCGAGAACATGACTCGCGCGATGTATGGCGCGGACGAGAAGAATTATCTATTGGTTTTGAGACTTTCAAGAGCGGATCCCAAAGGTCGCGCGAGTGGACAATCGGCGTATTGAAAATTAGAAGGGCGCAGCCGCTGGAAACACCTAGTTATCCATAAAATAACTACCTAGGTGTTTCCAGCGGCTTCGCCCACTACAACTTGAAAATAATCCCACGGGAAGATAAAATCGGGATAAAAACTATCCTGTGTTAATCCAGGTTATAAACTGTAGTACCAAATTTTATCCAAATCCGTTCAGTCGTTTTTGCGTGAAAGAGTAACACACTCACAAGCTTTCGTTTTTATTATAGCGTCCCTTAAGGCTTGGTACCTACCGTGTCGACGGGGCGTATGTGTGTTCCACGCGCCCCTCGTAAGAGATTTCGGCAACAACATGGAAGGGGCCCGCAAGGGCCGACGCCGCTCGTCGGGGCTGCGGGTTGTTCGAAAGATACCGCGGCATCGACACAAAGGGCTAAGAAGGAACATGTGTGGTTTTTAGTCAGTAGAAGTCTGACACTCCCATTCGCTCTGCCTAGAGCGGGAGGGGTTATTTGATGATTCCTCACACCCCAAAAAAAAGAAAAAAGGGCTCGTGTCCGATGTACCACCAAAACACAACAGCGGAGCCGCGCGCATTAGCGGCAGCTGACGACCACATCTCAAATCGAACATTGCGTCGACACACCGAAGTAAATTCGCATCTAGCCGCCAACTACTCGCGATGATGTAGGTTTGGTCATGTGGAGAAGAGAATAATAATATGTCAGATGAGTGAAAGGTAACAAGGCAGATGTGAGTGGAAACTCCTCCGGGGGAGAGGAGACGTTTTGGAAAGACGATACAACTGGCCTTATAAGGTTTTTCAAATTTTAATAATAGGTGGGTATGCGTGGGTCAAATGTGAACCGCGTGGGCCAAAAGGCGTGAGCTTAAGAATTTTTTTTGGATACCGGTAAAACGGTGAATGGGGATGCAGGGGTGAATCGGAACGAAACTTTAAAATGGATTTTAACATTGAAATAATATAGTTTGTTGCCAGAAAAGATTGTAATGTGGTTACTGTTTTTTAATTAAAGATCAAGTGTCCTTGTTAGCAACAAGCTATATTTTTTTAAGTTCAAATCCATTTTAAAGTTTTGTCCCGATTCACCCCTGCATCCCCATTCACCCCGTTTTACGGTATCTTTTTACCAACAAAAAAAATATTTTTTTGATAAACTGTTTGTGCAAACTGGCAATATTTTTAAAAGACCTATCCAAAGACATCCCACACAATGGACTTCGAGAGAAAAAAACCCATCCTCACTTTAATTTGTACTGGAGATACCCTACATAAAATAATTTTCAATATTTTACTTTAGCACTTTGTCGGCGTAACTCATTTGTATATGCATGCGAAATTACAGTTTTCTAGTACTATAAGAGTGAGATATAGTGCGGACGGACGGACGGACAGACAGACAGACGGACATGGCGAAACTATAACAGATCTATTTTGACTACGGAAAACCCTAAAAAGCGGGAAGTCCTTTCTTTGTGAAAAAAATACAACAGAATCCAGAACCTCCTTTTTGGAAAGTCTGTTAAAAATAGGTGCGCAGCGCATAGCCTAGGTTAAAAACAACTACAAAAGCATAATCAGATAATAATGTTCCTACTGCTGGGACAATGGACATTGGCCTCCTCTCTCTATAATCTACGTCAAACTATCCAACACGCGGGCGGGCCCAGTGCAGATAAGATGTCACGTCTTCGAATATTTTGGTTCTAGGAGATGCTGGTTTTCTCACGATGTTTTTCTTCACCGTTGAGATATCAAAAAAAAAATGTAAAAGCTTGAAAATAAAAATATCCGGTGGAAGTGGAATATATTTATTGGGAAGCTATTTATCAAGATTACAAAATTTTTCTTATAATTAATGATTTCATAATTGTGTAGAATAATTAGTTTATTTTTGTTCCGTGGTAAACCTCTAATCTGCGTTTTTTATACGTTGTGTCCGGTCATCGACTAGCGATATTGTAGAGGACTTATATAACACCTATTCTAGTAAGTACACACAAAAACATTAACAATTATTGCAGGAACTAATAATACCGACCCTCGCTCTAGCGCTCTTCAATTCTTTTATTCGTGAGATTAAGAACTCACCTTAACCAGCTGACCTAGAGCGAGGGTCGGTATTATTAGATTTACTTGCTCATTTGTCGAGCGCGTGAGTGACGTAGCTATCAGAGGCATATGGGGAAAAAAGGACATTCGATATTCTTGAGTTAATAAAATAGTTGATTTATCGGATTTTTTGGAGTTACGAGAATAGGTTTCAGGGGAACGGACACAACAGTCTGATTTCAGTTAGATAAACAGTCTCTTCGTAGGTATTTGGGTTACTACAGGGTTATATATTTTTTTTATTTGCGAAAATGTGAACCCATTATTTTGTCACGTAAAAGATAGACAATATGCCGTTTGAATAGAAAAGCCTATTTTTTTCCCAGAGTACGACCTGAATTTTAAATTTAAAACACACGTAGAAAACATATCAAACGAAATGTAGCAAATTAATATAGCAGGAAAGTGGATTGAACCCACATCTGTAGTGTTAAAATAAATATAGCTATTCCGTGACTCGTGACACAATGTATATAAAACCGGATCCTTCCTGACTCTTGCAACGAACTGTGGCTGGCATCAATCAACACTGCCAGTTCTTCTGTGTTCGATCAATAACTACCGCTGTGTTTCGCTCTAACAGTGCTTAGAAGGGTTTGATCTTAAGGCCTGGACTCCAAAGCGGAGAGGATCAGATGCTTACGAGCTAGGGGGGGTTTTCACTAAACGAGAAATGTTAAATAACTAAATTCTATAGGTGGTTTACATTTACTATGCTCTCGTCTCGTGTTCACTTCGGTGGAGTCCGGCCCTAAAGCTCGTAGTGCTGTATCGCTCCAACGCAGAATTCACTTTACATTACCCACACGTACACGGTCAACAAATCAAGGTGGCTTTCGACCAGCGTTGCCAAATATTGTTTTTGCAAGTCGGTTTTTCGGAAGGTTTTGAGTGAAAAAAGCGGGAAGCAGGACATAGTAAAAAAACGTATAGGTATATACTCAAGTTTTAAATAATTCTCTTTTTTTTAGTTCAAATTACGTTTACGTGACAATAGATAACAAAAAAGGCCATAGAAAATGAATTTATGGAAGAAGAAAATGAGAAAGAGTACTACGATATGAATTACTTATTCATGATATTTCTGTAAAGATTTAACTTCTTAAAAAAGATGGCCAGTCCACACTTGTCTGTGCCACCCACCCTCGCTTCCTCAGCACGCTGCACGCACGGTAGTGTTATCCCCGAAAAGTGAGACATTTAATTTTGATTTGAAACAACGGACGTCACGCCAAAATCGGGACGTCTAGCAACGCTGGTTTCGACTTACTCCTAACGAGCGATGCACTTTACACCCCACTATCACAAAATTTGTCCAAAACAACATTCTTTAGTAGTTCTTTCCATCTACAAAAATAACTATAGTAGAATGATCTTTTCTTTCGTTCTATTTTTGCGGGTCCAAATCGACCTTCAGAAGTTGACCGTTTTTTACAATTAAGATTTTATATCTTAACACCCCCTAATGTTAAAATATTGTAGATATCATTGTTGAAAACACACTTTTATTCACTACTATAACACACTTAGATACACTAATTCAATAATTATCATAAATATGATCTGTAACCATCACATGCTCTGTAAGTACATAATTATGTTGAAGAGTTACTGACTGCTACTAAATAAATGGTTTAGCAGCTAGGTCTAAGCGTTTTAAGCAAAACAGTTATTTATCACAATCATTCCTCATTTAGATAGATATTTTCTCCTTTAAAGGTACCGTCTAATTTAAATGTTTTCCTGACCAAACGAAACTGGCGTAGTATGCATTATTTTACCGACTCCAAAATAAATGACTAATATATCAAGTTGACTATTCTTTTTTTTGTTGACTAGTCTTTACTTTCTTTTGTTTTCAGTACTTTAGTTTAAAGACTGTGTATATTTTCGAACGATTCTCAGCTAAGTATAAAATTAAATCTCATTTCAAAACATTTGGCAGATTTAAATCTGACTCGAACTTCAGAACAATACATCAAAAAAAATAGTGAAAATAACAACAATTGAGCAAATTAGACACAGATAGTTAAAAATATTCAAAGAGTATGATTCGCTTGCGTACAAAGTTCTTCAATATCAGAATATAACGTTCAATTGTTGGAAGATACAGTTTGCGTTTCAATAATAACCTACCTATTCTATTAAAACACTGAAAAATCTGTGGCTGAATTATTTTTATAGCTAGTCCTTGTCGGATATCGTATTATAAAGATACATTTATATTTCATGACATACTTTTCTTAAAAAGACTAATAATATACCTACCTTCATAAGCCATATATCAAATACACAAAAATAAATACGACATGTTTTGTATAAGCTGCTAAAAGGCAATTTCTATCCTGAGATTTAAGGTCACTGTAGTGCCCCCACCAAGTCCTAAAAGTTTGTGAACATTGAATAATCGGCCCTCAGATTATTATTAAAGCATTCTTAAAACATTGCACATTTCTACACTTAACTAAAACCATTACATCAAAAAGAATTAAATTCTAGATCTTACTATATCTAACTTAAAATTATTATGTCGGCAAAGGGTGAATTTCGTCATAGTTACATATTATATCACACATTGGCCTACCAGGAATCTGATATGCCCACACTAATGTAACAAGTATATGAACGACACTCAAGAGACAAATGCTAATCTTAATATTGTTACATAAATGCCACACTCAAGGTCTACAAAAATATAACTATAACTAATACTTTATTGCAATCAATTGAAGCTAATAAACCAAGTGTTTTTACAGAGCCTTAATTCATCAAATAATTCTAACACCAAAGAATAAAACTTGTATTCACATTCCTCTTTATTTACTCCAAATCGTCCTCTTTAGGATTACAACCGACCCTGTTCCGATACTTGAAAGGCTAACTCACATACACACAATATGACAGATTGCACCGTCAGTTTTGAAGACGTGATGTCTTCAAAACTGACGGCACTGCAATCTTGCACCTTTGAAGAAATTGATGGGTCGAGTTTATCCCATCACAAAATGTGTTTAATAAAACTCATTATCTTCATTAAAATAATGAAAAGCAGTGACCCTGTCCCTATATCCAAACCGCGCGTAATATTGCTACAAAGCAGCTAAGGATAATACTAAATAAAATTTACTAATAGTACTTCAATTCAGAATCTTAAATAATTTACGTTAAGATTTTGAATTGAAATGAAGGCAGTATTGGTCTCATACATACATTGAGTAGTACGACTAGTACGAAATAGCACACTAAGATTACACTTAAATCACCTAATAAAATTCTAAGCTATTATAGATTCCATTGATATCGAAATAGATTAACCCTATACCTCCATCATTCATGGTCCGGAATCCCTGCAACTCTATGACTGAACATTTCTTACTCGCTATAATAAGGTCTAAATTAGTTAAATCCTTCGCTTTATTCTCGTTTAGTGGCTATCCTACAATATAATACATTTGAAGATTATAACTAATCAATCTAGTTCACTGAAGATTTAGTCACATTTGAGAGGTAAATCCTAAAACATTTAAGTACTATTGAAACTTTCAACATTGGAATATAATTTATGATTTTGTATTGAATATACTGAGGCCTCTACTCGATTATGAATCTTATACTTATTGAAATAAATGCTATAATTTTACTTTTAGACATTTTTTTGCACTTTAGTCTTTTAATTTCCAAAGTTACTTCAACACATTAATATGGAAGATTCATAAATCAACCATAAAACTATTCTTTCTCTATGTTAGGGGTTGAATGAGATTATTATTGTTGTATAAATAAACTTACAACGACATATATTTAATTTGAAATACCTACTACTTCTAGGAATATAACAGATACATTAATCAGTTGTAACAAGTTGGTTATATAAATTAAACTAAAACCACGGCTACGATATTAAGAATTAATCTACTCCTAAACAACCTCTCGCTTCAGCTGCTAGTGCTGCTACATGCATTACGCCTTACCTCGTGGGAGTAGGCAGCAACTGCACTATTCTTACCCTGCTCAACTTTACATTATATCTTACCATACCTGTTCATCATACATCTTCTCTAATAGGGAACTTGACAAAAACAAAAAATTAGTCCATCAGATAGATTTCCGAAAAATATTGGAGACATATTCTTTCCCTTTTTCAAGACGTGTGACGTCATATTTCAGTACATTTTTTTTTTAATTTGACGTCACAAACCCGCACACATGATCTTTAACACGTTTTATTTTCATAAATTTTTATAAAACATAAAACAATGACTTTTTTTTGTGTCTAAAGGGTGTAAAAGTACCCTCAACGCAAACGAAGGGCACTTGTTCTCCCCACTACTGCGATATTTTTTTTAGTTTTAGACCATTCCTGGGAACCCCTTACTTCCGGAGATATTGGGGGTCAAAGTTCTAAATTTTGCACAGCTGTTTTTGTAAATACTAGTTTTTCAGGTTATAACTTTACTTAAATTACCTTCATGACCCGTTTACTATTTAAAGCATCCACTAGTACAATGTTTTAAGAGTGCTACATTGAGTTTTACCGTAAAATGTGATTTTTGACTCCAAAAAAAAAGTCGTTTTCCAGCAAAATTTTTTGCATAGCGGTACTTTTGATGTACAGAATGCTTGGTTGACGTATGTATGAAGGATTAATTAACACCCTGTATAATAAGGCGCTCAATCGGTTAATAATATAAAAAATACGTATCCAATATTTTTCGATAATCTAACAGACGGACTAATTAGAATCATTTTTTTTTTGTCAGAAAACATCCTTATAACATTTGCGTTTTTCTTGGCAATAGTAATCATTACCCCCAAATGCCTAAAAATAAATTAGGATCGAAGAGATATTAAGTAAAGGGCAATGACCGCTAATGCCAAGTTAATGTAGACGAGATCTTACCTGCCTAAATAAAAGCACACTGCTAGATTTAACTTTTGGTGAAATGCCGACAGTCGAAAATTCAACAGCATGAGTTTATTTCTGCATTCATATAAGTGTAGTACGGTGTTTGTGTCAGCATCAGAAGTAGTTTATCAATATTCAAAGCTTTTTTAATAAAAACTTGCTTGATATTACTCGTTACAAACAATTTATTGAAGTTAATTAAAAATAATAGCTATATATATAATAATAATTGGTTATGGTTTAGTATACCAAACTAACCATTTGACAGTTAATCGATAGACACTATAATAGACACTAGTGATGCGCCGGATCTTCAAAAATGTATATCCGCAGAAACGGATCCGGATACAAATATTTAAGGTCAAGATCCGTGGATACGGATCTTTAATTTCTCACTCAATCGGTGTCGGTGCGTGACCTTGAAACGATAGTTGAAGTTACGCCCGCTGCAAGGACGAGCAGGACAGGTTTCAACTTGCATTGGGCGCGTATTACATTTATACAAATATTAGATTTTAAGAAATACTATGAATGTTTTTTATTATATTATACTACCTATTCACATAATGCAGTATTTTATCCTGTCAATTAAATTTGAAAATTAATAAAAGATCCGTAAAAGGTCCGCGAGAAAAGTAACGGATACAGATACGTACACGACCTTATTTCTACCACGGATATCCGGAACACCACTAATAGCCACTGACATTTAAAAAGATACGCAATAAGTGTTAAGCTACTTCTTTTGCTGACCGTAACACGGCTATAAAACACAAATTATAAATCTCCTCCTGTTTGAAACAAGTGCCTATCATCATTGACACTCAGCCTACAGATCAACATTGTTTAGATTAGAACCAGAGTGTGTAGGCAGGTCATCTTGTACCAGCAACGTTCCTATCGGGACTACAGCCTCATCTCTCTCGCGAAGTTTCTTCATTTCGTTGCGAAGCTTCTCCAGAACTGCGTAGTTGGGTTCATTGTGACGAGCCTGGTCTTGGAGCAGAGTGATCTGCTGTTCTTCTAGCTTCTTCTCCTTGCAGGTCTTCACTGAACGGGAGCCGTATAAGCGGAGTAAAGAGCCCCAGGAACGTACGTGGGGGTGGAGTGCCTGAGTAAAAAGAAGAAACTTGTGATTGCTAGTTTTTTTCTTAAAAAATGGGCACTATCTCAAAGGTAGGGAGATTTTTTCTTAAAAATGGGCACTCTCTCAAAGGCAGGGAGTTTTTTTTTCTTAAAAAATGGACACTCTCTCAAAGGTAGAGAGTTTTTTTCTTAAAAAATATCCCTATCTTTGAGAGAGTGCTGCAAGTAGCCTGCAATACCAGTATTTTACATGCAACGACTGCCTAACTGCCCTCCACAACCCAGTAAGTACTGGGTGGTACAATACCCCTTGGTAAGACAGCCGTAGAGAAACATTTTCTTCCCAGAAAATAAACACCATGATTCAGAATAGGGATGTTTCCTGACTATAGAAAATATGATTCTAATTAGTCCGTCTGTTAGATTATCGAAAAATATTGGATACGTATTTTTTGTTTTATAAAATTAATAAAAATTGACGAAGATAAAACGTGTCAAAGATTTGAGTGGGGGCTGATGTCACTGACCGGTAAAAAATGCCATACTAATGTCTTAGAATATGACGTCACACGAGTTTTCAAAGCACTGTTTCGTCTTCATTGTTTGTTTACGTGAAAAAATAAAAAATATAATTATGACCAATATTTTTTGGAAATCTATCTGACGGACTAATATTTTTTTTTTGTTAACTAGGTACCCTATTGTTCTCTTCGCAATTAGAAAAGACAGCATGCTGTAGCTAAACCATGTTTTGCATTTAGAAGTGGATATACGAACTGAAACCCTGTTCGCTCTCACTCTAAGGATTGAAAGCTGAATTGCCTAGGATGACTAAGTTACAGTACCCTGCGATAAATATTGCACATCGACCTTTGGAAAGGTAGTACCTTTATAGTTAATATTATACGTACAATCCAAAGGTCGATGTGCAATATTTATCGCCGGGTACTGTACTTGCAGCAAGCTTGAGCAGCGGTGGCCCAGTGGTGGCGGCCCCGACTTACGAATAGTAAGTCGTGGGTTCGAACCCAGGCAGGCACATTACTTTGTGTAATTTATTTCATCACTGCTGCTTTCAAAAAGGTGAAGGAAAACATCGTGAGGAAACCAGCATGGCTAAGAACCAAACATTCGAAGACATGTGACATCTACCAATCGCACTGGGCCCGCGTGCTAGATTATAGCCCATTCCCTCTCAGAGAGAGGAGGCCTGTGTCCCAGCAGTGGGAACATTAATAGGCTGTTGATGAGGACTGTACTTGTGGTGTGCCTCAACTGTGAGTGTGTTTGATCACCTTGGGCAACTCGATCTTCTAACATACATCATCATCCACAGCCGGACCAGCCCCATCTATGATATTCCTGCGATGGCCACAATATTGTCTGCCCGTCTAACAGACATAAACCTAGGTAACAAAGCGAGTACAGTACCTGCAATATAGCCTGCGAGGCGCGTTGCTTGGCTGTCTTCTTGTTCTTGCTGATTACTGACGCGCTGTGCTTCCCCACTTTCATCGTCAGCTCGATCTTCTGGTATTCCAGCTTTTTCATCTGTACATACACATTGACTGTTAAATTAAACTGAGGGCGTAGCGCCAACTATGATTAGTATTGGATGTGTAAGAAAATAACTTTATACAGAGAAGGAATCTCAATAATATCAAATCAAATTAAATCAAATCAAAATATTTTTATTTCACATAGGCCTACATGGGCACTTATAAAACGTCGGTAATAAAAAGGGGCACGGTTCGGTGCATTGGTCGATTCCTAAGGAGAAGAACCGGCAAGAAACTCCAAAGGTTACTCTTTTAATCTTTTAAAATCGTTTGGGTTAACAATAAGGTATGTTACATAGACAAGGTATTGCACATATGATGTCCCCCGGTGCGTTTTTCCAACTTGTCAAAGAAATATATCATTCAGCAGGTACTAATAAAGCATGAAAGATAAGATTTAATTTGAATAAATGGACCATTTGACCCATTTCTATGAAAATACAATAACCTTAAAGCTATGTATTTTTCAATGCAGTCATCATTCAACTCACGGTACCTAGTTTTTAAACCGACTTTAAAAAAGGAGAGGGTCTCAATTCGACTGTATGCTGTTTTTTTGTATAACTCTGTCATTTATGAACCGATTTGAAAAATCCTTTTTTAATTTGAAAAGATATACTTTTTCCATTCAAGCAAACAGCCTCACCTCAGTATGTATATGTCGGTCTCCAGCGCCGAAGTTCCGCAGCAGGCAGGTGCGCAGGATGGCGTGCGGCGAGGGCTCGCAGGTGGCGGCGCAGAACTCCGTGATGCGCGGGTCCTCGATGCCCACGTAGTCGAAGAACTGGCAACACAACTGTTACTACTTGTCATACGCCGTCGCTACACAGCATTATCTGACCCCTGAAAATGCTGCAGGTAATGCTGTGTACTGACTGTAATATATGGTACTAGCAGATGTCACGCGGTTTCACCCGCGTAGTTCCCGTTCCCGTGGGAATACAGGGATAAAAATAGCTTTCCAATGGTGAGAGAATTTTAGAAATCGGCGCAGTAGTAGTTTTTGAATTTATTCATTACAAACATACATACACACACACAAAAATACAAATCTTACCTCTTTATAATATTATGTAGAAGTGTAGATGATAGTACAAAAATCAAAAGTCATTTATTCAAACTATAGGCTGATAATCAGCACTTATCGAACGTCAAAATCGCCCACCCTTCGACACTTCCTTGTTCTATCTGGGAAGAAAGAGCGGAACAAACTCCACAAAACACATACACTATCATTTACGATAAGGTGTGACATGCGACGATGTAATGCCATCCAACTTCTTGAAAGCATCTCTAACAGTCTATTAGACATTCGAACTATATCTTGTACATCACATAAAATCACGCCTGTCGTCTAAAGAGAATGCAGAGGTATACCTAGTTCACACCCACATTTAATCTTATGTTATAAGGCTTGATGAAAAAATAACATCAATAACATTTTGCCCAGCTTGGGAATTGAAACCAGGCCCTCGACATGTTCAGCAGTTGGGCTTGCAACCACCTAGACCAACAAACCAATCCTAAACATAATCATCTATTTAATCGTTTCTTACTCTTCCTCTCATTCTTGCACAAATGTTTATTTAAGAGTTAGTACCTCAAACACAATGAGATACTCACCTTATTCCGAGCCATTTACCTTCTTTTTTTGCGTGGGACGTCATCAAATAACCCCTCCCGCTCTTGGGCAGAGCGAAAGGGATTGTCAGACTTCTTCTGACTAAAAACCACCCATGGTCCTTCTTAGCCCTATATGTCAAGGTCGCGGTATCTCTTTCGCACAGTCCCTCTCCCGCACCATCACCATCTACATCACTAATACAGAAGTTCAGATACTTACACTGAACTCCGGTTCATTCTGGTCGTTAGGCGCATGGTTGGGTGCATGAGCATCTAGCTCGTCCTTCATCTCCGGTATGAGGATGTGTATGGAGCTCCTGGCGGCCGCAGACTTGGCCTGGCGTTTGCTGGAGCCGTGGCCCACGCCGTACTGCATGCCGCCGATGAACACTGTGGCTTGGTATGGAGTTGACGCGTTCTCTGTGGCGGGAGGAGCTTATTAGGAGCTGGTGGGTAATTAATAATAGACGTACTGGTCTAACCTTGGTGTAACGAGGTTGATCCGTCGATGGGGACCACTAATTGTATACTGGGATCTGTCCGTGCCTTCAAAAGAAAACAGTAGCGATTGTCAGAACCGTCCATTAGTCAAAGCCAAAAAGCCTGGCAAGTTTTAAGATAGGGTTTTGTGTTACCAAATAACTGTGTGGCAGACGTCAGATAGTCATTCTATGTAAAATTCTGTCTTAAGCTGCATCTGGTAAGGCTGGAAGACAACTCGGAAATAGTTGGGGAAAGCATCATATCATGTATGTTGTCTACACATGTTTTTGCAAATAAATGGATTGAATTTAAAAATGGCTATAAAGGGTGTAAAAGTACCCTTAACGCAAACGAAGGGCACTTGTTCTCCCCCACCACTGCGATATTTTTTTTGTTTTAGACCATACGCACAGAACGCTTGGTTCACGGATGTGTGAAGAGTTAATTTACACCCTGTATATTTATATTAAGTGGCAATGGGCAGGGCACATTGCTTCTGGAGTGGCGACCGCGAACTAGAAGACGTTGCGTTGGAAGACCTCCCACTAGGTGGACCGATGACCTGGTGGAGGTTACGGGGATCTGTTGGATGCGAGATGCACGGGACCGGTCAATGTGGCGACACTTGAGGGAGGTCTATGTTCAGCACTGGACGTAAATGATGAAGAAGTCCTATTTATGTGTAGTGCACTCACCAAGTTGCCTGAACTCGTACACCGGCTGCTTCTGCAGCGCGCGGCGCACGTACTCGTGGAACACGGACAGGTAGCTACGTCCGTTCATGTTCATCACCCAGTCGCGCTTGTTGGACTTGCCAGCTGGAAACACGTTATAAATTAGCCTAACACCCGTAAAGTTTGACTAGAAAAGTTATGCGCTTCGGTCTCATGTTAGATCGAACGTCGCGCCACAGACAAAGCTAGTGCATTCTTCTCCATGGAGATCAACGCTTTGGAATGGGCAACTACAATACTTCTTTGACTTTCAAAAAAGCCAGAAATGGTCTAATTGAAATAAATAATTTGAGTTTTGTTCAAAGTTTATTTGGAATTGCAGAGTTGATTATCTATAATTTTGTAATGATGATTATACAAAATAGGCTAGTATTTTTATTTCATTCTCACAACACGTCATATACGTGTTATTATTACAGCTGAATTTGCAATGACAAAATCGATGCAACTACAAAGGGTGTACCTAGTAATAACCAACTTACCAGCATTCTCTTGTCCCGGGGTAGCCGGTTGGGCAGGGATGGTGATGAGCTTGGTGCCCTCTGGCAGCGTGGGGTACTGCAGAGTCTTCCTCGCCTTGGTGTACTTGCGCCGGTCGGCCCAGCGCCTGGCAAGAACATTATCATACCACAATGGGTTCTAAAATCTATAAGTATTATCTTTATTGTTTTAAGTTTAGTGTACAGGTCAACCAACAACACAACAGTCCTGATATATAACGTCCCAATGTCCACTCAAATCTGTGTGGTGCTTTCTTCAAAAGACCATCTCAGACACTAGTCTTCATGGACCTTAAACTTATTGTTAACCCAAACCATTTTAAAAGATTAACCAATGCAACAAACCGTGCACCTTCTTTGTCGACGTCTTATAAATGGCCATGTGAAATAAAAAATTTGACTTTGACTTTGACAATAGGAATTATCTGCCTGGTTTTCTATGATAATTTTGAATTAACATTGACAAGAAAATATAAAACACGTGAGAAGTAAAAGTTGAATCAATGACGATGATGTTTTAATGGCGTACTGGCGCCACGGGCCGTGGCCCCAATGGCCAAATGGAATGGCAATGGGAGTTATGTCCTATTACCACAGTACATAGAAAATTCGCAACGCACATCGAGTAAGTACAACACCAGTAATACTAACTTGAAATGCATGATATTAACCGTCTTGAACTTGAACAGACGCTTGCAGTACTCGTTGATCTGCTCAGCGCTGAGATGCTGCGTCTTCCAGCTAGTGTTGACAGTCTCGACGCGCGGCGGCGGCATCACGATGCCCCCCGGGAGTACCACGGGCTGCAGATTCATTTGCGCCTCCTCATTTGACTGTTTCTCTTTATTTTCCACGGCCACGCTAGTACGAGCTGTTTCGTCATCAACTGTTACCATTACTTCTGAACCGGCTTCTTCAATCTTCACGACTGTTTCTAGAACCCTTTCACTTTTCGCTTCTTCATGACCATTCACTACCGTCTCTAGAGCGTTTCTCCCAACGTTACCGTTAAAGAACGGACACGTTCTTTCTGGCTCTTTAGGATCTTCTTGTTTGATTACCATATCGTCAAAGTTGAACTCTGTTTTATCTTCGACGGCAGTGCTGCTAACCTGGTTGTTCAGCTCACATTTTACTTCGGGGTTGATAGAGATTGATTCAGGTTGATTGTCGATAGGTTTATCAACCCCAGAGATGCCCCAGTTGCCGGAGCGGATCTGTTCAGCAATACGCTTGTCTATATCTTTTTGTTTGTTCTCTTCTTCCATCGCTCGGCGGTAAGCGAAGCATGGTATGGCGCTTATTGGTATTTCGTGACGCTGCAAAGAAATGGGAGTGTCAGTAGGATCTAATAAACTAAATTTCGTTGATATAGGATTGTTTCCTGCTTCGATGCTACTATACAAAACTTACCCTAGTGTTTCCCTTGCCGAGGAAGTAAGGCTTTGAGAGTGTGACGACTCGGGTAGCGCGGTGCATGTAGATGGGCATGCCGCTGATATGGCGCACCATGATCCAATCCAGAGGTAGCACCTCGAAGAAGTTCACTCCTTTCTCTGTAGAGCGAGAGGGACAAGTACAGACGGGCACGTATAGCACACGCTTGGTTACAATTTCATATGCATATTGGAGTAAAAGCACTCGTGGGTTGTTGCTGAAACTTGGCGTCATATGGACTACCAAAATGTGGGGTGGCAGCACTAATCCAACCCAGTGCTGTTACTTTGTATTTACTTATTGTAATATTTGTAATAAACTCGTTTTCTTTCTTTCGTAAGAAACTAGGTATTATAGTACCTTCATTTCATCGGAGCTAGGATGAAATACAATAAAGATGCAAAAATCCGATACGACAAAGACGCGAAATGCAATAGTTCCGATTTCACAGAAAAAAAAAAAATATAAATGTATTAATTTTTTTGCAACATGCCTGTATTTCGGCAGAAGTCGGATCGTACCTTCCAGATTTATCTGAAGTCAAGAAAATGCATACCTTCTAGAACGATCTTCTGTCTCGTGATGTAAGCTTTCTCCTTCTGCTTGGGGGCTGCTTTGAAATCATCCGGAAGATCCTCATCCAGCATTCTCTCGATTTCATCTTCAGGGACACCTTTGGATATATCTTTGAGTTGTACTAGCATGACCTATCATCACATTGTTATTATATTTTCATATTAAAACAATGTAATACAAATAAAATAAGAAAGTTTAATACTCCCTGATATTCAAGCATAGGATTGCATGTAAGTTTTCAAAAAGTAAAATTGATTAATAAATTATGTACATCTACAGGTAAAGAATGGGATAACGCAATTTCAGATAATCGCAATAAGAAAATAACTTTATTTTAAACCATACTTAAACATATTCCTAGAACGGTGGCCTGTGTCAGGCGGAGTCGCGTCGTGATACGATACGGTCGTGACATGGCCGCATGGCCTCTACGTCGAGTCGAGGTGCGGTCGACTATGCGATGTTGTCAACAAACGATACTGGAAATATGAAATAACATAAGGGACAATGGGCGTGATGTATATTTTGATATTCGGCGCTCTGATGCGAGCGGTGCAAATCCAACGGAAGGCTCATGTCTTATAAGCTATTTCAAATTTCTATGATTGCAAATATGTGGGTTTTACGCAGCGGGTGGACACCGCGTGGAGCTGTCACGGATATCGCTACGTTTCACACGCCGCCGCTCCCCCGTGAAAAGAGTTTGGCAGGAAATTGACTGGCCACAACTCTGAAAGCGCCGCAGTCATTTTTCTATTATTTAAAAGCATTGCCCCACACTAGGAATTTCTAATTTGTATTTCAAGGAAACGCGCGTAAAATCGTTTCTCCGAGCTCCGTTAACGATCAACACTATTTTTGAATTTATGGGCCCCGAAAATGAGCCTTTAATCGTATGGGCATCAGTGTTTTAAACAAGTAGGTAATTTATTTCAAAATTTAAGACAAGAAAACAACCATACAATAATATGGGTGTTTTTCTTGTTTCCCTCTTCAGGTTAATGAGTAAGCAATACCGCACTAAATCTAATCCCATTCTTTACCTGCATGGATATATTACATTCATAGTTACAAGACCAATGACTGTACCCAACAAGAAAGTCATACCATGCAAGAACCAATAAACTCAAAGTTAACAACATCTACCCTCAGAGCTGTCCGATTCTTCTTCATTGCTGTCTTCATCGTTAGACTTCACTTCATCAAGAACCTTGAATTCCTTAAGCTTCTCAACTTCATCAGGGTTCACGTAGTTACCATAACTTTCTTCACTACCCAACTTGTCAGCTCCATTGCAAGCATTATTGTCTATGACAGTGGCAAAACTACATGAAGGTTCCTCATTGTCGCTAGTGGAAGAACATGAAGCTTGACCATTGTTAAGCCTTTGCTTTTTAGCGGCTGGCAACTCCAATTGGGCTTCCTCATTCATGATATTCTGTATAAAAATAATTGTCAGTTGTAAATTGTTTTAGGGTATTGATGAGTGGAGCCAGGTCAGTTAGGTATTTTTTAACATTACAGGGTGCTTCAGATGTAAATATTCAATTATCTATAACTGATTTATTGTACAGGTTATCAGATTTACCAAAAAAATTCTGACAATGCTGTAAATAGCACTTTATAGAGATTATAACCCTCGGACTTACTGGCTTAACTCATCTTAAACAATAGAAAAAGGTTAGTATATAAATTGTAACACCAATATCATACTACCTATAAATACTAAATAAGAGAATATTCAAGTAACAAATAACCAGTTATTGCTGCAAATACTGTGAAAGACTGTGACGGCAGACATTGTTACCAAAACAAGACATACTTATGTAAATTTATTGCTGTTCATGTCACAAAGATAGTATTGATTAAATATTTACTTTGCTATGGAAAATGAGGAAAAAGCTTTATTATGAGTTCATTGAACCTATAGCAAACTTAAAAGAAATTACATAAATGATTATCTGGAAATATCATACAATCACATTCTTAACAGTATTTCAACAATAATAGTGCCAAGAAACACCTGAAGGCTTTTACCTTTGAGGTTATTCACATAAACTAAGCCCAAAAGTCGTTGTAAGATCGTCCACAACTAGCGATGGCACTGAAAATCCAATGTGCAACAACAGTTGGATTCCAACCATCACTCGATGTAAACTTTCGTTAATTCTGTGGCCTCGTGTAAGGCGAGCGCTACGCTGAAGATGTGGCAGAGTTGCGACAGACTAGGGGCTCTAGACACATTATACAGAGTCTAGTATGTAGCAAAACTGCTTTAAACACCCGCAGAGTACCACCTCGGGCAGCGCCGCTAATGTATTCCTGTGTTCTCTGCAAAGACAACTTGAGACTTCTTACTTGCAAAAAGGTCAACTCCAACATCAGTATAACATTTTCAAAGGTTAAGCCCTGCTGTGCAAAAGAGGTAAGTCACGGATTATCATTGAAATCTGACCGTTCTGCAAGTATGCAAAAAATTGTGTTACTTACGTGACCAGTCATGCACTCAACTTATAAGTACGTACAAAAGTAATTTTGTTTATGTTACGATTTCGCCAATTCTGCGAGTGTTTAACTTAAAACCTAGTTTAACTAATAACGTCGTAGAACTTGTACACCAAAATATAAATAGGAATATTAGGATTGATTTCTTTAAATCGAAAATATTCTCGTCTTTGTAGGTTTTTCTTCACAGCCTTGTTTGTCGATTTTACGATTTGATTGAATGCGTTCCGTTTTGCGGCGTTCGTTCACCACTCTTTCCGTATTCAAACGCACTGGAAATGAACAGTTCATGAAAATATCTTTGTAAATAAAATAAAAATGGTAAGTGAGAAACTAATAATGTGAATGAGCACTACTATTTGGCTTTAGATGTAGGTTCGAGTGAAAAAAAAAACAAACAAATAAACAAACTTAGTAGTGTGACAAAAATATTTTTGTGGAATGAAACGTATCATCGGTGTTTCCGCTTAGAAAAAACTAGTTTTATATGGTAAAAGTCTTAGTGAAAATGAGGAATTACATTCATGTTTTCTACTGGTAATCTAATTTATAGAAGGTTAGGATAAACAAAAAAGGTGCGAGCCTATTGCCATAAACCGGGCACAAAACTCGACACTGGGGCTGCTTCCTTCTTGCTGGGTTGCTTCTTTCCTTGGGGGAGAGAATCCTGATGGAAAAACCTAATAACACTTCACGCGACCCGGGAATCGAACCAAGGACCTCATGCGCAGCAATCGCACCTTGCGACCACCTCCACCAACGAGGCAGTCCCAACATAAATATCATAATTAACTATACCTACATCGAAGACGCGAAACGGGTTGGAATATCGGCTCTTTGTCAGGAATCAGATTCATTCAAGATAGATGTACGAAAAAAACTCAACGAATGGTAGAAAGAAACACTCTTGTAGGACAAAATTATCTGTATCATGTTATATAGGTTGATAGCGGAGGGTGAGAGATCGGCCCGGCAGACAACCCGAATCAATCGATAGTGCGGGGAATGCAGGGGTAAGGACGGAGACAAAGGGGGATGAGATGCAGGTCATGCAGAGAGGGCACATCTTTTTAACTACAGTGCTGTTTATAACCACGTTTTCACACTGATGCCGTGTACATCTATATTTAAAACTAGCTGATGCCCGCGACCTAGACCTACATCCGCGTGAAATTATTATTAAAATATGACTACCATAATTGAATTGAATTTTGATAACAACTTCAAGCGTTATAACTTAAATTCTTTCTCTAATAGTAGATAGCGTAAGTTACTCCTTAAAACTAATAAAAGATCCTTCAAAATCGGTCCATCCGTTTCAAACATTAGCCGGAACAAATATTTTTTGTTGTTTTAAGTAAAATATATAGATATACTTTCATATGAATTCAGTACCTAAACATACATACAAAAACTCACGCCCTTTTCCCATGGGGTAGGTAGAAACAATAGATCACCACCTGTTCGGATCCAGCGATCCTTACATACCTACTCCTTTTGCCTCGTTTATATCCACACGTCTGCTTATAAACGCACGCGCGCCGGTTGCAAGGTAGGTACAGTCAGCATCAAAGTAGATCAACACCACTCAAAGTTTCAAAGCAATTTTTTCTATAAAAACTTGTTAGATATTACTAGTCACTAAAAAGTTTAAAATAAGTTTCATTTTCAAAAAATTATTCATTCCTTACTCTGGCACACCAAATAATTCAAAATCTCAAAATGTTAAGCTACTTCTGTTGCTTTCAGCAACCGTACTAATATGGGTGACTGCGGCGTTGCCTTCTAAATACTTTTTTGATAATCACATTTCCTCCTCGTTTTTGTCATCCCAAAAGGTTTCGACGCGAATTATCATTTTCTTTTTGCTATATTTTTATACAACTTCGACAAACCGGAACTTTGGTGTCCCCACTTTTGGAGCAGTTTACGCGCAGACGCGTAATATTCTGAGAAATAAAACCGCATTTTATAAATCAACCTTTATTTTCCATAGAGTAATTAAACTGTTTTAGATCTTCAATTTACCAAGTACTACACAAAAAGTCCTTAGATTAATTATTACCTGTAAGCACAGAGATTTTGACACGAACAAAATACATCGAAATAATATTTTTATTTACAATCTATAGACATTATCACAGTGGTTTGCAGCAGTCAAGAGATTTGATACAAGCTGCATATATTTATTTTACCCTCATATTTGAAAATGTGCCAACCTTTTGAAACAAGATAATATACAATCAACACAGAATAGTAAGCAAATGGAGTCAAAGAGTGTGATTTTGGATAAATATGTACGAGTATTACGCCAAAACATTCTCGACAACACTTTTTATTGTATCACTGTCAAAGTCAATGATCGATCTTTACTAGTAATTATCTAGGTTAAGGGGTTTAGGTCGGTCCGTGGATGGATCACTATTCATTACAAAAGTAGATTCTCCCCGATCCCTTGGAAAGTCGGAAAGCACGTTAAGCCATTGGTACCGGCTGTCATTTGTTTGATAGTCGTTACAAAGTTACAAGTCAGTGGTCCAACAAATTGTATTTTTAGTTAGTTTTTTTTTTGCAAACATGCGATTACACTACATTATTTTACTACTCTGTGATGCGGTTTAATTTTTTAGTTTTTATTATAATTTTTTATAAAGTTGGGGTTTCACGTCAAGATTATAGCCACATATTTTTATATTTTATTACATTACTAAAACACTACGCTTATATGAAGGCTCAAAGTGAAATAGAACACACTCAGTGATTTTGTTAGAGAACATCCAAATTACGACTCTGAACAAAATAATACATTTACCAAAAATATTAAGTAGGTACAAGAATTGCTTATAATTAATGACCATTGATCAAACAGAGATTTATTCAGATATTTTTTTCTTGTAAGATATTGATGGCAGTGTAAATCAGTTCCCTAAATTTATTTATCTACTGCGGAAGAAACGTACCAGCAAAGAAAAACATATCGATCAAATTGAAATCACAAACAATCGAATTGGGAACTTCTTCCTTTTTGAAGTCGGTTAAGATGAGTTTTTACAAAACTTTCATTTAAATCTACTGCTTGACACACAAAAGAAGTCAGAAAGAAAAAGACGACGCCTTTTATTCAGTTCCTCTCTCCTACTCACACTAATCTAGCCTTGACCCATAACCTCAGATGAGCGTAGAGCGTAGTGCACACGGGTGATGTCGTTGCGACAGTCGTGACAATACTATGATTTTAATACACCGAGTGCTACACGAGCAAAGTGTCGCAACGCAATGACGCTGAAAATAGCAGCGTTTTAAAAAAATACTTTGATATTATACACAATAAATAACACACCGCATTCCTCTCCCACCTCACCCTTCTGGCCTATCGAATGAGTTACGTCGCTACATGTCAATTCAAAGCACTATGTAGCATGTCGTACTGTGGATATACAAGGTGTAACAGAATAAGCGCAATTTCTTTTTGGTGTTGTTTTTTTTTTTTTTTAAATATACAACTGTTTTATTTTCACATTATTTGAAGCTGTATTCGCGAAGAAACTTAATGGGGGTTAAACTACATTAAAGTGAACCCAACAGGTTGGTTCCGGGCATCGCAAGCGTGACTTGAGTGAACCCAAAAGTTGAGAGGTCTGACAAATACTCTTTCTAAAGGATATCGTATTACCAAGTACAGATTGGGTTGTGTGTGGAGGTCAGATAGGCAGTCGCTCCAAGTAAAATACTGGTATTCAGCTGTATCCGGTTAGACTGGAAGCCGACCCCAACATAGTTGGGAAAGTCTAGGTAGATGAAGAGGACCCATGTTCTTCATGAAAAGTGAATCATAACCTTTTTGTCGACGTTTTACAAGTGCCCATAAAGGCTTATGTGAAATAAAATATTTTGATTTTGAAGAGTTATTGAGCTTATTCTGTTATATCGAAGAAGTCAGCAGCGCTCAGACGTGGTACTGGCGGTATCAGTGATGGTCTACCGTCTCCTCCTGCGAGGTTTAGGCGGCGGCGCTACGGACACCCGCGCGCTGGCCAGCTCGGCGCGCGAGGTGCCCGCGTGCTGCTCCAGCTGGCCGCGCGCCTCTACGAAGAACATCACGTCTCGCAGCTGTTCTTTTAGTTCCGTTACCTGATGGGAGAAAAATGTTTATACCAAATAATGGTGGCGGTGGAACCGCAACGTTGGATGACAAGAAGGGGTTTAGCGGTTTAGGGTAGTTGACTGACAAAAAAAAGATACGATTCTGTTTAGTCCGTCAGTTAGATTATCGAAAAATATTGGATACGTGTTTTATGTTTTATCAAAATAATAAAAATTGACGGAAACGAAATATGTCAAAGATTGAAAAAAACATATTGTATACAGGTTGTCTCAGAACTCAACGTCAAGCCGAAACGGGGTGACAGGATTGATCATAACCATCATGAGACAAATCTGAAAAAAAAAACTATCCCATGCAGTTTGAAAATTATGGGCATTTTAAGAAAAACCTAGAAATTTGATCAAACTGTACCATTTTTTGGTTATTGTGGTTATTCTTTTTTATTTTTGTTCATTTGAACTTTGGAAACGTAATCCTAAATAACATTTCTAGAATCCCAATAAAAAATAATGACACAATTGCCTCAAGTTTCCGAGAATTGAGACTATTTGTTAATCTACGAATTTAAAATTTTGAAGATTGGGATAGATTTTTTTTCAGATTTTTCTCGTGATGGTTATGATCAATCCTGTCACTCCGTTTCGGCTTGACGTTGAGTTCTGGGACACCCTGTATCATCATCAGCCTATAATGTTCCCACTGCAGGGACTCAGGCCTCCTCTCTACGAGAGGGATGGGCTATAATCCACCACGCGGGCCCAGTGCGGGTTGGTAGATGTCACATATCTTCGAATTTTTGGTTCTAAGATATGCCGGTTGACACCCTGTATACAGGGTGTAAATTAACCCTTCACACATACGTCAACCAAGCATTCTGTACATCAAACTAAGTACCCCTACACAAAAAAATTTACCGGGAAACGACTTTTTTTTTAGGGTCAAAATCACATTTTACGGTAAAACTCAAAGTAGCTTCTTCAAACATTGTGCTAGTGGATGCTTTGAATAGTAAACGGGTCATGAAGGTATAACCTGAAGTAAAGTTATAACCTGAAAAACTAGTATTTACAAAAACAGCTGTGCAAAATTTGGAACTTTGATCCCCAATACCTCCGTAACTAGGGGGTTCCCAGGTTTGGTCTAGAACCAAAAAATGATCGCAGTGGTGGGGAGAACAAATGCCCTTCATTTGCGTTAAGGGTACTTTTACACCCTTTATAATATACACAAATACCCAGACCCGAAACAACTATCTGTAGGCCGTACAAATATTTGTTCTGTGCGGGGATCGAACCCGCGACACGCAGCGCAGCAGTCCAATCGCTGCAGCCACTGCGCCAACCGTGCCATCAAAATCAATTCGAACGTGATAGAATTGATTAGCGTTACCTCTTTGACGAAGTTCTCTTCCCGTATCTTAGCTCTGGCCTGCCACTCCGCTTGGCTGTTCGCCAGAGCTGCCGCCAAACCTCGCTCTTCTGACAACTCGTTTTGTAGTATTGATAGTCTGTAAAATGAATTACCGATAAATTGTGTGTCGAGAGAGGTGTGATACGTAATGAGTGCGTTAAAATTTTATTTATTTAAGGATGGTAAATCACAAATTCGACTCCTTCCACTCTAGGCTGAGCAAAAAGGAGTGACCGACTCTTCTAATCTGTGTTCCTTCTTTTGCCCATTACGTTCCAGAGCCCCGGTGACTCTTTTACCGACATCCACGCAGTGGTTTTGGGTATTTTATTGATTGAATACAATAGCGAGCAAAATTCTTATTTATTCTATTACTAGCTGATGCGCGCGACTTCGCCAGCGTGGATTTCGGATACCGTGACCAAAAGTAATCACGAATTATATTCTAAAACCTTCCTCGACAATCACTCTATCCATTGGTGAAAACAGCATGAAAATCGGTGCAGAAGTATTTGAATTTATCGCGAACAGACAGACCGACTCGGCGGAGGCCTTTGGTTTATAATATTTAGTAATTTTGAATTTCTATCGAAATGGTTTAATTGCAGTAGTGTAGCTGAAAATTATTTTTTTGCTGTCTATGTCTGCATTCACATGAGTGCGTTTCTGAAGTAAAGTGGAAGTGGTGGTGGTGGTGGTGTAAGTGGGGTGGAGTGGAGTGGTGGTGTGGTGGTGGTAGTGGTTGTAAAGTATTCAAACGCAACAAAAAATATTGCTTCTGCAATGATGCAATATGTTTGTAGATATTTGTAGTGACTTACTTGTTGGTGACATGATTGAGTTTCCTCTCCAGAGTCTTGTTCTCCTTGGTGAGCGTGGCGACCTGTTCGCTGAGCTTAGACGAGCTGGCCTCGGCCTCGGAAGCACGGAACCGAAGCTTCTCCACCTCATTTATGTGTTCTGCTTCTATTCTGTTATACAGGAATGTAAGATATCACAGAGTAGGTATACCATTACGAGTAACTTTCGATAAAACCAACTTATGTAATTTTCTTATCATCAATAAAACATGGTATGTTATCCAGCGTTCATTTTTTTTACAGTTGAGAAAACAGTCTCTAAAACAAGGGAGGAGAGAATTTCGGAATATGAACTTTCATCATCAGCCTATAATGTTCCCACTGCAGAGACTCAGGCCTCCTCTCTAGGAGGGATGGGCCATAATCTACCACGCGGGCCCAGTGATGTCACACGTCTTCGTTTTTTTTGGTTCTAAGACATGCCGGTTTCCTCACGATGTTTTCCTTCACCGTTTTGAAAGCAGTGGTGATGAAATAAATGACCCAAAGTAATGCGCCTGACGGGGTTCGAAACCACGACTCACTGTTCGAAGTCGGGGCCGCCACCACTGGGCCACCACTGCTCTCCCTATATATGAACTTTACGGCACTTAATTCATAAAGGTCCGGACACATCGGTACGAACGTGTCTCACTGGTCACATGGCAGAGATGCCATTATATTTTCTTCTTCCCTTCACTGTTTGTGTGAGGAATTATATGTAAGAGAAAGGAGTAAATGCTCCATTACGTCTCTTTCATATCATTCCTCACACAATCCATCCATCTTTTCTTTGTCCTTCCACTCCATCCATCAACATTTATGTCATAAATATAATCATCAGTAGATAACTATTGCTACTAAAAATCAAAACTATTTATTCAAACTAGGCTAATAATCAGCACTTTTCGAACGTCAAAATTTACTTCACTTTACTTATTTACAAGAGACAGTCCCCCAAAAACGCCCACCCATCGACACTTCCTAGTGTTTTAGCCGGAAAGAAGAATCGGCGGAACAAACTCTCCAGCAACACATCTGTCTGTTACGTTGGTTAGAAGAACCAGACTCGATACAATAGTAAGGCAAGTTAATGACTACAGACACAAATTTTAAGCAATAAAAAAAAAAGTATATCATAATAAAAAAAAAAGACAACATATCAGTAAACTACTACTAACTTGTTCATCCTCTCCTCGTAGAACATCCGCTGACTATCCAGCTGTTGTGTCAAGATGTACGTGAACTCCAGCTGTGCCGAGTCCAGCTTCTCCCCCCCACAGGCGGAGTCTTCAGAGGTGAACCCTCCTTCCGCAGCCACCAGCTTGCCGTCCGCTTTGTTCTGAACTAGCCGGTGGACGAAATTGTCGCCTACAAGGAAAATATTGATCATTATTATTTATTTTGACAGATACTGCACTTGTATGCAATAAACTAGGCATAGCTTTATTTGAGTAGCAATAAAGTAATGCTAAAAACAGATCTAGATCCGGTTCTTGAGCAATCAGGGCGTTTATCAGATTCATCGCCTGGGTAAAAGTAAAATAATATGCAAGAGACCTTGAGCTAAAACTGGGCACGGAGCTGAAGGTTGCCTCGAAGAAAATATGTTTTCGTAATAATTCCGCCCATATAATCATCTGCCTAGCCTTTACCCATACACGTTTGGGTTGGCTCCCAGTCTTACCGGATGCAACAAAAAAATCATGGTATTTTATACCATGATTTTATCCTATCAGACCTCCACAACTCAGTTTGGTAAGACAGGTTGTCAGATTTTCTCTCTGACTATTTAAAACGACTGTCAAGGATCTACAATCATGACAGCCGGGAGTGTTAACGCGTTTTCCGAGGCGTAAGCGTAGTTTAGATAAATTAACAAACTGGCCTGAAAAACTACTTCAGACGAAGAAAAGAAGGACTTACCCGCATAATCCCAGACCCGGTTGGATCCCAACTGTAGAGCGTATGTGTGATTTGATGCTAAGAAATGTTTCGCTGCATGACCACCTTCGTACCTGGGGTTGGATTTTAACAAATTGTTAAGTACCTAAACGGCACAAACCTTTGTTTAAAATATCGTAATTATTCGGGATATTCAAATTACGAAAGACTTTAAAGGTTTTGGAAAAAGACTTTCTTAAAATATTATTTATATCAATGGCTAAATTACGATCACAAACCGAACCGGGACAGGATACAAAAGAAAGGAGATAAGGAGAACTATCCCTGCTCCTATCCGTTAATGTTCAGGAAAGCAACTGACCTGCCACATCCAACGTTGCCACATATGAGGCAGATCCACAGCGTGCCAGCTTCCAACCCTTCCATTAATCCTTCTGCCACACCGCTTATATTTTCTCGCGTCTCATCGCCATCTTCTTCTGTTTGTGTGAAAAAATAGAAGCTGTTAGTAGTCGTTACTTTACTTAATAAATTAATCTAGGAGGCAATAATCCATCAAATCGTCGATGTATAATATAACACAACCGGCTTCCGTATGCGTGTGTCCAATTTTTTTTTTTTTTAAATCGTTTTCCCCACACTAGGAATTTCTCCTGTATCGTAGGGGCGTTCACAAACATTTAAATTCACATACACAAATACCCAGACCCAGAACTGTAGGCCATACAAATATTTGTTCCGTGCGGGGATCGAACCCGCGACACTCAGCGCAGCAGTCCACTCGCTTAGCCACTGCGCCAACCGTGTCGTCAGATATTTGTATGAAGATGGACAAAGCAGCCCAGAGTTTAATACAGGGGATAACTGACTTACAAGACAAGTCAGTTGTACACGTATCTAAAGAGCAGGAAACATAGATTTTACCCCAATATCATAGGCACTCAGGTTCGACGTCACGTTCTCCTTTTAAACATTAAAAGAGAACCGGACCTAAAATTGAACTAAGGAGAACGCCATTCAACACCAAGCAGTTGTGTTGAAATACTATTTAATTTTTAAGTAGGTAAATTTCCATGCATTTAATTAGGCGCCAATGGGTTAAATGCAATGATTTCCATCTGTACAATAATGTCGTATACAAACAATGATTGCATCATAGCATGACCTACATAATCAAACACCTTAGACAAATCAAAGAAAACAGTAGTAGTCTCAACGCCATCTATATTTTTTGGATATAATGAACGGTATGGAACGTATATTATGACTCTGTTCACCCAGACCATTGACCGTGGTCTGGGATGCCTGGTCAGTTTACCATCACTCCACTTTAATATAATTATTATTATCAGACTCCGACTCGAAGAAAGTGTAAGTCAGAATAACATACCAGCGGTCTCGCACTGGAAGCACGTGGCCTGTCCGCGCGGCTCGGGTGTCTGCGCGCAGCGGCACACGGGGCAGCGCGCATCCCGCCAGCGCACGAGGCACTCGGCGTGGAAGGCGTGCGCGCATTGCACGCTCAGCACGCCCGCCACGCTCTCGTCCATGCGCTCTAAGGAGTACATACAACTGTCAGCATCACCAATACCAGTTACATTGAGGATTTGCTCTATTATTAGAATGTCAACAAAATACATAAATAGCTTCTAAAAGGCTTCACTACTTCTCAGTTTAGAATTACTTAGCAGCTAGTGAGTGAACTGGATATGCATGGATAACTCAACTCGGTAATGTTAATGTCATTATGTTCTACAAACAATGATGCAATTAATATTGTCTCTTATTTGTACATTACAGGAACTGATAGCCGCTTACTTATCATGAAGACACTGAAAACACGAAGTGATTTCGGAAGTGTGCAACAAACGCAACGCGCATCATGATTATTAGTAAGAACTTTGGTCAAGTAGAGCTAAGTCAAAAGCTATATAACAGTACAAAATTTTATTTTTCATCGGAAGTGCTACACTTTCAGTAGTCACAGGGGGGGAGGTTATTAAGCAGGTCATTTTCCGAGGGAGTGCCGTTCTAGTCATGTGGCACAGAGCGTTGGACTCCACCCGCTACAGTAGGGAACAGCTAAGTTATCCACTAGTAACTTACCTAGACACACGGGGCAGGTGGGCAACTCAGTATGCGAGGGTGGGGGAGTGCCGTCCCGCGCCCATTCGACGCGCGACACCCATGCCATGTGGCACAGCGCATTGGGCTCTAGGCTACTGTAAGGAACACCATCGAACGTCTCATGGAACTCCCGTGCTGCGTGACTGTTGCGGAATCTGCAACAAAGGCAAGGGCTGATATAAATTTTAGACACAAACCTGCCTGACTGGCTGTGTCACATAAGTAGTTCCTTTGCGTACCCATTTGTATTTCACACTCAACTTTTTTATTTAAAACTCTTTTGATTTTGATCTTGACAAACACCAAGTAATTCAGGAGTAATTTGTAGCTATGACTCCAAAACTTTACATTATCAAGTTTTATTATCAGTTCCGGATTTTAGAGGCGTTCGGCCCTTCACTCTCAACAGAATGAAATACTACTTACACAGAAGGATCAAGAAAACATTCATAATAGAATGTTAGGTCGAAATGCTAGGCAGCGGCTCTAAAACCTGATTGCTCAGGAACCGGATCTAGATCTGTTTATGAGTAGCAATAAAGCGATGCTTAATTATTGCATACGATTTTTAAGTTAGTGTGTGATGTTGACTTGCTGCATGCGTTGGTACAAACTGTAAGTGTTGCTACAATTACAGTTTGCCAGTACCTGGTTAAATAAATAAATAAAAGAACCAGGACGAGCGAGCGAAGCGAGCTCGAACTTTTTTGACACCGTGCCCTGGGCAGATTAAATTTTTTCCGACCTATTGGAATTACTTAGCCGACTGCGCCAATATAAAGTTTAAAGGGTTTACTAATCACGGCTGCAGCTGAAGTTCTTCTAAGAATCTAAAATACTTGATATAATAAAAGTAAAAGTTACTAATTCTGAAGAGTTATTTAAAAAGTCTAAAAGTAAAAGAACTAGGACTCTAAAAGCGAGCTCGAAAATCTCAACCCTTAAAAAAGCGTTGCTTGGTTGACAGGCACAAGTCCAGATTCAGCTCCAAAATTTTTTTGACACCGTGCCATGGACACGTTAGAATTGTTTCGCCCTGTTGGAGTTCTTGGTCAACTTCGACAATGTAAAGTTTTAAGAGGAAGTAGGCTGCAAAAGCCAGCAAAGTGAGCTCGAAGAATTTTCAGCTAGCCTTGAATAAATTCAGATAGTAATGTAATTTGAGAACATAGAATTAATGTTCGTAGGTTCTATTTTTTGAAAACTTGTCTTTGCATGTTAAAATTATTAATTAAGACCTCGGGGGATGGGCCCCCTAATTAGTTCAGTCTGTACCAGTCGATTATGCAAAACTGCTATTGCAGTTTGACTATTGGAGTGACAATCCAGCCAGAAGTAGAGAAAGTGAACCTTAGGTAAACAAATTCTCGCAAGCACGAACCAAACGCGTTGGTTTAAAGAAAATGTGTAAGTTTCTAGCAGCAGTAAATATTTTAGTTTACTACTAACTTATTTATTTTAATTGTTTTTTTTTAAATTAGCTATAGAAAGTCGGCCGCCAATCAGTAACACCGGCCCATCAAGCATCCGGCCCTTCGGGGATTTTTGCACGAATTGCCCTAAGGCCAGTCCAGGCCTGTTTATTATTACTAGTAAATTAAAAAGTCTATATATTTCTCTAATAACTGCATTCTCAATGACATGATCTGACCATCTTGTTTTCTCCCTGCAAAATTGTATTAAGATGATTTCAATAGATTGTTCAAGTAAAGCAATCAACTTACGTAAACAATGCCATGTAATGGTCTGGTGAGCCATCTCTCAGTACTCTAACATGTGCAATGTCTTGTTGACAGGCCGCTGCAAAGGCTAGCAGGTCTGGAGCCCCAAGAGCCCCTGGTACTGAGAGCAGGCAGAGTGTCTTAGCTTCTTCTGCTTCTTTCATTTCACTGAAACAGAATGTTATTTGTTACTTACATTCATGAGGTCTGGCAATTTTGACGAAAATGTTCACGGTATGCCTATTATTAGAGTAGTAGCCATACACTTTATAGCATCCCATGCTGGTAATACTGAAAGGCATACTATTATCTGAAAAGCTAATGTATTTTATGATGTCAACAACTGCAAGTTCAAAGAAAGTATTTTGCATATACATAGAAACTTTGATTATATCCTTACTTCTCTTTATAAAGATGCAGCACTCCCTTAGTGACTTCAACAAGTGGGTTTCCGCAAAAGAAGCTAATGGTGTCCTCATCTTCAGACACACTGTTCTCCGGAGGGGAACGCCTAGAGCTTGTCGGCAAAATCCCAGTATCTATGTTGGGACCCGTGAGGACACTGGCATATGTCTCCACAGTAATGATCTTGGACTCTCGGGCACCACGGTCTTTTTTCTTTTGTTCTTTAGCAGCTTCTGGGAAGAATTCAAGTTGTTCAAAGTAATGGTTCATGTTGTTTTTAACCCCTGACCGGTTTAAGTTTGACAGTCTGTCTGTATCGTAGCTCCCGAACGCATGAAGCGATTCTGATTTTGTTTCTTTTTCTTTGAAAGATGAGTTTGTCAGGAGTGTTCTTAGCTATATTTGAACAAAATTGATTCAGCCATTCAATAGTTATTGGGGTAAAAAGGGGATAAATAAACAATACCTAGTAAGCGAATATATCCGAGTGGGGGTGTCATTTTGGAGGATCACACTATATTTTGCAAAGATAATGTAAGTAGGTAAGTAGGTATATGTACATAGTAAAAATTGCAGTCCCCCGACACAACTTTTAATTAAAATAATTTTATTATGTTTTATGTTCTTATTTCTTGCTTTTTAAAGTTTTGTTGCCTACAGTTTTGTATACCTTATTTTTTGATAGGGAAATTTTTAATTTATGTTTTTTTAATGTAGGGTTGACAACTCTAAGACAAAGATGTGGGTAAAAAGTAGAACTGTATTGTTAGATATTCTAATTAGCCTTAGATCTACATAACTAGTATCTGTAATTACATTGGTTTTACACAATTAAATTGAGTTAGTAAAAATCCTATAAAATATCAAAGCAAAGCCATAAGTTTGGCTTTGTTATTAGTATTATATCGATTTTAGAATACATAAAATTCAATATTTTAAGTGCAAGAAGCACTTTTTATCCCCAAGAGATGTACGTGTATTGAAAACACCACGTCAAGCTTACATCGTCGATGTTTTCGAAATGAGTTTACCGTAAAATGGGGTGAATAGAAATCGCGGGGTGTATAGAAACAAATCTGAGAGTTTGATTATGGTCGTTCTAGTTGCTCTATAGTCTGTTAAAATATCTTTATTCCCACTATTAATAAAACTGCAACATTTTTCCTTTATTCTGGAAACACTAAAATGACAGAAAGAAAAAAGCTGTTGAAGTGAACGTCTGCGTACAAGTGTTTAATTACTGTGTATAACTTTAAAAAAAAAAACAAGTTCTTCACTGTTATCTCTCAGTCAATTTGCATACTTGGATAGTTAAGTTTCTCATCTATTAGGAATAAAAAGGTTAGTATCAATATTCCATCATTTTGTTCTTATTTTTTAGTAAAATCGAGACTTAGTATTTTTTTACTATATTCGAGGTGAATAGAACCGAGTCGGGGGTGATTAGAAACGCCTTTAGGGTCAATAGAAACGAAGAAAGGGGTGAATAGATATGAGTGAGGGGTTAATAGCAACGAGAAAGAGGTTAATAGAAACATGATTTTCAGGGTTGTCAATCAAGTATTTTTTCATAAGGTATGACAGTTTTCTTTAAAAAAAAATTGTTAAAATATTTTTCTGTGATACTTTAATTTTTTATCTTCAACGGTTTTGGTCAATTTAATTTAACATTTTCTGGATTTCTGAGATAAATATTTAAGACCGTATAAGGGTATATTTGCGATTAGCCTCATTCCAAAAATGCCCTAATTGTGGGTACATTTGCAGAAAGACTTACTCTTAAAAATACATATTCTCGATATGCCCCATTTTTATTATAATGTTCGTTAATATATTTAAATATAAGGTATTCTAAATTCTACTTTACTTTTACTTGTTTAATTTTAACTGGTACGCGTAAGCGACGGTAGCGACGATTAGTATTTTGTGTTCGAATCTTATTTAATTCACATATAAAATTATTGATTGTTATTTGCTGAAAAACAAATAAGTACTTACATAGGTACAATAAAAGTTGATTTTGACAACCCTAACGTTTTTTCTCTATTCACCCCTCTGTCGTATCTTTTGACCCCAGTTGCAAGGTAAATAGAAACCGCCTACTTTTTCCTATTTCACAAATAATTCTCAAATTTATGCATGATTAAAGAATAACTATTTGATAAATTAAAATGAGACTCGCAATTTGACAATTCTTTGATAACAGCTTTCATACAAAATAGGTAAGAAAATCAGTGTAGAAGTTGAAAGTTGTGTCTATTCACCCCATTTTACGGTACTGTTGACACAGCTGTTGCTTTGTTAGATAAAAACTATTGGCAACCTAAAGATTCTTCTATTGATCGTGTGTATTGCGGTCATTTTAATATATCTTACCCATTTCAGAAGGATTATCGCCCATTTCAGGCAGATCTTCGTCGATTTCAATACGTAGGACACACAAAGAGACGGACATTTAACAATTCGATTATTTATTCAAAATAAAAAGGAACGAACGGCTCCATACAGCCACACATCACTTGTTTTTATCGAAATACTCAATCGATTGCGAAATTAGCATGATATTGCAAACAAAGCACTAGATACTATTATTGGCAGGCACAATCAGATTCAGCTTGGGTAAATAAAAATATAATCAATTTGGATGAAATGGAAATCAAATATGAGAAAGCGCGTGCAAACAACCATATGAATGAGGGAGATGCAAAAGTAAATGTGCTGAAGATGGAGAAGAGAACATTTACATAATATGTCAACCTCGACATGAATTGTCATTGACTTGACAGGAGTTGATTTGACAACTGAGCTGAGTAGATTAGTAACTAATAGTAACCCTCCTTGTGGGCATCGCCTCAGTCGGGTAAAATAGCGTTAAATTGATAAACTTAACACTTAAAAAAAAATCTTTAGGATTTGTAAGGGTAACAAAATAATACAAAACGAAGAAATCAAAATATTTACTCAAGTTGTTGAGTTCGCGTGCAAATGTCAAATGGAAGATTTTCTGAACGTGTATCCGAATAGAGATTTCAAAAGAAAAAAAAAACAATGTATTTTCCTATTTTCATTGTACATTGCGTATTTCGAAGATAGGAAAGCCACAACAACTGTTACGAAATACGCAATTTATATCAATTAGATAAAAAAGTCGATCTTATTGGATGGGAAATAAAAGTAGCAGAAAAAATATTCAATATGGCTACAGATCATACGACGTGAGCTGTCAGCTGTAGTAATTTTTGTTTCTTTGTGTTTATTACGCCTTTAAAAATGTTATGATCGCTACGTACTCGCGAATATGGGTGCGAAAGACTCAAAGCCATCGTTTATATCGTACGAGGATGCAGTGAAACGAGGTACGACAAGTGCAAGAAGTTGATCTAAGTGCGTTGTAGGAATGTGATGAATATCGGTTTATTTTATTTGCAGTGTCTGATAGTGAGTTGAGACGTATACGCGAAGCGTTCAAGAGATGTGCCGGTGCGAACGGGACGGCCTTGAGCTTGGAGGCGTTCGTCCACGAAGTGCTGTGTGATGGAGTGCCGTACGAGGTGGCGGAGTGGCTGTACCAGGCGTGCGGAGGCACCAAGCGAGGCATCGCCTTCCGGGAGCTGCTCTGCGGGATCGTGGTGCTTACGAAGGGCAACATCGAAGAGAAAATCAAGTGAGTAGCGTCTTGTACCAATTTCCAGTTGTAAACAATTACATCATGGCATTTATCAGATGATGTATTATGTTTTGTGTTGTTAGCGCCAAAATATTCACTCGTTAATTATTACGTAGCGAAGATTCCGAGAGATATGTAGCAAGTATTTACTTAATTAATGAAGATAACAGGTAGTTTGTTTTTTTATTAGTAATCAAGTTAATAATGGGTTTAATTAATGGTGTTCAGTTGCTGCTATATTGGTTCAAATGATATGGGTTGAGCAAAGATTTAAATACACACAATGAGATGTCAGTTTGTTCTGTAATTTTCCAAGACTGTATTCATCTTGGTACAATTGAATTGGTACTTGGAACTGGCCGCAGGGATCTTTGTGGTTTAGCTTGTTAGTAGGTACTTAATATAAATAAATAGAATTTTCTAACTGTGGAACCACTGTCCTACAGTTAGGTAATTCCTAGTAAAATATAAATTGTATAGTATTTCCAAAAATAAAGTTGGTCTCAATTTATTCACTTGTAAACCTACAAATTATTTATCTAGGACACTAATTCTCACATTCATACAGATTTAAGATATATTTTTTTACTAAAGTAAAAAGGGTCTCAAGTATTTGTTTATTTATGTTTGAGATAATAAATGCTTGCTAGGCCAGTATATGATTACTTTATTCAAGTATCTAATATTGACAATGTTTTATATCATAATATAAGTAATAAGCAGAGTTAAATTTCGGTACCAATAAAGCATAAAATACTTTGGTCAGTGGGTTGCTTGGGATTGAATATTTTAGAGCCATTTTTTTTTTGGGTGGGAAATTATCAAATGTCTCTTCCTGCTCTGGGCGGAGCAGATGGGAGTGTCAGACTTCTACTGACGAAAAACCACCCATGTTCCTTCTCAGCCCTTTGTGTCCGGACACAAAGGGCTGAGAAGGAACATGGGTGGTTTTTCGTAGAGACACCATGACCCCGGGGTCATGGTGTCTCTTTTGAACAACCCGCATCATATTTTTGACCCTGCAACGTAAAAAAGGCTATCCAATAATTGAAGACCAACTTAATGGTTTAATATAAAATTAAAACAAAATAGCTAGCCAAAAACATTGTATGAGAAACAGTATTTTTTATCACTAAGAAAACATACAGTAGAATGTGTTAATTAATATTATCATGATGTGATAATATCAGAAGGTGTAAATGTGACAATGATTGACAGCTTAAAGACTTATAAATTAAACAGTAATTTACGTTTTTAAATTATTGCGTCTATGCAATATCTGAAAATATACAGTTTTATAAATAATTTTCTGTAATAATTATATGTCCAAATAAATTTTGATTAAACCAGAACCTGAAATAAATAACATGGAAAATACCGAAACATTGCTATTATGAAAATAAGTGCGATTTTCCTCAATTTATTGAAACATTCCGAGATAATATTAGTCCTATTGTTAAGCTTCAAAATTAATCTTTCTCGGACTTCCTGTTGAGAATGTTTAATCATAAAATTTTGCAGATTACATTTGCATGAGTGCATGACATCATTAATTTTGCATGTTTCACATAATTTTCTCGTTCTATTGTTTAATCATTCTCTGAGCTAATCCTGTAACTAATTGTTTTCTTAGATTTACTTTCTAAGTATTGTAGATTTGATTAGTGGTTTTGCGTGTTGACATAATGTTGAATTGGTGTAGATTTTTACAAGTTAATGTTATGATGTTTTGGCTGGTAATAAGATGGTGTTTGATTGAACTTGAACTGCAAGTAATGGGATAGCGCTTAATTTAACGATTGTGCACGTGGGAGATATTAAATAGGTTGGATTGAAAATGTGGTGTTGCCGCACAAACTATGGAGCACTTGATATTCTGTCCTGTATATCTTGTTATTTGCACATCAGCTGATGGAGGGTACTGAAAGTGCCAAACTCCTTGCCAAATTTTGGACCAACTCAATGTTAATTGTCGTTGACACTTCAAGAAGAAGAATAGAAGGTTTAAATTATCAAAATTATTCATTTAAGATTTTCGTTAATTGTAAAATGTTCACTATACTTAGCTTATTCGCTATTGAAAATTCTGATTACAAAAAAAAAATACACTGGTAATTGTGTTGCCTCCTTCAACCTACCAATTTGTTTGTAAAAGATATTTTTCATTTAAAAATAATTTACGTCAGCCTACTTGCTGCCAGACAAAGCACAATGCTGTACCTGTCATAATAAACATAATTGTCATCAACATTAAAGTTCGCTTTGCTTATTACGAGTTTTGTTGAAGTTGCCAACAGGATTAATATTATATCTAATACTTTTGTCTATTTTTTAATAATTATCATCCTTAGTCAATATCTGTTTCGCCCTGTGAACTTACCAATGGCTGTCATGGTTTACTCCCTAGAGACTGCGTCTTTAGTGTGCGAAGCTCGCCTTTGGCATCTTCAGATTACCCCGCCAAGCGAGAAAAAAAGATCATAACACACCCATACAATTTTAGGTTCCTCTGGACGCTCTACGTGAACAATCAAGGTGACAATGGCACGTACATATACAAGAGGGATTTCGCGCGGAATCTCCACCTGGAGTACACATCCCTCCCCCACACCGGAGCCCAGAGGAATGCTGAGATCCTCCTCAGCCTCTTCGGGCCGGCGGATAAGGTCACCTTCGACCAGTTCAGGTCCTGGCTGCTGATACACAAAGATGCGACGGTCCTGTCCAAATGGCTGCTCTCGGAAGTAAATGTGGCCCAGGATCTGGAGACGCCGACCTTCTATCAGAGTTTAGCTGGAGTCACGCATTTGGAGGAAAGGGTGAGTGCATATTTTGTGGTTTATTTTTCTAGAGATAAGGTTGAGTTTGGCATTTAAATGTTCGATCGTCGTAGGTCTTTAACAAACCGACATAGAATATGCCTGAAGATTAGTTCCCTACCTAGATTATAAACAAAAAAAATGCATTACGAAGTAATTACGGTTTCATATCAATCAATCATGACAGACGTCATTAATAAGTACAAAACAAAGCTTTCTTTGTAACATTCCAAGTACACAATCACTTGACACTGCATGCAATATCATCTTTAGGTCTCAAAACAGTGTCGAATCGCGCTCGTCATCACAAAAATCATGATCAGCATCAATGTAAGATAAGCTCTGCCGAAATCGCAGGATAGTTGGAATCGATTCTGGACTTGATAGCTGACTATCGATAACGCGGAACAATTTGTCGGATACATCCAGTCCAATTGATGTAGAGATACGTTATCAATTGAATTGCTAGACATCTTGTTGTGACGTCAAATGTACTCGAAATGTCTTTGGGAACTGGACGAAGCAGATAGTAAGGGTCATTATATGACAATTGGTCGGTAAGGTTAGCCTGACGGTTGATAGGCGAGAATGGAAGAAAATACCAAAGAACGAACAAACAAAGCAAGTTAAATAAAAACTTTATAAAATACGTGTTCCGTCGACGTTATGTAAATAAGAAAGGGCAAAAAGATGATATAAAATGCGGTTGGTCAGAAGCCCGAAAGCCTGAAAGCTAGTCTTACCAAAGGACGAAGAGTTACCCATCAGTAACTAGGCTGAGGAGGGTAAGATAGAAGGGGGGCCGCTTCTATCTTACTTGCAAGGGCCAAACCCCCCCCCTCCTCAAAGGAGTTAAGATAGGCAGCGGCGCCATTTACACATATTCGTACATTTTTTTACCTACAAATGACGTCACAAGCACAAGCCCCCATTCATAATCTTTGACGCGTCTTATCTTCGTCAATTTTTATTAATTTGATAAAACAAAAAACACGTATCCAATATTTTTCGTTAATCTAACTGACGGACTAATTAGAATCATATTTTTTGACCCAGTCCGATCTCCTATTGGCGGAGCATAGCCGAGTACAAACGAAATGCTCGCAGCGCGCTGAAGTGGTGTGATAGTCCTCACGAGGTTTTCTTTCCCCGTTTTAATAAGAGCACCACTGCTCTTATTAAATAAATTATATGAAAAACCCTCCTTTTGGGCTTCGCCGCAGTCGGGTAATTAAAGGAGTCACCTGGGTCGATCCACGACCTTCGACAGATAAGTCGGGGTTGTGTATCACTAGAAGACCAGTGCTTTCATCGTAATAACAGCTGACAGAACAAAATAACCTTTTAAAGTAGAATTTGCGTTGGGAGTTTTATCTTATTTTACGCTCTGATTAAAGTAAATCAATGTGCACAATTTAATTTGTTTAATCGACCTTTGAGGTATTACACGCATGAGTCGATTCCACCAATGATTACTTCGCAAAATGTTTGATCCCAAATAAAATGATTAAAGTTAAATCACTTGGATGGATCGCTTTGTACGAACAAAACCTTTTTCGATACGTTTTGTTGTTCAGGCTTCAGTAAGGTTTTTATGTATTTTCTTGGCTTTGTTTAATCAGAATACAACGTTCCCATTGCTGAAAAATAGACCCCATTCCTCCCTGTAAGAGGGAGTATTTTCCAGAACATGGCGTTTTCCTTTTTGACCTCTAGCTTCCACTAAGGTTTTCTTTTTCTGGAAAGAATTGGCGGACTAAATCAAATGTTTTGTTTATAAATTTGTTTAGCAGGGAAGTAAATACAAGTCTGAAGACTTCCAAACGAAAGTTTCAACGAAGTCGTCTGCATTCTTATGTTTGTGCTATTTGATTTTAGGATTGTTTATCTTATCAAAATCACAATAATCAATCATCAGATAGAAATCGCCACAAGACACAAAAAGTTGAATGCACCTAGTTCAAAGAAAAAAAAATGACTTACAGACATCAATATGCATTTTGCGCTCTTGACACTTAGTCACAATAATTATCTGAATAGGTACGTGTACATGCACCTGTCCATGCTAATGAGACATGTTTGTGGTATTTATGTTCAAGTTTGTAAAAGAATATCTGAGGATCGGAGAGCGACAGTTTCTTAACGGTGCCTCTATTTCTACCCAGAGGCTTGCTGATCTTCTAATTAATGTTGTTATATCCTTTAAGCTGTCATTATTATTGGTACCCTCAAAATCGGCAACAGACACGCAATGTCAGAAATAACCAAATTCTTCAAAACCAGTTTTTAAAGGGACGACTTCGCAGATTTTCAAAGGATATAATGTACTCGTAGCATAAGACATCTGGCTTAAAGGGTAATTACAGAACCGTAATTAGAACACTGAATTTGGGACATTAATTAGTAGTAGGCTCGCCTCGTATGTCATGGAACTTATACATAACGGGCAAAATGTGGGTGGACTACTAAACACGATAATGTCCTCGGTCACCCATCCATGGATGCCCCGCATTACAAGTATTTTCCATTTCTCACATTACGTATCACAAGGAAACCTCTATAGTCCCCCTTAGGGAAACCCCGAGCACAGTAATATCAAGTTTTAGTATCGAAACATGTCGGATTTAATGCGCAACCACAAAGATTAGTTCTGATCTTGTGACACACTTTTAACTTGTATTGATATCCTCATGTTTATCCGCTGTTGTAATAGAGGATAAGCTTTTAAACCATAAGTTTTTAAACTACAGTCATGGTGCTAGACGTCATTCCTGGACATAAAATATTTAACAACTTTAAATGCTGTAACCTACGCATGCTCTTTTTCGATCAATCTCGAGTAACAGATGTCAAATTTCTTAGGGCTGACCTACATCTAGCGATGCACTGTGTAGCACTGTTGTCGCAGATAAATTGAACTAAAGGTAATCGCTTCTGTAGATGGCGACATTGCAGTTTGTAGCCGTCCCTGTTTTCGATCCGTATTTCATAGAGTTACTTAGAAAGTGACTGCTATTGGGCCGCATTGTTGCTGCAATTTGCGTTTTCCGGTTGCCATCAGAAGAGCACCTGTGAGGAGTACAAAATAATAGCATAATCAGCCCATAATGTTCCCACTGCTGGGACACAGGCCTCTCTTTGAGAGGTAGTTGGTAGATGTCACAGACTTAAAATTTTAAGGTTCTGGAACATGCCGGTTTCCTCACGATGTTTTCCTTCACCGCTTTCAGAGCAGTGGTGATAAAATAAATGACAAAATAATAATCAAAAGAAATCCGAAGACGACATTTCTTCTGAAGTTCAATGTCATGAAACTATCTCATGTGGACATCCGTTAAAACGTATTTACTCATGATAGCAGCCACAGTACCTGCTATCAAAATATTCGTTGTTTACCGCCAATGTTTTTACAGGGTCTGTCACTTTATGTACTATCTGTTGAGGACGTTATCTTACTAGTACAATTTATACGATATCTTGCATGTAAATATTGTACTTAAATACGTGTATTTTGTTCTCGTAGATTCGGTTTGACGTAGTTGTGAAACCGCGAATGAGTATGGTTTTAAAATGTTTTCCTTTATGGCTATTTTTATTATAACAAAGTAAAACAATGAAGTCGTTTACTGTACCAACAGTAACGACTCAAAACCAGTCATACACTGAAAAAAATTTTTACTTATACATAACCAAACTTTCGTCAACATGTAACACAAAAAAGTGACCACATAACTTTATGCAACATGTAACCAAAACCAGTTGGCTTATTTTTCTAGCAAACTATTTGTGTTGTATATTGTAAAGCAGTTTTAGCTACGTGATAAGAAAACGTCTACGTTACTTTTGGCCTTACATTTGTTATAAGTAAACATAATGATTCCCTACATCTTACTATAATTATAAGTTACTTTAAATAAATTATTTGTTACATGTAAACCAATCCATTTGATAATATGTAACATGATTTTCTTGTTATATAGAACTAATTATTTATGTTGCTTTAGGTAATTTGTTTGTTTTCCATTTGTAAAAGACTTAGACTAGAAGTAGTCAAAAAATGTGTTACTTATATTTCAAGTTTTGCATTTGTAATCAGCAAAACTTTTGTTTACGTATAGCAAAACTTTTGTGTTAATACGTTGTTTACGTGTAACAAAACTTTTGTGTTAATACTTTGTTTACGTATATCAAAACATTTGTGTTAAAACTTTGTTTACGTATATCAAAACTTTTTGTTGATACGTTGTATAAGTATAACAAAACTTGTGTTAAAACTTTGTTTACGTATATCAATACATTTGTGTTAAAACTTTGTTTACGTATAGCAAAACTTTTGTGTTAATACTTTGTTTACGTATAGCAAAAGTATTGTGTTAATACTTTGCTTACGTATAGCAAAAGTATTGTGTTAATACCTAAACACATACTTATGGGTTCCACTGGATCTCATCGTTACTCTGTTTTTAAACTAATGTGATTTAAAGGTACATTAGTTTAAAAACGAGTAACGATGAGACCCAGTGAAACCCGCAGGTATGTGAGTCCTATTAAGGATAAGTAATGATTTTATATTTGCAATTATTTCTGAAAAAGATGTACATAATTTATGAATAAAACGGAAAAAAATACTTTTTAAAAGGTTTATTAGACTTACCTACTTAATTAACATTTGACATTATTATAACTGATAATTAACTTATACAGGGTGACCTGAAATTAGTGGCGGACCCGTTAAGGGGTGACAGTAGGCATCAATTCCAGTCGATATCACTCTTAGACCTACTGTCCTAAAGTTAACCCATTTCAAGATATTCCTACTTAAAGAATTTTACAAAAAAAATCCTACTTTAAACGATTTTCGCGTAAGATACCGACATTTACGAAGATATCGCTATTAATAATTCCTTACTTAGAATATCTTTGATGCAAAACAAAAAAAAAAAGTACCAGAAAGACCAATTTTTAGGATTTACAGCTATTTTAAGATTTAAAGTAGGGTATTTTTTGTAAAACTCTTTAAGTAGGAATATCCTGAAATGGGTTAACTTTAGGACAGTAGGTCTAAGAATGATATCGACTGGAATTGATCCCTCCCTACTATCACCCCTTAACGGGTCCGCCACTAATTTCAGGTCATCCTGTAGTAACACTTAAAACTTGATGCGCTGTGGTAGCCCGCGAAATTCTAATTTTCTTGCGTTTTTTGCACTTTGCAGGTCAGTGTAAGGTTTTCTCTTTATCAATATGATGCGATGCGACAATAAGAAATAAGTAACTACATAATTTTATTCATAAAATTCATCAATACAGTCATCTCTATGAGTTAGAATCGATCCGGATTGTCTGATTTTGGTAATTAGACGAATCTGGACCGATTCTAACTTAGGTCAAGTGTAATGAAGATTTTCATGGTTAAAATTATGTAATTACCTAAATTTCTCATTGTCGCGCATCATATTTTGATCAAGATACAACCGTACACTAACCCGCAAACTGCAAAAAAACGCAAATTGAATTTCGCGGGCTACCCGCAGAGGATCTACCTTAAGGAATTATATTTCACATTACACGTTTTTTAGTAAATACGGCTCATTACCCGCGGAATCCACAGCGTGAAATCCATCACCCAATGGATCCCGTAGGTATGTGGCCCATAGATTATAAAGTTACAGGAAAAGGGTTAAAATATGCAGAAATAAAATTAGGTACTTACTAAGACTAATTTCAATAGAAAAATCAAATAGACAGCCTCATTTATCTTTAACTTTAATTAACTTATCCGAAAGTTAGATCTAGTTATAACTATGAAGATCTAAAAAACTTTCGAACTGACGTTCATTAGCCACGTTCGTAAATGAAGTCATACCAAGTGAACTTATACTTTCAAGTATCTTTTTATTAATACAACCTTTATTGTGTATTTTTATAATTATAAATAAAGTCCAATACACTTTATCCGTAACCATTAAAACCAAGATAATTTATGAAATAAGGTATTTCCAAGGATAAGTGCATGTGGTAGGTAAACTTCACTTATGAACTCAATAAGTATACTTGGTGTATCAGAAGGTGTGGTAAAGACCACTAAACTGAACAATTTTCTGCATGGGGCCAACATTCTAATGGAGAAAAAAAATATCAGCCATCCCATACGTTTGGGTTATTGTATATTGTTTGGGCTGTTGTTGTTTAGTATTGAAGTTTTGTACGGGACAGCTGTTTTTTCTCAATAACTATGTTGGTCCAATGGAGAAAGTAGTTCAGTTTGATGGTCTTTCTGTACCACACCCTTCAATTTTACCACACTGATACACCCTGTATGACAAATACAGAGGTAGAATAAACCTAAAAGTGCAGCCCAACCTGTCCTACAACGGAATTATAAACCATTAATCAACCTTAACTAACTTATAACTAATGATGAGTTGCACGAAACCTAACAGAGACTTTAAATTGATGCTGTCACTTTTTGATACAAAATGTGACACACAGTGTGTGTGTGTGTGTGTGTGGATGACATGAATTTAAAGTCTCCGTTAAACTAATGTTGGTTTCGTGCAACTCAACATATACTAAAACATATTATGCTGAAAATATTTATTTAACTTTCGATCAAGCATTCATTAAGTACAGTCAAGTTCGTAAGTGGAGTCGACGAACAAGTTCATGATCGGCACGTTGTCGTTTCGTTTTTGAAAACACCTAAATTATAGTGAATTACTGTGATCAGCTCTTTTGTATATACGTTGAGTACTGACGGAAAACTAAGTGATCCTTTAACGGTACGGAACAGATTTTTAAAATCCTTCAAAAGCTGAAAAGAAAACAGTAAATAAATTAACCAAACTCAAATTATTATACTTACACTACAACACACAGCCCAATATATTATTTACTTTTTCTCCGAATCAGTATGGAAGATTAAATAAGTAATAAAATAACATACCAAAAACACACCACCCGGCTGGTTGAGTGCTTTATACTTGCGAAGGTACTCTTCAACTGTTGTTTCATTTGATGTTAATTCTATCAGCCTTTGTTTAGCAGTGATATTCCAATATGTTTCCACTGTTTCCCAAGGATCGCAGCAATTTTGGAGCCATACGATTTTGTCCTCCACATCCTCGGTAAGTGTTTTCAATTGTTCAATAGCATCTTGAATGTTAGAGCTGGTGTCAGGGTGAGGTGAACATGAAGTACTGGTTGATGTTGATGGCCGCCGTTTTGAATATTCTGCGATCACTCCTGATTTAATGAATTCACGCCTGCGTTGCCTATAGCAGTCTAATAATTTTCCTTTAGCAGAAATTTTTTGCTTTGTGGTGATAGTTGTGTATGGAATGAAATATACTGATGAATTTTCTTTGTTAAATATTCTTGGTATATCATAAGCCAGTTGGTAAAGTCTTGAACTGGTAATTTTTTTTTCTGGGTCATCCTTTAATTCATTAGCAATGATGACATTGCAAAGCCTTCTCCTATCAGCATTTTTTAACAACCCTGTGTCTTTGTGTCTTAGTAAGAGAGATTTACCATCATTTGTTGAATTTAAAATTCTGTACAACTCCTGAAATAAAGAAATTGAGAATTAATTTTTTACATTCTTAAAAATAAAACATTGTCATATAGTCAGTTATTATTTGTTATATTATTATGTGATAAGATAACTACATATTAACTATTTTTGGATTTCTACCTTTTCTTGTGCTGTGAGACCTTGCTGTTTGCCCAATTTTATGTATCTAGGTCAACAGGAAGTACCTTATAGGTTTTGTTTGAATCAATATTTGTATGAAAATGATGTTACAAAGGACCAAATCTTTTTATTGCATCGGACGACTTAGAAGCTTGACATATCAACACCTCCAAGGGGCTGTAGACCTTAGTATTTGATATTAATTTCAACTTGGTATGTCTACCCGTTTCTGAGACAAAGGATCTTGACAGACGGACAGACAGACAGACAGACAGAAAACTAAGTGATCCTAGGGGCTTACAATATACTTGATTACAATGACATCGTTGTGTAGAAGGAATGTGGGACGCGGAAGGGGTTCACTGTTTCTTTATGAGTATAGAACCCTAAAAAAATCCTTTACCTTTATAAAAGTAAATAAAACAATAACTTACACAAGAAGTGTCAGGGGTAATATTGTCTTCTTTGTCAGGTAAATCTTCAATGAGTAGTTCTGTCGGCGGCTGTAAAATGTACGTAGTCACACTGCTGCACTGTTCTGCGCATAAAGGATCCTCAACAATCTGAAAATTAACAATAACTTAATGAGTTATACAATAATAATGTATTCTTACAAAGTACACAGTACAGAGATAATAATTTATGTCAATTTTTTACAATGGGAGCATAGCTACAGAGTGTACAATCTACCTAGAATCCTACTACTTACTAACATGGTCTAAACCTTTTGTTTTTTTTTGATGGTGGGAAATCATCAAGTGACCCGAACTTGTACTTTGGTATGCTCTCAATTATGTATACAAAAAAAAAAATATTATTGACTCACTTCCATATTGGTACTTGTAGCTTCCCCTGACGTAATAGATCTTAACATTTTTATCTGTGTATTTAACTTGGCCCTGTGGCCAATTACTGGTACCAATTCTTTGATGTCCGTTTCAGACAACTTTTGTAACGTTTCCAAATCTATAGCGTGTTCTGTAAAAAATTGGCAAGTTTTAAGTAGGTTATGATTATAACCCGCTTGGCTTCGACCGCGTGTATGTCGGATAATGTCCCACAGGAACGTACTACCGAGTAATCCGTCCCTCTATGAAGGACCATAGTCCTTGTCTACAATATAAAGGTAACCTCTGTGCAAAATTACAACGGCTGGACGTTGATGAGTCAGTCAGTCTGTTTTCTTTTTATTTACCTATATTTAGATGCTGGTTAATTGATAAAATAATGTGATAAACTTACCTTTGAATGGAGCGATGTACATTTCAAGACCCCATTGGCGAAAGTAATCGCCCAACGGGTCTGGACGTTCTTCTGGCCCAGCCACTATCGGCGTTAGGAAATATTAATGTATATTATATCACAACACAGCCGAAATGGTTTTCTCTCTCAAGAACAGTATTTCTCCTCTAAATAATTAAGTGATTATTAGCCATTGAAGTTTTTGAATGAATTAAGTACTTAACGTACATGCAGAAGAGTTGAACACAATAATTCACTATAATTAAGTTTTTTTCAGCGAAATAACAACGTGCCGATCGCGGTAGTATCCCTAAATGCGCGCCAACGCTATGCCAGCCAATTATGCCATGCGCATCGGGGGACGAAAAGCCCGGTGGAGACTGGAGCAGTGTTGCCGTTCAACTAAATTAAAAGTCCTTAGCCCATTTTAAAAACTCTTTTAGATTATGAAAAAAACGTTCACCTAAAATCCGCTAGAAGTCTCTAACATTCGGTTTAGGAACAAACATGATCAAGAAAAACCGGCCAAGTGCGAGTCGGACTCGCGCATGAAGGGTTCCGTACCATTATCTATAAAAACGAGCAAAAAAAAAGAAACTTTATTTCTAGATATAAATTAAGATTGTTTAACGTCACTTTGAAGTGCTATAATGTCGCTAGAAGTCCCTAAAAAAAACTCGCTAAAACCAAAACATTCATAAAACTCCCTAGTTCTAGCGATATAGTCGCTAAAACGGCAACACTGCTGGAGAGCGGCAAAGGCAAAGACACGAGCCAACAGGTTTTAACTGGTATAAAATGGAAAAATCGCAGGTGCAGCGTCCCCGATTCTTCTGTTAATGTTACATTAGTTACATTACAGATAAACGAAATGTTCTTTTAGTAATAAACGAAATTAGACACCGTGTGTATAAAATTTTGGCTAGATGTTGCTAACCTGCAGTTATGTCATTCTCCACAAAACAAATTAGGTTAATTGTTACACAATGTTCATTTGGACCGATTTCCACAACCTCAAAAATTTTGATAAAAAAATAAAATTAAAAACACAATGATAAGCATTACAAAGCCAGAGAAATACAGCAATAAACTTTAAAGTCGAAGTCGACGAGTCGACGAGTCGAGTGTCGAGTCGTATAACTCGAAATTAGGTTTGTGTGGTTTGGAACATTTTGGCTTAAATCGGTCCATAAGAATAAGGAAATTATTGCTGAGATACACCTGGAACATTTCTAGCTAGGGCTTACAAAATCGTTTGCTGGAAGCAATAAAAATACTTTTGTTTTAGGATGAGAATGTTAATGCCTAAATCGGACATAACTGTTTATTAGCCTGTAACCACTTACGTTTGTTTACTTCAGTATGTTTAGAGCTAGTCATATTTATTTTTACTAATGACCTAACTTGAAATAACATAGGCTCTTTTGTCTTATATAGACAAATCACTTTTATTAAATCAAGTTAACTTTTATAAAGTCTTGTCAAACTTTGATTATTCCTGAAGTAGCCGAAGTAGTTTGGCTAAATATTTCTTTCAGTGTAACAGTAACTGCGATGTTAGGTGGTAGATAGGCAATCGTTTCATTTAAGATAGTCTTCTATCTAGGCGAAATTATTTCACGGTTTTTGAGTCATGAATCATATTTTATCAACATTAAACCTGCCACTAACCTGGAAATTGCAAAAAACTTAGAAAATTTTATTTTCGCAGGCTACCTTAGCGCTTTCACCTTAAAATACTGGTGAGCTGCATCGGGTTGGAGTGAAAGCCGACCCTACAATAGCTCGATAAAAGGCTTTAAAATTTTCTTCGTACCTAATGGCTATTATAATAATACTCTTGACTTACCACCGTACACGTACCAAAGTCTTCAGAAAGCCGCAATTCTGAATACATGCAGGATAGTCAGAAAATTTTTGCAAAATGAAAATGAATCTGTGGTCACCACCACAAACACACAATCTCGAACAATCGCAAATCCACAATTCAACAGACACAGAAACTCATCATCGCAAAATTCAGTCATATCATCATCTCATCATATCATCTCTTTTCCGGGGTAGTACTTGGCTTCGGCCCGTGCTATTCCACAAACCCGGCTATAAAGCCGAGATATGTAAAAGTATACAAACAATAATAATAATATTCCACTACTATCACACAACGCCATCTAGTCCCAAGCTAAGCAGAGCTTGTGTTATGGGTACTAGACAACTGATAAACATACTTATATATTCCTAAATACATACATATTATAGATAAATTACACCCAGACATTATAACTAATAGTATCATCATAATTATGTTACCAGTAATGGTTTCCACAGCCCTCCCCAGCAGGTGGCCCTATTGATTAGTCTAGGTCGTTTGAATACGTCGGCTCCCCGCGACCTCGCCAAGGTAGTCACTTAGGACTCCCTTCGCTCGTAATGTATTAAGTATGTATCAGTACCACGCTGTGTTTTGCGTTCTTAACTATACTTTCAGGATAATACAGATAAGGCAAATTTCCTTGTATCAATGTACAGTGATATTACTGACGCACCAAAAGTCGTGTGGTAATCATTTGCATATGATACGAAGAAATGAGGAAAATGTCGTTAGGAAAGGTATGAACGTAGACGGCTATAAAGGTAGGGCAAGACGAAAGAAACCATTGGTGGGCAGTGTAAAAGATAATATGATTAGAAAGGAAGAGACTCATGAACTGGCTTTTATAGTAATAGAAAAGTATGGAAAAAGACAAACAGCGCTGACCCCAAATATATTGTGGTAACAGCAAGTAAACAGGGCATTTCACCAAAAAAATCTAATAAGTCCGTCTGTTAGATTACCGAAAAATATTGAATACGTGTTTTTTGTTTTATTAAATTAATATAAATTGACGAAAATAAAACGTCAAAGATCATGAGTGGGGGCTTTTGACGTCACCTTGTGCGTAAAAAAGTACTAACCTTGTGACGTTACACGCCTTTTTTTTTTTTTTTGGTTGGTGTAAAATCATCGAATAACCCCTCCCGCTCTTGGGCAGAGCGAAAGGGAGTGTCAGACTTCTACTGACTAAAAACCACCCATGTTCCTTCTTCGCCCTCTATGTCGAGGCCGCGATAACCGTTGGACTACCCGCGGCCCATGTTACACGACTTGACACGACTTTTCGAAGCACTGTATCGTCTTCATCTTTTGTTTACGTAAAAAAAGAAAAAACACGTGTCCATTATTTTTTGGAAATCTATCTGGCGGACTAATTAGATTTTTTTGAAATACCCTATTATGATGATGAGTCCTGCTGAACACGTTCCGCAAGTTGGAGTCCTATGTGATTTGAACAGGGTGAGGCTTGAAAACTTGACAGATGCCTTTATAAACTGGCTGTCATCTTCCTGCACTTGTCCTATGTTACAAAATCAAAATCAAAACTCATTTATTCAAACTAGGCTGATAATCAGCACTTTTCGAACGTCAAATTTTACTTCACTTTACTTATTTACAAGAGACAGTCCCCCAAAACGTCCACCCTTCGACACTTTCTAGTGTTTTAGCTGGAAAGAAGAAGTGGCGGAACAAACTCCCCAGCAACACATCTGTCTGTTAGGTTGGTTACGAGAACCAGACTCGATACAATAGTAAGGTGCAAGTTAATGACTACAGACACAATTTTTAATCAATAAGTAAAAACTATGTAATAACTTGCAACACGTTTTTTTATTCCGTTCTCCCCTGGATACCTTTTTCCTTAATGTCATTGTTCACACCATTCATTCATTCGGTCTTCTCTCCCCGCACATAAACATTTATATTCATATTATCCAATATCCATAATTATTATTTCCTCAAGTCAATAGAAACAAGATTATCGAACAATTCCATTTAGTTTCTTGCTAATAATATTAATAACAAATCGATTACACAATAATTGAGCTTAAATAATATTTGTTAAACAGTATATCTAGCGGTTGCACAAACATTAATGAACTAATTTACGCTTTGTTTGTTTACATTCAGGTCAAGCGATTATTTGCTCATAATTATTATGAACATATGATGTGGTACTGATAAACATTGTGTGTGATTATGATTACAATCTATACGAAGCGGTACTGTTGATGGAATTTAAAGTATTTGGAAGTCATTTAGGAACTGATAGCCTAATCCAGATAACTGCAATACTTGATAATAATTTTGATAAAGGTTTGATAATGAAACGTTAATATAGAATTACGCTTGTAACTCGTGAAGGGTTTTGCAGAGGTCTACCTAATAGTACAACCACATTTCCCCAGTCATAGGGGGGCGACCCTATTGCTACCAACGTGGCACAAATCCAGACTTATAGCCCAGGCACACATTACAAAACGGTTACCTCATCCAGCTCGAGATTTCGAGATCAAATAACTCCAATAGCGAAGTCTAGAATAAACAAGATAAATAGAATATAAAAATTTAAATCTCCTAATGAGAACCTACCTATCTACGCAATAAGTTAAAGGACCAACCAAAGGAAGCTGCCTATTACCGTGTTGACGGACAATGGGATAGGAACTTGCTGCTATTTATGAGTCGTTGTATCTAATCTTTGAACCCGACGTACCTACATGAGCCAATCAAAAGAACGCATTCACAACATTACCATACGGTGTGCGACAGTCATGGTACTATTCGTCTTTCACACAACATGGCGCAATATTTCCTCATGATTGCATTGTCTTCGAGGATTTTTTCGTGTAAGTTTAGTTGTTACAGTAGCTGTCTTCCTAATGGCTGCGGCTAAAGTATCTTCCTTTCTCCAAATCTTTACGCGACTGAGTGAATAGGGGATCGGCTGACTCAAAAAAAATTAATTCTGTTTAGTCCGTCAGTTAGATTATCGAAAAATATTGGATACGTGTTTTTTGTTTTATCAAATTATTAAAAATTGACAAAGATAAGTCGTGTCAAAGATGACTTACTCGTAGTAAAAATTGTCGAATTTAAAACGCGTCAAAGATCATGAGTGGGGGCTTGTGATGACACTTGTAGGTAAAAAATGTACTGACATGTGATGTTTTCGAGGAGTTCAAAAAATATGTGTTCAATATTTTTTGCAGCAGTGGGACAATATAGGCTAAGAAAAAAAAATCTTTTACTATTGGCGCCACTCTAATGTATCGAAATTTCACACTAATATATTAATGGCGGTATAACACCAGGGGCAATTTAATCGTCAAGTATCGGATCATATCAAAATCATCGATTGCACGAATATTTTGATTAAAATCAATCAACAGATTCGTATAGCATGTGTGACCCGCTTTATCTTGAACAATAACTATCGTATCGTATGTGTATCGGGGTTTCAGTTCAACATGTTACCATTCATAGCTTTTAGCGCTTTGAAAGCGAGTTCAACAGCGTATGACGTGAAAGTTAAGCGCTTTTTTATTTGCAGCTATTAACGGGACTGAAAATCTTTTTAAGTGGTTTCCCCCACAGTGGATGATGTTGCGAGTTTTTTTGCCGTTTTTCTGTTGGCACTGAAAATAGTTCCACAGAGTCTGTAAGGTCGAAGTTCGTTTAAAGTGGAGTCACGTCCGGAAATTCAATTACTAGTACAATTTATTTTACGAGTTGTAAGGGAACAAGGGTCTCTGAATGGTTGCGCCAAATGCGATGATACGTGTTTGATCTTATTGAATACGAAGTGAACCTTTCGCAGTTGGCATTTTTCTTAGATCCTTTTTTTGGGTCTCATTTGAGAAGAAATAGTTCAGTCGTTACAGGTAGTCATCACCAGCTTATAATGTTCCCACTGCAGGGACTCAGGCATCCACTCTAGGAGAAGAATGGGCTATAATCTACCACGCGGGCCCAGTGCGGATTGGTAGATGTCAGCACATACATGTCTTCAAATTTTTTGGTTCTAAGACATGCCGGTTTCCTCAAGATGTTTTCCTTCACCGTTTTGAGAGCAATGGTGATGAAATAAATTACACAAAGTAATGCGCCTGACGGGGTTCGAACCCACGACTCACTGTTCGTAAGTCGGGGCTGCCACCACTGGGCCACCACGGCGCACAGGTAGTCACTGACCTGAAATTCTGACATCCTGTCTTACCAAAGAGTATCATATTATATTACCTAGTATTAACTGGGTTTTTCGAGGTCAGATAGGCAGTCGCTCCATTTAAAATACTGGACTTCAGCTGCATCCGGTTAGACTGGAAGTCGACCCCAACATAGTTGGGAAAAGGCTAGGCTTATGATGATTTGAGAAGAAAGAGACGGAAACGCTCGTGTTCACGATGGGATTTTCATCGGCATAAATGATGAACTTGCATACAAACTGTCTCGTTGTTCTACTCAGCATGAGGTCCTGGGTTCGTTTTCCGAGACGAGGAATAGGGGATCGGACAAAGAAAATAGTTCGTCAGATAGGTTTTCAAAAAATATTGAACACGTATTTTTTCTTTTTTCACATAAACAAAAAATGAAGACGGCACAGTGCTTCGAAAACTCGTGAACTCCTCAAAAACGTCACATGTCAGTACATTTTTTACCTACAAATGACGTCCCCCCCACCCACGATCATTGAGGCGTTTTATCTCCGTCAATTTTTATTAATTTGATAAAACAAAAAACACGTATCCAAAATTTTTCGATAATCTAACTGACGGACTAATTAGAATCATATTTTTTTGGCTTAGTCCGATCCCCTATTCCATCAGGAGTTTCTGAGTTACAGCCACGGAATTAGCCACCAACAACCAACCAACCGAGCACAAATCACATCGCGTGGCTGTTCTGAGGCCCCCTCTTACATGGGTCTTAATTAAATATAAAACTGACATAATTTGGATGTAGGTAAACGTCTGCGAACCCTTCGTGGAGTAAACCCCGTAGGGTTCGGCCAGCACTAGGAAAGGCCTGATGTTCTGATTTGTTTCATACCAACTTTTATCCCCAATTAACTTTTTCCGTCCCTAGTCAGGATCAGGACTCAGGCTACAAGACCCAGCTGTTAAGGCTGTACGATGTCTACCAATAGCCATCGTACGAGTGTGTTTAAGACGAGCGGACGTCACGCCGTCACGCGGTTTCATCTGCGTAGTCCAGTAGTTTCGGAGCCTATTTGTTACAAACAAACAAACAAATCATGCCTCTTTATAATATTATTAGTGTAGATTTGTATTTAGTAGGTTTATCTGCTTAAACCTTAATTTTTTTAAGAAGATAGTAGAAGAAGAAGAAGATTAGTAGATTATTAGTAGATTAGTGGTTAGTGAAGTTAGAAGTTAGTAGTGGTAGTTGAAGAAGATTTGCCATTGACATTTATCCGTATTTAGGCCTTCACCTCTTTGATTACGAATATTTTGCGGTTGCAAATGTAACTAGCAAATTATATGGCCGAATCGAAATTACTACTGCAGTTACATCCAGCTTGATTATTTGAATAACATGTTATGCAATGCAACAACATGGTATTGGGACTTGAAACAGAGTACTCAATTATTATCTACTAGCTGATGCCCGCGGCTTCGTCCGTGTGGATGTCGGTTATTGCGACCAAAAGTAATCTTTTCATCCCCCTTTTCAACACCTTTTATACCCTTTTTCGCATTAAAAAGTAGTCTATATCCTTTGTCAGGCTCTATAGAGTTTTAGACTATCTGTCTAACAAAATTCATTTAAATCGGTTTAGTAGTTTTGGCGTCAAAATGCGACAGACAGAAAGACAGACGGAGTTACTTTCGCATTTATAAAGTAAGTAAGGTTATGGATAGTAAGGATTTGATACTGAAGTATTTTGAGTGTTTTTCTTATTTTTATTAGCTTTATTTTGAAATTGCCTTGATAGTTACTCTGTATTAAAATCTTGCAACTTAATTTCATCCCAGTTCCCCCCAACAGATTGAGCTGACATTTTGCACACATCTTTGGTTCTGGTGACAATACATTTTTTTGTCAGGTATGACTTGATCCTGCAACCAGGATCACATGTCATCGCCCCATCACGAGACAACTCCTCAACGGTTAATAGCAGGGTCACGAGACTTTTAGGCCTAATAGTACAGTCATGTTAAAGTCTTTTGTAATAGGGGTTAGCCTATTGCCATCAACCGGGCGCAAATCGAGACTCCCTGGCTGGTATTGGGAAATTCTTGATTAGAAAACTGAGTACCATTTCCTAGTCATTAATAGGGATGTTTACTGATTTAAAAAAATGTGATTCTAATTAGTCCGTCTGTTAGATTATCGAAAAATATTAGATACGTGTTTTTTGTTTTATCAAATTAATAAAAATTTACGAAAATAAAACGCGTCAAAGATGAATAAGAAGAAGAATAAGAATAAGAATTTTTTGTTTGTGTTTTTTTTTTTGTGTTTGTTGTTTGTTTTTTATTTGTTGTTTTTTTGTGTTTGATGACGCGAAAATGTCATACTAATGTCTTAGAATATGACGTCACTCGAGTTTTCAAAGCACTGTATCGTCTTCATCGTTTGCTTACGTGAAAAAAGAAAAAATACGTGTCCAATATTTTTTACAAATCTATCTGACGGACTGATTAAATTTTTTTGGTTAACTACCCTATTCTAGTGATTAGAACTTTACCTATTATAAAACAAATTCTAAAGCCAAAAGAATGTTATCTGTCTGTGTCTGGTATTACCATTATTAGCTCTCGACGTATCCATGGACTGGTTGACTGATAAAAATGTTGCTCTTGAAACTGGATGTTAATTCGACGCCGTGTTTCATGATGTTACACAATTATTGTGATAATAATGCTATCTGTAGCTTAGTGTTCCGTGTCGGTCCTTCAACCTAGGAAACGGAAATCGTTCTTCTTTCTTTATCGTGAGGCGAGTGCCAAACCCGCGCAACTATGCACAAACAATCACACATACAGGGTGTAAATGAACACTTCACGCAAACGTCAACCAAGTATTCTGTACATCAATCTAAGTACACCTACGCAAAAAATTTTGCTGGGTACCTAATGACTTTTTTTTGTGGTCAAAACCACAATTTACGGTAAAACTCAATGTAGCACTCTTACAAAATTGTGCTAGTGGATGCTTTGAATAGTAAACGGGTCGTGGAGGTAATTTAAGTAAAGTTGTAACCTGAAAAACTAGCAAGTATTTACAAAACCAGCTGTGAAAAATTTGGAACTTTCACCCCCAATATCTCCGTATCTAGGGAGCTCCCAGGTATGGTCTAGAACAAAAAAATGTTCGCAGTGCTGGGGAGAACAAGTGCCCTTCGTTTGCGTTAAGGGTAATTTTACACCCTTTGTTCGATTCGGTTTCGATTCTATTGTTTGGTGTGTGTTTGCCGCCCCTGAACCTCTGACTTGGCTTTACATGCCGTCCAAAAATCTTTCGAGCATCCTGGTTTTCTCAAGATGTTTAGCTTCACCGAATCAAGCTAATAATGTAATTTGCTCATAAATCTAAAGTAAAGTCTTGGGGTCGAACTTGAGATCTGTGACTTGGGAGAAGGCTGTCGCTGCTTATTTTGAATGCCTGGGATACTGGTTTTGTATAATTTGATTGGTCGTCCTGTTAGTATATAGAATTTATAGTAATAAATAACTTACTTAACCAGACTTTAAATAATATCCCTATTCTTTCGTCCACGAGTCTCCGAACAGCCCTCGGTATGCGTGTATTTTTATTTCTTGGGAACTATCTTAGTATAAATAATCTTCAATCACTACTTAATTCATAAATCAGTGATACAATTACAATTCTATTCAAGTCGGACTGGTAACTTATCCTAGGTACTTCTAGTCGAACTTTGTTCGTTATAAGTTGTTTTCAAGGTCGCTCAAGAATACGGCAAACAAAGACAAAAGTACCTATAATTATCCGTGGCAGGGTGGTACGAATAAGGAAACTTGGAACGTCTACAGTTTATGTACGAAACTTATTACATTAACGGAAGACAATGACTTTTCCTCGACAATTTACATGTCTAAAGAAAACTAAAGTCGTCAAATATATTAGAATATTTTGATAATTTGTTACAGTCGATTGACCTAGAAATCTATAAATACGAGTCTCTGCTTTTAACCGTCTTTTTTGGCGGGTGGAAAATCATCATATAACCCCGCCCGTTGGGCCTGCGGGTTGTACACTAGTTATCGCGGCCTCGACATATAGGGCTATGACGGAACATGGGTGGTTTTTAGTCAGTAGAAGTCTGACACTCCCTTTCGCTCTGCCCAAGAGCGGGATAATAAAAAAGGCATGCTTTTATACAGTCATGGTTAATCATCCACTAATAAAAATGGACATTTAAATAAATAAAATTAGATGAATTAAGCACGATATAAATAATAAGATAAAAGTGATTCCTTACCTAAATGGACTTGGTCCGCAAACCAAAACTAAAATATACAAGGCTCGTATAATTAGAATAATATCTGACACTTCTATTATTTCTTAGTATCTAGGTACTTGATACTAAGAAATCTCTTTCTTTTAAATATAATTATGTGTTTTACATTATCGAATGCTCGTACTCGTATCATGAGTGTCACATCTAGTGAATGTCGTGGCATTCGATTCAGTGGAAGAAAACAAGCCATCACTTGTTTTCTTGACTGGACTGGCTGGAGGGTGACCGATCAATTGTAAATTGACGAAAATACAACTTAATTGTTCTTAAATCTTTGTACTAACGGACGCCCCCTTTCCAGGACATAATAGAGCTAGAGAAATGTTTCTGGACCCTCCGCAACGCGGCCCCCACCGGCCAGCTAGACGCCGAGAGCCTATCACCACTGCTGTCCCCACCGCTACCAGCTGCCGCGGTGGCTGGGGCCTTCCTGGCGTTCGATGAGAACAGGGACGGACATGTGGACTTTAAGGAGCTGTGCTGTGGCCTCAGTGCCGCTTGCCGGGGACCTAGGACTGAGAGGCTGAAATGTGAGTCGATTTTGTTGCTACTTCATTTTGTTTTAAGATGGAAATATTACATTTAAGATGGAAGTGGAGAAAGTTTGTTATTGCACTCGAGGCGGGATTCACAACCGAGCCGCCGGCGGGGTTGTAATTGAGCCGAGAACTGCAATAGTGAATGCCCACTTGTTTTTTTAACCTAATTATAGTGCGATGAGAGCGGGTTCGAGGAAGTGTTTTCTTAGAGTTGCAACTGAGAGACGTTACTGTTGCGGTTGTATTCGGAGGAGCACCTTCAACTTAGCGTATGCGTATAGTTTAGAGACACAATTAAAAAGCCATTGTGTCTCGCGTGGATCTACGTTCCGGCACACGAAGGGTTAATGGTATTTTGATTGATAATAGGGTTCGATGGTATTTTGATTGATAATAGGGGATCGGACTGGCTCAAAAAAATATGATTCTAATTAGTCCGTCAGTTAGATTATCGAAAAATATTGGATACGTGTTTTTTGTTTTAACAAATTAATAAAAATTGACATTGAATTGATTGATAAGACGCGTCAAAGATCATGAGTGGGAGGTTGTGACGTCATTTGTTGGTGAAAAATGTACTACCATGTGACGTTTTCGAGGAATTCACGAGTTTTCGAAGCATTGTATCGTCTTAATTTTTCGTTTATGTGAAAAAAGATAAAATACGTGTCCAATACTTTTTGAAAATCTATCTGACGGACTAATTATTATTTTTTTGTCCGATCCCCTATTGTGCCTGTTAGTCACAGACCTGAAAATTTTATAAGAGGTTTCCATTTTCATGGTGCTTACGAGTACATAGTTGACAATAAGGACATAGGAAAAGCCTTTTTAACCATAAATTTGATGCTTCCGGCAAATTAACAATGGCGTCATTGTGCATTCTCGTAACTTAAAAGTACGGTCAATTTTCATTAAAGTAGTCATCAAGATATATTGAGCAAACAGCACAAGAAAAAAATGGATTATAGACCGAGAGTGGATGACTATGTTGCTTACGCACTTTACAATAACTTCGTTCTTTTTGTTAAGTATTTTCAATTCAAATGTGGATTCCGCACAGTAATAGTTCAAAGCTTACTCTGCCCTCTGTGTAGTTTTTCTGCCAGACATAATATTTAAACTATGATTGTAGACACATACATAATTTATTCACGTGTGCGGTTTTTCTTAGAATGTAGAAATAACATAATGCCAGCACTACGGCTCTTTTGTCATTATAGTATTACAATTGCTATTTAACCAGTATTAATTAAAGACTACAGTATTCTACAATCCAATCGAATGATATCATCACATTAATACATGCCGTCTTAGGTTCCCAAAAAACAAAATTTAGTCAAGCCAAAAATGATCCTGATATTTTGAGTTTTTTTATACAAAAGGCATCTATTATTCTGTATATATAAAAGGCAAAGCTGCCTGACTGATGATCAACGCACAGGCAAAACCTTTAGGGCTAGAAGCGTTAAACTTCGCACACGTATGCCTCTTATGACGTAAGCATCTACTAATGAAGGATTTTTCAAAATTCAACCCCCAAGGGGGTGACATGTCCCCATGTCACATGAAAAATTGAATGGAAAATTTCCGACATCGGGCATCGCGGGCATAAGCTAGTAATCTATAAAATATTGTTAGTCCTCTTCACCAGTTTACCACATGCGTATATACCTTTTAAAGGTTACCCTTTTATAGTATTACGTATGTTAACGAACCTTAAAGTAAGCGAAGACATAATATCTGTAAGAAGAAACCTGTTTGTGGCGTTGCGTTGTTCTTTTCTTATCTCGCGGTATGAAAGTTTGCGAGCACCTGCGCCTGCGCCGGTTGAAGATAAAAAGAAATGTCTAAGTAAATAATATACGTATGATGCATGCAGGAAACTGGTCTTACTTTTTGATAACTTTTACGGTGTAAGGGACATCCACACACAAACTAATGCTATGAATTTAGTGTATGATTCTAGACCAACTAGAGTAGATAGATTTTAATATCCGCATAATTTATGCGGCGGGTATGTTATACAAAAACAACTGTTTCGTAAATTTTGATCGTGCAGGATAGGTATAACACTTTGTATGAAACGGCTGATTTGTTACAGGTACTCTGTAAAAAAATGCTGGGTTTTTTTGGACAGTACTGTAAAGTTTGCGGTTTTGCCCAAACTTGTCGTTGAAAACCCAAACTGACATACCTATGAGAATGAATAAATATCAATGTGTCACAGATCGCCCTTTTCTATAACATATAGCAATAAACAATATCCGTATAAAATCTTGTATAGTTCGGTCAAGTTAGACATGCAAAGGTACAAAAATTCACATAGAGCTAAAAAAAATTTTTGAATGTTGATGGTTGGAGAGGGAGAGGAAGGCCAAAGAATTCCACCTTGGATGGAAAGAGAAAGGAGTAAATGCCACTGTGAGGTCTAACAGGGAAGAATGGAAAATGAAAACATTTATTTATATAATTAAAATTTTATTTACATTTTTACATGTGCCAAAATAGAATGGCATAAGTTATCCCTTTGTTTTGCGCTCATTCATTAGGGGGGTTTGCCATAATCGCCACACTTGGCAGGCGGGCTGGCGATCGCAGTACGGTCGATACAAATGAGAGATGAGGTGTTCGGAACACGTTATAAATAAATGCTGAAAAGTTCCCATCGATCCCGTACCTGGAAAAAAGATATTCAAGGCAAATGGTGGTTTTACGCGTGTTTGTGTAATTTAGTTCCTCACGGTTCGATGAAGAATGGCGCGCGCGAGTAGACTGGACGTATCCCAGTAGTTGCCCTTTGTGTCTGGTCTTGGTCTTGTTCTGTTCTGTCTCTTGCTTATATGGATTGTAAATGAAATTAAGATTTTCTTACTCCTCCACTATTCTATTCTGATTAATTTCGAAGCGGGATACAAAACAGTTTTGTTTCTCTGGGACGTTGTCGAGCTTCATTGTCTCTGCGCTTTTCTGGTGGTCGCTACTTTTGATTCTGGCGCCCAGGAGTTGCAGATGTTTGGGGATAGTGTGGCAGGTTGTCCCAAAAATAAGTATAGAAGGAAAGATTTTTTTACATAAGTTGCATCCTTGTCCGATGTCGTCAAAGTTAAATGGTGATTTAGAATCTTCATGGCACCAGATCTATTATTCCTCTCAAATAAATAGATGACCAGTATGAACAGTAGTCGATTATTAGCATTACACAATGACAATAATGATGACTAATAAAAGGTCGATATCATTCATTTGCATTATCAATAATTAAGTTTGATTAAACATGATTAGGTATTTAGAAATGATGTCATAGTAAATACTAATTAATTAATGATAGTATGGTCCTCCTGCCTGACTGTTTTCGGTCACGGCGGTCAATCTTAGTAGCGGAGATAATTTGCATATCGGCGCAGGAGATATTATCGTGTACAAGTGTGTGCGCAGGCACAGGTGCACTCTCTGTTCCTTTATTCTCATAGTCCTATGCGACGGCAATCCGAAACGACCGAAGAGAGATCGGGGATCAGGACCACCATTTAGAAAAATAGATCAAATAGGAAAATTATATGAATTGCGTTAAAATTCGTTAAATGGTCACAGACGCAGTTACTATTCTGAAAGGTCCATTTTACGCTTTTTAACGCAATTCGTATTATGATCTACTACATATATATTATAATATAATTTATTAAATTCAGATAACTGTGATCCATACTTTTGTTAGTAGGTAAAAAGGTTAGTAAATAAAATAATAATCGAAGGCCAATACACAAACATACTACCAAAAATGCATAATCATAAAATAAATAATTTATTATGTATGCTATATAATATCTAAATTCACCAGACAAAATTCATTTTACTTTACAATTTTAATAAATAAAAACTAGACTACTTGTGTCAAAAAATAATAATAAATTGATGTCAAAATGTAAAATTTCAAAACGTAAAATGTAAATTGTCAAAATGTAAAATGTTAAAATGTAAAATGACAAAATATAAAATGTCAAAATGTAAAATGACAAAATGTAAATACGGCATAACGTGCTGACTGCCCCGTTGATCTCGTCGTCGCAAGTGCATCTGCCAAGGTGTTAGTTGACAGTTGATTGTTTCTCTGGGACGTGTCGAGCTTCATGGTCTTCGCGCTTTTCTGGCTTTCAGCAGTTGCAGTGGTTTGGGAATAGTGTGGCGGGCTTGTACCAAAAAGTACGACTGGACTATTGGGTTTTTCATTAGAAATTTTTCAGAAGTAGCCAGGATTTTTAAAATTTGTCGGTATATATTGTTGAGTTTCTAAGAAATTACTTAGCAGCAAATATTAATCTGTTTATATTTCTGAGACAAAGAACCTATTCATGCGTACGCGCCTGGCCTCCGTTCAGTATTTCATTCGTCCCGTTCGTGTGCTAGGAACTAGTCACATTACTTCTCAATACAATATAAAGGTTAAATTAAAAAGTTCATATTGAAAGTTAACCTAAAGAGTGAAGTTTGATTATCCCCACACCTAATAAATTAATAGGTTATGGGCCCAGGTGTGCGCGAGTGAAATATTCACTGTGTTGAACAATAGTTTTGAAAATCTGCCGTTGAACAATAAATAAAAAATAAAAATAAAAAAAATGGACTATTTCAAGGTTAAAAGAAATATCAAGCCATTCGACGGTGAGAAGTACAGTGTATGGAAGTTTCGTATTCGTGCGTTGCTAAGTGAAATAAATGTGATAAACATTATCGACGAAGACCCAGTACCTGGCAACGAAAATTGGGAGAAAAACAATAAAATTGCCAAAAGTGTGATCATAGAATATCTTTCCGATTCTTATCTTGGTTTCGCTAAAGAAGATGTTTCGGCAAAATATATTTTGAAAAATTTAGATACGTTGTACGAACGTAAGAGTATCGCGACGCAGTTGGCACTAAGAAAAAAGTTGTTGTCGTTGAAATTAAAAAGTGAAGTGTCGCTCATACAACATTTTACAACGTTCAATGATCTCATCACTGAACTACTTGCTGCTGGTGCGAAGTTAGAAGAAACCGATAAAGTGGCTCATTTACTACTAAGTTTACCCTCATCTTATGACGGAGTCATTACAGCGATCGAGACGTTATCGGAAGATAATATAACGTTAGCTTTCGTTAAAACACGGCTATTGGACCATGAAGTGAAGTTAAAAAAAATGAGTCAGGCGAAATGAGCGAAAAAGTGTTGCAAATAGAAATGCAAAACAATGACAAGTCGAAGAAAAGAAAATTTGAAAACAAACAGTCAAATAAATATATAAAACGCAGGAAAGAGAACGCTAAGTTCGTAAAATGTCATCACTGTGGGCGTAAAGGACATAAACGGAATGATTGTTACCATTTAAAACAAAGGAATCAGCAAAAGGGCAATAATAACAATGACCGACTAAGAACACTACAGTCAGTCAAGATAAGCCAAAATAAACAGTCAGCATCGAATGAGTTCTCAGGATTTGCTTTCATGACCGGCGAACATGAAACGCAAGACGATGATAACAAAGTTACTTTTATTCTGGATTCCGGCGCCTCGAATCACATCATCAATAGAGAAGACTTGTTTACTAACTTTGTTGTTTTAGATACACCACTTAAAATGTCAGTTGCTAAAAATGGCGAATTTATTTCAGCTACGAAAAGAGGTACCCTGCAGGTTACTAGCAACATGGGTGTCCAGGGATGTTTGGATGGTGTTCTGTACTGCCCTGAGGTACCGTACAATTTGCTGTCGGTATCTAAAATGCAGCGAGCTGGCTACACTGTCATATTCAGTACTGACGGTGCAAGGATATGCAAAAATGGTAAAACAGTAATGAAAGGTATGTCTTTTAATAATCTAATTGCTGTAGATTTTGTAGTGTCTGTAAACGTGTGTCGTCTTGTTTCCCAAGCATACATTAGTGACAAAAATAATTATAAATTATGGCATCAGCGCCTCGGTCACTTGAGTAAAAACAAATTTATAGAAATAAAACGGCACGAGTTGTTTAAAGACGTAAGTGAATTAAGCACTGTAGTACCGGATGACGAATTGTGTGAAGCTTGCATTTATGGAAAGCAAAGCCGACTTCCGTTTAATCACACCAAGGACAAAAGTCACATAAATCGACCTCTATTTGCTGTCAGTTCTGATGTCTGTGGTCTTATCACTCCAACGACCGTTGAAAATAAAAACTATTTCGTAATGTTTGTTGACCAGTATACTCATTATTGCGTTACGTATCTGATAACATACAAATCAGACGTATTTGCAGCGTTTAAAGACTTTGTTGCAAAAAGTGAAGCTAAATTTAATTTAAAGGTAGCTAACTTGTTTTGCGATAACGGTGGTGAGTATTTATCCGCCGAAATGAAGAACTACTGTGCTGAAAAGGGTATTTCATACCATTTAACAGTTCCTAGAACTCCACAGCAAAATGGTGTCTCTGAAAGGATGGTGAGAACCATTACTGAGAAAGCTCGTTCAATCTTAAGTGGTGCACGATTAGATAAAGTTTTTTGGGGTCAAGCAGTTTTGACTGCTGTTTACTTAATAAATTTAACACCGACTAAAGCTCTCAAACTTTTAAAAACACCATATGAGATGTGGCACGATAAGAAACCTGAAGGAAAATTTTTAAAGATTTTTGGATCAACTGTTTATGTGCATAACAAAACGACCAAAGCTAAATTTGATGATAAATCATGGAAAGGTATTCTGGTGGGCTATGTACCAAATGGTTATAAAGTTTGGAAGCCAGATTGCGAAAAGTTTGTAGTGGTCAGAGATGTTATCGTGGACGAAACTGCCTTTTTGAGGTCCAGGCCTTCTTGGAAGCCTGAAGAGAATATTGGAAGTTCTCATGACAAAACTGATAAGGACATTGTGTCTTCTAAATCAGTGTCAAAAAAAAAAAAAAAAAAAGTCTCGTGACCATGGAATAAAACTAGATAGTACAAAATCTAGTAGGTCAGACCATGTTGAAATGAAACTAGATAGTTTAAAATCTAGTGGGTCAGACCATGTTGAAAAGAAACTAGATAGTTTAAAATCTAGTGGGTTAGACCATGTTGAAATGAAACTAGATAGTTTAAAATCTAGTGGGTCAGACCATGTTGAAAAGAAACTAGATAGTTTAAAATCTAGTGGGCAAGATGAAAATCCTGCTAAAATTCGCAAATCGAACCATGATACGCTAAGCAAGGTACGTTTTGATAATTCAATGAGTAGTTCTATTGAAAGTACAAACAAAAATACTGGATTAAGGAGGAGTGACAGGATTAAAGACAAAACCCCTGTGTCTTATAATGAAATTGATCACAAAGACTATTTGATGTGCGCTGAGTCTGTTTTATACAGTTTACCAAAATCATTTGCAGAAATTAAATATAGAAATGATAGATATAAATGGGAAAGCGCAATTAGGGAGGAAATTAATTCATTACATAAAAACGAAACGTGGACTTTAGTACCACGACCGCCAAACAAAAACATCGTAGATTGTAAATGGATTTTTACTGTCAAAAATGATGAATTTGGATATCCTCAACGATATAAGGCCCGTTTAGTTGCGCGAGGATTTAGTCAAGAGTATCTGACAGACTACAACGAAACATTTGCACCTGTTGCGAGAATAGCCAGTTTTAGATTCATTATTAGCTTTGCAAATCAGTTTAATTTATTAATTCATCATTTGGACGTTAAAACTGCCTTCCTTAATGGTAAATTAAAAGAGGAAATCTATTTAAGGGTTCCTGAAGGTATATCATGTAAAGAAGGTTATGTTTGTAAATTAAAAAAGGCGTTATATGGGCTTAAACAAGCGGCTAGATGTTGGTTCGAAGTATTCGAACACGCTTTAAAAGAAAAAGGATTTCAGAATTCATCAGTTGACAGATGTATATACATACTAGATAGAGGGAATATATGTAAAAATATATACGTAGTGCTTTACGTTGATGATTTAGTAGTAGTATGTAATGACTTTAATACGATGACTAATTTCAAAACATATTTAATGAGCAAATTCGAAATGACCGATTTAAATGAAATAAAACTGTTTCTAGGCATAAAAATCACTAGAGAAAGTGATCAAATGCTGTTGGATCAAAGTGCATACATCAAAACAGTCTTAACTAAGTTTAATATGCACGAGTGTAAACCTGTGTCGACCCCCTTAGAAAATAAGTTAAATTATGACGCATTGAACTCTGAGGAGAAATATGACGCACCCTGTCGAAACGTCATAGGATGCCTTATGTATATTATGCTTTGTACTAGGCCCGATTTAAGCGTCAGTGTAAACATCCTGAGTAGGTACACACACAAAAATAATAAAGAGTTATGGCAATGTCTTAAACGGGTACTAAGGTACTTAAAAGGCACAACTAATCTAAAATTGGTTTACAAGAGGTGTAAATACAATGATATTTTGTGTGGGTACGTAGACTCAGATTGGGGTGGCAATGATACACATGATAGAAAGAGTACAACTGGGTACTTGTTTAAAATTTTTAATCAGTGCACAATTTCCTGGAATACACGAAAACAATCGTCAGTCGCGGCTTCTTCAACTGAAGCCGAGTATAATTATGGCATTGTTTGAGGCAGTTAGAGAAGCATTGTGGCTTAAGTCTCTAGCGGCCAGTATAAATATACTAATCACTGTACCAATTGTCATTTATGAAGACAATAATGGCTGTATAAGTATAGCCAATAACCCAACATGTCATAAACGGTCAAAACATATTGACATAAAATATCACTTTTCTCGGGAACAAGTTGAGAAAAATGTAATAACATTAAATTATATTCCCACAGGTGAACAGTTGGCCGATGCATTGACAAAAGCTCTACCTGCAATCACTTTCCAAAAGCTAAGATCTCAAATGGGAGTACAGCGATAGTGTAAATAAGTGTATAGTGTACATACATTATAATTATATAATATGATATAGTGTGTACATAACTTAATGAGTACAACTGAAGTACATATTTTTGTTGACTTTAGAACTTAAGTCAGTTATATTTAACTTAAGTATTGATTTTGATTTGAATTGGTCTGGTTGAAGGTTTTACTGGGTTTTCCTCAACCCTCGAACGAATGTTGGACCAAATTGTAATTCCCCAGCAAGTATTTGGAAGTTAATGTGATTTAGTTAGGTAGTCGATTTATATCGATTTTTGTTTGTATAACTACCGATTAATTTTTGAGGGGGCGTGTTGAGTTTCTAAGAAATTACTTAGCAGCAAATATTAATCTGTTTATATTTCTGAGACAAAGAACCTATTCATGCGTACGCGCCTGGCCTCCGTTCAGTATTTCATTCGTCCCGTTCGTGTGCTAGGAACTAGTCACATTACTTCTCAATACAATATAAAGGTTAAATTAAAAAGTTCATATTGAAAGTTAACCTAAAGAGTGAAGTTTGATTATCCCCACACCTAATAAATTAATATATATGATACCTTTAAAGACTTTAAAGACATATTAAACCAGCCTATAGCGTTCCTATTTCTGGGACACAATTCTAGGAGTTCTATGAGACGGAATGGCCATAAACCAACACGCGGACTTAGAACAGGGTAAATGTCTTCGGATGCTTCTGCTTTAGGAGTAGGACCAGATCATTCACGATGTTTACCTTCACCGTTTTGAGAGCAGTGAATAACATGAAAACAAACATAAATACCTACTTACTTTCATAATGTAGGTAGCATATTTCTGAAGTTCAATGTCAATGACGATAATATTTAATTAGCACTCTCAATGGCTATCTCTTGTTTACGTTGTGACGTCTCGGTTTGAAATCCAAGTGTCTGTATATAAAAGTAGCTTAATATTTAGACATTTTAAATATTTGATTTACAAGGCTCCATGTTTTATTTTAAACGTGTGTGCCAGCGGCGTCGCCCACGTGGAGTTCGATATTGTCCCACGGGATCATACTACCGGAATAAGAAGTATCCTATGTGTTAATCCAGGTTATAACCTATCTGTGTTCTAAATTTCATCCACATTCGTTCAGTAGTGTTTGCGTAAAAGAGTAAGAAACATCCATCCATCCATACGTCCTCACAAACTTTCGCATTTATAATGTAGGAAGTTTCAAAAGATTATTCTTTAGAATATTCCTCACTCTTCAATAACTTGTTAGTAACGAGTAATTTCTGACAAGTTTTTATTTGAAACTTTGGGTAGTGTTAATCTACTTCTGATGCTGACTGTACGTTTGTATTTTTGTGTCTCACGGTTGAACGAGTAGGTAATGATTTATTCATTTGATGGAAAATCGATAAAGTTACAGTTTGAGCTACATTAAATATGTATACAGCGGATTCCCAGGTCACGATATGATGTCGTATGTTTGTGAACTAATACCTATTACTTTTGTGATATTTTGGTATCTAAGTAGCACTTAATAAGACTGCTGACAGATACACACAGTCGAACAGTCCAAACCGCAAGTCCATTCGCGGTACAAGCGATCCTGTTTTAACGAAAGCGAGCTATTTATTCAAAGATTTGTGAAAATTAATCCCTAAAAGGGGTTACATAGAGGTTTATTTATATGTGATGTGATGGAAGTTCGTCATTTTTGCATGGGAAATAGCACAGGGGCACACGACTTATTTTTTATATCTTGTTAGTAAAATGACAAGACGCTAAAAACGCTAATTTGTATTTCTAGTGTTAATGAAACTGTTATCGAATCACAAGCATATCTCGATAAATTCACCATTTCTTGGTCGAAACTTTTTATAAAATGAAACATTTGCATTGCGCTAAAAAACTTGCATAATGCTACAAAGCGTAAGGGTTCTAACTAACAAAAATGACACAGCAGTTTTTGAGATTACGAAACCTGTTATTATACAGGCAATAGGGGATCGAACTGAGTCAAAAATATGATTCTAATTAGTCCGTCATTTAGATTATCGAAAAATATTGGATACGTGTTTTTTGTTTTATCAAATTAATCAAAATTGACGAAGATAAGACGCGTCAAAGATCATGAGTGGGGGGTTGTGACATAATTTTTAAGTAAAAAATGTACCATCATATGACGTTTTCTAAGAGTTCACGAGTTTTCGAAGCACTGTATTGTCTTCATTTTTTGTTTATGTGAAAAAAGAAAAAATACGTTTCTAATATTTTCTGGAAATCTATCTGACGGGCTAATTCGTTTTTTTTTGTCCGATCTCCTACTGTACTGGGACATTTTACCTTGTCATACCTTTGACGTTAAACAATATATTCATACTAACATAAACAACTAAAAGCAGGAAGGAAGGAAAACTAAAATACTCAGCAGTGACGTAGGTAATTGTATGTAAGATTTTAATTCCACGAAAGGGCAAACTTGTCCTTTGTCGGTTTATACGCAATAGCTTTGACGTAGGCCGTGGTAATAATGATGATACCGTAGCAATTTAACTGTACTTCAGGGCCTGCAGTCTGTACAAAGATAGCGATCCTTTACGACAAAATACGGTCGCAAAGCTATAACGATGCGAATTTAAGTTGGTAGCTAATACCGGCGGGTCGCGTCCGGCTCACGTCCACCTTAAATCCGCATCGTTATAGCTTTGCGACCGTATTTTGTCGTAAAGGATCGCTATCTTTGTACAGACTGCAGGCCCTGGACACTGCGCGTATTGCTAGGAGGGTTCTTTCAAGAGCCCTGACTTCTGGTAGCTTGGACCCTGTTCCCGATACTATTATAGAGGGCTAATGTTTCAAAATAGGTAGATTTCTTTTAAAAACTGAGGGTTACACCACTTACTATTAACTGTCCCAGGCTCGTCAGTGATCTTTTTGGAGCAAGATGTTCAATGGCGAATTCCTTTTAATTACCATAATATGTTTGTCGTAACGGACAATTTAATAGTGATTGATCGTGCAAAATTACTATACTCACCAGATGCCCCAAATAGAAGCTCTGAGAGTCGACTTAAAGGCCAAACACATGTTTATGTGAATTAATCAACGTCAGACAAGGACATTAGCGTATTTCGGACGTAGTCATCTTTATCATTCAAAATGATATAAAAATGACAGGAAAAGAACTGGAGCGACACAGAACCTGCAAAATAAACAAGCTGAAATAGCAGCCGGCTGCCGACTGGCCTTGTCTGTCGAAGGACGGATGGTCGATGTAACGACTCCTGGAGTAGATATCACTTATCGCTAAGCGTTAGTGTGGTTCGCCCGTCAGCTAATTCCGGTGACCTTAAGAAGGTGGCTGGGATAGGCTGTATATGGATGACGGAGGATAAGGTGTTTTTTGACGCAACTTGGCTCTAAATAGCAGGCCCGAAGGCATCTAACAAGCAACAACCCCCGACGGGGCTGCGGGATGTTGTAAGAGATACCGCGGCCTCGACATAAAGGAACATGGGTGGTTTTTAGTCAGTAGAAGTCTGACACTCTCTTTCACTCTGCCCAAGAGCGGAAGGGGTTATCCGATGATTTTCTACCCACAAAAAAAAAGGCGTCTAACAAGCCGATTCCTGCTGCCTTCCCTTCTGGAACGAGGCTCTACTTACTTGTCTAGCAGAGGACACGGGAGGTTGTCAGTAGTCACTACGATACACTACCCAATTGTAAATTTGCTTCTATACTAAAATAATCGCCCGCATAGTTCCCGTTCCCATGGACACAGGGATAAAAAGTAGCCTATGTCACCCGGGGATAGTATAGCTTCCCAACGGTGAAAGAATTTTTCAAATCGGTCCAGTAGTTTCGGAGCCTATTCGTTACAAACAAACAAACAAAATTTTTCCCCTTTATAATATTTGTGTAGATAAACAAATGCTAATGGATTTGCAAAGCATCTATTCTAATTCTAAATCGGCACGGAAGTAAAGTTTAAAACAAGAAGGGTCCTTGACACAGCTGACATAACGAACAAAAGCGACGTAAAAAGCGTAGTTTCCTACGTACAGACCATGCCCCCCCAGGTCAGTAGATCAAGGTGATTTGCATACATAACTAGGTTTTGCATTCGGTTTGTTTTACTGTAATAAATATATGACATGTTCAATTCTTAATGTCCAATTTATAAGCTGTTTAGAATTTGTGCTGACGTATTGCACTGGATAAAGTCGACTGGTCGTTTAGTAAACTGTCCCATTTGACGACCTCGTTCAACGCTGTTGACAAAAGCTTGTGACCATCGAGCATTAAGTGTAAGAAGGGTTGAATGTAGCCTAGCAGTAGACAATAAAACTCTGCTCTTACTATATCTATTTTAATATTACTTTTACAGACAGTAATAGTCCTCCTGACCGTTTTCGGTCACGGCGGCCAATCAAAGTGGAGATTAGCCATCGGCGCGGGAGATATTACAGTGCGCAAGTGTGTGCGCAGGCACAAGTGCACTCTCTGTTCCTTTTTCTCTCATATTCCGATGGGACGGCAATCCGACACGACCGGAGAGAGATCAGGCGCAGGACCAACGGCTTAACGTGCTTTCCGAGGCACGGGGGTATAATACCGCCAACTTCCAAACTCCGGGCTACTACTGGGAAATTTGTAATGAAAAACCCAATAGCACTTTTTATCCAACCCGGGAATCGAACCCAGGACCTCATGCACAGCAGTCGCGCTTGCGACCACTAGACCAACGAGGCAGTTTCTGACAGTACTTCGTATATGGAAACACAACAGGTCGTTCAACCTTACATGAAATCAGTCCAGTCTTTCATTGCAATTTTGTAGGGAAAGCAGAGAACTGGAACTGTTATTTACCTAACTTTTGTTTTTCCAAATTGATGTTTAACCGCTATCATTATCATCAATAGCAGTCGGTAGCCACTATTTAGCAGCTCTTCTCTCTTTTGCGCCATACTTTCCTTGTCTGCACGAGTCTCAACCAGGTTTTACCACCAATCTTCTGAATCTCACCCATGTGACTGTTAGTCTTACAGTACAACAATCAACTCATATCTCTGCTTCTATAACTTACCACTGACCAGTAAAAGTAGCTTACACTTGAAGCATACAAATGGACTTCCGACTTCCTCACAGGATGACTGTGTCAGCAGTCACTGGTATTCTAAAAACAGTTGACGACGCAGGACTGTCACCGGACTTCCCGTCGACGGTCTTCATAGTTATTGGCCCAGGTACACTTCCGTGTGGGCACTGCCTTCGGAGATTTCTTTATTTATTTGTTTTGCTTATATCTATTCAAAGGAGGATAAGATCTAGTTTATTTTAACTCCTGAAGTGGACCTCTTCGGGCATAATTTTGAAAAAAGTGGTATGTGTCTTGGTGGCAATGTAAAAGTCGCGGCTGCTCACGAATGTTCAGTATAGTCCGGACAAACACTGACCTTTTTAGTGAGGTTCTTCAGAAAGGTTTGATAAAAAAAAAATACGATGTTCTGTAGTTTCTATCTAGCTCCGTGGTAAAAACGGCAAGAGTTTTTGTATCGAACACAGACCCAGGCAGGTGTCATGGTAATTTTTACTTATAATAACAAAAAAAATGCCTGGAGCTTTAATTCGAAATAAGTCCCTGTCGCCCCCCTCCCCTCAAGACTTAAGTTTGTCGTATCGTAGCTACCGCCCGCGTCGTCGTAAAATATTAACAACATTGTTTTCATGTCCAATTTTATGATTAACTATTATATGATCTTGACTTAATGTCTCACGACGTGCGCTCTGTTTTTCTTAAGAAACTCTGTTCTTCATTCAAGAATCTAATTATTTGTGTAGGGACAAATAATAAGGGATGAAATCCAATTACCGTTTCCACGTGTTTAGTATCTTTGTCTTGATAATAACGAATCTTATAAGGGACTAGCTGATGGCCGCGGTTTCGCCCGCGTTGATGTCGGTCAAATGATATACTAAAACCGTCCTCGAGAACCACTCTATCCATTGGTAAAAATCTGTGCAGTATTTTTTGAGTTTATCGCGAACAGATAGATAGACAGACGCTGCGGAGGACTTTGTTCTATAATATGTAGTAATGATAATATTATCATTTGGAGTAAGTCAACGACAGCTGTTCTGACGGAATTAGGGAAAGAATTCTATCGTAATTTGGCGAGATAAAGATATTACCGCAGAGATAATTTAACCCGAATCCGAGGTCGAGTTAATTAAGATGTGTCTCAGACCTTACTTTGATGAGATGTTTCCTTCTGCTTGCTGTCAAGGTCAACGGTCAATGTCACTCTTATCATTGTTTTGGTAAATTAGACTTATTTTGTATCGGAATTAAACTTAATTTTGTCTAGGAAGACTGCTTTAGGAAATATTTAAATCAGCCTAGGCGTTTGTCGAAACTGACTTACGAACAGTAAGTGGCTTCGAACCCAGACAGGCGCATTACTTCGTGTAATCTATTTAATCACCGCTGCTCTCAAAACGGCGAAGGAAAACATCGTAAGGAAACCGGCATGTCATAGAACCAAAAAATTGGAAGACATGTGACATCTACGAGTATCAACCCGCACTGGACACGCGTAGTGTATGAAGCCTATTCCTCTCCGAGAGGTCTGTGTCCTTGCAGTGGGAACATTATAGGCTGATGGTGGTGATGACGTTCGAAAAGTGCTGATTATCAGCCTAATTTGAATAAATGACTTTTGATTTTGATTTTGATTTTGATGATGCGAATAGTGAAACAGTACGCAGCGTAAACGCTGCGTTTGTGCATTACCATTTCATATTAATGTTATGAATGGGCAAGTAACTGTATTGTGTTGTTACTCCTAAACGAGTGAACAGATTAGACAGGTAGAGCATGACATATGTTACCGACTTAGGATACTTTGATCCTGATACATACACACCCGTAGAATAATTTCCGACCTCCAGTGACGAAACCGCATGCAAAAAGTAGTTAAAACTACTAAAAAACCCCCCCACAAAAAAAAAACAAAAAAGGCTACTTTATCAAGTAGCCTTTTTTTGGGGTTGGTGGGAAATCATCAAATAACCCCTTCCCGTTCTTGGGCAGAGCGTAAGGGAGTGTCAGACTTCTACTCACTAAAAACCACCCATGATCCTTCTTAGCCCTATATGTCAAGGCTGCGGGATCTCTTACAACATTCCGCAGCCCCGACGTTAACAAGTAGCCTTAATATTAATTCTCACAATAAAATAAAAAGTCCTCACATAAAAATATCTGCGTCATACTCGTACATAAGGGACAAAGTACTGTTGTGCACACAATCTAAGTGAAATGTCCGCGACGAAGCGAAGGTCGTCTCAGCTTTGTTCATCTCTCGTGCCGCGACTAATTGCGTTTTAAATGAGACGTTCGCAGCACGTGCTACGCGACTGTACCATCAGTGCCTGGCATTACCTGAGCCCTCGTAGAGGGCAAGTGGTGTTAGTAGAGGAGTCAGGTGTGACTGTACCATAGCTAAACATAAGAAAACCGACTCTACTACTTCGAAATAAAGCTCATCTCAGTGGCCTACTGTGGAATCTATCTACACAGAACATGACAGCTGGCGTTCAAAACCAGCTCTTACTGTCACAGAATAAAGGTGCTGCCATTGTCTTACCTACCTCGTCAAGCCTTCGTTTGTTCATTTAAAGCACTTCCGACTTATTGTCAGTTGATTCATCTGTGTGCGGGCCATGGTGACAGGTTGTTCATTAAGGTTTTAAATAAACGATTAAGATAAACTGGTATGGTAGAACTTTTTGCTTCGGGGAAGTACTAAAACCTAATACCTACCGCCCCTATTCATCACCATATTATTCACAGTCCGACTTCACCTAGTGCTTTGGTATAGGCCTTGTGATTGATTTATTAATTTATGCGCACACAACATACAAAAAAGGAAATTACATTAAAAATAGAAGAGTACAAACGTGCTGCTTATTTCTTAAGAAATTTCTTCCAGCAGACCTGCGAGAGGAAAGTTGGATTAGAAATATAGACACAGTGTGTAGAAAAGACAAACAGTAATTAGAATTTAGAAAAAAAAATTGTATCGATATAAAATAAGCATACATACAAATATATTCACATATAAAAATAAACACTAGTATTAATAATATATACATCTACACTAATATTATAAAGGGAATAGTTTTGTATTTTTGTGTTAAGTTAGACACAAAAATTAATTTCTCCAAAGAATTAGGGCAGACGGCTGTCGGCTAGTCTTGGTTCAACCGGTTCAAGACTTCAAGCATGATGATTAAGCCGACCCAAATACGTATTCAGAATAACTTCATTATGAATTCCAGACTGTTATCTGATTCTCATTCATATGACGTCATACGTTAAATCCTTGTTCAATTTCTTTTAAACATAAATAATTATCATGTTTTTCTGAAGCGTAAACCTGTTTTTTTTTTGTTCTCTCATTTTGGGAATTCTTTCAAATATGCTCGTAATAAAATCAAGTGGTTCCCACCCTAGTTATGTTATAGAGAGACCATATCGCCATCAATCAGGTAATATCTAAACTCCGGGCTGTCACTGAAATATTCCTCATGATACTTATATCCCAATATTCAAACAACAGTATTGATAAAATCATCATCAACAGCCTATTAATGTTCCCACTGCTGGGACACAGGCCTCCTCTCTTTGAGAAGGAATGGGCTATAATCTACCACGCGGGCCCAGTGCGGATTGGTAGATGTCACATGTCTTCGAATTTTTTGGTTCTAAGACATGCCGGTTTCCTCACGATGTTTTCATTCACCGTTTTGAGAGCAGCGGTGATTAAATAAATTACACAAAGTAATGTGCCAGCCTGAATTCGAACCCACGACCACTGGGCCACCGCTGCTCATTGATAAAATAAATTGCACTAAGTAAAATATTATAGCACCATCTAGCCTAATTGTAGTTTTGTACCCAAATAGAGTACGTGAGTATACATTGCCCCTGCTAATTAAACGTTAATATGACGTGCAGGTGGGCGACATAACCAGTTGCTGTCGTTAATATAAATATTTATATGTGCATTGTGCACTACAATACATGGGTGATTCAAAGAGGAAAGTTGGTGTCATTGTTGTCATAATCGTTGACGACATTAGGGAAATGGTGGACTGAGTTGTTGTCTCTAGAAAGATTCCTCTTTTTTATATTAAATAGGCCTACACGGCTACACCTTACCTCGAACTTGTCCTGAGGACAGAGATGAGGTAGACGACCGCCAAGAGCGGAAGGGGTTATTTGATGATTTCCAACCCCGCGAAAAAAAAGGCCTAGCTAAGCTTTTATCTGCAATCAAAACCCTCAGGTTTCCATCTGAATTGGTGACAGACTGTTATAATTTAAAGCGTGGTCTGGTCTTCATGCAGGATAGTATTGCATCCGTTCAAAATTCAAATTAGGCTGAAAGTTAGTACTTTCAAAAAAGTTACAAAAGACAATCTCCTAAAACATCCCGTCCCTTGCTACATCCGAGTTTAGCTAAGAATACCAAACATGGAACAAACACCCCAGCAACACATCTTTCTGTTAGTTTAAATAAACCACCATTTCCTTAGTCTGTTGTTCTTGAATTACCTCAAAACAACCTCTCTACAACATACAACCTTGTATGTAGTCAAGTCACCACAAGGAAGTTTTTTTTTAAAAAAACACAAAATATTATAAAAATGAGCAGAGAGGAACTTGAACTGCCTATTCTATACAAAATAAAACTCACATCAAGCTTACTGCCATAAATACGAAAGATAAAATCTGGTAACAGGTGCTTCAACTGACAAAATTACCTCGTTATTTAATTAGATAATTTATATTAATATAATTCAGCACAGATAATAATTATCGCCAGTATCTGGACTGAGCCGGTATCATTGCGAATATATTGCGTATTATTGATTCCTAGGACCTTGCTTGTGAATCTATTGAAAGGTTATTAGAACAGCAATGAGATATGTATATGGGCATCTTGATAATGTTATGTAAGCGTCATCTGGTGTTCTTGGGGTAGGATAGTGATATTACACACACAGATGTTGTTGTCGTTATTGAACACAGCCGGGCGGATAAAATGAAGCGTTCGAGAAAAAGTCCTGTACCGACCCGAACAGTATTCAGTGATACTTCATTTCGCAGTAGGTACAGATTTATCAAACAAATCCGACCTTCAAAAAGTGTGTAACAAGTACCCTTTAGGTTGAAAACTCTTACTCTGTAATTGATTGATTTGAGGAGCCAAATGGCTTTAGGGATTTCGTCGCATTAACACCTGAAATCATAGTTTTTATTGTTTAAAGTAAACATCATAACAACGAATGGTCCTGCTCTCCACCTCCAGCGGACATTTTGTGCTTTCGAAAAGCATATAAGTGTAGGATCAGTTCTATATTTTAAACTAGCTGTTGCCAGCGGCTTCACCCGCTACAACTCGTAAATTATCCCAAGGGAAGATAAAATCGGGATAAAAATCTATCCTATGTGTTAATCCAGGGTATAACCTATCTACATACCAAATTTCAACCAAATCGGTCCAGCCGTTTATGCGTGAAAGAGTAACAAACATCCACACATCCATTCTCACAAACTTTCACATTTATAATATTAGTAGGATGTATGCTGAAACAAAAAAGCCATTATGTTTAATAATAAATGATAAAATGTAGGTAAGTCTGTGCAGGTGCACTTAATCTGTGACCAATAGGGCGCCTGTGTCGGAGTAGCACAAAGTTATGATTATAGTCTCGGACTGTACCGGTATAGAGGTAGAGAAACGATGTCGTCATTATTCTCTTACCAGTATCCCAATTCATTTGGGCTCGGTGCAGCATGTCTTATTCTTCTACACTTCTCTATTACTGACCATCTCATAAGACACCTCCTTTCTTATCGTATCATCCTTTACACAGTTCATTCATCGTTTCTTTGGTCTTCCTCTACTCTGCACTACAATCCAAAAGCCAGCCTTCACTTGAATTGCACAAAAAACATATAAAAAAAAACATAGAGACACGGCACTAGTTACACTTATTTTGCATTCCTAAGAATCCTTTGCATTACAAGTGCGCCTATTGTCTTATCTACTGATACTATTAATAGATAAGGAAGTACAGAAATAAGTTTATCTGGACAGGAGATATCTCGAAAAGGAAGAACAGAATTATTTTGATGATTCTATCTTGTATTTTCTGAATTTGTGTCATCTTGTTTTTACACGATTGCGCCGTGCCACAAGGAGAGATCAACAATCTCACAAGCTGTTGAGAGTTTCATACATCAAACACAGCAAAGATACTAATACTATGATAGGTACACTAAACAGAATAAAGAAATAGCTTATCATGTAAAGTTTTTATCTTTTGTGAAGAAATGCCTCATGTGGGACTAATTAAAAAAAAGCAACTATCAATATAAATATGATAATATGACTCATGAATGTAGTAACAAAAGACAATATGAAAACGCTATTTACTTCTTTATTATTTCGAAAGAAGTAGTTATAATTTTCACTGTTCTTGAACTAAACGATAGTTTAACTTTCGCCGTGAACCATTTAAGTATGCTTCATTGGCAGAGAAATAAAACGTCTCGAACTGAAAACTTTTTTTAAACATCAAACAAGAAAATCCCTCAATAAATCCAAAGCTAAAGTTTACATAAACTAACTCCATCATCCTCTTTCAGTCTGCTTCAAGATCTTCGACCTGGACAGCGATGGAGTCCTCAACAAGAAGGAGCTGATCGACATGGTGGGCATACTTTGCACAGTAGCCAACGAGAGCTTGAAGAACCAGAGCTCCAGGGCCTCCACACCATCAGACAGCAATGACTCCGAAGGGATGGAGAAAGGATTCGACCCTGAAATGATCCTGGTGAATCTGAGGGATAAGCTCGTGACTGTGCCGAAGAATGGAAGGAAGCCGGTGTTTCAACTGGGCCCTAATGGTGATAAGGAGGAGATTAGTGTCTTGAAGGAGGTAAGCTTATAGTAATCATTCTCCTTCATCTTTATCGTGTGATTAGTGCTTAACATGGTGTCGAGAGTTTTTATGCGGCCCATAGGCCTGTAGGGATAGGTGTGATTGAGTAGACGACTCGATGTGTAATACTCACGTTTATTAACAAATCATTCAATATATAGACTTAAGCTACTTACACATACAGTCATGGGTATGGGACCCACATCTTGTGGGATTGACACATCTTGAATAATTTCGCACCAATTAAAATTGAAGCCAATTGTAACGCGACACGACCATTATGCGCGGCAAGCCCGAAGGCAGGGTCGCCATGTAGGGATAGGTGTGATTGAGTAGACGACTCGATGTGTAATACTCACGTTTATTAACAAATCATTCAATATATAGACTTAAGCTACTTACACATACAGTCATGGGTATGGGACCCACATCTTGTGGGATTGACACATCTTGAATAATTTCGCACCAATTAAAATTGAAGCCAATTGTAACGCGACACGACCATTATGCGCGGCAAGCCCGAAGGCAGGGTCGCCATGTAGGGATAGGTGTGATTGAGTAGACGACTCGATGTGTAATACTCACGTTTATTAACAAATCATTCAATATATAGACTTAAGCTACTTACACATACAGTCATGGGTATGGGACCCACACTACAGGCCTCTGATTAGGCATTATATTAATCATTTAGATTATTTAGAAAATCGTTTCACTGTAACGGTGAAAACGATTTTTTATTTAGAAGTTATAGAAATATTGACTTTTATATTTCATTGGAGGCTTCTATCCTCAAAGGCAAGCCAGCCTCATCATAACTTAACCTAACAAAAGAGTACCTAAGTGAAGACCTCATCTATTGCTCTCCTTTAGGCAAAATTTATTTTAAGAACATGCCATGGTCATGGTCAGAAAAAAAGGCAGATTGAAAAAAAATAAAATGTTAACTTTGATGTATGTAATATAGTTTTGGATAATAATGTCGTATCTTCCACTTAAAATAATATTCCTTTCCAAGACTTCTTCTCTAATGTGAGAATGCGGTGTATGAATGAAGTTAGGTCTCCCTCTCGCGTTCCGCCACCTTCTTCGCTAGCATCCCTGCTTCGCAGAAGGAGGCGACGGCGTCCCATTCCTCCTCGCGTCCGGCCCTGGTGCAAGCCATGGTCCGGACCATGGCTTGCACCAGGGCCGGACGCGAGAGGTCGCCGCTACGAAAACACGGCGGGGCTCCGCCCAAGCGGGGCACACCTCCACTGTGTGCTCCAGCGTGTCCTCCGGCCAATCCTCACAATATGAAGTTAGGCCTCATCTGACATAACTATAGCAAGTTTAGAAGCCAATGAACTACATTTTCTCCTAAACTTGCTATAGTTATTTCCTGAGTCCTCTAAAATACTGTTAATCAACCTGTTTCTTCTCTTTCCAGCAACAACAGCAACAGCAAGAAGCAGAAGAAAAAGACCAACAAGAAGACAACGAAGGTCTTATAGCCAGCGACATGGCGCTCACACTGGAAGACTTCCTGATCTGGAGCGTAGAGAGCGCAGAAGCGCTGGTGACGCCGTTCTTGGAGCTGGTGGTGGAAGTGTGCCACATCGTGCTGGGGCTGCGGCCGCAGTGCAAACACCAGGAGCGGGACATCGGTGAGTACTTTAACAAATTTCACGTAGCAACGACATGGTGACTGAAGATAGGAAAATCTAGACTCAAAATGAAGCAAAATCAAAATCAAAATTCATAAATCAAATTTTAAAAGAGACAATCCCCCAATATCCTTACCTTTTGAAACTTCCTAGTGTTTTAGCTGTGAAGAAGTGGCGGAACGAACTCCCCAGCAATACGTCTGACTGTTAGGTTAGAAGAACCAGATTCTATGCAATAGCTTCAAGCTCTACCACGCCACTACATGTGACATTTGACAATTGTAAAAGGGCTAGTTAGCTAGATTCTGCCTTGTATTTTAACGGACTGGTGCAAATATTTCACCTTTAATTTCAGTGGTCATGTGCCCGCCGATACGGCAAAATCTCTGCGGTGCGGCGCCGCAACGCATCGTGTGCCTCGGCACTAAACATCGGACTAACTTCGTTCATATACAGCATATATTTCTTAAATTATCTTTTGCGGACGGGTGCAATCGGCGTGGTATTTGCCTCTGCTTGATCAGAGCTTATAGGTTCTATCAAATTCTTTCTTTCATTACTAAAACGTCTTGTAATTTTGAGTACCCTTGAAACTTCAAGTAGGCTTATAATCACACATACTATCAAAAGATAGTGATGATTTAATTACCTGCGTCATATGTAGCTACTGTAAACTTCTAGAAACTGTCACTTTCTTGTTTTTTTATCGTTCGATGTCCTCGCAGAACCTCGGTCTAACAAAAATCTGTTTACGCTGAGGACTGAGGAGAGTGAGTTCACATGCTCAATCTATCGATGTAAATCTTCGCCAATCTCGAAATGACCGCGCAAACAATTAAACGTAATACAACAATCAAATGATTACATAACAGAACTATAATTAATTCAATCTTCATTCAAGTACTGGCTGTAATCACAAATATTTTGCTATAATTAGCTTACATTGTACATTGCAGAGTTATTGCACAAATAAACTGACAGTCGACATTGTTATACAATATTGATTAACAAATACAACAATGTAAAGAAATTATAAATGTATGCCCATTTAAATAAAGTTCATTTTTAAACGACTTCCAAAAAGGAGGAAAAAAATACATCAACCGAACATAGAACTATGTTCGGTTGATGTATATTTTTTTTTATGTACGAGTATTTTTATCAATATCTCAATCAATTGAAGACCGATTTTTAAAAATCATTTTTTTGCGGTAGTGTATACTCCCGAGGTGGTGCCATGTCAGGATCTGATGATGAGGTCCCAGGGAAATCGAGTTATAAAATGCCAGAAAAGATTTTGAAACTTTCCAATCAGAATTTAATTTTATGTCACAGAGTTAAGGTTCAAACTTAAAACATTACATTTTAATTATAATTTGGCGGCTTTCCATTGCGTCGTCGCTACTGCAAGTAACAAATGCTTGTAAACATTGTTATCTATGTATATCAGTGTCGCGTTACACTTGACTTACATCGGACGATGACGGCTTATCGGACGTGCGAACTAGAATTTTAATATAATTATATATTGATAAGCGACAGATTGACATTGTGATACTGAAAACTTAAATATCAAGTTCCTTTTTAGAGTTCCGTCTCAAGCCTTCCTCGGTAAATGGACTGTCTAACACAAAAGTATATTTTTTCAATTTGAACCAATAGTTCCTGAGATCAGCGTGGCAAACTAACTCTTCAGCTTTATAATATTAATATAGGTAATTTTTTAACTGATTCAAGCAGATTTGTCAAAGATATGCTTTGTAATTTTGCTGGTCCCGGAAACTTTTACGTTTTGCATTTGATCAAATGGAAATTGTCAAATTGAATAAAAATAAAACTAAAAAATTAGTGATCACCAGAATCCGCGCCTTTGTTAACAACATCTTTATCGCCCCAAGTCCTCCACCTCCCGATTAAAATACTAAGTAATTCCTTCCACCAACAAATTAACATAAAACTCACAAAGTACTCATGTTTTAGTGTTAAATACTCAACACGGGTAGTTATTTGTGATAACAACGTACGTATACCAAGTATAAGTACTAAAACAAAGTGTTTTACATGAGTATTATGTTGATATCTAGAGAACAACTTGCTACTGATTGTATACGACTATACACTGATCGTGTTTTGTTAAACTCACGTTTTTCTTACACTGTTAGTTTATATGAAAATACTATCCCACCAAAAACAAAACTTGTAAAAAAAGCCAAGCCGCGCAACTCAGTTTTTTTTACCGTAAAAAGTAGTCAGGCTTCTAGTTTTATCCACAACGAAGTTATAGGAGGTCGAAAATGGCCTGAACTGGTTCGAGAAAAGGATGGTACAGCCGTGCCGCTTTATTGCTCGACTTGGCGGGGGCACTGCCGCCCCAGATGTATGAATTTAAATAAGAAAAAACTTGGAGATATTATGACCTATTTTATAATAATTAATTAAATAAAACTAGCGGACCTGGCAGACGTCGTACTGCCGAGACAGCAGCGCCACCTACCGGCTCTAAGACAGTAAAATCCCCATTAACAAAATGATCCGCCATTTATTGAATTCATTTGTTACAAAAAATGTGATAAATGAAGAAGCAGCACAAAATCGGTCGAGCGGCGACCGATTTTGTGCAAACTTCACATAAACCATCTACTAAATAGTCTGAACAAAGCCTAAACATTTGGTTTGGATAGGTGAGCCCGTTCTTGAGTTATAAAATTACAACGACAAGTGGCATTGATTTTTATATATATAAAGATGGGTTCCAATATATTTAGTTTCGTTACGTAACATGAAAATGAACTCAATCGAAAAACTCGGCGAAAATATCTTAAATTTAAACTTTTCTGTGTGTATACATATTTGTGCTTCTGACTGTACTATTAGGTCCACCTAACCCTTTGAGGATAACATGCGTGATGTTACAAATCCTACCCTCATGTTTACTCGACTACGGTTCAGCCAAAATAGGATTATGATAATCTCGATCAAAATTATGTGTTTTTTGTAGTGTCCGACCGAAAGTTCGGTTTCAGTTTCGGCCGAGTTTCGGCCAAAAAACAAGTTTCGGCGGCAGTTTCGGTTTCGTCCTAAATTGGCTGAAACTTTTGCCGAAACCGAATAAGGTTTCAAATTGCTAATACTTAGTATTTAATGAAACAGTAACAATTTGTGATTTGATTATTGATAACTGATAAACACCTGAGAACTTAATTTGAAAAATATTATTAATATTTTTTATAAATAAATGATAACATCAAACTTAATATGCTGTGTTTTAATTTCATGTCGTAATTAATGCAGCATTATGTGTAAAATGCATCAAATTTCAGTATTTTAAGGAATTTTATACTTGATCACATGAGTTTCGGTTTCGGCCTAAACTGAAGCCAGGGCCGAATATTCGGTTTCGGTTTCGGTTTCGGTCGGAAAACCAGTTTCAGTCGGACTATAGTTTTTTGCAATAATAAAAGTAATACTCAATATAACCATAGTGACGATCAATATCTTAAAGAAATCGCGCATGATGGTACTTATATATCTTATGCCAGCAATCTATAATAAACTTCCCGACAGAAAATAGAACTTTTTCAAAGAAAACTGAAATCTTGGCCCTGTTTATAACTGACATTATGTCACTTAAATACCTACTTGATACTAACATTTGGAGCTCCATCTCATAACAATTCGCATGTCGGTACCCGTTCTTAACAGATAACGCATGTTGTTCATGTAATTACATTAATTGTCGAGATAGGTGCGTAAGTGGGTCGCACGCTTACGTCGCCACCATAGTGTGAAGATAACCAGTAAACCTATTAGGCTGTCTTGACCGCTGTTTTAGCTATAGAATTAGCATTATCGTTAAAGAGTTTTGTTACGATATTTATATTATTTTTATTTATTTTTTCACTTACAGTATTTTACGTTTATCGTATCTATCGAATGCTGCTTTAAGTTTGCCAATGCGCCAGATATTGGGCTGAAAATAAAGCTCCATAGACTTAAGACCCCTGGAAAATAATTCGAAAAAAAAAAAACATACCATTTGCATTTACAATATTTAAACAACTACAGCCCACTTGCTGTACAAGCTGAATCATGCTTAGAATTTGTGTAAACACAATTCACTTTGAAATGCGTACATGCCTGTGTGAGTCCGACCATTTGTTCTTAGTGGATTTACTGTATGTTGATACAAATATGTGTACTGTGACATTACGACGCAGTGCTTGTGACGCATTCATTTGTTTTCATGTAACCATCATAATTGTGATGGATGACATTGTATATTGTATATTGTATTGTGCGTTAGCTTATAAATTCACGGTCGTTATTGCGAATAGTTGGAGGAACCTTGATGATGAAGGCCTTGGCAAATCCGCCGTTCTTACACACAAAGAGAAGACGCTTTGTGTTTAAGAACGGGGTAATTATACTTATTTGTGTTTTACTTAAATACTGACTTATTTGTGTTTTACTTAAATACTGACAAAATAAATTAATTTAATTGCTTAATTCATAATTAAAATAGTCATTGAAAAGGGGCGAAAAAATCCTCCCCACGCGCCCACTGACGTTCGAAAAAAAGACGTGCTAACTCTAGGGTTAATACATGGATTAACACTATTGATACCAAAGTTCGATTAAGAAACCCGAATACATTTTCAAAAAAGTTTAGATTTTTAAACCCCCACACTACAGAAAATTCATTGGTCTTCTTCCTAGAGACTGATTGGCGAAACTATTTGTGATGCCATATAATATCACCCTTCATACAATCCGTACATTGTTTCCTTGTTCCTCTTCTACTCTTAAAACCATCACCATTCATACTAATAAAACAGTCCCGATTTACATGGCATAATATTCTATTGGCCAATCGATAACGATCGCAAATACTCAGACTCGTAGCAAATTAAGAGCGTGTAGGCCATGCAAATATTTGGCCCCGTTATTTTATGTAGCTGATTAATCAGTCAATGTTCTCTGTCTAGTTAGATGGTGACATGCTTCAGTCGTTTAAGGAATATTGTGCTCTGATATATGTAGGTTTTATGTAACGATATATTTTACGGTAGATTTATAGCATAAGAAATAAATGGGCGTTGTCAGCTGAGAAATTTTTGAGTAATAGGGTGAAATAACTGTAAGCCAACCAGTTACAGTTACGCAGTTAACCAAATACTGGGCCCGCGTGGTGGATTATAGCGCATCCCTCTCCTAGAGAGGAGGCTTGAGTCCCTACAGTGGGAACATTATAGGCTGATGATGATGGATGAAATAATCATGTTGCGCCGATCTCAATTAACATGGTCCAAGGCCAGGAAGATGATTATTATGAAGCAGATAGACTAAGTTCCCAAAATTGGATGAAATATTGTACCAATGCGATGTAGATTACAGTCTCAATTAGCACATAGGCTTCTGTTTTTCTTTCACACGTAAAATATACTAAAATACCCACGCAAACGAAGTGGCGCGTAACACGAAGTCTAAAAAAATAAAACTAAGTTAAACAAACTAGAACGGGATATATTTCCCGTAATCAATTGACGCATTTTATCGCTCGCACACAATACGTGCTCGATTTCCGACGTACTCATATCAATTACTCGGCGCTTATAAATGTCGCTAACAATTAATCAGTTGATGCACCAACATGTAGTATCAAAGAATTACTACAGTAAACTGCTTCCTTTTGTAATACGGAAAATGTTTCACTTTATATCAGTACTGTTTTGATTGTAAATACAGTTTTCATAAATAATTCAACTCGAAATACGTAATTACGTACACCACAATAAAACCTGTTTATAGACACCCCACACTAATAGGTTTGATGAAAAAAGTTGCTTTTAGTTTCAGCTTCATGTATGGGGAGACCTGCTCCTTAATCTTTTATTTTTTGTATTAAAACCGTAAAGCGGTTCACCTACCAAGTTTCAACTGTGTAATCTTAATAGTTTCCGAATAAAGTGGCGTGGTATACGGACGGGCAGACAGACATGACGAATCTATAAGGGTTCCGTTTTTTGCCATTCGGCTACGGAATCCTAAAAAATGTGTATTTATTTATTTAGAATCTTCAACAAAAGATAAATACAAATCATTATTAATGATTTACTATTTCGGTCTATAAACCAAAATAGCTTATATACGTTTTAACAGCAGATTTGTAGATCGGAGTCAAAATCAAGCTTTTGGAAACTTTACTAAAAACATTCTACATTTTAGGGTTCTGTTATCTGTACCTGTAGTCGTCAAAAACTGAACCCATACAGGATTGTTTGTTGCCCGTCTGGCAAGGCCCTTTTTCTCAAGAACGAGTGGTACCAACTTTTTATATGCTTTTATTTATGATGACTTTTTATTCTCTCTTCCAGTACTGGGTTGGCTCCGGCGCTCAGTCCAGCGAGGGTACTCAGTGGGCCAGTTCTGGTATCTCGTGGCGGCCGAGTGGTGGGGCAACTGGTTGGCCTACACGTCGGCCAACAGCACCGACAACTGTTGCCGCGCGCCGCATAGGCACATCGATGAGGCCATCGTGTGTGATGAGAGTTTCACCAGCAACTCTACAGGTGGGTCTAGAGGCAAGTTTTCACCTTTAGCTAACATTCTAGGTTAAGAAAGTCTGCTTGGTGGGGAAGCAAGGGTTGATATTTTACGTTTGTAGTCTAAGTTAGAAAATTTATGTGTTTCTTTTGGTCTTACCACAATTTATCTCAACAAATATAGTAAAATTGCAATGTTTTCGTAATAAATTAAATTTATTTTGACCGAAATATATGAGTTACAAACAATCGGTACTAGTAATCGAACCGACTGGAACGTACATTCTATTATTTCCAAATATTGCGATGAAAAATCATTCAGACTCACATAAAACATCAAATAGACTCCTACAAAAAATCACAACATCATTTCGCATAACTTTCTAACTCATATAAATCTCTCTCTCCACTCCAGAATCAATGGGTTCTCTGTTATGGCGTGCTGAGACCGCGTCAGTGGGCAGTGCGGGCAGCAGTAGCGGCGTGGGCAGCGCGGCAGCCCAGCGCGGGCAGCGGCACCCGGGGCCCGTTGATAACAAGAGGTTGTTGGCGCCCAACCTACTCAAGGTAGTCGAAAGTATACTTGCTCACATTTTATTTTATTTTCTTCTGCTTAAATGCTGGGGGTGTTTATTAGTTTTTCCCTCTTTCACGCCGCAATGAATCTAAATGATGAATACAGGGTGTAAATCACCAAACTAAGGAATCCTTCGCAAATAAATTAGGGTTAATAATCGGGTCATGAAGGCAATAAAAGTAAAATATTACCTTAAATCTTATATTTATGAAAAACCTGAGCACCGAAATCTGCGTAACTGGTATGTATGGTCCAGAACTAATAAATGGTCGAAATGACGGGCCAACAAGTTCCTTTCGGCTTCCTCAAGAGTACTTTTTTTCTTCGAAAAACGTTTCTTTGGGTAACCACGAGTGTAATTAATATTTGATTAACATTTCCAGGTCCGCACACTAACGGGCGAGGGTGGACACTTACGCCGCGACGTGACGCTGGCGCAGCATCGCGACTTCGAGCTGGTTCCTGATGCACTGTGGAGGGCTCTCGCGCTGTGGTATGGCGGGCCGGATCCCTTGCCTAGACAGGTCACTTACATTACATACTTATATATATACACGGATTTTTGACCGAAATCTCAAAACCATCGAACCACCAGATATATCTCCAGACGACTTCTTTATTTGTACTGAACTCAAATTACCACTTCGTGGCACCCGTTTGCATTCGGTAGACATAAAGGAGAATTCGCGGCGAAAACTGAACTAGCACAAGCATAATTTTTTAACGCATAATATTTCACAAGATTATTCGTTGGCGTCATCGTCGAGCTCCAAAAACGAATGTTTCTCGGCAACAAACATAACGCTACGCTTGTGGCGTCAATTCGTTCAGCTTGTGGCGTGGTAGATAATAGACATACATTTGTTTCTGACGCTTGCTGCACAAGGTGAAGCCGCTTGCTGCGTCGCATTTCGTGGCCCTCGGGTTAGTGTATCATTTCTGAAGGAGCATACTTTAAAGGTGTTTGTTTTTTCATACCATCATATGAGGAAGAGGGTGTAAAGTTCTTTATCCCCCACAGAAAAAGCAGGATCCTCCGACCAGCAGGGCTATTGCGTAGCTTTTAAATGTTAGTGGCTATCATATTGTCCATGGATTAACTGTCAAATTGGTTATGGTTTAGCACAAAATGGAACCATTTGACAGTTAACTGATGGACACTATAAGATAACCACTGCCGTTTAAAAGATACGCAATAGCCCTGCTGACGGGTGTTGTGTCTGGTGGACCAACTGCCCAACATATTAATATGTAAGTCGGTATTTTCTATATACACTAATGTCGCGAATAACTTTGATAGCGCGATGAAGGAATTGTCAATTAGTTCTCATGTGTTGCGATAGATGTCGCTGTCGCAGGTGATATAGAAAATACTTAAAATAGGGTGAATAACTACAATTATTTGTACTATTCATATTTTCCCAGTACTTTTATGACAGGCTAGTGTATGAAAAGAAAGCCGAGATTTACTGAATGCGGAAGGCAAGCAACAGGCCGTTTTGACAATAATCGGGAGAGGTCTATGTCTAGCCGTTAACTTTTATTTCAACAGCTTTTCGTTCTAGTTAGCCCTATAACGTACCACAAATTGACGAAGATACTACGTCATGGATTGGTAAGAATCGTGATTCTACATATTTTGACATTCTCATCTCTTAGGTAATTTAGTAAGATGCAAGTTCACTAAAACGTATTGGCTTTGTTTCAGGTTATCCGCCCACCGAATTCTGATGTCGAGTTGGAGTTGTATCCTCTACATCTGAAGCTCATGCGTCATGTTCAGAGCACACAGAGTACGTATAACTGATTTTAGTAGTCTATCACCCTTATTTAACTTGGGTCGACTGTCGTTGTGACATCACCCAAATCTATCCAAGAATTTCTCCAATTTGTAGATTTTAGAATATGGTACATCTCCGTATACTTACGTTGCCTCCTACATCAGCCATCCTTGTCAAACATATAGTTACTTCTGCTTTTAATCAATGCTAAAGAGCAAGCACTTGAAAACGTCAAGAAAAGGTTTATCGTTCGAGTTAATCGTTTTCTATGGAGAAGAACCTAGTAGAAACTACATGGTTATTCTATTCAAATGATTTAGTTTTACAAGAACATTCACTTAAAACCTGATAGTGAGTGAAGTTAATTAATGTTTATTTATGAAATTTTTCTGTCAACTGTAGTTTTCGGAGCTACTTTAGCGCTTCTCTCATGAAACGGTTCTGATGTAATAATTGTTGTTTCCCCAGGAGTGCCCCCCCTGTCGGGTGGCGGCGCTGCGGGCGCGGCGCTGTACAGCAGTGTGCCCGCGCCGCCCGACCGACAGCTCGCCTACACCGCGGCCTTCTCCCGCCTCGCCACGGTGCGCCAGGTGCGTGCTCGCGTCTGTGCGGGACGGTGTCCGGCTTGCCGACGTCCGCTGTAGGGCTAGAGCAAGGTTAACTGAGGTGCGCCCGCAGGTGTGCGAGTTCGTGTGCGGCGCGCTGGGGCTGGCGCGCGAGGACCTGCGCGTGTGGTCGCTGGGCAGCGCGGCCGTGCTGCTGGACGACGAGCGGCCCACGCTGCACGAGCTGCGCCTGGACGAGCGGGCCCGTCTGCTGCTGGAGCTGCGCAACCCCGACCTCACCTGGCCGGAGGAGATAGGAGCGCTCAGGTACCCAGGCGACATAGCACCGGACGAGAGATATACTTGAATTTCCAGGGACCCGAACAGAGCGCTATGCTTCCACCTTAATAGGGGATCGAACTGGGTCACAAAAATATGATTCTAATTAGTCCGTCAATGAGATTATCAAACAATATTGGATACGTGTTTTTTTCTTTTATCAAATTAATAAAAATTGACGAAGATAAAACGCGTCAAAGATCATGAGTCGACGTCATTTATAAGTAAAAAAATGTACTGACATATGACGTTTTCGAGGAGGTCTTCATTTTTTGTTTATGTGAAAAAAAAAGAAAAAACACGTGTTCGGTAATATATCTGACGGACTAATTGTTTTTTTTTGTCCGATCCCCTATTGTATAACCCGCTAATCTTCGAAATTCACTGCCAGCTTCTCTGTTTCCCGACCATTTTAACCTAGGTCTGTTCGAAGTACGAAAATCAGGTTTAAGACAATCGTGCGGTACCCTAAATAGACCACGTCATTCTATCACATCAGGCGAGTTAAGGACAACATACATAAACTCACTTTTTTCCTATGCAAGAAAGCAGAAACTACAGCATAGACTATATGTAAGGACCATAACAGGTGGCGTCACCTGCTACAGTCCGTACATACACCTATTGCCTCGTTCACGTTCATACTTGTGGACAAACGCAATACTATTCAGAATTAAAAAAAAAGAGATCTTTTAAATGGTTCTGCTTATCGGTCAGCTGGGAATAAAAATAATAATATGCTTAGCAATAGGAAATAATATTCATATTAATTTTCATACACAGTTTCCCAAAAGAGTGTTACAATAAAAACACATGTATGAATTATTTCACGGTTGTAAAAGTGAAATTGTGACAGTTTCTCTTCAAAGATATGAAACTCTTGTTATTATGGTAAAGTGTACTTTTAGTTAGTGTTATATTTGTAACGTAAATAATAAGTGAATTCGATAGCACGTGTCTTTGGACCAAAACAATAACAGAGTGGCAACCACGCGATGGCAAAAGGAATAAAGGGGACAAAACTCAAACTCAAACTCAAAGCATTTATTTCAATTAAACCATTACTGGCACTTTTGAATGTCATAAGAACATCACCACGCCGAATCACACGCCGCCGAATGCCCGCAACGACGAACACGGCAAAAAAAAAAAAGCACGCAGAACCATACCCAATTCGACAGTTAATCCATGGAAAATATGATAGCCACTGACATTTAAAAGATACACAATAGCCCTGCTGGTCTAGGAAAGCTAGAGACAGAAATGAGTGGAAGAAGCTGGAAGCGGCCTATGTGTCACAGGACACGCTGATCACTAAACCGGAAAACGCGATGTGTTAGATTTAAGTTTTTATTTTTATATGATTAGATTGTACTTGTGTTTAGTTATTCAGCAATAAAGGCTTAAAAATAATAATATTTGTAACGGAAATAATAAGTGAATTCAATAGCACGTGTCTTTACGAAAGTGTGCAAATGTGCATAACGAATATGTTGTTTGCTTTTTGTGAGGTGGAAGGACTATGGTCAGCCGTAGACCTAGTAGACCAAAAATTGGTTTATATCTGTTACTAGCTTTTGTCCGCGGCTTTGCCCGCGTAAAAATGTCGATTTTCCATACAAACGTTGCCCCCCTTTTTGCTTGGGGGTTGAATTTAAAAAATATCTTTCCTTAGTGGATGCCAACGTCGAAGAGGCATACGTGGGCGATATTTGAAGTTTGAAGCCCTAAGGGTTTGGCCTGTGCGTTGATCTTCAGTCAATCAGCTTTGCCTTTTATATATTTATTTAGTTAGGCTTATTTTTTTCGAATAGTAGTCGTCGTTCATTTCTAGGATAGGTCAGGACAGTTGGCCAGAATCGTCGCACAGTGGACGCCTGAAGACGATCGTCGTCTCCATTAGAGAATGATGAGTCATAGTTCTTGAAGCTATGGCAAGAATAAGCTTATTGTTTTGGTTACCTAATAATAACTGTAACAACTAATGATTTTTTTTGAGTGATGCTAAACATAATAATTGATACATTCATACATAAATTCGGGCCCGTTTCGCATGGGGGCAGAAAACACAGAACGCCACCTGCTACGATCCTTATAAAGAGTGCAAAAGTACCCTTAACGCAAACGAAGGGTACTTGTTCTCCCCACCACTGCAATCATATTTTTGTTCTAGACCATACCTGGGAACCCTCTAGTTACGGAGATATTGGGGGTCAAAGTTTCAAATTTTGCACAGCTGTTTTTTTGTAAATACTAGTTCAGCTTCATTCAGGTTATAACTTTACTTAAATTACCTCCATGACCCTTTTACTATTCAAAGCATCCACTAGCGCAATGTTTCAAGAGTGCTACATTGAGTTAAACCAAAAAAAAATAGATTTTTGACCCCAAAAAAATGTCGTTTCCCAGCAAAAAATTTTGCGTAGGGGTACTTAGTTTGATGTACAGAATGCTTGGTTCACGTATGTGTGAAGGGTTAATTTACACCCTTTATATACTCGTTTTGCCTCGTCCACACTCTTACATCTGGTCATACACGCACGCCGGTTGATGTACTACGCATCTGTCCTTCTGAAGAGCGTCACCAATAAGTTCAGAGTATGTATTTCTAGGGCGTCCCCTCCCGGCTTACCCCTCAACACTTTCGTTAACGTTTCGACTTTCATAATTGTTCATAATTTCTATTATCACTACATGGTATAAAACAAAGTTGCTTTTTTGGTCCCTATATCCCTTTGTATGCTTAAATCTTTAAAACTACGCAACGGATTTTGATGCGATTTTTTTTAATAGATAGAGTGATTCAAGAGGAAGGTTTTGATATCTTTTTTGCACCCGTGCGAAGCCGGGGCGGGTCACTAGTAAATAATAATGTATAATATTTCCAGTATGAGCAGTGGATCAAGTCGAGCCACGGAGCGCCGCGAGACACTAATAGCGCCCAACCTACCTGGAGCCACCGGTCTACACAACCTAGGCAACACTTGCTTCATGAATGCGGCCTTGCAGTCTGTGAGTACCTTACATTTGTGATAGTTAGTCGGAAGAAACGATTGAACTGAGCACTAGAAAGAGTCACTGGGTAATACGATGCCTTCTGGGGAGACAGCTTGTCAGACATTCTGACCACTCAAATCAAATCAAATCAAAATATTTTATTTCAAGGGTACTTGTAAAACGTCGACAAAAAGGTGTACGGTTCGGTGCATTGATCGATTCCTAAGCAGAAGAACCGGCAAGAAACTCCAAAAGTTACTCTTTGACTACCTTTTTTGTTATGTGGGAAATCATCAAATAACTCCTCCGACTCTGGGCGTAGTGGAAGGGAGTGTCAGACCTCTACTGACTAAATCCCACTCATGTTCCTTCTTAGCTGTTTGTGTTCCGTGGTCACGGTATCTCTTTCGTACAATCCCGCAGCCCCAGCAGGCGTCGGCCTTTGCCTCCTTTGACCACATCAGTATTGCAGACATCACACTGAGGCTTGCGTGGAGCACGATGTGTCGTCGACACGACCAGCAGGGCTATTGCGTATCTTTTAAATGACAGTGGCTAACCTATAGTGCCTATCAATTACTGTCAAATGGTTGCATTTTGTACTAAACCATAACCAATTTGACAGTTAATCCATAGACAATATAATAGCCACTGTTATTTAAAAGATACGCAATAGCCCTGCTGACCACTAAATATAATACCAGGGGGTCTAAAATGGCCACTGTAGCAGATCGTAATATGAATTGCGTTTTAAAGAGTGTAAAATGGACCTGTCATAGTAATAACTGCGTCTGTGACCATTTTACAAATGTTAACGCAATTCATATTTTTTTCCTATTATAATCTTTTTTTAAATTTAGTTTTGTTAATCAATAACATACTTACAATCATTTTAATAAGATACATAAACATACCACACAGACCATCGTGGGTTTATCTGAAGTATGCCAATTATTTATCTATTTTCCTATAAGGTCACAGACGCAGTTATTATGAAAGGTCCATACAACAGAAAAAGAGAAAGGTTTTAACGCAATACGCGATCGGACTGATTCAAAAAAATATATAATTCTAATTAGTCCGTCAGTTAGATACGTGTTTTTTGTCTTATGAAAATTAATACAAAGCGTTAAAGATCATGAGTTGAGGGTTGTGACGTCATTTGTAGGTAAAAAATTACTGACATGTGACGTTTTCGAGATGTTCACGAGTTTTCGAAGCACTGTATTGTTTTAATTTTTTGTTTATGTGAAAATATAAATAACCCTCCTTTTGGGCTTCGCCGCAGTCGGGTCAAAAATATGTGTTCAATATTTTTTGGAAATCTATCTGACGGACTAATTAGTTTTTTTTTTGTCCTACCCGATTCATGTCATCATGATTGTGTTCATGTGTTTGTCTGCTGAAGTGGCCATTTTAGACGCCCTGTAATGATTTCAAAGATCTACAAAATAAAGCTGGGACCAATGTCTTTCCGAAGCACGGCGGAATCTATGCTTATGTCATGAGTATTATTTTTTGTTCTAGGTATGGAACACGGGTCCTTTGACGAGGTATTTCAACTCGGGCATGCATCTGTACGAAGTGAACACAACCAACCCGCTCGGCACCAAAGGAGTGCTAGCGCTAAGATATGGAGAACTTTGTAAAGAGGTATTTATTTCAGTTGTGTTATTGCTTAGAAGCTTACATAGAATTTTGGCTTGTTGAAGCAGTTTTTTTGTTCTGGAAAATACTCCTTTATGCTTTCCGCCCTGGGGCGAACGGAGGGGTCTGTCACTCTAACTGATTAAAAACCACTCCTAATTAATCTGTTTTATAAATATTATTTATATAATTTATTCATATTGTTTGTAATTTATAATGCGTCAGTCGATCTTGAAGTGCAGCGCCGTGCTTCAATGTACTACTGCGCACGAGAGACCGCGGACGCAGACTTTTTATTGCATCGTGACCGTGCTAAAGTAGCTAGATTACCTAAACCACAGACTGACGTCTGGGAGGAACTTTTGTCTGAATGGCAATGTAGGTGGGATAATTCCATCAAAGGCCGACACCTCCACCAGTTCTTTCCATCCGTTCGTGAGCGGCTGGCCAGGACATGGCTGGAGGTGGATCACTGTGTTGCCCAATTTCTCACAGGTCATGGTAACTTTAAGAGTAAATTATTTTCCTTCAAGCTTGTTGCCTCGCCTTTCTGTCAATGTTCTACATCTGACTGCGAATATGAACAATCTGCACATCACATCTTATGGGAGTGTAGTCTTTGGGAGAATGAACGTAATATTATGTTAAATAGTGTACAGGTTACTTCCGGAGTTATTTATTACACGGACCTTGTAGAAACTAGAACAAATTTCCGTGCGTTCAAGCATTTTTGTCATACCTATTATTGGAATCAAATATAACAGCTCACAACTTAGGACCCACTAATATTAATGACAATAATATCCGTGGTGCTAGGCAACTGGGCTTATCCCAGTTGTGTACGTCCCTGTGTGCCTATTGGCCTTGTTCTGTTCTGTCTCCTGCTGATATGGAGGGAAGTGAAAATTATGTTTTTCCTACTCCTCCGCTTTTCTTTTCTGATTAATTTCGTTGCGGGATCCAAGACAGTTAAATCGTTTCTCTGGGACTTCGTCGGGCTTCATTGTCTCGGCGCTTTTCATGTGGTCGCCACTGTTGATTCTGGCTTACAGGAGTTACAGTGGTTTGGGAATAGTGTGGCGGGCTTGTCCCATTTAAAAAAAAAAAAAAATGCGGCCGACGAGCAGCGCAAGGAGCATAGTGTGGCTATGCTCGTCGCGCTGCCGCTATTTGCCGCGATGTTGCCCACACTTCCCTACTCGCGCAATTAATCGCGACGCTCCTCACTTATTATTTGCCTTTGGTGGACAATGGACGATGAAACTTTGGCAGCGTGCGTAACAACATAACTATTATGATACGTACCTGCATTTTTCGTGAGTCGGTTAAAAGAAATATGTCAAAGTTTATCTTTTTAAAACAAGCTTTCAAATAAATAAACATACTGTTACGTAGGTCATCTAGAAACTTCGAGAAACCTCTAATAACTGTGAAGTACCCACAAGAGTCGAGTAAATTCTTTTAGTTACCTACTTCCATTCTGTAGGTATAGCTACATTGTTTTGCCAAGGTCAGCGTTCGGCCGGCGTCGGCGGCACTTGCCATTGTAATTTCAACTGTATGCCGACGGCGTAAAGTAACTTCTTCTTTGTTGGTTCTTTTATCTTTAAGTTTATTTTATTGTTAATGTTTTTGTGAAATAATAGGTGCTTTATGGAATAATAGAGAATTTTCTGGAACTTCTTTTGTATGTTTGGGTATAAACCGACAGAGGTCGGAGCAGTCGGTCTACTTTTTAGCGAGACAACGAAAGGTTCGAAGAGATATCTAGTACGATAAAGTGTTCAGTATAAGTGTTTTGTGAGTGATAAAGTTAATTCTTGTGTTTAATTGGTAGTGTTTTTATTTATCCCATACCCAGCTCGTAACAATACCTTATGTTTCGAATAGGGATTTTTATTTTGTAGATCCCAAATAATTGGCTCCTCAGACAATAAATCAATAAATAATAAGACTTTTTCATTCGACCATTCTACGGTGCTTGGCAAAGACATGATTTTCAGTTTTGTCGTAGAAAATGACAAAACTGTGTAAGCGTGCGTCTTGCGTGAGCGCTCGATGCGGACTGCGACCGCGCGATTATGTGGCCAGCCAATCGCGCTCGTATTGCCGGTCCTTTGACTCGCGCACAAAAACCGACAAAATAGGGACGGATGGGCAGGACGAGGAGCATGACGTGCGGCATGACGAGTAAAGTTGCCACACTATGTCTCTGCCTCCTTTGCCTCGCTACTTCCCATGCCACTCGTCGAGTGTGTGGCGGTCGCATAGTAAATCATAATTTAATTTTAATGTAATGATGATCTAGCACTTGCAAACCATATTTGTACGCCGGAAACGGCAGAATATTATGAACTAAAAATCTGAAACACCTTCCAGCTTCGTCCAATATTCTGATAAATAGATGCATTTTATTCTATTCCCCGGTGTGTTTAATTTCCATACTTGCACCGGGAATCATGGGAATTATTGCACCTTCCGCAATATGTCGAAGGCGCTATGCCACTTAACAGCATATAGTTGGAATTAGCCACGATGTTTCGCAGTAGTTGAAACCAGAACCCCCCAGGTGTGTTCGCGCTGGCACGCAGTAGTTGTAGTCAGTACCTCCCCCAGGTGTGGTCGTGCTCGGCGCGCTCGGTGGCCCCGCTGCGCGTGCGCTGGTGCGTGTCGCGCTGGGCGCGCGCGCTGGCACGCAGTAGTTGTAGTCAGTACCTCCCCCAGGTGTGGTCGTGCTCGGCGCGCTCGGTGGCCCCGCTGCGCGTGCGCTGGTGCGTGTCGCGCTGGGCGCGCGCGCTGGCACGCAGTAGTTGTAGTCAGTACCTCCCCCAGGTGTGGTCGTGCTCGGCGCGCTCGGTGGCCCCGCTGCGCGTGCGCTGGTGCGTGTCGCGCTGGGCGCGCGCGCTGGCACGCAGTAGTTGTAGTCAGTACCTCCCCCAGGTGTGGTCGTGCTCGGCGCGCTCGGTGGCCCCGCTGCGCGTGCGCTGGTGCGTGTCGCGCTGGGCGCGCGCGCTGGCACGCAGTAGTTGTAGTCAGTACCTCCCCCAGGTGTGGTCGTGCTCGGCGCGCTCGGTGGCCCCGCTGCGCGTGCGATGGTGCGTGTCGCGCTGGGCGCGCGCGCTGGCGGGCGGCGGGCAGCACGACGCGCAGGAGTTGCTGGCGTGGCTGCTGGACGCGCTGCACGAGGACCTCAACCGCGCCACGCCCCGCCTGCAGCCTGCGCTCACGCACGACGACGACTCCGATGGGAGGCCTGACCAGGTATCGTGTCGCATAACACCTAATTTATTACCACTACCATAGTTCGTAACTATTTTTTATTAACCATAACCAGACCTGCAATGGTTATTCGAAAAAAAAATTGTTATTCCTTTTATTCTATTTTTAACAAATTTTGTACATTTTTATATATTCCTTACATAACCATAAAAAAAAAAACATTTAAAAATATAAAAAAAAATAGTTCACCGGTATCGGGAACAAGGTCCAAGCTTTATTATTATTATTAAACTATTGGGCAGCCAGTTAGAACATCTCAAAAGGATTACTCTAGCAAGACATCGAAACTACCTCAAAAGTCAAATATTTTGATGAAATAACCACGCAAATTTCAGTGGATGGGATGAGTCCATTCAAAACTGCCAATCGGAACAAAAAAGAACATTTGTGTGCCTCATTCTTGAAACAACCATATAACAACTAACAAAAGATGATGACATCAATATTTGTTTATTATCCAACGCGGCCTTTAATCGTCTTTCTTAACGTGTTTTTCCGGACGTGCTTACGAAAGCCATTGTTGTGCCTATTTTTTAATCTGGTGAAAAACACAATGTTACTAACTACAGGCCTCTGGCTATACTACCAGCGCTCTCTAAGATACCAGAAAGAATTATTAACAGCAGACTGAAAGCAATAATTTAATCTCTTCTTCTCACTTGGGTTTTCGCTCTGGCAGGTCAACAGAAGATGCAGTGCATAAACTTACTATTTTATTACTAAACTTGATGATGGCAATAAAGCACTAGGAATCTTTCTTAGACCTCGCCAGGGCGTTTGACACGGTGTCTGTCCCGCGTCTACTTGCTAAATTGGAGCGTCTGGGAATAAGAGATTTGCAGCTTAAGTTGTTTCAAGATTAACTAAGCGGTCGTAAACAATGCCTGAAAATAGACTCACACGTTAGCACTGATCTTCCTATCTGTTTTGGTGTCCCACAAGGCTCAATATTAGGACCAACACTTTTCTTAATCTACTTGAATGACCTTTGTAGTTTAAAATTGGACCAGGGCATTATAATATCCTACGCTGATGATACGATTTTACTATTTTCTGCTGACACGTGGGACAAAACTCACTCTGGCACATACTGGGTTTGACAAGGTGTCTGATTGGCTAAAACAGAATGTTCTTACCCTAAACACAGGAAAAACTATGTATATGCCATTCTACATCAGAAATCCAAATAAGCCTCCCACACAAATAACGCTAAAATTACACTCTGCTGATATTCACACAATAAATGGTAGTACATGTAATTGTCCTTCTCTGCTCAGAAAATCCGAGGTGAAATATTTAGGCATTATTCTGGACTTGTCTCTGAATTTCAACGCTCAAATACGCATTTAAAAACTTACGTCATTTGGCTGACATTGCAATAATAAAAAAAGTTTATAAGGCACTATACCAATCGGTACTAACATATTGCATTACATGGTGGGGCGGAGCTGCGAAGACTACTCTTCTTCCATTGGAAATAGTACAAGGGCAGTCCTTAAAGTTAGCTCATTTATTACCCTACAAATTTATTATATAAATACTGAAAATTGCCTACCGTCCGCCAACACTTCATTTTGACTACCATCCTCAAACAACACACTCTTACACCTTTAGACAGGAGTATTGTGCTAAAAAGACGTCGTAATGCTGTAGCACCACTCAATTTAACACATATATACAGGGTGTAAAGTAACCCTTCACACATACGTCAACCAAGCATTCTGTACATCAAACTAAGTATCCCTACGCAAAAATATTTGCCGGGAAACGATTTTTTTTGGGGTCAAAAATCACATTTTACGGTAAAAGTCAATGTAGCACTCTTAAAACATTGTGCTAGTGGATGCTTTGAATAGTAAACGGGTCATGGAGCTAATTTAAAATAAAGTTTTAACCTGAAAAACTAGTATTTACAAAAAGCGTGCAAAATTTGGAACTTTGACCCCCAATATCTCCGTAACTAAGGGGGTCTAGAACCAAAAAATGATCGCAGTGGTGGGGAGAACAAGTGCCCTTCGTTTGCGTTAAGGGTACTTTTACACCCTTTATACAAAGGTTCTTCTGCTTTTGCGGTCCATTTCTTTACAACAAACTTAATACCACACTCAACATCTATACACTAAACAAACAGGAATGCAAAACCAAATTATTAAGCTTTCTGCTTACATGTGATTATCAAACCACTGAGGATCTTCCAAAAACTTTAAAATAAAATTAATACGATTAAGTACTATCAAAACTCAATACAAACAATTCACACAACACACACAGAAATCCATAACACAATACAACACGTCCACCACCACAACACAACACTCACATTTATCTCACAATACAACACACATAAACCAAATTTTGGAAAATCATTGTAAAAAATGTCTGTATAAAGAAAAAAAAAAATTGAATGAATGTCCAATCATTGTTAATACCGCTCAAAACACTGGGAAGACAACTGTGACCTGAAATATAGGCTCAGCCTAGCTCGGACACAGTTGCTTATTTTATATACTATACTTAATTCTAACTGCATTTAAAAACTGTACAACATGTGTCTAATTTTTAAGGAGAAATAAATTTACTATACATACAATTTATTATATTAACCTGTATTGGTATCCCACTGCTGAGCAAAATCCTCCCACGATAGCCTTCCACTCGACCCGTGCGATTTTCTTCGTCCAATTTATCAAAAAACTAATTTAAGTCGTCACGCCAGCGTTTTCGAGGCCTCCTTCGGCGACGACGCCCGTTTTCTGACACCCACTGCGTGACGACTCTATCCAATTGGTCTTAATGTCCACTTCAACTCATCCGTCTTTGAGCGTATTGTAGTATTGCGTATTCTGTCGCTTCTTCGTTCCATCGTCCAAAAAAAACCTTCAGTATCGTCTTTATCCTAATATTCCTCAGGTGGTAGCAGCAGAAGCCTGGGAGCAGCACACCGCACGCAACGCGTCCATCATGACGGAGCTGTTCTACGGACAGCTGAAGTCTAAAGTGGTGTGCGATACCTGTGCAAGGGAGTCCGTGCGGTTCGACGCGTTCAACATGCTCAGTCTGCCGCTGCCCATGGAGTCCTATGTGTGCTGCGAACTTAGGGGTATGTGTACACGTGTGCAAGGGAGTCCGTGCGGTTCGACGCGTTCAACATGCTCAGTCTGCCGCTGCCCATGGAGTCCTATGTGTGCTGCGAACTTAGGGGTATGTGTACACGTGTGCAAGGGAGTCCGTGCGGTTCGACGCGTTCAACATGCTCAGTCTGCCGCTGCCCATGGAGTCCTATGTGTGCTGCGAACTTAGGGGTATGTGTACACGTGTGCAAGGGAGTCCGTGCGGTTCGACGCGTTCAACATGCTCAGTCTGCCGCTGCCCATGGAGTCCTATGTGTGCTGCGAACTTAGGGGTATGTGTACACGTGTGCAAGGGAGTCCGTGCGGTTCGACGCGTTCAACATGCTCAGTCTGCCGCTGCCCATGGAGTCCTATGTGTGCTGCGAACTTAGGGGTATGTGTACACGTGTGCAAGGGAGTCCGTGCGGTTCGACGCGTTCAACATGCTCAGTCTGCCGCTGCCCATGGAGTCCTATGTGTGCTGCGAACTTAGGGGTATGTGTACACGTGTGCAAGGGAGTCCGTGCGGTTCGACGCGTTCAACATGCTCAGTCTGCCGCTGCCCATGGAGTCCTATGTGTGCTGCGAACTTAGGGGTATGTGTACACGTGTGCAAGGGAGTCCGTGCGGTTCGACGCGTTCAACATGCTCAGTCTGCCGCTGCCCATGGAGTCCTATGTGTGCTGCGAACTTAGGGGTATGTGTACACGTGTGCAAGGGAGTCCGTGCGGTTCGACGCGTTCAACATGCTCAGTCTGCCGCTGCCCATGGAGTCCTATGTGTGCTGCGAACTTAGGGGTATGTGTACACGTGTGCAAGGGAGTCCGTGCGGTTCGACGCGTTCAACATGCTCAGTCTGCCGCTGCCCATGGAGTCCTATGTGTGCTGCGAACTTAGGGGTATGTGTACACGTGTGCAAGGGAGTCCGTGCGGTTCGACGCGTTCAACATGCTCAGTCTGCCGCTGCCCATGGAGTCCTATGTGTGCTGCGAACTTAGGGGTATGTGTACACGTGTGCAAGGGAGTCCGTGCGGTTCGACGCGTTCAACATGCTCAGTCTGCCGCTGCCCATGGAGTCCTATGTGTGCTGCGAACTTAGGGGTATGTGTACACGTGTGCAAGGGAGTCCGAGCGGTTCGACGCGTTCAACATGCTCAGTCTGCCGCTGCCCATGGAGTCCTATGTATGCTGCGAACTTAGGGGTATGTGTACACGTGTGCAAGGGAGTCCGTGCGGTTCGACGCGTTCAACATGCTCAGTCTGCCGCTGCCCATGGAGTCCTATGTGTGCTGCGAACTTAGGGGTATGTGTACACGTGTGCAAGGGAGTCCGTGCGGTTCGACGCGTTCAACATGCTCAGTCTGCCGCTGCCCATGGAGTCCTATGTGTGCTGCGAACTTAGGGGTATGTGTACACGTGTGCAAGGGAGTCCGTGCGGTTCGACGCGTTCAACATGCTCAGTCTGCCGCTGCCCATGGAGTCCTATGTGTGCTGCGAACTTAGGGGTATGTGTACACGTGTGCAAGGCAGTCCGTGCGGTTCGCTGCCTGCCGTGACGTCTGCCTATCCCCATAGGAAAACTCGTGAGTGTATGTATTTAAAATTACATATTTAATTAGTTATTTATGTTTGCAGTGATGTTGCTAGACGGGTCGGTGCCTATCAAGTACGGCGTGAGAGTCAACTCAGAAGGAACGTATCTGGATCTCAAGAAGAAGCTGTCAGAACTGTGTGGACTAGCGCCTGAATCGTAAGTTAAAACGGTCAGCCATTCGATAATGTTGAAGAAATTCACAGAAATGCTGGTTTAAAAATTATTTGACTTGAAATCTCTTTGAAAGTTTTTTTATAGAGTTCGTAATCATTATAAACGTGTGTTGAAGTTATAGTAAATTGGGTTAGTAGGTAGGTCGGGTTCTGACATTAACTTGTGTGGCTATTAAAGTTTCCAGTGGACATTGCCTAGATTTATTTATTTATACTGTGACGGAAAATGGGTGCGTGGCGCAGGTTATGTTAAATAAGACCACGCAACCAGTCTACATAAAATATATTAAAATTAAAAAAATGGGTGTGGGAAGGTCTACGGACACAAACTCCTAAGGCATCCCTGTGGGATGTGCTGTACTGCCCTGATAGCCGGCGTGGCGATGACCGCAGCGAGGTGCCACGCTGGATGCGTAGGGGTGATGGCCAGCTCTTCTTTACGTCGGCCCGGCTCGGCCCACGTGGCAAGTATGGCCAACAGGTGGGAAGTCCGATGCCGGCCCGATTTAAGCACGCACGACGGAACCAGCCGCGTAACTAACGCGAACTTGAGGGTGCTCTAACCGGAACTTTGGAGTTATAATGTGTTCCTCCAGCAGGAACCTGGGACCCTGGAACGTAACGTCCAGCGTGTCATGAGGTGGACAAAAGGTCACCTCCGCTGATTGCGACACCAAGCTAAGCAGAGCGAGTAGCAAAAATAGTGCACTAATGAAGGTGTTGGTGGATTGTCACAATCAAACGGAGTTTACATGATGGGAAGAGTGAAAATAAGGCATGATAGCACATTTTGGGTGTGAAGCACGAAAAGTCAAAATGCATTGAGCTGAAGGCCTTAAGGTTTAATTACATCATAATTATAGCGTAGCATAAAGTCGGAGAAAAATAGGCATACATGCTAAGATAACCTATAAAATTAGGAACACAAAATACACACATGTTTATGCTGTTCAAAACTTACCCAGTATGGGGGTTATGGAGACACTGAGTTTATATGCTCGATGGCAGAGTAAAATTAAGATTGATGGTAAAACTTAAGCCCGAATGATGGCGAGAGGTAGGCTCGTAATGGGCGCAGGCGCGCGCCCGCTAGGAACGCACGCCTGCGCCGGAGACCGAATTTGCAGTGTGCTGTGTCACCGACGCACGCCGTAATGACATCTCTGCGGAACGAACGGCTATTGGTCGCTCTGCTCAATTGTAGTGATGCGCACACGCAATATACGTCGTTCACGCATTTTAGTAAGGTTTACCACAGAACTACAACTTATTATCTGTGGTTATTATATTTTGGAGTCTGCGGTTCCTTGACAGTTGGATGAAAGTAAACATTGGAATGTTGCAGTGTTTTTATAATTAAATTAGTTATTATGTTTTGATTTGTGCAAAATGTAACTACTACGTTACAATACTACACTTGCTTGGTAAGTGTACCAATACTACCCCACTAAGAGGCTTGAAAGCTGTTCATTAAACCTTCTCAAAAATCTAGGCAGTTATATTGTATGGAATTTCATTACTGCCCTGAAAGTCAGGGTAGTAATGCGTTCATTACTAACGCGTTTTGTTTTTTTATTTAAAGTCTTGATGACGTTGGCAATCAAACGATTTAATTTTACCATAAAAAGTACTGGCCACTAGAACTTTTAAAGCAGGTAGCATACATTCCGATAAGGCCGGCAAACTTCAAACCTCTATACGATAAAGCGAGAGATTTATAACACTCTCTCGTTTTAACACGCGCGTAAGTTGGAACCTGCGAAACGGGGCGTTCTTACCTTCTCTAAACCCCCCACTAGGGCCGCGCGGCTCTAGTGGGGACGCGGCTTAACGTCTTTTGGCGCGAAAACTGTTTGACGCGCTAAAAATTAAAGAAAAAAAAAGACCTTTTGTTTGTTGACGTATTTTGTAGAAACAATTTTTTTTGTAAAGTTTAAAGTTTGGCGGTGTAAATCACAAGTTAAAATGAGTGATTCCAGTGACAATGATAGCAATTTATTAACAACAACTCCACCCGACATAATAGCAGATGCTAACTTCTTTGTGCCTAAGTGTAGTATAAAGCAGTATATATCACTCGAGGGTAAGGCACAGATTACTAAACTCGTGTGGTTTACGAAAACTTTAAACTCGAATGCACACTCGATTAGTAATCTGTGCCTTACTCCCCTTAGTGCATAATCTACTATTAAATAGTATAGTGTCCTAAAACACTACGTATTTCATTCAATTTAATGTAATAGTATATAATTCAATTGAATATATTCGAAAATGATGGAATTTATGTTCTAAAGTAGCGCGAAACATCAGCAATGGTTTGCGGTATTTTATTTGAGCCAATAAGAAATTGTTTACCATCATTCCCAGAATGTTGATCGTGGAGCTGTCAGGCGCTACGATCGGGCGCGCGTTCGACGACAACGCGAAGATATCGGCCGCCAGCGCCACGGAGCTGTACGCGTACGAGATACCGCACGACGACGTCGATACCGATACCAGCGACTGCGACGACTTCACCCACGAAACTAACGGTGAGACATGGCAAAGGGCTAAGAAGAAACATCGGTGGTTTTTTCTTCAGTAGAAGTCTGACCCACACCCCACAGGGGTACTCGCGTTATGTAGTCGCGCTGTTTGGAACATCTTACCCCTGCCTCAAGGTATAGTTGGCGCCACATAAAATGAACGATGGGGGGGGGGGGGTGCTCGCGCATGGGTACACTTGCGCACGAAACTACTAGGCCTATTGTTTTATTTTCGAACTAGTTTTTCGTTTGCTCCATATATTGCTTATTACATAGTAGGTTGACATCGAAAAATATATTAAATAAAATATCATTAAATGGAATTAAAACACGTTTTGTGTGTGTGTGTGTGTTGTAAATGTGTTCAATTAAAAACACAATTCTTCTCACTGTAGTCTCGCAACATTTTGTTGCCCCTGCAAATATTTTTTCTCAATTATTATGTAAAACCATTTCGTATAACTTTTGTGCGTATAGTATTTTGAGAACGACGGACCAATAGCGTACGTGCAAAAATACATCTCATTTTTGACGGTACGCCATTGGTCCGCCTACCAGCCCCCCCCACCCCCCCTACCTCACACCACCAAACAGACCGATAAATCGCCTAATGCGCAGCTTGACCCCCAGCGTTCATATTACGTGGCGCGACCTTTACTTACAGGATAGTACATTTAAGCAGACATAATATACTTTTAGGTTGCCCTGCAAGATGCTCACTCACTATAAAAAGTTAAAAATCCCGTTCAGTGTGTTTTCATATTGAGAAGGTTGAATCCCTGATGACTAGAGACCCTTTTAAACTTCATAACCTTTATTGACAGTGTCTGTTACATATCACGGAGCCAGAAAACGGGCCATTTACTATTATTTTGTGGCCCCGCCTTACGAGCAGCAAATCGTGGGTTCGTTCCCAGGCAGGCGCATTACTGTACAGTAATTTATTTCAACACAACTGCTCTCAAATCGGTGAAGGAAAACATCGTGAGGAACCAAAAGTTCGAAGACATGTGACCCGCACTGGGACCGCTTGGTGTTTTATAGCCCATACCTTCTCATCGAGAGGAGCCCTGTGTCCCATCAGTGGGAACATTATAGGCTGATTATGACAACAAGAGTGTAGTATCAATTAATTTAGTTGATTGTTTCATCTGTAGGCTGGAGCGAGTCGGGGCAGCAGTGGGCGGAGGTGAGTGTGGGCGGCGGCAATAGTTCCTCACTCTGCATGCCAGCACTCTTCTGCTTCAAGGTTAGCTACGCGCATCGCACACACACGCACACACACATCCACACGAGGACGATATGCGCGGACGGCTTTTTGATGCGGCGTCAAAAATCTTCGAAAGTAGTCTTCAACTTTCCTTACCTTAAATACGTACGTTAAGTAAAACAGTTTTGCCTTCCTGAGTAGCTAAAAATTAAGTATTTTCAATGCATTTTATTCATTCCCACATAATGCTCAGTACTTGCTGGATCAGATAGGCAGTCGCTCCATAAAATACTGATATTTAACTGCGTCCGGTTAGAATGGAAGCTGACCTCAAATAAATTTAGATAAGAGAAAAAAAAGAGAGAGAAAAACAGAGTGTAAGAGATCGTGAATCAAAAAACTGGCTAAGTAAAGTCGGACTTGCACGTGAAGGGTTCCGTACCATTGTAGTAGATATTGAGAAGTTTTCCGTGTTATTGTAGCACCATAGACTTCTTATAGGTTTTCCTGTAATATACAGTGTGATTCTTTATAATGTGCACATATCGAAATGAGGGAATCTATGCTTAATTTTATCGATGGAAAAAATATTTAAAAAAATCTAAATATTTTTTAATATTTTTTATGGAATTTTCAAAAATGTTGTCCGCTGTTGTGACCCCAATGTAAACAAAACGGTGTAACTTTTAAACTAAATTATCTATCGCGATGAAACAATTTTATGTAAAAAGTTATGAAAAAAAAAAGTTTTTTTGATCAAAAAACGTGTTTATTTTCAATTGAGGGTAGTTTTTTTCCACAATTTTCATTTTACGAGGACGCCTAATTGCTTCCAATCATTATGGAGTTTGTTTCATCGCGATAGATAATTTAGTTTAAAAGTTACACCGTTTTGTTTACACTGGGGTCACAGTAGCAGACAAAATTTTTAAAAATTCCATATAAAATATAAAAAAATATTTAGATTTTTTTTAATAATTTTTCCGTCGATAAAATTAAGCATAGATTCCACCATTTCGATATGTGCACATTATAAAGAATCACACTGTATAAGTGTTGAACTAAATTCTGTTATTTTTAAAAAAAATTGCCTGAGTAGTTTCGGGATAATAGTCGGACAGACAGACACACGAGTGATCCCATAAGGGTTCCGTTTTTTCCTTTTGAGGTACGGAACCCTAAAAATCAAAATCAAAGCATTTATTACAAGTAGGCCAGTTACTGGCACTTTGGAATTGCCTAGACAAAGACAACAATAATAAAATGAAGCAACAGTCACAGTCACAAGGCAGACCTGTGAAAGTATTGTAGATGTACATTTCAACGATTAGATGTCTAGAGAAGAATGCGCAAGAAACTCCATTGACACGCTTAAAAATTAGAATAATTTTATTTATTTATTTATTTAGATGGTGCCCTTTGTAAAGACAAAAAGACAATTCGAAAATGAAATAATTAATTTAAGTAAGCCGTGGCAAAAGAGAGATGACTATTTATATCCCTTAATAATCATTACATTTAAGAACAAAATAATAAAATTGTTAATATCAGTGACGCACGCATCAGAAAGCCATAAATATACAGAAACAAAGATTACACTGCCGTAGCGATCATTAAAATTGACTGTCTTTATATAAAAACGTTTTCATCTATATTTGGAAAGACCACTAAAGAAAATGTGGATAGCAAAAAGGGGTAGAAAACTACCGAAAACTTCAACGGTTAAGGGCATTTGTTTTAAGGGGAAATTTTGACATAAAATTATTAGAAAGATTATTACTTTCAGAACATTATTTTGCTCCTCAAAGTCTACATACCATTACCTTAATACATTTTGATTGTGTCAAGAATATCTCCTATTCAGTAATTCTACATAAGACTGACAAAAAAAACTAAAATTGAATCCCCAGGTATACTCGTATAGTGAAAACGTTTTTATGTCCCCGTTCGGTGATGGCATGTAAGTGTAAGTGAAATATTCGACTACCTTACAAACATAACACAAATGTAAATAGGAACATACTGTAATATACGATACCTCTGGGCTCATAGCACAATTTAGGTAATATCTAAACTGTGAATTACGCCCTTTGCTTAGAGCACACAGTACGTAATACTTAAAGTGTGCTTTGAGCCCAGAGGTATAGATTTGTGACGTCATAATGTGAAGTGCTGACTAACGTGATTGTGTATATATGTGAAGTGCTGATTCTGTTGGGCGCCAACTAATAGGATTTGGGACTATTGCTGTCCCTTACTAACAGGTAGAGGGTAAAAGAGGGAGGGATAGTTTGAGTGGTAGATAAATTTACTTTTAGAACTCCATGATCTATTCAATAAAAAAAATATAATTGAACTAGAATATGTACGTTACAAACAAATACAAAAATAGTAATTAAAAATTAATACTTACATAGATACAACGACCAATTAGACACCTAGGCGTCCAAGTACCCCGTCAGGGCTGCGGGTTGTAAGAGATACCACGGCATCGACACAAAGGGTTAAGAAGGAACATGGGTGGTAGTTAGTTAGTAGAAGTCTGACACTCCCTGCCGCTCTGCCCAGAGCGGTAGGAGTCATCTGATGATTGCTTTAGATAACGTTTCGTTTTGAACTCCATTATAGTTTATGAACTGATTAACCTCTTTCTGTTTTTAATGGTTATTATAAAATCAGGCTGGAGTGCCTCAAACAGGTTCAGTAAAACAGCCCCTTTATCTTATACATAGTCTTAATTTAATTTAATTTAACATCCCCTTTAGAGGGTGTAAAAGCACCCTTCACATAGCGTCAACGAAGCATCATGTACGTCAAACTAAGTAACACTACGCAACACTACGAAAAAATATTTGCTGGAAACTTTTAATGGGGTGAACAATTAATGTAGCACTCTCAAAACATTGTGCTGGCGGATGCTTTGAATAGTAAACGGGTTGAAGTTATTGCCTTACAAACTTACAATTACAAACTAGTATTAAAAAAAGTGAAATATTTGAAATCAAAATCAAAATCAAAACTCATTTATTCAAACTAGGCTGATAATCAGCACTTTTCGAACGTCAAAACTTTTACGTCCGAAATCTCCGTTCCTACTAACAAAAAAAAAACCGCAATGACGTAGAGAACAAGTGCTATTCGTCTTCGTTAAAGGTATTTTTACACACTTTTTACTTCCGTCTCTTTCTTCCCTCACCTGTGTAAAAGAGATTGCAGTAGTGTTTAGTTGGCGCCCAATAGATTGTGGCCGTTGTTCGTTTATATGTGTTGAGATAGCACCTCGTGACGGGGAATTGATGGATCAGGTAACAGATGACACTAGAATATTAGATACTGCACTTTAACGCCATTTTTTACTTGTATTCTCATTTTTTTTCGGTTTAACGTAGAAAGTGATGTTTTACCATAGTTTTTAAGATATTTTTTCAGAGTCAGATAGTTTACTGTATGAAAATCTTAGATCAGTATATTATCATATTTCTACGGTTCTACAATCTATTTTATAATTTATGCATAACTTCAGAAACTGTTCGATTTAACTTAATATTAAAAACAAATATCTTCCAGTTAGAAGTTTGAACGATGTATTTGACCATTGTTAACCTTTGACGATACTATGATCCGCACTAGTTTTTAACCGACTTCCAAAAAGGAGGAGGTTCTCAATTCGTTTGTATGTTTTTTAACAAACAAATGGAACTAGAAACGTCATCTATCATGATCATAAATATTTGCTAATTGTGCCGTTTTTTAGAAAGTCATCCTCGGTTTTTGAAAGTCAAGTCAATTTGTAACCGTATTGATACTCGTATAGCAAAATAAAGTTACAACATACTATCCCTTTTTTTAAATGTTTTATAAAAGCGCCAGAGTTTGCACTAAACACCCAATTATAGTGTTTAATGTTTATGTTAAATAAATTAATATCAAAATCAAATTATTGGCTTTCAGAATCCGTCTATCAGTTAGGTATCACACCAGCTAAACGATATGTGTTCGTAGATTGTATATAAAACGTTTGGTAGAGGTCACTTTTGTACAAATTCGCTTCTATTTTATTTTTCAAATTATTTATAAATATTTTTTATTGTTTGTGGCAGACCCTCTGTCTTTGCCTTTGTGCAGATTTTCCAATTTCAGGTAGAAAATATCTTGACGTCCAGAATAAATAAGGCGGACCTAAAAATGGTTTACCAATTTGAATGAAGTGTGTGAAGTTGGGAGTAATGATCCAATCGTTTCTAGTAAACAGTTTTTAGGAGAGAGTCCTTGACTTTGACTGGATAAAAGTTAAGCCAAAATAGCTCTTATTGCAAAGATTCAAGCCAAAAATTGGTAAATCACGTCCAGTCACCTCGCAAGGTTGGTTCAGGCGCTCCCAAGGCTAGGAAAACACATCCAAAGTCTACATTATAATCGAACAACGGTTTCAGCGCTCGAGTTCGGAAATTCTTATGTCCCAGAGTCCTCCCACGACGCTGTACAAGCACGCAGTGTTCCCGGAGCCCGCGGGCAGCGCGTCGCCAACGTCGAGCGTGCGCTCGCTCAACCTCAAGCCGAGCTCGCCGCGCCTGCCCAAGGTCAAGTTCGGCTCCTCGCCCTCCAATATGTGCAACATGAACGATGCCAAGGATGTGCCCGTTGGCAAGATACAGTACTTGGTGGCTGTTCATAGGTGAGTGCTTGATGTTATGTAAATGTTTGTATTGGAGAAATACTGCTAAAGATAAGACCCGTTATCAGGGTGTTAGGAACAGCCCTTCGCAGACTGCGATGACTGAAAGAAACCATTTCAGGAAAGTTATGGGATTGGTTTTGTTTCCTTATACGCAAATATACAGGGTGGTGCCGATGATACGACAATAAATTAAACTACGTATACCTTAGTATGTTCCCAGTGTATATATAAAAAAAAACATTTGAATAATATCCAGTAGTTTAGTCACAGGAAATTATTTACATTTTTAACATTTACTACATGATGTATCTGTTAATACGGAAGCACTGTCAGGTTAACGGCCCGCATCGGTGCGGTTGCCAACTCGCTACTTAAAAACTTTAGCCAAATTAGTTTTAACACTCAATTTATTGCAAATTATACCTTAAACCTGTACAATAAGAACTATAACGCATGTCATTAGACTTAGATAAAAAATATGTATTATGCACTCTCACTAATAGAACATTTAGTTTGCGCGAAAGAGATATCTAGTTTCGTTTGTTTATTACTTCACTTTCTTGTCCAAACTTGCAAAGAACTACGCTACGAAGTTAGGTCACGGTCACCGTTCAGTCTGTCGCAACAGTCCTGTGACGTTGCACGCAAGCGGAGCCCGGGCGCCGCGACGCCACCTTGATGTAGGTACCTACCCGCCACCGGCCACTCGTGTCATCGTGTGTCAGGGACCGGGACGTTGAAGTAGGTAGTTAACAACGGTTATTACAATAAGTGTGAAATTGGACGCATTATTTTAGTGACAGAACACGAACAATTAATAGGTGTCCTAGTTACATTAAATAGTTCAGTGAACTGTGCGAATTTAGGCGATAAGTTTTTATTGTGTTCGTGTATTTTACTTAGCTAAGTAGGTACTTAGTAAGTGATTGAACAGTGAGTGATCCTGATTGTAATTAATAAATAACACGTGGGCGAGAGGTGCCTGATTACTCGGTTAATAATCTGTGAATCAGTGTTGCACCGACCCCGAATAAAATGGGATAAGGGCAAAAAGATGAGGAATCTGTGATTCAGTGATTATTACCCATAAGACGACCCACTGACCCAAAAGATCATGTCGCTACACGACGATACGACGATACGCTGTTGCCGCTCGCTACAACAGAAGTTAGTGAACCCATGTTTTTAAATGGCGTTCTATTTGGTTTATTACAAGTTCTAAGCCATTTAGTTTGTTTGAATTTTTCTTTTTTAATTTTTTTTTAATGGTTTACAATTATTCCTATGAACTAGTATGGTCCGTGTTTTCATTTATTGTCGTATCATCGTGTCCACGTTGTATGTAATGTATTGCTACTGTGGTAAAATGCGTGTAACCGAGAACCACCGATCGTTCAACTATGCGCGCTGAACTTGCTAAATGTTGTAAGAGATACCGCGGCCTTGACATATAGAGCTAAGAAGGAACATGGGTGGTTTTTAGTCAGTAGAAGTCTGACACTCCCTTTAGCTCTGCCCAAGAGCGGGAGGGGTTATTTAATGATTGCCCAACCCAAAAAAAAAGTAACGCGTCGCCGAACTTTTTGTCGCGGCGCGTCTCGTTTGCACGCAAAGTAACTTAGGCTGATGTTAGCTGAGTCCATCGAGAAACACGGCGAGGCCCTTGCCGTGTCGCTGGATATCTCGAAGGCTTTCGACAGGGTTTGGGTCGCAAGTATGTTGAGCAAACTTTTGGCATACAGCATTCCCACTGCCTTCAGCTGCTGGGCTGCTGACTTCCTGAGTGAACGGTCGATCCAAGTAGTCATTGATTTACTGACAGTCTCGAGTTTCTTGGCACGAAGTTAATCGCGAATCTGAACTTCGGTGCCTACATTGAGTCGAAAGCTCAAACTGCGGCAAAAAAGCTGGGTATCCTAAACAAGGTCAAGCGGTGCTTCAAACCTGAACATCTTTCAATCTATACTAATATTATAAAGCTGAAGAGGTTTGTTTGTTTGAACGCTAAGATCTCAGGATCTACTGGTTGGAATTGAAAAATTATTTTTGTGTTGGATAGTACATTTATCGAGGAAGGCTTTAGGCTATATAACATCACGCTACAACCAACAGGAGTGGAGCATAAATGAAAAATGTTGCAAAAACGGGAAACTATATTCCTTATTGAGAGTTTACGTTGCGTGCGCTGCAAAAATGGTTGAAGTAATGCAAATATCATACAGTGTGATTCTTTATAATGTGCACATATCGAAATGAGGGAATCTATGCTTAATTTTATCGATGGAAAAAATATTTAAAAAAATCTAAATATTTTTTAATATTTTTTATGGAATTTTCAAAAATGTTGTCCGCTGTTGTGACCCCAATGTAAACAAAACGGTGTAAATTTTTAAACTAAATTATCTATCGCGATGAAACAATTTTATGTAAAAAGTTATGAAAAGAAAAAGTTTTTTTGATCAAAAAACGTGTTTATTTTCAATTGAGGGTAGTTTTTTTCCACAATTTTCATTTTACGAGGACGCCTAATTGCTTCCAATCATTATGGAGTTTGTTTCATCGCGATAGGTAATTTAGTTTAAAAGTTACACCGTTTTGTTTACACTGGGGTCACAGTAGCAGACAAAATTTTTAAAAATTCCATATAAAATATTAAAAAATATTTAGATTTTTTTTAATAATTTTTCCGTCGATAAAATTAAGCATAGATTCCCCCATTTCGATATGTGCACATTTTAAAGAATCACACTGTATATGAAAGAAATGTTCCTCTTTAAAAGATCTACAAAAAAGTCAGCGACAGCATATTATCTATCTATTAAGATGACTCACTGTAACCGTTTTTTACTATTTATATGTAGGTTAAATAGAATTATTTATTGCGAAGCTTATTTAACACATACGGTATTAATCTATATCTAAAAAATGTGTTTGTTAGAACGTAAAACTAATAAAGAATATTTGCTTCTTTTACTCTATATAGTTTAAACAAATATCTTATAAGATATCGCAATGTTAAAATGTCCGCGCGACAAAATAATTACGCGGTCCGCTGGCCCTCGCGTCCCGATGTAGATACGTGGAGATTCTGGCCTCCGGGAAATTCAAATTCAAATTATTGCACCATAATATTTACAAGGTGTTATTGTATATTGTTTTGTGAGCAGTGCTGGCCCAGTGGTGGCGGCCCCAACTTACGAACAGTTGGTTGTGGGTTCGAACCCAGGCGGGCGCATTACTTTGTGTAATTTATTTCATCACGTGCCACTGCTCTTAAAACGGTGAAGGAAAACATGGTGAGAAAACGTCTACCAATCCGCACTGGGCCCGCGTGGTGGATTATAGCCCATCCCTCTCTTAGAGAGGAGGCCTGAGTCCCTACAGTGGGACCAATATAAGGCTGAAGATGATGATGATGATGATATGTACCTGTAGTAATTCTCACTTTAATAATATATTCTAAGGTAAACTAATATTTTGAGAGGAAAGATTAGATTTTTTGTTTGTTACGATTCAACTCAAAAATTACTCTGACAACTTTGAAAATTCTTTCCACATTAGAAAAGTAATTGAAAAAATATTACTATGTTGGATAGTCGATCTATCGAGGAAGGTTGTAAGCTATATATTATTGTGACGCAGACGAAGTTGCGTGGGTCAGCTAGTATTTTATAAAGATCAACTGCGGTCCGGCATTGAGTATTGTTGTCACCTTTGGGATGGCTCAGCTAACTTGCCACACTTGACTCTGTAGAGCGTAGAGCCAGGAGGCTAATTGGTGATGATAAGCTGGTGGCCAAGCTACAAAGCCTCGCCCACCGCCGCAAAAGTTGCATATTTGTCGGTCTTCTACAGACTAACTTCGAAGAGTGTGCGCAGGAATTCCACGTGCTGATTCCACCATCTCCCTTCTTCTATCGAAAGATCCACCCATGCCTTGTCGATGTTCTACACACACACACACGCACAGCTAAGGAGTGGAACTCCCTGCGCCGGCGTCGGTTTTTCTAAGTTCATAAAAACCCAATATATTTAAGTCGCGAGTAAATAGGCTTCTTCTGGGTAAGTTCGACCTCATCTCTGCCCTTAGGGCAAGATTGCGGTCAAGAGTAAACCCGTGTCAAATAAAAAAAAAATGTTTCAAAGGGATTGCAGTTTCGTAGTTAGGATACCGTTTTTTTTACCATTGCTAAACGCATGAACCAGTCTGATCACGACAAAATTATGTGTCCCCAGAAAGCAATGTCGTTCAGACGCGTACTTTCTGCCGTGGCAGCGCAGTAGATCGTCAGTGTTCGGTGTGCCCGTACTAGTGGGCGTACGCGACGCCTTGTCCGGGCGGCAGCTGTACGCGCGCGTGTGGCAGCAGGTGGCGCGGCTACTGAGTGCGCGGCCGCCGCAGCATGACCAACACAACCATGCTACTGACTGGTGAGTACTAGTGTACTAGTAGCGTACGCGACGCTTTGTCCCGGCGGCAGCTGTATGCGCTACCGATTTGAATCGTCCGCACTAAATACGCCCCGAGCTCAGTTCGTAACAATAATAATAATGGACAGCAACCGGGCACATTTATTTCCATCATTGCAGCGTTAGCTTAACCTTAACGCTATCTCAATAAATTCTTTAAAGCTCTTTGAGTGTGTCACTTAGTAGCGTAGCGAAACCCATCAGGTACCACTTAATCGCGTCCCCTACATTTTGGTCCTTCGAGCCGGATAATGATCAATTTAGATGGGTTTAATAAATCAACGTCCATCTCCTATACAGAAATATTTCAGGATTCCTGTACAGAAATATTGTAATTTATTACAAGTTGTATGTCTTGTTCTAGCGACGACAGCCTAGGCTACGAGTTCCCGTTCCGAGTGCGCGTGGTGCGCGCGGGCGGCGCGTGGTGCGCGCGGTGCGCGTGGCCGGCGCTATGCAGGGGCTGCGCGCTGCCTTCCGATGATACACCGCTGCTATTTCATACTAGTAACTATCCCTTTTTGCTGTATACTTCTCTTTTATTTCTATTTTGTCGCTTTTGTCGAGCGTCCGGCTACGAAAATAAAGAATCCAAGGTCTGCTCACGCATTTGTGTAAGGTTAAGAGTAGCTAAATAAAATACTTTTGGACAAGCACTTACTAAATATTCAGTGATAATTATGAAGTGACAAGATGCCCTTGACTTGTTACAACCATATTCTTCGATCTATCGATGTAGTGTGTAAAAGCTTGTGAACGTTTGAATGCCACGTTTCCCTGGCGTCTGCGTCCCGCTCTCCCCGTCGACTGTTGCCAATTCGAGATCACCGTAACAAGTTCTTTCAAACTAGTAGGTTACAATCCAGCCACCTGCCAGTCTGACTACATCTTTCATAACCACACTTTACCAGGCGTCTACTTTTAAGAGCGTGGAGATAGGTGCAAGCAGAGTGAGGTCTATGACCAGTAGGAATAAACTAAAACTAGATGATAATGAAGTTACTCTTAATTTGAGGACATTGAGATCGTTAAATTATTTGACATTTTGTCAAGGTCCTAAACTGTATATTTCACTTAGAATCCCTAACAGACGTTCAACAACACATGTTATTCTGTACAATAAGTAAATTTTTTTTCCAACAATTGCTTAGATAAACGTCGTCGACGCAGCAAGCGTTCGAGCGTGGCAGCCACATCATTAGACGGTGACGTACCTAACACCAACTCACCCATAGCTAAGAACAAGCTCAACCGACACAACTCCGCACGCCTCTCCACTGATATTTCTGTAAGTATTACTTTTAATAGGCTATACCTTTATTGTATTACCAAATATAAGCAAAAATCACACCAATGAATACTACGACTTTTTGACTTTGGTTTTTTACTTTGACTTTTTGCCTTTGAACCTTTGACTTTTTCACCTTGGATTTTCTTTGACTTTTAACTTTTTGACTTTTCTTTCTAAGAATTTTTGTCTAAGAATAAAAAATCTTTTTGTTTAATCTTTTTGTTTCTAAGAATAATCGTGTCAGTCTAAATGCAATTTCTACGTGCAAAAATTTGATGATTTTATGAAATTAATTTATTTTAAAAGTGTCTGTAATGGTCTAATTGAAATAAATACTTTGAGTTTGAATTGAAAGTAAATGAATATTGATTGATTGTTTGCAGGGGGAGACGGAGACGGGCGAAGTGCGCGCGGCCGAGCTGGGCGCGTTGCTGGCGGGCGCGCGGCGTGCCGGCGTCATGCTGGCCGTCGACTGGGACCCCACGGCGCTGCATCTGCGCTACCAGTCCACGAGGGAGAAGGTACGAACCAGCTTCCGTCATCATTTCTGATGAGTGTCAAATCTCCCACCTGGACATGAGTTGCCATGGTCGACCTGGAAGTCTTTAAATAGACTTTGGACCCACATGGTTTGCAGCAAGGAAAACCGGCTGAGGTGGGAATCCATGAATGACTCTGTACTGTAGTGTAAATGTGGTGCTTATCCTCAATAAAATCCTCAAACACTTAGTAGCAAAGCAAATGCTACCTGTGTTTGGCTATAGTGTAGTTATGTAGATGATAAATAAATTCGGATCGGGAGTGTTACCTAGTGGAACTCCAAATATCATGTTGTTTTTTGCAACTTATGCTAGCAGTGTTATCACCCACTTTCACACATTTGTGCCTGTTAGTTCAATTCTTCTAATAACAGAACTCTGGTTCCAATAAAGTCCAGTTTCTTTAGACGGATAAGTATGACAACAATGTCAAATGCTTTGACAAAACCTAAAAGTACCCTTGAGCATTTAAAAATATATATTAAGTGTCCCTGACGTCAATATGTAGATTGACATGGTCATCAAGCTAATCGCAATAAAAAAAAACTGTTTATTGGATATAAGCTTGTTCAAAAGTAAGATTGAAACCTTTGATTCGCTACCTACTCAAATATTTTTTTGGGTAATTCCACAGAACAGAAAAAACAGGTGGAAATGCTAAGTGAAGAAATTATGTATCGGAACCAGTGTCACCAAACTAACACAATCAAACCATTAATCATACAATGCACTACAAATAAACAATTCGTTTGATTGGTCGTTTAAATTTCAATCACAACTAGCATAACTCACAGATTCTACATTTTAAAATAAAAATATACCTTCGTCGTATTATCATAGGATTTATTTTGCTTTACTCAGAAATAAAATACGACGTATTGTAATCAGCAATCATGCTAGAAATGATTGCCTAGTAAATTCCGCTACTCGTCCATAATAGATGGCAGTATTTTCAATGGAAGCAATAATATACTTAATGTCTGCTGGAAAAAAGATTATATTCGCGTCACATGTCTGTATTTTTTGCTACTCGGCCAAGGAAGAGACACATTAAGCTTTTATCTATATTATCGAAGTAATTTTATCTAATAATAAATGTAAATAGACAATAATACAACAAAATAAAATACAATAATTTATTGCTTACATAAAACTAGTTACTAAACAAACACAAATAAATAAATACTACCAAATCAAATCTGAGATGGTCTTTTGAAGAAGAAGCACCACACAATTTTTTTTTTTTTTGACCCGTCCATTCAGTGCAAGCATTTGTCAGTTATCGTGGAGCTCGACTTATAACTCAAGGAGCTCAACGTCACGACGAACAATACCAAAGAAAGGACATTTGGGTGGGTCACTTATAGTACTCAAACTGCCAGACAATCGTTAAAATTTAAGAAAGACCCACATAGTCCTCACATTCACAATATCAATTTTTAAAACTATTTATCAAATTAAATAATCATTTTACATTATTAAATGTCAAAAAAAAAACACACACACACAAAAAAATTTATAAAATAAAATATATAACAAGTAAATATTGGTCAAAAAAAAATATCATACTTCATCATCATCTGCCTAGCCTTTTCCCAACTATATTGGGGTCGGCTTCCAGTCTAACCGGATGCAGCTGAATACCAGTATTTTACATGTAGCGACTGCCTATCTGACCTCCACAACCCAGTTAATACTAGGTAATACGATACCCTTTGGTAAGACTGGATGTCAGACTTTCAGGTCACTGACTACCCGTAACGACTGCCAAAGATCTATATATGGCACCCGGGACCAACAGCTTAACGTGCTTTCCGAGGCACGGAGGAAACTCGGTAGGTATGTAATGGGCGGTCACCCATCCACAGATCGACCTTGGCAAGCGCAGCCTAACCTAAAGATCGACCCGAGTGGCAGTTCTTGTTAAGCCACGAGCTCCTCATATCATACTTGAAAAAGTAAAAGTAAAAGAAAAAGTACCAGAGTTTTTCTATGAGAAAATTCTAAGGAGTTAACATAAAAAAGAAATTATATCGACTTTTTAAACAGATATATTTCGGTGGTAAAGAATAACAAACATAAAAGAAAAATAAATTGTCAATATTTATCATGTCAGTTTTTACGTAAAATGTCAATGCAGATCTCAATCATTATTAAAATTAGTAAAAGTTTCATTCTATATTAGCTACAAAACATCTGTAATGTAACTTTAATGTTACACACGTTATGTTATTTTTATGTTACCTTTCAAAATAATTATTGTGTATGAATGTTAGGATCTTTGTATTGAAATGTTAAACAGTGCCTAAGTATAACATTGTTTTATTTTATCGATATCTATCGATCAAATCTGCAACCGATCTTAACTACATCACTAATTGAGTAGCGAGGAACTTTCGGGAACAAAAAAGATCGTTGTTCAAAATAGAACAAGCAAGATTCGATCCAAAATAAACTTTATTTCGATGGGAAATCGGTTGATTTTTACTTCACATTCTGTCACATTTTTAAACCAACAACAAATTAAATCGTATCTATCGAAGATAGGAAACACTTCCGTTTTTAAGATTGTTTCTTCTGGTATCATTTTTACACTCCAAAATCGAACAAAACGGCATTGTAATGGAAAAATTAAATTGGCGGGAGACTAGCGACTGGAAGCGATGTCAAAACACGACTGGGTTCGAAAATCTGAGAGAGTTAGCGGTACACTGTGCAGTTATCACAGCCGTGCCACGCCTACTTTGCACTTCTACTGTTCTTTCTGTTCTGTGGGTAATTCCTAGGTTTTTTCTTACCGTTTGTTTAACCGTTATTGTTTCTTTGTGCAGGCGTGGGTGGAACACAGGTCGGTAGCAGCCTGTCGACAAGAAGCCGCCCGCGCCATCGACCTGGCGAGCTGCCTGCGTGCCTTCACGAGCTGCGAGCGTCTGGAGCAGCGCTACCACTGCTCGCACTGCCGCAGCGCGCAGCCCGCCACCAAGAAACTGCAGATGTGGCGTCTGCCGCCTATACTGGTATGTGTACTGGGTAGAACATATCTATTAACTATGGTAATTTTTTGGTTGAATATTTCGGGGAATCCGATCTACTCGTACTTCTGTAGCATGAACGTTTTGTACTAAACATTAGATACACATCGCCGGGAATCAGGCCTTCTCTCTGTGACAGGAAATCTGTTGTGGGAGGCGGAGGCTGACACACACCTTTACCTGTGCGAGAGGTTACGCCTTAGATGCTAAGAGCTCGCTCGCACACTGCGTCACGAACGCAACACACACCTTTACCTGTGCGAGAGGTTACGCCTTAGATGCTAAGAGCTCGCTCGCACACTGCGTCACGAACGCAACACACACCTTTACCTGTGCGAGAGGTTACGCCTTAGATGCTAAGAGCTCGCTCGCACACTGCGTCACGAACGCAACACACACCTTTACCTGTGCGAGAGGTTACGTCTTAGATGCTAAGAGCTCGCTCGCACACTGCGTCACGAACGCAACACACACCTTTACCTGTGCGAGAGGTTACGCCTTAGATGCTAAGAGCTCGCTCGCACACTGCGTCACGAACGCAACACACACCTTTACCTGTGCGAGAGGTTACGCCTTAGATGCTAAGAGCTCGCTCGCACACTGCGTCACGAACGCAACACACACCTTTACCTGTGCGAGAGGTTACGTCTTAGATGCTAAGAGCTCGCTCGCACACTGCGTCACGAACGCAACACACACCTTTACCTGTGCGAGAGGTTACGCCTTAGATGCTAAGAGCTCGCTCGCACACTGCGTCACGAACGCAACACACACCTTTACCTGTGCGAGAGGTTACGCCTTAGATGCTAAGAGCTCGCTCGCACACTGCGTCACGAACGCAACACACACCTTTACCTGTGCGAGAGGTTACGCCTTAGATGCTAAGAGCTCGCTCGCACACTGCGTCACGAACGCAACACACACCTTTACCTGTGCGAGAGGTTACGCCTTAGATGCTAAGAGCTCGCTCGCACACTGCGTCACGAACGCAACACACACCTTTACCTGTGCGAGAGGTTACGTCTTAGATGCTAAGAGCTCGCTCGCACACTGCGTCACGAACGCAACACACACCTTTACCTGTGCGAGAGGTTACGCCTTAGATGCTAAGAGCTCGCTCGCACACTGCGTCACGAACGCAACACACACCTTTACCTGTGCGAGAGGTTACGCCTTAGATGCTAAGAGCTCGCTCGCACACTGCGTCACGAACGCAACACACACCTTTACCTGTGCGAGAGGTTACGCCTTAGATGCTAAGAGCTCGCTCGCACACTGCGTCACGAACGCAACACACACCTTTACCTGTGCGAGAGGTTACGCCTTAGATGCTAAGAGCTCGCACGCACACTGCGTCACGAACGCAACACACACCTTTACCTGTGCGAGAGGTTACGCCTTAGATGCTAAGAGCTCGCTCGCACACTGCGTCACGAACGCAACACACACCTTTACCTGTGCGAGAGGTTACGCCTTAGATGCTTAGAGCTCGCTCGCACACTGCGTCACGAACGCAACTCACACCTTTACCTGTGCGAGAGGTTACGTCTAAGATGCTAAGAGCTCGCTCGCACACTGCGTCACGAACGCAACACACACCTTTACCTGTGCGAGAGGTTACGCCTTAGATGCTAAGAGCTCGCTCGCACACTGCGTCACGAACGCAACACACACCTTTACCTGTGCGAGAGGTTACGTCTTAGATGCTAAGAGCTCGCTCGCACACTGCGTCACGAACGCAACACACACCTTTACCTGTGCGAGAGGTTACGTCTTAGATGCTAAGAGCTCGCTCGCACACTGCGTCACGATCGCAACACACACCTTTACCTGTGCGAGAGGTTACGCCTTAGATGCTAAGAGCTCGCTCGCACACTGCGTCACGAACGCAACACACACCTTTACCTGTGCGAGACGTTACGTCTAAGATGCTAAGAGCTCGCTCGCACACTGCGTCACGAACGCAACACACACCTTTACCTGTGCGAGAGGTTACGTCTTAGATGCTAAGAGCTCGCTCGCACACTGCGTCACGAACGCAACACATACCTTTACCTGTGCGAGAGGTTACGCCTTAGATGCTAAGAGCTCGCTCGCACACTGCGTCACGAACGCAACACACACCTTTACCTGTGCGAGAGGTTACGCCTTAGATGCTAAGAGCTCGCTCGCACACTGCGTCACGAACGCAACACACACCTTTACCTGTGCGAGAGGTTACGCCTTAGATGCTAAGAGCTCGCTCGCACACTGCGTCACGAACGCAACACACACCTTTACCTGTGCGAGAGGTTACGCCTTAGATGCTAAGAGCTCGCTCGCACACTGCGTCACGAACGCAACACACACCTTTACCTGTGCGAGAGGTTACGCCTTAGATGCTAAGAGCTCGCACGCACACTGCGTCACGAACGCAACACACACCTTTACCTGTGCGAGAGGTTACGCCTTAGATGCTAAGAGCTCGCTCGCACACTGCGTCACGAACGCAACACACACCTTTACCTGTGCGAGAGGTTACGCCTTAGATGCTAAGAGCTCGCTCGCACACTGCGTCACGAACGCAACACACACCTTTACCTGTGCGAGAGGTTACGCCTTAGATGCTAAGAGCTCGCTCGCACACTGCGTCACGAACGCAACACACACCTTTACCTGTGCGAGAGGTTACGCCTTAGATGCTAAGAGCTCGCTCGCACACTGCGTCACGAACGCAACACACACCTTTACCTGTGCGAGAGGTTACGCCTTAGATGCTAAGAGCTCGCTCGCACACTGCGTCACGAACGCAACACACACCTTTACCTGTGCGAGAGGTTACGCCTTAGATGCTAAGAGCTCGCACGCACACTGCGTCACGAACGCAACACACACCTTTACCTGTGCGAGAGGTTACGCCTTAGATGCTAAGAGCTCGCTCGCACACTGCGTCACGAACGCAACACACACCTTTACCTGTGCGAGAGGTTACGCCTTAGATGCTTAGAGCTCGCTCGCACACTGCGTCACGAACGCAACTCACACCTTTACCTGTGCGAGAGGTTACGTCTAAGATGCTAAGAGCTCGCTCGCACACTGCGTCACGAACGCAACACACACCTTTACCTGTGCGAGAGGTTACGCCTTAGATGCTAAGAGCTCGCTCGCACACTGCGTCACGAACGCAACACACACCTTTACCTGTGCGAGAGGTTACGTCTTAGATGCTAAGAGCTCGCTCGCACACTGCGTCACGAACGCAACACACACCTTTACCTGTGCGAGAGGTTACGTCTTAGATGCTAAGAGCTCGCTCGCACACTGCGTCACGATAGCAACACACACCTTTACCTGTGCGAGAGGTTACGCCTTAGATGCTAAGAGCTCGCTCGCACACTGCGTCACGAACGCAACACACACCTTTACCTGTGCGAGACGTTACGTCTAAGATGCTAAGAGCTCGCTCGCACACTGCGTCACGAACGCAACACACACCTTTACCTGTGCGAGAGGTTACGCCTTAGATGCTAAGAGCTCGCTCGCACACTGCGTCACGAACGCAACACATACCTTTACCTGTGCGAGAGGTTACGCCTTAGATGCTAAGAGCTCGCTCGCACACTGCGTCACGAACGCAACACACACCTTTACCTGTGCGAGAGGTTACGCCTTAGATGCTAAGAGCTCGCTCGCACACTGCGTCACGAACGCAACACACACCTTTACCTGTGCGAGAGGTTACGCCTTAGATGCTAAGAGCTCGCTCGCACACTGCGTCACGAACGCAACACACACCTTTACCTGTGCGAGAGGTTACGCCTTAGATGCTAAGAGCTCGCTCGCACACTGCGTCACGAACGCAACACACACCTTTACCTGTGCGAGAGGTTACGCCTTAGATGCTAAGAGCTCGCACGCACACTGCGTCACGAACGCAACACACACCTTTACCTGTGCGAGAGGTTACGCCTTAGATGCTAAGAGCTCGCTCGCACACTGCGTCACGAACGCAACACACACCTTTACCTGTGCGAGAGGTTACGCCTTAGATGCTAAGAGCTCGCTCGCACACTGCGTCACGAACGCAACACACACCTTTACCTGTGCGAGAGGTTACGCCTTAGATGCTAAGAGCTCGCTCGCACACTGCGTCACGAACGCAACACATACCTTTACCTGTGCGAGAGGTTACGCCTTAGATGCTAAGAGCTCGCTCGCACACTGCGTCACGAACGCAACACACACCTTTACCTGTGCGAGAGGTTACGCCTTAGATGCTAAGAGCTCGCTCGCACACTGCGTCACGAACGCAACACACACCTTTACCTGTGCGAGAGGTTACGCCTTAGATGCTAAGAGCTCGCTCGCACACTGCGTCACGAACGCAACACATACCTTTACCTGTGCGAGAGGTTACGCCTTAGATGCTAAGAGCTCGCTCGCACACTGCGTCACGAACGCAACACACACCTTTACCTGTGCGAGAGGTTACGCCTTAGATGCTAAGAGCTCGCTCGCACACTGCGTCACGAACGCAACACACACCTTTACCTGTGCGAGAGGTTACGCCTTAGATGCTAAGAGCTCGCTCGCACACTGCGTCACGAACGCAACACACACCTTTACCTGTGCGAGAGGTTACGCCTTAGATGCTAAGAGCTCGCTCGCACACTGCGTCACGAACGCAACACACACCTTTACCTGTGCGAGAGGTTACGCCTTAGATGCTAAGAGCTCGCTCGCACACTGCGTCACGAACGCAACACACACCTTTACCTGTGCGAGAGGTTACGCCTTAGATGCTAAGAGCTCGCTCGCACACTGCGTCACGAACGCAACACACACCTTTACCTGTGCGAGAGGTTACGCCTTAGATGCTAAGAGCTCGCTCGCACACTGCGTCACGAACGCAACACACACCTTTACCTGTGCGAGAGGTTACGCCTTAGATGCTAAGAGCTCGCTCGCACACTGCGTCACGAACGCAACACACACCTTTACCTGTGCGAGAGGTTACGCCTTAGATGCTAAGAGCTCGCTCGCACACTGCGTCACGAACGCAACGCCGTCTCACAGTGCACGCCGGTGGGACGCGCGCCCTGCTATCTTCTGACTTCGGACTACGTCCCTGTAACCTTCGCGTCATATCACGCCATCGAGCACACTAAAAAACGTAAAACGTTTACGCTAAAAAAAAACAATTATTTTACAACAGATAGTCACTCATAAATTCTCTTTCACAGATAGTCCACCTAAAACGTTTCCAATACGTGAACAACAAATGGATAAAATCGCAGAAAGTAGTGAACTTCCCGTTCCAAGACTTCGACCCCACGGCCTACTTAGCTTCAGTACCGCAAGAGACCATTCTGCGACATACGGAGATCCTCAACCTCAAGCCAAGGTCGTCAGTCTTCGTGGATGACACCATCTCGGAGTCGGATAGCGAAGATGATGAGAATGCACTGCCTAAAGTTCAAACGAGGCCGAAGGTTGAGAGGAAACGGAAAGGCTCAGTTGAGGTGAGCTTTCTTTTGCTATTTCTATTCTTGTTTCTTTTTTGAAAACATTTGATGTTGTAATTTGGTTAGATTGAGGTCAAAAACAGAGCCAAAACACAATAAAATTTCAGTGGGAAAAATTTAAACCCATCACCGGCAACAAGTTGTAAACTAGAAAATTATAAATTTCGATAATCTTATTATTTATTTTATCTTGGTGTTCGATGACTCTCATACGTGTTTGATACCATCACATCTCAGAAAACGTTTTTTTTTATTTGTCTTGTTCTTTTACAAGTTATATGCGTCCAATGTTATTTGGGGTCGGCGCAATTCGGTTTTTTCTTCCATATTCCTGTGTCAACAATCACACGATCATCTAGTTTTCTTGGTCTTCCTCTCCATCCATCAACAATTATATTAATCACTCTTTTAGTCACAGGACGAGGAGGAGCTCGTGGCTTAATAAGAACTGCCACTCGGGTCGATCTTTAGGTTAAGCTGCGCTTGCCTAAGTCGATCGGTGGATGGGTGACCGCCCATTACATACCAAGTTTCCTCCGTGCCTCGGAAAGCACGTTAAGCTGTTGGTAGGTCCCGGGTGCCATATATAGATCTTTGGCAGTCGTTACGGGTAGTCAGTGACCTCAAAGTCTGACATCCAGTCTTACCAAAGGGTATCGTATTACCTAGTATTAACTGGGTTGTGGAGGTCAGTTAAGCAGTCGCTCCATGTAAAATACTGGTATTCAGCTGCATCCGGTTAGACTGGAAGCCGACCCCAATATAGTTGGGAAAAGGCTAGGCAGATGATGACTCTTTTAGTCACAAGCAACTAGTATGACTATTTGCTCCATCACATGCATTTTTTTTTGCATGTGAAAATCCCGCTCTGGGCAGAACGGTAGGGAGTGTCAGACTTCTACTGGCTAAAAACCACCCATGTTAACTTAGGACCTAGTAACACAATAATATCAATGACAACAATATCCGTGTGCTAGGCAACTGGGCTTAATATCCCACTTGTATACGTCCCTGTGTGCCTACTGGCTTTGTTCTGTTCTGTCTCCTCCTGCTAAAGTAGAAATTATGTTTTTCTCCGCTATTCTTTTCAGATTAATTTCGGTGCAGGATCCAAGACAGTTAAATCGTTTCTCTGGGACTTCGTAGAGCTTCATTGTCTCGGCGCTTTTCTTTTGGTCGCCACTGTTGATTCTGGCGCACAGGAGTTACAGTGGTTTGGGAATAGTGTGGCAAATTTGTCCCATTAAAAAAAATGCCCTTTGCGTCGAGCCTGCGGTATCTCTTTCGATTAACCCGCGGCCCCGACGGGCCCATCACATGGCTGTGTGCATGCTTGCGTGTTAAACGTGACGTATTTAACCTATTCTTCCTTTATCCAGGTGCGAGGGAGAGAGAGGTTAGAGTCAACGAGTCTGGTGACGACGCCGGTGACTGATGACAATCTGATAGACTACCACCAGCATCATCTACTGAAGGACCAGGATCCTTTCGATTTGAAGTATAGATTATATGCTGTGGTGGTGAGTATATATTTTATATATTTTATGGGGATTATTGCGACCTGCTCCTGGTTCACACGGATTCACAAATCATGAAGCTTTCTTTGTCTATTTAATACCTTTAAGCGAGCAATTCTTGTATAAATATAGTCTGAAGTTCGGAAACGGCTCCAACGATTTTCATGAAATTTAATACCTATCCAAAGGGTTTTGGGCGCGATAAATCGATCGACCTAGGTTTCATTTTTAGAAAATTAAAATAAAAAGACCGCCCTTTTTCTGACCTCACTTTTATATATCATCCAAAAGTGTAAAAGAAGTGAATGGTTGAAAGCATCCATTCGTCACTTTTATCCAAGTCAAATAGAAATTAATTGAATTCACTGATCGCACGAGTTTTATAACTCAAGAAGGATCATATAACAAAACTTCTCGGCTTACGCGTCGACGACAATTTGAAATGGCAAAGGCATAATTATTGAGATCGTTTGCTAAGAAAGTGTCACAGTCATCTTATGGTTTATATAATATTTTATATAATAATAATAATATTAATATTCCACAACTATCACACAACGCCATCTAGTCCCAAGCTAAGCAGAGCTTGTGTTATGGGTACTAGACAACTGATAAACATACTTATATATTTCTAAATACATACATATTATAGATAAATTACACCCAGACACAGAACAAATGATCGTGCTCATCACACAAACATTTGTCCTGGGTGGGAATCGAACCCACGACCTCCGGCATAGCAGTTAGGGTCACTAACCACTAGACCAACCAATGAAGAAGAAGAAGGTCAATCTTGATACATTGCTCGTAGCTTATCACAGTAATTTTGCTTCTAGACTCAGATATGCCATAATATTCTGGGGAAATACTACTAACTGGGAAAAAGTTTTCAGATATTTTTTCATGTTGATGACCCAAAACTTTTACGATTGTGTTTTGATCCGTATTTTTTGTTTTATCAAATCAATGACGCGTTAAGATAAAACGCGTCAAAGATTTGAGTGGGGGGTTGAGACGTCACTCACCGGTAAAGAATGTCATACTAATGTCTTAGAAAATGACGTCCCACGAGTTTTCAAAGCACTGTATCGTCTTCATTGTTTGATACGTGAAAAAAGAAAAAATAAGTGTCCAATATTTTTTGGAAATCTGACGGACTAATTAGATTTTTTTTGTTAATTACGCTATTGTATACAGCCGCAAGTTTTCTGTTTTTATAAATGACGGTTAGTGAATATGTAGTGTCGTCCCCAGTGTCACTCGGGGCAGATGTCGGGCGGGCACTACGTGGCGTACTGCCGCAACCCGTCGGGCGCGTGGCTGTGCTACAACGACAGCTCGTGCCGCGAGCTCAGCGCCTGCCCCGCGCCGCCCATCGACCCCGCCGCCGCCTACCTGCTGTTCTACGAGCGGCAGGGGCTGGACTACGAGAGGTAACCTACCTTATATCATCCCATCGGAGCGGCGGGTTGTTCCAAAGAGAGGCATGTTATGGCCTACTTTCAGAGTATGAGTAATGAAAAACCTTATTCTAGCCGTGACCTGTAGTTACACAAAGGCAGCACCAGTCTCTCCCGTCGGGGCTGCGGGTTTTTGGAAAGAGATACCGCGGCCTCGGCACAAGGGCTACGAAAGAACATTAGTAGTGTTTAGTCAGTAGAAGTCGGACACTTCCTACCATTCTGCCCAGAGCGATAGTAGTCAAATGACTAAGTACTAAAAAAGGGAAAATACGATGATTTCTCACACCCTAATAAAAAATTAAAAACTAACCGCTTAAAGGAATTTTGTACAACACCGTCCTCAGTCCTCACTCTATCACAAATCTACGTTGATATGGCTGTGGAATCAGTCTACATTCGTGCGCAGTATTTCTCAAACGCCCCTGCGATTTCTTTAACAATTATGTCAGCTACCGACGCACCTCAACACCGAGTAGTGTATGGGTTCACCACACATGTTCCCGGCCGCAAAACATTCAAAAATGGAGCATTTACATGATATCCAGTTTATAGTCAGTGTTCCCACTAGTTATGTTCACTTCATTTAGTTAACGGTCAATCGTACTCTGCTTTCAAGAAAACTACACTATTTCTCAAATGAAACTGCCCTACACCACCTTCGTATAAAGTACGCTGCCATCAAAACATATAGGTAATAATAATAAGTTTATTAGTACATCTTACTTATATAATATTATAAATGTGAAAGTTTGTGAGAATGGATGTGTGGATGTTTGTTACTCTTTCACACATAAACGGCTGGACCGATTTGGTTGAAATTTGGTATGTAGATAGGTTATACCCTGGATTAACATAAAGGATAGTTTTTATCCCAATTTTATGATCCGTGGGATAATTTTCGAGTTGTAGCGGGTGAAGCCGCTGGCAACGGCTAGTAAAACATAAAACAACAGCAACAGAATAGAATGTCGAAACAGTGGGTTGTACTACCAAGTTTAAAAATAAGGTCAGCTTTCCCGGCGCCTAAACCGGGTACACCCAGCAGGCAATAAAATTGTATACTGATTAGGGCTTTCAGTCTCGATGCATTACTGAGTCCCGGGAAAAAAAACCGTGACTAGGTGTGGTCTCGAAATTCCACGTGTCCATAACCATAAGTATTTAGTTGTGTTAATGTTTTTATGTGAGTCAAGTCTAAAAGTCTCGTTATTCCCGTGACTGAAAATGTTAGTCTCGAGTCTGGAAAATACCTAAAAATCTTCGAGACTCTCGAAATTTTACAGAGTCCCGGGATGAAAGCCCTAATACTGATGAATGTCATGATTAGACAGAGTGTAATCTAGCAGTATAATTTAGTCATCTTCCTGGCTTCGACAATGGCATATATTAGTACTTCAATGTTATAGATGTCGCTTCAAGTTTAGTATAAAAAAAAATTCTTTCTATTCCCAGGTACCTCCCCGATATAGCGGGCAAAGAGCCAGTGATACGAGACGCGGAAGTCTTAGACCCAGACGAGAACGACCTCAAAAAGATGTGCTCTATCATGTAGGACACTGTGATATCTAGCAGAGACTCACACCAGGCTGGCCGGGTTGTTACCCGACTGTGGCGGAGAGACGAGTTGTGTATTAGACGGCAATGAATGCGAGGTTCGGCTCTGATTGGTGACGTGAGTGTGGATAAGTACGGTCATCTGCGCGTCATTAGGTAACACTTGAACTGAGTGCTGCAAGGATCTATTGGCGGTTGAATGACGTTGGTATTTTGTAAAAAAGAAAATGGCGGCTCTAGTTCCCACTTTTTAAAACAATGATGCGCCAAAAGATTCTTTTAGTGTACTGTTAGTGTTCATGTTGTTCCCAAAGATGTTCGGTGGACTGATATCGTTGCAATACGTCCAGTGTTGATGAGCTTGCATTTAAAGCGTGTATTTTGGATTTAGCTTAAAAATATGTAAGCGCGCTTGAACATTCTACTTTGTTGCATTATTTGAGCTTTCGCTCAAAGAAATATTGTATTTTTACGAAAGTAGTTAGTCTATATTCTCCAAATATAGTCTGTAAATCCACGCTGCGACACCAGTCGGAACCGATTGTAAGTAGGTGGCTTAAAAAGAAATGCAGTTTTGAATATTATGGTCCGAAGATTAGGTGTATAGTTTTGGATATCTAAAATATTACTATAAAGAATATACTACGATTATGTCTAATGAAATATAATGTGGTCTGTCTCAAATATTACAGACAATACAACCGCGGTGGGACCACAGAGAAACGCTCAATTTTTTATTAAATTCACCATTTAATTATCTCTGATTTGATAATAATTAATTTCTACGTTTTTCATTGATATAATTATTTATAATAATGAAAGTTTATTCAAAAGTATTCTTCAGCCAAAAATTAACTAATGAAAGAGAAAGATAGCGCGATATGACAATAAAAGCGTTAGAAAGAGAGCAAACATCTCTTGTGCCATCGTCAAAAGATATCTATACATCTTATCATACACGGCTATAACCCAACACCAAAACTTCTTTACACAAAATTAAAATAATTGTATTAAAATATTGAAAATAATCTAGAACAATTAAACAAATTCATTTATGTAATAATTTATGTAAATTATGGTGATATTGATTTTATATGAGGATGCCATGATAATGCAGAAAGTACTGATTATAGATACGAATACTTTCGCGGCTTAGGGTTTTTACGTAAATAGCTACTTCATAGTAATACATACACAGTATGAAACATCGCGTTTTGGTCAAGAGTTGCCAGAAATTGCTTAAAAATGTGAGTAATGTGAACTTTCAATACTTACACGCAATGCTGGTTTACACAGATTCTTTTAACGACGCAAAATCTATATCTAAATAGAAATCAAAGAAGACAAATAGCGAGAGAGGAAGAGAGGAAGAGAGTGAAGTATCCGTATTCTATAATCAGTGTTCCCAACACCAGGGTAATGTTATAATGTTTTGTTATTGATTGCTTAGTTGTAATGCATTCCTATTGTTAGTTCTTTGTGCGTTGAGACAACATGCGGGTCTGTACATGGTTCGAAGCCTTATAGCTAATGTGTAGGGGGACTTGTCGGCATTCCTCAGAAATATACCTTTTATATTTCAAATTTGCTGAATAATTAAAGGTAGTTGTCAGTTCTTACGTTTGCATTCGGTTTGCAAAGGCCTGGGGGTCTATAATGGCCACTTTAGCAGGTCATAATATGAATTGCGTTAAAAATCGTAAAATGGACTTTTTATCATAGTAACTGCGTCTGTGAACATTTTACGAATTGAAACGCAATACATATTATTTTCCTACTGTGATCTATTTTCCTAAATGTTCACAGACGCATTAATATTATGATAGGTCTATTTTACGCTTTTTAGCGCAATTCATATTATGATCGGTTAAAGTGGCCATTTTAGACCCCCTGATCCAGTAAATCAGTCCCTTCGTTGGTTATGCATTCGCAAGCAATGCTGTTAAGCAAAAATCAAGCGAATCAGCTGTCAAATCTTATGAACTCTAAACTGTGATTGACTGAGCAAATTCAAAGCTGAGTGGAACCTTTTAGACTTATGATAGTTTAGTTATCAATGCTGATAAGTCTCCTTCCACCTTTAAACATTATGTTTTATTATTATAATAAAAGGTTGGCTACGCGTCCCTCTGTAAATAAAATAAAATTCGTTGGTGAGATATACCAGTGCTGTCATTTCATGAACGAATCTAGTGGTTAATCAGTGAGTCAGGGCAAGTGTGATATTGTTTTCTGTTATATAAAATTTATTAGTTTTATTGGTATCTATGCCTAATAAGTGTTTTTGGGTGTACTGTAGCGCATTATTGTAAATATAATCCTTAATGATTTTAGTATGAACTGTAAAATTTGAACTTGTGACCGATCGAAATATTGTATAGCTGTGAAGTCATAATGACCTAGACATTACAGTCCTTTCACCTCCCATTGTTTAACCTCTACCTGTGCATGCATTGGACCTTAATGTATTCACAATTAGGTTCGTATTGGTTTGCTGCTGTCAAAGGTAAAATAACTCTACGTATATTGGTCCTTAAGTGTGTGCGGTTTAAGTCACGTTTCTCTCTCAGCTTCATACAAGATCATAGGGATGATATTTCCACCGGTTGCTATGGCAACGCGTTGTCAAACCCCAAGTTATGTTGTAACCTACCTATAGTGCGTCATGATTCTTTTGGCGATTGTACCACTTTGTCAGGAGGACGCGGCTGGCAAACATTTAAAATGAAAAACGTGAAATGTAACATGAAATGTAAGACAAAACAGCCGTCCTATTATTGAAATCAATTAAAAACAGCTCGCAAGTTAGGACCCATACATATTTGTTCGTGGTGTTACGCAAATGGGCTTATCCCAGTTGTATACGTCCCTGTGTGCCTATTGGCCTTGTTTTGTCCTGTCTCCTGCTGATATGGAGGGAAGTAGAAATTATCCGTTGTTCTTTGTCTCGGCGCTGCACTGTTGGTCGCCACTGTTTATTCTGGTACACAGGAGTTACAGTGGGTAGGGGATAGAGTGACGAGCTTGTCCCAAAAACAAGCCGTCCAAACTAATGTCATCATTCATCATCATCATTTCAGCCAAAAGTTTGTGTTGAGGCACATAGGCGTCCCCCAAGCAGCCAGCGCGCCCGCAGCTGCACGCTGCAGGTGTGAGCGCGCCACTCCACAGCTGCCCCATCGGCCTTCCGTTCTGCGAGCTATATACCCTGCCCAATGCCACTTAACTTTGCCAAACTTATGTAGCACAACTAATAGGCGAATTTTCTTCTACGTTTGCTACATTACATGTTACGTTTCAATCTATAACCAACATAATTTCTTATTAAAAAAAGCTGTTGTCGTGGTTCACTCAACGAGAAGCATGACGCACTACCCGGCGAACAAACGAGCGTCGTCGGTGTCGCCTATTGCGTTATATGGAGACTGAAGTCATGTAATATATAAACGTGATGTGCTATATTTTACTCATTGGAATATTTTATTATTAATTAATGTAGATAGTCTGCTTTTCTTAGTGTTTTGTACCAGACAACTTGAAACTTTTGAAAATGTTCGGTTGACCTTCCAAGTATTGAATATTTTGGTAATTTAAAGTTAGTCCATACAAAAATTGAGAACGAAAGATATTTTCATACTTGTATAAAACTGTACTGTTTTTATTTGAATGAATCGAATGAATTTTCATCCATGTCTACTCTCTGATAGGTTGGTACAAAGCACAAGAATCATTATAATAAAATAATCGCGAAAACTATTTAGTGTTATAAGCGTTTTATGTTAACAGCGATTAGTTATTAACTGAAAACGGCCGATTTATCCAGTTCTTCACATTTGCACAAATATTGCAAATTACTACGTATTTAGTATTTGCAATATGCAAAGCCTGTGTGTATCTTTGTGCATGTGTGAATGGCAAGGGAAGCCGAGAGCTTTAGCATCCAAACAGCTCCCTATAATTATCTTTTATAATTATTATAATTATCGTACTGCTTAGGGCACAATTTCGTGATGCTTAATAAATTCTAGTGAGATACGATATATAAGTATTAGACACATATGATTAAGTAATATATTATTATTATTATTGATATTATGAGCCGGTGTGCACGATCCTAGTTAATCCTTTATTATTATACGATTTATTTGAAATAATTTAATGAAAGTAGCTTTTATAACGCGACATTATGATTTAGCGATGTTAGCTACCGTTGAGGGTAGTTCAACATTATTGTAAGTCGAGGGTTAGTAGTGCGCTCCTCGCAGATTTAGTCGATATTTTTATTTATTCGATCGTGTGCACCAAATTAATCGTTATTTTGGTGAATTTGTAGTATTGTGGTCACAGTTATGTCACAAAACATTTAAGCATGTAGTCTTATGATATTATGGCGGGTTAGCCATAAGTTGTATCTGTGACTACAGTAATACCGATTGACTCCTGCACCCCAGTAGGTGCGCACGCAGGGAAAGTTATATAATTGTATTGTTAACGTGTCGTTGAAGCCGTTGCGTGTACCGTGCCATCAATCGATTCGCTTTCCATTTCTATACCAAAGCATTCTTCTTTCTCACTTTGTTCAAGCTTTACGTTCATACAGCGCCGTCATACATAGCTACCGTGTCCATGCAATCAGTGCCACTCTCTTGTAGCATTGTATAGTGCAGGATGTAACTGGTACTGCTGTACCAAGCTCACGGCTGCGAAAAGTGTAATATCAAATTGTTATCCAATTAAGTATTTTGAATATCCCTGTGCAATAAAGAATTTCTTTTGTATGTATTGCAGACTTTTATTTTGTGTTGTTTACGTGAGCGTCCTGGCAAGCCTAGCTTGACAAATGAATGTCCCTTTATAGGGAACCGTACCTTTTTTTTTGGCGGGTGGAAAATCATCAAATAACGATTGAGCAGAGCGAAAGGGTGTGTCAGACTTCTACTGACTAAAAACTACCCATGTTTCTTCTTAGCCCTCTATGTTGAGGCCGCGATAACTAGTGTACAAGCCGCGGCCCAGGGTTCCGTACCTCAAATGGTAAAAGGTAGCATAAGATTACTCTCTTGTCCGTGAGTCACTTTCGATTTTTAACCAGCGGTAAAACCTAATAAATGCCTAATTAAAATCGTATGGTGGATACATCGTTTTAGCTGGTTACGGAAACAATCTGCGACTCTCGCATACCCCCTTTATTTAGCGGGGGTGTTGCGTGGAGCCCCTGTTTTACTCGCGTTACACCGCCCACATTCCCTCCCATCGACACACCTCGCTTGACACGAGACACATTCAGCGCGTATTCCACTTGCTCCCTGACTGGCTGTTGAGGTGGAGGTTTTGATGGACGACGAACATACCAAAGAGTAGAACTGTTCGCGCTCAGCTCTATCCAGTGGTCTTATCGCCTCCCGCTGCGAGCCAATAGGCGTTTACAAAACAAATATATTTTGTCCTCTTCTCACGTACACTTCTTCTGCCTGGCTCTACTCCGCGCGCAACAAAATATGCTGCGGAAAAATAGTCGCCACCGCTCGCTATTTGCTCCAGAGCGTCCAGAGGGACTACAATATTGGGAGCCTAGATGACTCGATTTAACATGTTCGCGGAAAACGACGCTTCTGTCTGACCCCACGTCAAGCAAATAGCGCCGTGGCACGCGTGAGCTCGAGCCTGCGGACGACAACGACGCTTCCCACCGGACTGACGCACCTATCTACACGCGACCTATTCAAACACAGCATACACTCGGTATGCGCCCGCAACCACCACACCCACACGCAACTCCACATGCGAGAATAAACTTACGTCATGTATATACGCCGCGAGCTCGCATCGGCTCATAACCTGGCTGGCTGGCCTGGCTGGCATGGCTGGCTCTTGTAATACCTGAAGGGATAGGCAGAGCTATAGGTACTACATTATTACACCCACAGTTCGCCAGAAACACATTTTTTTAAGCCAGTAAACATCCCTATTGTATGACTACTTTTGTTAACTTGGGCCTTGCCTGTTAAAAAAATAGGGAAGTTTAATGACTAAAAAAATTGATATTGTGAATGTGAGGACCATGTGGGTCTTTCTTAAATTTTAATTGTTGTGATTGTCTGGCAGTTTGAGTACTTTAAGTGACCCACCCAAATGTCCTTTCTTTGGTATTGTTCGTCGTGACGTTGAGCTCCTTGAGTTGTAAGTCGAGCTCCACGATAACTGACAAATGCTTGCACTGACTGGACGGGTCCACTCAAATCTGTGTGGTGCTTTCTTCAAAAGACCATCTCAGACATTAATCTGCATGGTCTTCATGTGTGTATTATACCTTATTGTTAACCCAAACGATTTTAAAAGATTAAAAGTAACCTTTGGAGTTTCTTGCCGGTTCTTCTCCTTAGGAATCGACCAATGCACCGAACTGTGCCCCTTTTTACCGACGTTTTTTAAGTGCCCATGTAGGTCTATGTGAAATAAAAATATTTTGATTTTGATTTTTGACTTAAAAAAATGTGTTTCTGGCGAACTGTGGGTTTAATAATGCAGTACCTATAGCTCTGCCTAACCCTTCAGGTATTACAAGAGCCAGCCATGCCAGCCAGGCCAGCCAGCCAGGTTATGAGCCGATGCGAGCTTGCGCCGTATATACATGACCGTAAGTTTATTCTAAAAAATAAGATTCTAATTAGTCGCATCTGTTAAATTATCGAAAAATATTGGATAAATATTTTTGCTTTATCAAATCAATAAAAATTTGAAGAAGATATAACGCGTCAAAGATTTGAGTGGAGGGTTGTGACGTCACTGACCGCTAAAGAATGTCATACTAATGTCTCAGAAAATGTCGTCACACGAGTTTACAAAGCACTGTATCGTCTTCATTGTTTGTTTACGTGAAAAAAAAAACCGTATCCAATATTTTTGGACGGACTAATTAGATTTTTAACTACCCTCTTGCATGTGTTTATGGATAAATAAATAAAATCATTAAAAATCATTCCGGTGGTTATCTCGACTAGTTCGCAAAAATATTATGTAAGTTTGACGCTTCTGTCATCAGCTGCAGTAAGTCCCATGTAATAGGGGGCGGGCCTATTGCCATTAATTGGGCACAAATCCAGACTCCGTGGCTACTCCTGAGAAATTCTTCATGGAAAACTCTATTAAACTTAAGCCGACTTGGGAATTGAACTCGGGAACTCAAGCACAGCAGTCGCACTTGCAACCACTAGACCAACGAGGCAGTCAGGCCGAAATTGTTTAAACTTAAACTAATCTAGATAAAGATACAGTGCTCATCGACTATGTCGCTGATCGTAAAGTACCTACAGTCATTTGGGGCGATACACTTTTTTACTTACAAAGCAAGATCTTACAATACAAATAAAGGCAAAATTCCGAAAAATTATAAAGTTAAATATTGCTGCTAACCAGTTTTCGCGAAAATCTAAATTTACTTAAATTTTTTTTATCAAGGTCAGCTTGATTAAAAGATATGAGTAAATTTAGATTCAAGGCTTGATTTTGCTACACCTAATAAGAAATGTGGACCTTTATAGTATTTGGAATAAATGTCAACTTGCTACGTCTACCTGTTCCTGAGAAAATCTGTGGTGACCCATGGACAGACGGACACACGACAGCAGACCGACAAGAGTGATCTTATAAGGGTTCCTTTTTACAGGGTTTTTCCCTTTTGAGGTACGAAACCCTAAAAATCGCTTACTCGGTACCTCAAGGTGCTGTGGAAACGCGTTTTGTAGCGCAAATTCACATGATAATTACACTTTGCGGCGCTCGTACGCCGCCGCCGTCACTATTGATTTTACGAAAAACGTCTTTAGAACATAATAATTGTAGGAAATTTCTCTAGTTTAATTTATTACTGAACTAATTTTATCGTAAAATGAGTCGGAACGAAGATATTCTCAAAAAAAATTCTGAGTGCCATTTTTCCAACATGGCGGCGCGAGCGGCACAGTTCTTTACGAGGTGGCAATTCGAAAAGAGTAGGTCGAGTAGGTACGTCGAAATCTATAAACTCACCAATTTTCAAAACTCCCGGAAAACTTTCCAGGTAAAACTACCAAATGACTGGACTAGTACCTGTTATGACCAAGGTTGGTTTTATGACAACACGTTTTAGTAACTTGTGTTGTAATTAAAAAACGAATATATGAAAATACTTGCTTTATTTACTTAGGTAACATTAGTACAAAAATTTTATAAAAAAAACACTACCAACATAATGTTTGAAGAAACAACATTTGAATTAACATTTGAAAAGCTAATTAATTAGCTAAGCTTACTATTTTTAAAGCTAAATAATAGGTTAATTAAAATTATTATAACCATCAGACTATTGATTTACAATGGAGGTAGATATTTGACAAAAATATAATAACGTATAATACTGGACTAGGAGTAATCTGTGCTAGGAGTCACAACTGTAGGTACATATTTACTTACAAACGAATAAGTTACAAGTAAAAATTAATGGATAATTATAATATTATGCATATAATTATGATAATTGCGGCTTCTGCAAAATTTCAGATGAATAGGTATTTAAAATACTGTTATAATATGCTTTTACTTCTTTCTACACGGTATCTCTACAAAAGCTTATTCTAGCCGTGACCTGTAGTTTCACAAAGGCAGCACCAGTCTCTCCCGCCGGGGCTGCGGTTTGATCGAAAGAGATACCGCGGCCTCGGCACAAGGGCTAAGAAGGAACATGGATGGTTTTTAGTCAGTAGAAGTCTGACACTCCCGCTACCGCTCTGCCCAGAGCGGGAGCGAGTCATTTGATGATTGCCCACCCCGCAAAAAGAAAAGGCACCAGTGTCTCACAAAGGTGGAATAAGTACAGCTGAGACATTTCTTGTACATACATAATTGAAAAGAGATAATAAAAGCTATACTTATAATACTAATGATTCATCATAAATTTCTCTTGTGTCCGCATTTCGTTTCTTTTATTGCCATTTTGACACCCATTATAGGAACAACCAACATTGTAACTTTGGTTAAACGTTAACGGGATCATCATAGTAATGATAGTATTACTAACTTACAAATGTTAATGATTTCGACCTCAGACCAAATAAAAAGTAAAGACGGAACTCTGCGAACAGCAAAGTGAGACCGGTCAAACTACGCCTCGCATACACGCACAAACGTCTCAGACCAAATAAAAGGCGTAGTTTATGTTGTGCGGTGTGCGTGTATTGTGTATGTACACGGCGAGGCGTAGTTTGACCGGCCTCACTTTGCTGTTAAGTTCCGTCTTTACTTTTTATTTGGTCTGAGGATTTCGACAAAAATATTAGTACCTATGTGTGTTAGGATTAGTTCGATTTAGAAGGTCTGCGAAGTTACTATCCTTTTAGAGGGCAAGCTCTCATGAAGTGGTCCGTTATTCTAGAGGCGATAGTCCTCGCGCGCCTGCATCAATGTCGCGCGGAGGCGCTGCGCCAGGGGGTCACTCCGCTGCCGCGGCAAATTGCTGCGCGGTGGACAGACCTCCGGTGCGATCTCATGGCGACATGGAGACAGCGACTGTCGCAACCAACGCAGGTCCTCACCGGACACGGTTGTTTCGGTAGGTACCTGCACCGAATCAGGCGGAAGGAAACGCCCGGATGCCACCATTGTGAGGATCGGCCGGAGGACACGGTGAAGCACACAGTGGAAGTGTGGCCCGCTTGGGCGGAGCCCCGCCGTGCTCTCGTAGCGGCGATCGGCGGCGGCGACCTCTCGCGCCCGGCCTTGGTGCAAGCCATGGTCCGGAGGAGGAATGGGACGCCGTCGCCTCCTTCTGCGAAGCAGTGATGCTAGCGAAGGAGGTGGCGGAACGCGAAAGGGAGAGAACTTGTCCCAGCCGCCGCGGGAGGCGCTCCGGGCGTCGGGGGTCTCGCGATGACCTCCGGCCACCGTAGACGCGGGCCTGTGGACGGTGAATGATGGGCTAACTCGCCGTCCGTCCGTCTTACGACGAAAACAGGCCGTGTCGACGGCGCGTTCGTGTTCCACGCGCGCCTCAAAGAGATGTCAGCAACATGGGAGTTGTCCACAGTTTATCACGGCCTCGACATAGAGGGCGAAGAAGGAACATGGGTGGTTTTTAGTCAGTAGAAGTCTGACACTCTCTTTCGCTCTGCCCAAGAATGGAAGGGGTTATTCGATGATTTTTACACCCCGCAAAAAAAAAGTGGTCCGTTATAGTTGTAGGAGTAATAGGGTATTGCACCAAAAATCTAATTAGTCCGCCGACTTTGAAAACTCTTTCACCATTAGAAAGCTAATTGAAAAACTATTACTATGGATAGTCGATCTATCTACGAAAGTTGTAAGTTATATAAATCGAGACAAATAGGTAACAACAGTGTAAAATATGCTGAGTACGGCAAATGAAGATCACTAGCACAACATAGTGTTGGTGAATAATATAAATAACATGATAATATGGGGGCAACGTTTAAAAAAAAAAAATAATAATACGCTATAATATTTAACATGCTGCTAATTAATTTTAGGCGAAGTCCCTAATAAACTGACACAAATGGAGGTAATATATGTACAAATAATCGTCAGAAAGATAACATAGTCATTAAAGCTGCAAAAGATTTTGGACCTGTGACTCACTCACTTGTTATCATTCTTTCCCTTATGCTGTTTAGCAGTACTATGCAAGCCAACTAAGAATAGGATCGCGCTCGCTGCCAACTTCACACGATAGCAGTATTTATCTGTCAGATAAGTACTGCCAGCAAACAAAGAAATGCGAATAAGAAATGTTATGTTTTTTATTCATATATTAATTCATAGATTATTGGTTTAATTATTATAATTATGTTTAATTTTATAAAATATTGTTTTTTTGAATTCCATAAATAAATAATTTTGGATAAATTAATAATTTGTGGAAACAGTATTCATGAATGGACTGGACTTTATTGTTATCATTGTTGACTTTGTTTAATTCATTATTTTATTAACATTGTTTTTTAATATCCTACACATGTATTAGATCTACATGTGTAGGATATAAAAAAAACCATATCTAATTTGGCGTAAAATTGATTAGAAATACCAAAAAAGTGAACATTAAATAATTAAACAGAGTATAATGTCTTCATTGATTTTTCTGCACACCGTACGCTTTGGTTATGAAGTTCGCGAGTATTGCTGAACAAAATGGCGTCTTGACAGCGCTATTCTTAGTTGGCTCGCATATAGTAACATCTTTAATTAGTCACCCATTAAATTCAATGTTTCTTGCACCAAGCTCACCTTACCATATTAATACAATTATAAACAGACTTAAAAATACCAACAGTGTAGGACATGATGGTATCTCTACGAAAATAATTAAAGCAGTAAATGAAGATATATGCCATCACCTGAGTCACATTCTAAACTTGTCGATATCAACTGGAATATTTCCAGAAGATCTTAAAATTTCAGTTATAAAACCTTTATTTAAAAAAGAATGCAAACAGCTAATGGTGAACTATAGGCCTATTGCATTATTGTCGGTATTTTCAAAAATCTTTGAAAAATATCTTTATAGCGAACTCAATGCATACCTAGAAAACAATAAATTATTGTGCAATGAACAAAAAGGCTTCCGACAAAATAAAACCACAAATATGGTCATTTATGAATTTATCCAAAATGTTATCGGCTACGTTGACAAAACAGTTCCAGTTTGTGCTATTTATTGCGATATGTCTCAGGCTTTTGATTATGTAGACCATAATATACTTATCAGTAAGCTTGACGCATATGGCATAAGAGGCAACATTTTGGACTTAATTAGATCCTATTTAATGAATCGACAACAGATAACTGAAATAACTAAAGTGAATCTTAAAACAAATAAAGAAGAAACATTCAGGTCCGTGAGAAAAAACGTTACATACGGTGTCCCTCAAGGTAGTGTGCTAGGGCTGCCATTGTTTATTGTCTACATCAACGACTTGCCAAAGGCAACGACTCAACCCATGACATTATTTGCTGATGACAGTACCGTTTCAATTGCATGTAAGGACACTAATAATTATAAATCTGACATAAATAATTCACTGACATCTATAATTTCTTGGCTTGATAATAATAATTTAAAAATAAATTTATCTAAAACAAATATAATGCACTTTGGACAAAGACTACATAATCCACTAAATGTAAAATTAATTCATAATAATAACACCATAAATGAAGTATCAAATGCCTGTTTTCTCGGCATAATTATTGACAGTACCTAAACTAAATTGGAATGAACACATTGACGTACTATGTAAAAAAATCAGTAGTCAAACATATGCCTTGTACCAACTTGCTCCAACTATAAATACGGATGTATTGCTATCGGCTTATTATGGACTTGTTGAATCTGTCCTCAGATATGGCGTTATCTTTTGGGGCAACGCATCGAATAAAGAAATGGCATTCAAAATGAAAAAGCGTTGCATTCGTGCCATGTTCGGTATACAAAGTACGGAGAGCTGTAAACCATTTTTTACGATGCATAAGATCCTCACACTGCCGTCACTATATATTTTAGAGATCGCCTTATTTGTAAGAAAAAACCCCCATTTGTTTCCTCGAATATCGGAAATTGTAATACGAAATCGCCGGGATAACAGTAAACTTCGTGTTCAGCCATCTAAGACAGCGCTACTTCATAAAAGTGTTGTATGCAGAGCGCCGATAATTTATAATAATATCCCTAAATGCCTAAAAAATCTAAATACAAACCAGTTTAAGACAGCTATCGCTCCAAAAATGCCAATTAAATTTATCCCATTAATTTTGAATCACATGACTATTTACAATTTATTTTAATTTTAAATGTGACTTATTTATATTATTATTTTTTGTGTTTTAAGGTGGAAGCTCACATCTGGCCCGCGAAATTCTAATTTTCTTACGTTTTTGGCAATTTGCAGGCCAGTGCTTGGTTGTATGTTTATGAAAATTTGATTTGCGACTGTAAGACGTATGAAGTTACCGAACCATCAAAATTATCAATACAACCCTCCAAGTTCATTTTCATGTCAAGATTGATTTTTGCATAAAAAAGTCATTCTTTAGTAATTTAGTCGTCGTTCTTTAGTAGTTAGTAATTTTGATGGTTATAATTCGGTAACTTCATACGTCTTACAGTCGCAAATCAAATTTTCATAAACATACAACCAAGCACTGGCCTGCAAATTGCCAAAAACGTAAGAAAATTAGAATTTCGCGGGCCAGATGTGAGCTTCCACCTTAATTCTAATTGTTGATTTATTTACCTATATGATTATTCTTTGTATTTTAATTTTAATGAAATCTTATGGTCTTTCGACCTAGTTTGTACACCAGCCATGGTCAAACATGTTGAGCCAAAGACATATTTTAACACCAATAATTACATCATTTACTATGTAAATTATCTACACGTGTTTTTGCAAATAAATGAATTTGAATTTGAATAGTACTTATATGTTTTAGCCAGATAGCGCGCGAGAAAATGAATGCGAGCTCGTTTTGCAGTTAGCTGTTCCGAGACATATGAGGTGTATGTACTTAGTAAGTAAGATCTATGTTATAAGATATATTGTATTAGCATAAGATGATCAGTAATAAATGGTAACCGATCGGCTCCAGTCGTTTCAATAATAACACTAGTTCCCTACATGGCGACCCTGCCATTTGGGGCGCGTGACGCGTTAGTACTATAGTGTTACGGCTCCAAACAGACAAACAAAATGTGAAGTTAAATTACGGTGCAATAATATTTCAATACTTATATAAAATCCGAGTAAACCTGTTGACACAATAATAAATTATGTGTCGATCAAACGTGGAAAAGGAGACGGTTTTCTTAAACCAGAATGCTGCAGGATCAAACAATGGTCATATCGAAGAGATGAAGACGCACATGTCGAATATTAGCATTGTGCTGCTAGTAATTTGTATACTTTTGGGTCTCGGCGCTATTTATTTTGTGTACAAACAGTACAAGAAGTGCCGCCATTCATGGATCACAGACCAAATAGTACAACATAACTTCCGGCGATCAATCAACCGTACCAGAGGTAGCAGAGGAGAGGATCGAGAGGTCCATGTCCCGATGAAATAGGAGGCAACAGCACAAGAAAAACAAGTGGTAATTTTGTGAGTGATTTGTGCGATTTCAACATACAAAAGTGCATAATGTGTGATAGTGGTATTATACTCGTTGAGTGGATTCTATAAAGAATTATGGATTTTAAAGTTTAATGACTATAAAGTTTATTTTTTAAGTACTAACTAGGAAAAAGGTTAAACTATAACTCACCTTCTGAATTTTGTTTACTAATGTAGTTAAGTCGTGAACGTGTATCAAGTTACGAGTGTATCCCCTACTACCGTAACTCACCGTGAGAATGTGGTATGTATATTAAATATTAATTAATTGATTGCGAGGGAATGGAAGATGAATTATTTAAATGTTTAGATGAACTTACATTAATAAGAAAATATCTAGTTAAGAAAGGAAAATCGCGTTTCAAGGGTAATGTTATAAAAAATAAATTATCAGAGACAGACATAATCTTTGATAAAAGTACATCATTAATTAAAATATTGAGTACTAAGGAAGGAATTAAATCGGAAGCTTTAGCACGATTAACTCTTGTAAGGGATGAAATAAAAACATGCTACTTAAAAATTCAACAGTTATGTACTGAAGATAGTAGTAGTGAAAGTGATTTTTGTGACACGAGCTCAAATACAGAAATAATCATGGAATTCGATTTAAAAACTGCGTGTAATTTGATTCCTGTAATGAACAATAAGGAAAATAACATCAAGAATATCATTGACTCTGTTGAAATGTATTCAGATATGCTGTCCGAAGCAGGGAAGAAATTACTTATAACATTTGTTTTAAAGAGTAGACTGTCAGAGAATGCTAAGTTACGAATGTCCAATAGTTACACATCTACAAACGATCTTGTTAAAGACTTACGTTCCACACTGTTACCAAAAAAGTCATTTACTGCCATACAATCGCGATTACAAAATACAACACAAGGTTGGCGCACTATCGACCAATACGGTACCGAAATAGAAAAACTTTTCACCAATTTAACAATATCGCAAGCCGATGGTAATTCTCAGAATTATGTAGTTTTAAAGCCAATTAACGAAAAACTAGCGATTAAACGGTTCGCAGATGGGTTAAGTGATTCCCGGCTCAGTTCAATTATTGCAGCACGTAACTATGACACGCTGAAGGATGCAATCCAGGCGGCGAAGGACGAGGAGTTGACTACGGCATCAACTTCGGGAGCAGAAAATGTCATGCATTTTTCACGTCGTGGTAGAGGTGAGTCGCATGCTTATGATAATTCTCGTCGAGGGAATTCCTATAGTCGTCGAGCACGGGGACAACGTGGATATTATCACCAGAACTCAAATAATCAGCGAGGATATTATCACCAAAACTCAAATAATGTCCGGAGAACTTTTGATCAATCACGTGGAAGATCATTTTATCGCTCTCGTGGTGAACCTCGAAGCTCATTCAACTCAAATCGAGGACGAAGCAACCAAGTGCCTCACGAGAACCGATCGAGATACGAAACTCATGGTAGTGGTAATCATCGTCGCGTGTTTTATACGGAACAATCTAACAATAATAATAGTAACAATAACAACGAATCCGTTAATTCTAAATCAGAAGAAATGCAGTTTTTTCGATCATAAACAAAATATTTTGATGTTAGCAGGCAAAGCAAAATTTTTAACATTATACTTTGGCAATAGAAAATACTTTTGGTTGGTAGATACAGGAGCGTCCATTTCCATAATAAAGAGAGTCGCGTTACCGAATAACGTGACTATAATTAGAGATGATACTATTATAAATGGTATTGGTGGTCAAACAAAAACAAACGGATTTATTAATCTTAGCCTGACTCATCGTGATGAGCAACAACATGTTGACTTTCATGTCAAGCTGCATGTTTTCGATAACATTTCCTTAAAAGCAGATGGAATTTTAGGTTTAGATTTTCTATGTCATTACACATCCAATATCAACTTGGAGACTAATATCATTACTTTGTCTAAATATGGAATGGAATATTCTTTAGTGTTAAGTGACACGATAGATTATTCAAACGAAGTGTTACACATTCCTGCCAGAAGTGAATCATTTCATTATTTACTATTAAAAAACAACACTGATAAAGATTGTGTAATCCATAGCAAGCAATTAACGGAAAATGTGTTTCTTGCGGGCTGTATAGGAAAAATTAAAAATAACAGATTACCTGTAAAAATATTAAATACCAATGAGCATGACGTTACATTGCCAATGTTTCAGCCAGAGATTTATTCGATGCAAGATTATGATTTATGCGATTTTAAATTACAAAATAACAATTTAAAGAGGGCAAAAATGTTATTAGACATTTTAAAATTAAATAATCTTAACGTAGAAGAACGACAATCAATACAAGGAATATGTGCCAAGTATTCTGACGTGTTCTTTTTACCAGGTGACAAATTAACAACTACAAACGTTTATAAACAGTCAATAACTTTAAAACCAAATACTAGTCCTGTTTATGTTAAACAGTATCGACTGCCTCATTCCTTAAAAAATGAAGTCAATAAACAAATACAAAACATGATTGACAACGACATAATAGAGGAAGCAAGGAGTGAGTGGTCAAGCCCAATTTTATTGGTCCCAAAGAAAAGTGGAAATGACAAAAAATGGCGGTTAGTGGTCGATTATCGTAGACTTAATGACTGTATTGTAGATGACAAGTTTCCTTTACCAAACATTACCGAAATTTTGGATTCTCTGTCTGGATCAGTCTATTTCTCACATTTAGACTTAAATCAGGGTTATTACCAAGTAGCTTTGGATGAAAACAGTAGAGAGTATACTGCGTTTACTACAAACACTGGACAATACCAAATGAAAAGGTTACCGATGGGACTCAAGACAAGTCCAAGTGCTTTTAGCAGAGTAATGTCAGTAGCCATGTCCGGATTAACATTTGACAGATGTTTTATTTATTTAGACGATCTAGTAGTTTTTGGAAGAAACTTAGATATCCATAACAAGAACTTAGTTAACGTTTTAGAAAGACTGAGAAAACATAATTTGAAATTAAATCCAGAAAAATGTAATTTTTTGCAAAAGAAAATTCTTTATTTAGGCCATCTAGTAACACAAAATGGAGTTTTACCAGATCCAGCAAAAATAGAGATATTACAAAAATATCCCACACCAACTAATACAGATGAAGTAAAAAGATTTGTGGCGTTTTGTAACTATTACAGAAAATTTATTAAAAATTTTGCAGAAATTACCTATCCATTAAATAAATTAACCAGAAAATATGAACGATTTAACTGGGATATAGAATGTCAAAATGCATTCGACACGTTAAAACATGCTTTAACAAATCCACCAGTATTAGAATTTCCCGATTTCACTGAAGAAAATGAATTTGTTTTACAAACTGACGCATCCGGTACAGCTAATGGAGCAGTTTTGTGCAATAAAAATATGAAACCAGTAGCTTATGCTAGTAGACCGCTCAATAAAGCTGAACTAAACTATCCAACTATACAAAAAGAGCTATTAGCCATTGTGTGGGCAGTGAAGTACTTCAGGCCTTACATTTACGGAAAAACATTCACAATTATGACCGACCACAGACCATTAATATATCTATTCTCAATGAAAGATCCATCAAGTAGGCTAACTAAGTTTAGATTAGCGCTGGAAGAATACGATTATAAGATATTGTATATAAAAGGGAAAGAAAATAGTGTTGCAGACGCGTTGCTAGAATAATAATAACATCAGATAACTTAAAACAAATGAATGAAGAAATTATGTTAGTGATGACTAGAGCGCAAAAACGGCGTTTAGAATTAGACAAACAAGTACATGACACACCTGTTCTCAGTAGACCCGACGACTCGTGGCCTGATCAACCACCAGTAGTCGAGGTACTAAGAGTACCAAGTGACTCCGTAGAAATGACTTTTATAGAAAATGATGAACTAACTAAATTAAGAAGACAAAACAACGTAGACGTAGAGAATGAATGTTTCATTTACAGTCGTCATAGAAAAACGTTATTTATTAATCTTAACTTTAGGGCACAATTTACGCGAGACGAATTTGTGACTAAGTTAGGAGAATTTTGTAAGAATATAAATATTAATGAACTATGCATAGTCAAGAGCAAAGAATATGAAAGTTTTATCAAAGATTTATTAAAAGAAATTAATGAATATAAGGATTGGACCGGTCCACGGATATATGTATTTAGAGGAGTTAAGAGAATTGATGATGAGGAAGAAAAGAACTATATTTTACATGATTTTCATCTACTACCCACCGCAGGTCATGCAGGTATACGTAGGATGACGAACAACATAAAGAGGAAATTTTACTGGCCAGGCATCGACAAAGATATAAAAGCATTTGTGAGTAAATGCACAAAGTGTCAGAAAATGAAGCATTGTAGGTATGTCAAGGCGCCCATGGAGATAACTACAACAGCTTCACATTCTTTCGAAAAAATATGTCTCGACATTGTAGGTCCTTTAGAAAGGGATACACACGGTAATTGTTACATTTTGACCCTCCAGTGTGAGCTTACTAAGTTTGTAGAGGCATATCCTCTGAAAAACAAAGAAACGGTAAGTGTTGCGAAAGCATTAGTTGATAATTTTATACTAAGATTTGGAGTGCCAAATGCCATTGCGACTGACCGTGGCACAGAATTCGTGTCTTCAGTAATGGATCAGGTATGTAAACTTCTGGGAATAAACAAATTGATATCTACTGCATATCACCATCAAACTATTGGTGCCCTTGAAAATACACACAAACACCTTGGTGCTTTTTTGCGAATACAATGTGATGGTAAAAAAGACACATGGAGTCAGTGGTTACCTTTTTGGTGTTATAGTTTTAATAATACTGTTCATACAGAAACAAAGTACACACCTTTCGAACTTGTATTTGGTAGAGCTAGTGTAATACCATGTAGAGTTAGTCAGTATATTGAACCATTATATAACCCGGAAAGCTATCCTTTAGATCTAAAGCATAAATTACAAGTTGCACACCAAGATGCTCGCAAAAACTTACTCAAAAGTAAACAAAACCGTAAGTTATCTTACGATAAAAATGTTAATAATGTAACATATAATAATGGACAACTAATACTAGTTAAAAATGAAACAGCCACTAAATTAGAAACTCTGTGGCAAGGACCATTTGTTATTTTAGAAGATTTAGGTGTTAATGTGAAGATTTTAAAGAGTAATAAACCTTATGTTATCCATAAAAATAGAACTAAGCCATTTAGAACATAAACATAATCTAAGTAATCAATTAAACTTTAAAAAAAAAAAAAGTTCATTTATTATTTTTGTTTTTTTTTCTCTCGCCCCCGAGGTGAGGTGTATGTACTTAGTAAGTAAGATCTATGTTATAAGATATATTGTATTAGCATAAGATGAGCAGTAATAAATGGTAACCGATCGGCTCCAGTCGTTTCAATAATAACACTAGTTCCCTACACATACAGGGTGGCCGGAACATTGACGTCCAAAAATAAAATTTCGGTCCCTCGTATCGTGGGGTATTCGAATCACCCCCATGTATGTTCCGCGACTTTTCATAGTTTTCGAGTTATGAATTTTTTTCTGAATGTTTGAAAATTTTCGACCTGACCAACCTAAAAAAATTCTAAAAAAAAAAGTAGAGGGTTTTATCGAGTTTCTTTTTTTGCAACTGAATTTTCATAAGTAGTACTTTTATGCATAAAATAATCAGCTTCGTAACTGTGATGAAAGTTATGAAAATGTTGATCTAAAGTGAAAAATTTACGTTCGGTAAATTATGACTTAAATTTTCAACTTCAAATTAAAAATCTAAACAGGTGACTTCATGGTTCTCAAGTAGGCTTCAAGAATGCGCCAGACTCTCAGCTTTCATAATCATTAAAAAACGTAGGACTTAATGGGGCTAACTTTGGCCTTAATCGGCCTTCAAAGACTGCGAGGTGGAAAATTCTTAAAATTAGCTATCTGATTAATAAATTTTTTTTTTCCATTTTCTCGCTCCTAAGGTTATTTAAATTTGCTAACCAAAAATGACTGCAGGAAAGCTAAGATTTAAACACGGAGATTTTTTTAAATGTTAGTTTAATGAATTTTGCGCGATCCGTTCTCGTGGACTATGGGTTGTAAACGAGGGTGCAACTCTTTTACCTGCAATAACAATGGACCGAGAGGAAAAGAGACCGAATTATTGCTATCTCTCTCACGCAAGGCGCGCAACAAGCCAACGCGAAACAAGTACCTCAGTCGTACTCACATTGTGTTTACTGCCATACGCGTGTCGCCATTTTGTCTTTACCACACTCGCTTTGCCCACGGACTCCGCTGCCTACTTGTTTGACTACTTTGCTCGTTTATTGGACTGTGTTTTGCATTCTGATTTGGACTTTTTTTACGTGGAAGTGTAAAAAATGAGTTACACGTTAAGTGAATATGCAGAAATGCATTATTTTTATGGAGTTGCACAAGGAAACGGCCATGAAGCAGCGCGACTGTATCGCGAACAACTTCAAAATCGTGGTGGGCCGCAACCTGAGCGATATCCCGACCATCGTGTTTTTATTAACACGCACAACACTTTGATGGCAGGCCGCATTCCTGGTCGACGCGGCAGTCATGAAGGAATCCCTAGAGCTAACCCGGATCGCAGAGAAATGGTGCTGGAAGAAGTTCAGCGAAATCCGTCTACGAGTACGAGAAGTATGGCTCGTGCTCTGAACATCCCAAGGACTTCTATCCAAGACATTCTTCACGATGAAGAATACCACGCGTTCCACATCCGACGAGTCCAAGCTTTACTGCCTACAGATCACCAATTGCGCGTTGATTTTTGCCAAACCATGTTACGAAAAGAGCAAGAGGATCCTGGATTTTTCAATAAAGTTTTATGGTCAGATGAGTCACGATTTGAGCGATCCGGAATATTCAATATTCATAATTACCACACGTGGGCGAATGAAAATCCACTCGAAGTGAGAGCTTCGACATTTCAACATCGCTTCAGCGTTAACTTGTGGTCTGGTATCCTCAATGGCGAACTAATTGGTCCGTTTGAACTGCCGTCCAGACTTGATGGAGAAACATACAAAAACTTTTTGGAAAATGAACTTCCATTGTTGCTGGCAGATGTGAATCTCGAACTCAGACGAACCATGGTGTTGCAAAATGACGGCGCCCCGTGTCACTATGCAACCCAGGTCCGAAATTACTTAGATGAAACATACCCCAACAGATGGATCGGACGCAGCGGACCAATTAGGTGGCCTCCACGCTCACCTGATCTCAACCCCATCGATTTCTTTATTTGGGGCTATTACAAGGAAATAGCATACGCCCGAGACTGTTCAAGTGAACAAGAGCTGAGGCAGTTGATTGCAGAAGCTGAACGTGTTGTGAGAGAGAACAGAGACGCTTTTAGACGATTGCCAGACAATTTCTTGCGTAGGTGTAGAATGTGTATTGCTGCTGGTGGTGGCCACTTTGAAAACCTTTTGTAAATGTTAAAAATAAATTAAGTACTTTTTTCACATTATCATCTGTGTTTTATTCAAAACCACTTTTTACGTAAAACTTTTCTTACCCTACTCTGAAACTATTTGTTGGTTAGTTTTCAGTATTCTTATCATTAATTAACCTTAGGAACGAGAAAATAGCCAAAAAAAAATAATTACTCAGATGGGTAATTTTAAGAATTTTTCCACCTCGCTGTCTTTGAAGGCCGATTTTAAACAAAGTAGCCCTATTAAGTACTTCATTTTTTTTATGATTATGAAAGCTGAGAGTCTGGCGCATTCTTGAAGCCTACTTAGGAATTATGAAGTCACCTGTTAAGATTTTTAATTTAAAGTTGAAAATTTGAGTCATAATTTACCGAACGTAAATTTTTCACTTTAGATCAACATTTTCATAACTTTCATCACAGTTACGAAGCTGATTATTTTATGCATAAAAGTACTACTTATGAAAATTCAGTTGCAAAAAAAGAAACTCGATAAAACCCTCTACTTTTTTTATTGAATTTTTTTAGGTTGGTCAGGTCGAAAATTTTCAAACATTCAGAAAAAAATTCATAACTCGAAAACTATGAAAAGTCGCGGAACATACATGGGGGTGATTCGAATACCCCACGATACGAGGGACCGAAATTTTATTTTTGGACGTCAATGTTCCGGCCACCCTGTATATTGAAGTGGACTCTTCTGTCTTAAATTCAAGATGCTTGGCACTTTATTTTTCGTTATGTTTTCTATTAAAATCTCTGGTCTTCTTCAAGAAATCGGTCTTCCGAAAAGTTGCTTGGTTCTCAACTTTAATAGTACTATTTTTCGTCTTAGCACGTTTGTTCTGAACTCGGAATCTGTCACTAATGGTCTATTTTTGCAATATTACCATTTTCATTAGACAGTGTAATGACCATTTTTCTTAAGCCTGCTTTGGTACATTTATACATTGCTACTCTTTTGTAGATCCTCTATAATGCCTTCTAAAAGAGCGATGTAGTTCTTTTCTTTTGTTTTTTGGGCTTCGAGCTGTTCAATTTTTGCCGACAAAGAGGCCATGGCGGTTTCTAAGTTATTGTTTGTAGATTTAGTTTCCATTAGTATCGGGTAGATTTTCTTGAGCTGCTCTTGCAGTGTTGACATTAGAGGTATCAGTGATTTGCTTTGTTCCGTTTGCGCGGGAATATTCGATTCAGAAAGGGAATTCCTGCTCATGTCTTCGAATGAGTGGTTTGGTTCTGAAGCATTAACAGTTGGTTGATCCTCTGTATTTGTGTGATGGATTTTTGTTTTTTCCACAGACGCTTCTTGTGTCTCTTCAACGGGCAGTGCATGAGTAAGTGACTGGTATTCGTTTATTAATTCGAATGGTTGCTCAGATAGGCCCGCGACCTCCTCACCTATTTCATTGGGCTCAGTCACTTTAGATATTTTACTATGAGCTTTTCCACCACCATCCGGTGCTTTTCGTTTTTGTGCTTTAGAATTTGCAGATTCATGTAGTTTGGGAATCGAGGTCAATTCCAGAACGTTCGTCAAGAAATCGTTCTTAGCACTTATTGTAGCTAATTGCGGGGATGTGAGCAAATTTTCCGCTAAAATAATTTTTCAATATTATTAAAATATACCAAAAAAGAGATTGGCACTCTTAAGCCGGCTTTTTACTATGAGATGTAATATATATTACATCTTGAGCTATATATTACATCCCGCATTTAAGATGTATTACAGCACAGTGTGAACGATCGCGTACAAAATGTATGACGAGCGATAATAGTACATTAAGGTACAAGTGTGTAATGTTAGTGATTACCGCTGAGGCGAAATTAGACCCGAGCCGTTAGGTGAGAGTCTTAAGTGAGCCGATGACGGTAATCATCCATATACACGTGTATCATACGACGTTTTTCAACACACTTGTGAAGAAATGAATACTAAAAAATTATCAACAGTGAAAACGAGTTGTGAAAAAAATTTCGCAATGGCGGGAAAGGAAATTTAGTTTTCTTAAGCCCGCATCTAAAAATAGCGATCGGCCATAGACTAAAATAATGTGGTTTATTTTTTTTTGGCTTTTCGCGGATAGAATATTAGCCACATAAAAAAATGGGGAATTCAAAGTTTTCATTATTACAGAGAAAACAAAAGATATATTTGAGTGAAATTTTTATTGATTAAAAACGTAAAAGTTGAAATTATCTATTTAAATACGAAGTTGCATGAAATGAGCAAATAATAGGTACATTCATTTATTTGTACTATTGAACACGATCTTATTGTATCAAAACTTTTTGAGAACAAAGTAACTAAATCAATAAAAAAACCTATTACTCACTTGTTAGTAATGACAATGAAAAAGTCACAGTTTGATTACAGGTGTCAATAAGTGCATAATTGCGGTGAAATTAGAGCCATTTTATGAGCAAATGTGTTAAAAAATATTAAATCTCAAGATGTCATATTATTATATATCCCATAGTCAAAAGCCGGCTTTAGGTGTATATAACGCCCCGTTGGGGCCGCGGGTTGTACACTAGTTATCGCGGCCTCGACATATAGGGCTAAGAAGGAACATGGGTGGTTTTTAGTCAGTAGAAGTCTGACACTCCCTTTCGCTCTGCCCAAGAGCGGGAGGGGTTATTCGATGATTTTACACCCACCAAAAAAAAAAAAAAAAGGTCTTGTATATTCTTTGACAATTATTAACTTTTATCTTGTTTCAATTTTATTTTAATTAAGTAGTGTAAGTAAGTTGTAATTTTTGTGTAACGTACATAACGGCCGAATACTGAAACGCCACTCAAATATAAGTAACCCTCAAATCTAGTGCTGTCTCGGTCGCTCTATGCTGAAGTAACAGAGACAGAACGAGATTTAAGGGCAACTTAAAATTGAGTAGCGTTTCAGTATTCGGCCTAAGAATTATTGTTGCATGGACCTACGTAATTGTCCGATATCTTAGTTAGTGGTGGTTAATATAACCAATAATACTAGAACATAACATGTTATTTATTCATAACGAATAACATTTGTTATAGCGACGCTGCTTACGTGTAATAATTATAATGTCTAACTCAACAACACACTCAACGGCTAACAGTGGGGCCAGAACGGGGTAGTTAGTATAACAAAATAACAACGTAGCGAGCGTCGGGCGGCGCGCAGCGTTGCGGACTTGCGGATCGCCGCGCGCCGTCGCGTCGGGTCGGGTGCGTTCGTAGCGCGTCGTATGAACTCGGACTGCATCGGCAATTCAGCGTTTCCGAAATACGGGCATTCAAAATTTTTGTAAAAAAAAAAATTGAAATCTCGTAAACGGAGCCTCCTAGGCAAAAAATTACCAAAATTTCAACTCCCTGTATAACTCCCGTCAGATTTAGGTGACATTCACATAATACAAAAACAATATTACCCAACGATACTAATGAAATTTAATAAAATTTACTGTAGACAGTCCTAAGTACTTTCCAAGTATGAAGAAAAGTTCATTGATCATTAAAACTATAGAGAATGCAGACGCAGCAACTCTTAATAGAAAATAGCCTTCTCTTAACAGCTATCTAAAAAGTATAAAACGTATACCTAATACAAAGCCATGGACTACATTACAAAAATTCGTTTTGATTAAGTACAGGCACTGTAGGTACCTAATCTGGGATTTCTCATAAGCAAAATCGAAATAACTCAAAGACTACTGAATTTCGGGGGAACATTTGGTGGCTCAATTTATTGCTTTTTCAAAGTGTTTAATTATTACACCTGGCAACCTACAGATTGTTAATTATTTACCTTCTATGCTACGAGTATTATATTCCAAGATTTTCCTTTTGGCCGTTGCATAGGAATCTGCAAAATAAAAATAGTAAAAAGAAGTATTACGCAACTGACGCAAGCAAGCATATATTTATATAGACTGTTGTTTTTTTTTTTATTTTTTTTTTATAAAAACGTTGCCCCACACTAGGAATTTCTCCCGTATCGTGGGTGCGTTCACAAACATTTACAATTATATACTTTATAATATACTTATTTCTGTTCAAATACACGTTTAAAAATGTTGCTAACCGCACAAACTGCGAATGGCAGCCATCTTGTTTTTTTTTGTATCGGCTTATCTAGGGTATGTTCAATGAAATGCTAATATCTTTGAATTTAAGAGACCTAGAGACTTACCAAGGTTCCAGACTCTTGGTAAGTCCGATTTCGTCAGCAATATTTATTAATTATTGTTGATACATTGAAATATTTCTTTTATGTAATGTTACGTTTACAACCATTCTCACATACACAGATCAAACACCCAAAATATGAGGATAGAGAAAAAAAGAAAAAAAAAAAGAAAGTTTGTTCCCCGCGACACGCCTCGCAGCGCTCAGACTGGCTCAGACACTGCGATAACCGTGCCGTAGTCGTTGAAAAAAAAAACGAAAAACTATTTAATTAAGTAATTCATTTCATGCAACTAGACTCTAGTGTTAGTATCAATTTACTTTCAAACTATTATGTTCTGATGTTAGTAGTACAAAGACAATACATATTGTGACGTCATTGCTGCAAGATGACAGGCCAAATCAAAACCGCAGCAGTTCACAAACGCACGCACAAGCCTGCTTGCTATCATACTCAGGATGCTGTTGGTGCCCAGTACTATTTTCGCATCACGGTAGCTTTCGCTCTTTTTTTAACGATTTCACACACAACATTTAGAAATATCTTACTAGTGCTATCCTCAGACCAAGAGAAAACGGAAGACGGAGCGCCAAGAACATCTAAAGTGACCCAACTTTTTGTCTGTCTGTGTGTGTCGAAGGGTTGCCATTTGTTGAAGTTTTTCCCTATAATTTGGGGCATAATTTTCTATGGGTAAAATAATATTGTACGAGCAAGATAATTATTGTAGGGCAGAGTTTATCAACCTCTATTTGCAAGAAAAAAAATAAAATTGCAAGTTGTCGGGAAAACTACTTCCGTAAAAAAACAGTTAAGTATTAAAAGATGTACTTTTATTACCTATCAAAAAACAAACTCAAGGTTGACCGCGAAATTAGAATTCTATTAAGTTTTTTGAAATTTTCCGGTCAGTGTCAGGTTGTATGTAAAATAAAATAGGGTTGTATTGATGATTTTCATCGTTATTATTCAGTAAAGTCACATTTGTTACGGTTGCGAATCTTATTTTATTAAACACACAACTGATCGGCAAATTGCAAAAAACGTAAGAGAATTCGAACTTCGCGGGCTATCTTGAAGGTTTCACCTTAACAAAAACAAATTTAAAACATTAATTCAGTATTTAATGGAAATCTAAAATGTAAAAAAAAAATAAAAAATGAAAACAGTAATATCGAATTAAGAAATCATATTTATTTATTTTTTAATCGAATGGGGAAATTTGAAATTATATTATTCTGGCAACCTTCGGACTGTACGTAATTGCTTTTGTTTTAGCTTACAAAATTAATTAGTTAAAAAACGATGATAATTCAAGTACTTACAAGTGGAATGTTATTCCGTGAGATTTTTGATTTAATTTAATGTTGTGTTTGCAAGTTTTGACTGCACAGGCATAATTCTATATTTTTTTATCGTTGTTATCTAGGCGATATCTCGTGACGTACTAGAAGAAATGAGTGTGGTTGTAGTGTAGGTGTGTGCGTGAGCGTGTATGTTTTACTTGTTAGAGCGTGGTTTTGTGGCTTCAATGTTGATGTTCGTGGTCTTCCTTTTTTTCTTGGTCTCAGGTTCTATCATTGAAAACGGGATATTTTCATATTTACTTTTTGTTTCGAGCTACCGATCGATATATCAGCGCTGTTAGAAGCACCATGCTCACGGAGAAATACAAAAGAAAACTTGGTAAATACGATAGTTGACAATAAAAGTCGAATTAGTCTGTCAGATAGATTTCCAAGAAATATTGGACACATTTTTTTTCATTTTTTACGTAAACAAAAAATGAAGACGATACAATAGTCTTTCGAAAACTCGTGTGACGTCACATACTATATACTAACTTGCAGTACATTTTTAGCGGCCATTGACGCCAAAAGCCACTTATGATTTATCTTTGTATTTTAATATTAATCTTCGTATTTTTTTTATTAATTTGATAGAACAAATACCTAACACGTATCCGATATTTTTCGATAATCTAACTGACGGACTTATCAGGTTTTTGTTTTCCAGTAAACATCCTTATTGCATTCCGTTTTCATTGTTCATCATAGATATAAGTGTTAATGATAGTATTAGTAAACTTACCAGCGCTATATCTCAGTCTGCAATAAAAGGACTCCCACAGTTCCGATTTATTTCCCCTATTCTCAACTTGTTCTTCTATGTTGCATGAATCTCGTGGTGGGTACCAAATTTTGACTAAGTTTTCTTTAGGACTGCACCACTTGGCCCAGGACCTTGGCACGCAGATATGGTTACCACTGTCCCTTTCTTTATCTTTTAAAGGATGATTCAAGAATTCTACGACGTGATATTTATAATCGTCAATTCTATTCATCTGGAAATAAAATAAACATAACATCACGCCGGTTTTCCCCGAAGGCTTTGGTAGCGTTACCAGTACCTACATCATTTCACAAGTTATGTTCAACAAACCCCATGTAATAGGACGCGCCTTTTGCCATAAACTGAGCAAAAATCTAGACTCCGTTTCTGTTACTGACGCACACGTGTGTGCGTGTATGCGAGGCGTACTCAGACCAAATAAAAAGTTTAAGACCAAGGCGTAGTTTATGTTGTACGTTTGTGCGTGTATTGTGTATGTACACGGCGAGGTGTAGTTTTACCGGCCTCACTTTGCTGTTCGCAGAGTTCCGTCTTTACTTTTTATTTGGCCCGCGGTTACTGAGTAATTCCTAATGGATTAAGCCAATAACACTTTGCAAGACCTGATAATCGAACCCAAAACCTCATGGTCAGCAGCAGCGCTCGCAACCACTACTCCAACGCAACAAGTCAGTCATTACCTCATGGTCAGCAGTAGCGCTCGCAACCACTACACCAACGCAACAAGTCAGTCATAACCTCATGGTCAGCAGTAGCGCTCGCAACCACTACACCAACGCAACAAGTCAATCATAACCTCATGGTCAGCAGTAGCGCTCGCAACCACTACACCAACGCAACAAGTCAGTCATAATCTCATGGTCAGCAGTAGCGCTCGCAACCACTACACCAACGCAACAAGTCAGTCATAACCTCATGGTCAGCAGTAGCGCTCGCAACCACTACACCAACGCAACAAGTCAGTCATAACCTCATGGTCAGCAGTAGCGCTCGCAACCACTACACCAACGCAACAAGTCAGTCAACTATTGTAAATAAACTAAAAATATTTCTAACAACATGACTGTCAGTAGTCCGGTGAACTTGATTGAACTCGTGTGTTGGTCAAGGTTAACATTATCGATTGCTATTATTCTTGTCCTTGATATTATGTAGACCAGAAAAATAGTTGCTAGTACACATAACAGCCCACAAACTTGGTAAGGACGAGAACAATCTCATTTTCATTGTCTCATGTCTTTAAACATATTTTTGACCTGAATCATCACTGAGAAAGGATTTTAATACTGTTATATTACAGTTCAAATACATTGTTAATAAAACACGTTATAAATAGGTATAACACTTTGCTTATATACAGAAGAGAGTTGATAATAAACTAGGTACTGAATTTCCGCCGAAAACACGTAAACACCCACACAATAATATTAGTTAAGTACTTTGACGACAAAATGTATGGAATATCTGATATTTTTATTTTCAACGTTTCGGACATAGGTACTTGCCTTCTCTTCAGTTATTCCTTCATTCATCTTCACAATATATTTTTTCTCTTGTTATTGTAAAAATGAGTTAATACACATAAAAAGCTTCACCGATAAAAATACAAATAATTTATTCCCGAACGCACGACCTTACGCTTACAAATCGAGCACAGTATGATTCCGGAATATTGGCAACATATAGCACGAACATTTATGTCTGTAGTTTGTATGTGTGCGAGTTTGAGTTGAATGTGTGACAGGCATTTATCGACTACGCAAAAAAGACAGAAAATCAAACTGTATAACTTTGTCCTCTTCGCACTTTTAGTTGTGATAACTGTGGTTACTTTTGGAGCAACGCATACGTCACGCTTACGAGATATAATTAATTAGTTGTCTGCAATGTTGTTAGGCAGAACCATCATGATTTATCTAAATGTACCTGGGTCACGTATGTGATCTATGACAGTTTGGTTTGCATTTAATAAATGTAGTGTTTAGGTGCTGCCAAGTAGGTACTCTCTCAACTCTCAACTTTGCGTAGGTAATAATATAGTGTTATTATTGAATGACAAATTTATATTTGCGGTTTTTTAAAAGTAAGTATCTTAAAAACTACTAACTATATCTCGTTCTTGTTTAGATGTTTCAGTTTCGTATTTTAAAAGTTAGAGGGAGACACACACTTTACCACTTTGGAAGTGTCAATCTTTCAAACGATTGATTTTGAGAAAAAAAAATGTGTTGGAAACCTCATTTTTATAGAAGTTTGTTTTTTTCAGTTTCAGTTCCATGTTTGGGCAGCCCCCCATAATCTTTTTTTTTTGGTATTTTTGTATAAAAATCGTAAAGCGGTTCACACCTACCAAGTTTTGACTTTGGGGTCGTGTAGTCTTAATAGTTTTCGAATAAAGTGTCTGTATTAGTGTCATACGGACAGATGAACTGACAAATGATCAAAATTTCATCTTGGACATTAATGTTTGGAAGAAAAGAAATCATAAACAAATTCAGCGACGTTTGAATTTCCCGCTCGACGGGGAAAACCCGCGTTCGAAATGGAGCAGATTTTTAAGGCGACATTGACATTTACGGTGACTGCACTGACACAGATAGGTACTTTATGTTTCACTGTGTGTGTACTATATGTGTGTCTCTGTTGTGTTCGCACATCTAAATAGAGAGAAATACACACAAGTCGCTAACCAATGAACGCCGCGCGCCATCGTCGGGTTTCTGACGTAGAATAAGGCTGGCTGCAAACGTTCGGGTTCCAAATCAGGAATTCAGATTTGGAATTCCGTGAGACTTCAGACTAGCACATACGTCCGGTTTTTGTATTCGGAATTTTATACGACCAGCAGGGCTATTGCGTATCTCTATTGACAGATTTATTGATTATTACTTTGGCTCTGAGTGCTTTGATTAACTGTCAAATGGTTCCATTTTGTACTAAACCATAACCAATTTGACAGTTAATCCATGGACAATATTATAGCCACTGTCATGTAAAAGATACGCAATAGCCCTGCAGTACGTATAGAGACGCTTGTTGGTGATTCTCAGAGGTGGTAGAAATAAAATAGCGGACTGTAAATCTAAGTAGGTTCGTATATTAAGATATATAAGAACGCGCGCCTCTGGCCAGCGTCGTATATGTGAATGGTGGCAGCGGCGGCTGTCGGCACCTCGTCCCCCGCTCTCCGCAAGCCGCTGTCGCACTCCGGTCGTCGCAGTGGCTCCCAGCGCTACGTATTGTCGCCAACAACGCTTGTGAAAGCACACATTTACATGGAAGACGAAGACGAATTGATTGCTATTGCTCTTTTACTAGCTTTTTATAGATCTGCTTCCAAGCCAAGTCCTTTACGTCTTCACAATAAAGTATAGTCCGCATTATAAATAGGGATATTTGTAATGCGGACTATACTTTATTGTATTGTATGGGAATATGCATGGATATTGTTCCACCGCCATAATTAAATTTTCGGCTTCACACATTTTGTTACTTACGACGACGACGGCTCGATAGACGTTCACTCGTTACAAACCTCGAGCCGCGAGCGGTTCTGAATTGAGATTTCCGTGCGTGTAAGGCGAACGAGCCAAAATATACGCGAGCGCTGCGCTCGGGATGACGTCGTTAGGTTTTTTCCGTTCTCACGATCCGAACGCGTCGAACCGAACGTTAGGTTTTTTTGCGTTCGGAAAAAATAAGAATAAACCACCTGGTAGAGCTTCTTGTGGCACCTTATTTGACGCAATGGTGGAATCTCGGAAGATCTTCAAGGGCAAACTTAAATGGTGCCAGAACAACCAGGATCAGATTCGAATGGATTTGTTAGCAAAACGCCATTCGAATTCTGATTTTGGGGGTTTTTGGAAGAGCACTAAGCAGTTCAATTCTAGACCTGCAGTTCTTGTGAGTGTTAATAATGTTTCTGACTCAAAAGATGTTGCTGATCTATTTAGGATGCATTTTGATGTCAAGTCGCAGTTGGGACCGCCGTGTTTTTTGTGAATTTGTGTGAATTTCTGGATCACTGACCCCAGCATTAAGCTCCCTGCTTGATGCTGGGGTCAGTGATCCAGAAATTTCGACAGTAATTCTGTCAAAGGAAGTCGGAACAAAAATTAGAAGCATGAAGAGGGGTAAATACCCTGGACACGATGGGCTCAGCATTGAGCACCTGCAGCATGGTGGGCTCCATTTGCCACATGCGCTCGCTCTTCTGTTCAATCTGTGCCTAGGTCACTCGTACCTTCCTCCGGATATGGTGCGGGCTCTGGTGGTACCAGTGGTCAAGAGCCGGACCGGAGACATTGCGGACAAGTCAAACTATAGCCCAAATTCTTTGGCGACTACCGTGGCAAAAATACTTGACAGTGTGCTTAACTCTCACTTCAGTACCCACATCAAGCTGCATGATGCCCAGTTTGGCTTTCGGCACGGTTTGTCGACAGCAACCGCTATTCTGACAAACTCAGAATAGCGGTTGCTGTCGACAAACCGTGCCAAAAGCATGCTGTCAAGTATAACACAGACAGGAAAACACCTATCTACGCATGTTTCCTAGACCTGTCCAAGGCGTTTGATCTTGTCTCGTTCGATGTTCTCTGGCAAAAACTGTCGGATGCCGCGTTGCCGCCGGAGCTCGTCTCACTTCTGCGGTTCTGGTACCTGAAGCAGGAGAGGGGGAGCTCTCGGAGCCAAGTAGGCCAGAGTGTGGCGTGAGACAGGGTGGCTTGACCTCACTCTTGCTATTTAGTCTGTACGTGAATGCACTGATCGAGAGGCTCAGCAGCACACATGTCGGTTGCTTTATTGCTGGCGTTTGCTTTAATAATTTAAGCTATGCAGATGACATGGTGCTGCTGGCCCCCTCGGTCGGTGCGCTCCGTAACCTTCTCGGTATCTGCGAGTCCTATGCGACTTCTCATGGCCTTGTATACCACGAAGGGAAGTCTAAATACATGGTATTTAAGTCCGGTACCAGGTGTCCCTCCACCGTCCCTCCTGTGTTACTGAACGTTGTGGAGCTGCAAAGGGTGTACTCTTTTAAATAGCTGGGCCACCTGGTGACGGACGATTTGAGGGACGACGCAGATATGGAGAGGGAACGCAGAGCATTGTCGGTTCGGGCTAATATGCTGGCACGCCGGTTCTTCTGTTGTATAAACACAGTAAAATTAACGCTGTTTAAAGCATATTGTATGTCACTGTACTCTGGGAGCCTGTGGTTCAGCTACACCCAAAAGGCCTACAATGCTCTGCGGATACAGTACAACAACGCGTTTAGGGTGCTGTTGCGTCTGCCTCGGTTCTGTAGCGCGTCATCTATGTTCGCTGAGGCACATACTGACTAGTGGTGGTTAATATATCATATAGCAAAATAAAGCACGTGCTTAATACACATATCATAAAGCAAATGCTATCGTGGCTCCCACAAGTTGCTATTTGCTTATTGTTTTACATCGCACTCTCTGTCTCTGTCGGTCGCGCGAAAAGCAACGTTGTGTGAGTAATCGTTATAAGCACCGCGGACGATTTTGCGATCTCGGGCGGCTCACATAAATAAATACGTAATATAGTTACAGTTTTGCTTCGTGCATTTTAAGTGTAAATACGCCTATAATTGCTTTAAATACTAACTTATTTTATTTCATAATAACATTTGCTCAATTATAGACAGTCCTAAGCCTGAAAAGTATGAAGGAAAGTTCATTGTATTTTTAACGGTTCTGTTTTATCGTAATTCATAAACGCGATGTAATATTCTTTTATAGCATGCTATGATATGCCTACGCGTTTAAAAATCAAGTGATTGTCGTGATTTTATATGCTTTAATAAAGCATATAAAATCACACGTGCTTAATATATAAATCATTAAGCATTAAGCAAGTGATTGCCTTAAAGCAACTTTAAAAACCACTAATACTGACTGCTTTAAATGCGGTATGGCGTAAGAAAGTGGCCTCGCTATTGAACAGAATCCGTGGCAGCCCTAACAGCATTCTGAGAGCTATAGTCGGGAGGCATGACAGCCCGTTGGTGAGGTCGTCTAAGTAAATAAATGATTATTATTATTTATTATAAAGTGGCCTTGTTGAACATTTTCTATGTAAGCAGAGTATTCAGGTTTCCGAATCTGAATTCCTGATCCGGAAACCTAATCCGGAAACCGAACGTATGCGGCCGGCCTAAAATGTTTTATGAGCTCTGCTACGTCTTGTTTTCATTCGCAACGTGGTTGGCAAGCGCACAGTATTATGTCCGGTCACTAAGTATTATATTCGTATTGTTTTCCTCATTGACTAGAACATTATATTTGTTCAATTTACTAGTGAGTGACAGGAAAACAAACAAGGTAAGAATTTTATTCATTTGCAATATGGTGGTTAACAAAAGAAATATAATTATTCCATCATATAATATTACCAAAAAATATTGGACACGTATTTTTTTTTACGTAATCAACCAATGAAGACGATACAGTGCCTTGAAAAGTCGTGTGACGTCATACTGTAAGACATTCGTATGACATTTTTTGTGACTTCAACAACTCCCACTCAAATCTTCGACGCGTTTTATCTTTGTAATTTTTTATTGATTTGATAAAACAAAAAATACGTATCCAATATTTTTCGATAATCTAACAGACGGACTAATTAGTATCACATTTTTTTATTATTAAAGTCAGTAAACATCCCTATTCATTTAGTTTTGTTTTCAATGACAACATCGCGCTTGTAATCCTTGAATTGTAAAGCAGAAGTGTACTTGTACTAGTAACACGTTTATTAATAGGGGCGACCCTAATGCCATGAACCAATTAATAATGAATACAGATTGGGAGACCGTCACATAATATGGCAGAATGTTTTTAATATAATGTCAGTGTGGGCATAAGATAGAGCTAGATTTCTTGTATAGTATACTACTCGTTGCTACTGACTGCCTCTTTGGTCCAGTGGTCGCAAGCACGGCTGCTGTGCGTGAGGGTCCTAGGTTCGGGTCCCGGGTCGAGCAAAGTGTAATAAGGTTTTTCCGTCAGGCATTTAGATTTTAGATTTGTGTCGACTAAGACTAGGTCCAGTGGACGTCTTTCGGCTGAAATGATGATGATATTTTGTTTGTCAAAGTATTTGTTTGCGTGTTTTGTGAGTACTAAAGAGTAAGAAGAAGAGATATATCGATGTCTGAAATAAAGGGTGTAAAAGTACCCTTAACGCAAACGAAGGGCACTTGTTCTCCCCACCACTGCGATATTTTTTTTGTTCTAGACCATTCCTGGGAACCCCCTAGTTACGGAGATATTGGGGGTCAAAGTTCCAAATTTTGCACAGCTGATTTTATAAATACCAGTTTTTCAGGTTATAACTTTACTTAAATTATTTCCATAGCCCCTTTACTATTCAAAGCACCACAAACATCCCACTAGCACAATGTTTCAAGAACGCAACATTGAGTTTTACCGTAAAATGTGATTTTTGACCCCAAAAAAAAAAGTCGTTTCCCAGCAAAAATTTTTGCGTAGGGGTACTTAGTTTGATGTACCGAATGCTTGGTTGACGTATGTGTGAAGGGTTACTTTACACCCTGTATACATTTTTACCCGACTGTGGCGAAGCCCAAAAGGAGGGATATGTGTTTGGCGTGTATGTATGTATGTCTGTATGTATGTATGTCCGTTTCTTTGTTCCCTCATAACTCCTAAACGGATGAAGGGATTTCAATAAAATATACGTCGTTAGATTCGTCTTGATGGCGCGAGTATCACTGGCTAAGAAATTTGCACATTAAAATTTAAAAAGAAAAGAAATTTGCGGATTTTTGGGGCCATATAGCGTATTTAGAATAAATAAAAAAAATTCTTTACCATCGAGTAGGGTATCAAATTGAAGGGTTTTAAAAGGAGATTACAAAAATATATGACACTTATATGTTTAAAATAAATTCAAAGTCACAAATCATATAAACAAACACAAAAGTTAAATCATCTGCGAAGATTTTTACGCGACCAACGAAAGAACAGACACAAAAGAACTAAAAAGTCGGAAATAAAAAAAAGTAGACAAAACTAAAAAACCCGACTGAATAAACTGAAAAGTAAAAAACAAGCACATTTTAAATTAAACAAAACTTGGAAGCAGGCGAGGTTCATTTGAATATTAAATTATGAAATGAAAATAGAATGGACCCCGCCTGCTTCCAAGTTTTTTGAGGAGAGAGCTTTAAAGTTTTTTAAAGTTTAGACGAGAACAGTAGAAAATCCAAGTGAAATAACAAATAAAAATATGCATCCATTCATAAGACTAGTTCTTTTACTCCATTGTATCTCAATATTGTAGTATTAGTTTAAACGTAACCTTTTCAAAATGGCCAAATAAACATAAAAAACTTAGTGCACAAATTAATGTATTAAATGGGGGGCCATTTAATACATTTGTGCACTAAGATTGATAATGCTGACCGGCATTAAGTGAAAAACTCAAATAGTTATTTGTTATACAAGAGTGCAAAGTTGCTTTTTAACCGCGTGCTCAGTTTTGATGACCGAGCAAGCGAAGGATGATCAAAAGAGCACGATGTGAAAAATCTTTGCACTCGAGTGCAACACGTAACTTATCATCTCAACTCAGCGAGGAAATGACTAAATGAAAAAAAAAATCATTTACAATCACAAGATACTTTTATTTCAGTTTAGGTATTAACTACCATATTATGATAGATGCTGTGAAAACCTTCGACTTTTTTGTTTGATGACCAGATGACGCTCTTTTTAAAACTGCCACTAATTGAGGATAGGTGTCGATATGTTTGTCTTTTTTCATCTTTATTGGTGCTTTTAGCATTGAATATGTACTCCATAGAGTGGTTGATTTCTTCGTCTCGGATAATTCAATAAAATATGCCAGCAAAACGTTTTCTGATAAAGTTTTGGCTCCTTTATCTAGTCACCACGTGTTAAACATATCGTACTGTTTCAAATACTTCTCGCGTGATTGTTGAGGGAGAAAGCTTATTTGCGCATTTTAACAGTTTCAGTCAATTCTGTTGGCGTCAAATAAACTTCTTCGTCGCCCGATTAACTAATTTTAGGTTTTTCACTTGTTTACTTATTTTTACCCGAAGGCTTTAACAATATGACGTGTAAAGAAAATTGAGCGCGCAAAGCAAATTAAAAAAAAAGCACACCAAAAAACAGCACTCAGATATCGATGAGCAAAAATACTCTTTCCGAGATGGGGGGATGAAAAATATTTAACAGCTCTACCAGGCTGGTTCAAGGTCCAAAAAGAAGGATAATAATAGTTATGGATACTGCATTTAATAGACAAAATTATAAACCAGTGCTCCATATTCATAATGTTTGATTTGACATTTTAACTTTGTTTGCGAGTCTAATTTTAATTTTAATATTGATTGTGATTTTAATTTTGTTACTTTGAGTCAGATTTTAATTATTGATTTTAATTTTTGTTTTTGAGTCCGATTTTAATTTTAAGACTGATTATGATTTTAATTTTTAAATTTTGATATTGTTAATTTTGTTTGTGTGCTGTGAAATTTATTAAGTATGGATTCTGATATCTGAAATAAAGAAATATTATTATTATTATTATAATGTTTATTTTTATTATAAAACACAAACAGAAAAACTGTTTGTGTCCACAATCAATAAAAAATTTCAAAATCACAACAAAACAATTAAAAGGACTGAAGCCCAATTATAGGCCAATCTTTAGCTATTTCACAAAACAATTCGTTTCTGAATCATTAAAATAAGATTTTTTATAAGAAAATTAATAAAGGTAACAATTATTCATTTTTACTAATTGGTAATTAAAAATTGAATCAAAACTTAAGTTTCTTCAACAATGGACTCTTCATCTGGATCATCAGACGATTCAGTGTCATCACAATTATTGTTAACAATAGCCGCAGAACTGGATGGAATATCTCTGTAAAAGTGCGCATATTGTGCTGGTATAACCCCATCATTTAAAAGTGTTATCAGATCTTTCTTTTTAGTTTGCGACACTGCAATCAGTGATTTATATGCTCCTTTCAGAGGTTTCTTTAGTTTGCTGATACAATGTCTTTATTTTTTTCATTGTATTTGTCTTACAAATGTCTATTTCTTTGAAATCTGTATCGGTCAAATCGTATTTGTAAAAAATTTTGGTTGGGTGATACTTATATTTCTGCAGCCACAGCCGCTTAATTTTCAGCCACTGTAGGTACTGGCTCATTTTTGTTGTATTTTTTATTATATTGGAATTCAATTTTTTTTCGGAACCCTTCAAATCATAGAATTCCCCGTGTTCCATAATAATAACATCGTATGGTTTCGGCTTGATACTTGACACTTGTACAATTCGGACTACCTATATCTCAAAACGGTTTAATGTATTTGTGCACTTAAAAGTACTTAGCAGACTTGTGCATCAAACTTTCTTGATTCTTTTGTACTACCAACACATAATATGCTCTTGTAGCACTGCTAAAAAGTATGAGCAGATATTGCAAATGTTTACATATAATAGGTTTGTGTTTTGAAATTTCCTGCAGTTGAGAAACTAAAAACAGTTAAAGTATTTCTTGATTGGTTTTACAAAAATAAAGATCATTAGTACAATACCACATTCATGGAACATTAAACGAACTCATTTAATACAACTGTGACCCACGTTTTTGTTAGAAAGAGACTGAATAACAGTATTTCGATGCGCGGAAACGAAGGAGCATGAAATTTAATGTACATGTGTTACATTAAAAAAGTAAAAATTGAAAGGAGAACGGCAAGCGTGTATGAAGGTTTTGTACACCTAAAAAAACTCGTGTTTAGCTACTAAACATTTACATTTAATTGGTAAAAATATTACATAATTGAGGCTTTTATTCGTAGATTTTATAAAGTTATGGTTCGTAACTTATATGCATTTTTAAGAAGTTAGGTTATGTTTTATTTAGATTCCTGGACGTTTGAGTGGTTGGAACCACCATAAGCCTTTATTGACTTGATAGTAGTTTCGTACTTTCTAGAGGTAGGTAATCGACAGTTGAGTTGTTGTTCTTTATATGTTCCTTTAAATCTATATTACTACTTTTCATTTAGATGCCTAACTGTCAGGTGGCTAGCTCAGTGAATAGCGACTGAAATCGTCACAAAAATCAATCATTACCCTTCCTTTTGGCTTCGCCGTAGTCGGGTAAAAAGTTGTTCAGCGGTTTATGCATGAAAACGTCAAACAGAATTACTGTCACATTTACAATATTATTATGGAACTTGGCCCAAGCCTGACTTCATCAATTCTTCAGTAATTTCGTCGCCACTGTTGATTCTGGCTTACAGGAGTTACAGTGGTTTGGGAATAGTGTGGCGGGCTTGTCCCAATCGTAAGCCTGACTTCACTACTTGAGTAGGTAATTGGTAGGATAGGTAATATACTCGAAATAAATTAAACAATAATTCTCACATCATACAACGAATTTATTATATTCAGCAGGTCTACCTACGATACGATAGCTAATGTTTCGAAAAGCACAATGCACATGAAACACAGCAAAAGACGATCACACAATCAACAGCACGAACGCCATTGAAACGTCAATAATAAGGTGACAATCTGTCATCCATCTGCCAAAGTATTTTTTTTTTATTGTTTTCGTATATAGATTGATGAGTGGCAATCGATAGACAAAAACATGATTTTGTATTAAAAATATATTTGACAAGAATAGTTAAGTATGATAACTAAAAACTTACATTCGTGCTGTTTAATAATTAATGATATATTCTGATATATTATATTATGTTATTCGGTTTAACAATTTATTTAATCCATGCATTACATCCATTCCAGCTGCGTTTTGTTGTCATTTTTTTTTGCGTTTTGTTCTTTGTTACATTAATTAAGATTTTTTCACTATTCCCTACTTTTAAAAATGTTTAGATTATTGTAAAATTAACCATTTTAGTTGTTTATTAAATTGTATAAATATGAACCCAAAACAAACATTTTAAGAGGTGTACATCAGCTGCCGTTCTCCTTTTGTAGTTAGTGCAATTGTGAACTAAGGCAACATTATCATGACAATGTCATCATTGTTCACTACATCACTATAAAAGGTTATCAATCTTAATTTAGAAATGCAGTAAAGCTCCAAACAATAATATTTGGTCCAGATGACTTCATAAATTGTTGTCGCTGGTCACTCAGATAAACTTAGACGAGAAAAACTTGAAATAACATGACCATGACAGTTTAAAAATATAAATCCGTTCGTTAATAGTTTAAATTTCAAATCACGCATTTCTATATCATTAACTTCACGACTCTATTATTTACATAAAGTTTTAGATAAGTAATAAAATGACAAAACCAGTTCATTCATTTTGATCTTTTAATTAAAATTCTATCAAATGGATTCTTAATTTTATGATCGCGACTGCAAGGAGCCTTTTTTGTGGATAATAAATCATCAAAATGTGGTCACACTCTGGGCGGAGTGGAAGAGAGTGTCAGACTTGTACCTACTGACTAAACCACACCTATGTTCCTTCTTTGTGTTCTGGGGCCGCGGTATCTCTTTCGAACAGACCCCCAGCCCCGGCAGGCCTCATCGTCGGCCCTAAACTATGATGTCAATTTAAATTCATTAAAATTTTGTTCCTAGCAACTAGCTCCTTATCTAATATTTAAATTAGTTGTTTACACACGAAACTGCAAAACGGGTTTATGGAGAACAAATCATATAATTCACGTTTTGATAACCGCGATTTATTATGTTCCGGGGTCACATTATTTTTTCTAAAACGAAGTATTTTTATAAAACACGCCTATAATCGTAATCCGTAATCCCTGAAGGGTTAGGCAGAGCTGTACCTATTAGAACACACACATTTTAATAATAATAATAATAATATTCCACAACTATCACACAACGCCATCTAGTCCCAAGCTAAGCAGAGCTTGTGTTATGGGTACTAGACAACTGATAAACATACTTATATATTTCTAAATACATACATATTATAGATAATTTTGCCGGTTATGTATAAGTACGATGTAATAATGGGCGCGTCTATTATGACCAACCTGAACCGGGCACATATCGCGACTCCGTGGATGTTACTGACGAATTCCTGATGAAAAACATATTAACAATTTGCCCGACCCGGGAAACGTACCCACTAACCTCGTCCTCCGTAATCGATTGTTAGTTGCTCGAGCTAGCCCGCGATGCTAATTGTTAGTTGCTCGAGCTAGCCCGCGATGCTAATTGTGTTTTGTTATGTTTAGTTTCATATAAGTATCTGCATATATTATTGAAACAACACTCCTATCTATTTATATACATTCGATGTAGCATTCTTGAAACATTGTGCTAGGGGATGCTTTGAATAGTAAACGGGTCATGGAAGTATTAGTAAAGTTATAACCCGAAAAGCTAGTATTTACAAAAACAGCTGTGAAAAACTTGGAACGTTGACCCCCAATATCTCCGTAACTAGGGGGAACCCCCTGACATGGTCTAGAACAAAAAAATGTTCGCAGTGGTGGGGATAACAAGTGCCCTTCGTTTGCGTTAAGGGTACTTTTCCACCCATTATACTTATCGTTCGCACCGGGACGCGATAGAACTATTTGAGTGACCTTGACCGTGTGAGTTCTACAGCTATTTATATTATACTTATCGTTCCCGCCGGGACGCGATAGAGCTATTTGAGTGACCTTGACCGAGTGAGTTCTCCAGCTAACCAAACTGGTAGTTACTGGTTATAACTTTGTTTCATTTCTTTTATTTCTAGATGAGTGAACCAAAATACTACGTAGTACAAGTTTTAGGTGGTTGTGTCAAAGATATAGCTGATTATTGGTGTGTGGTAAGGGACTGGGTAAAAATCCGTGGACCTGGTGATCCAAAAGTCTTGGTAAAATTTCCCTATAGACATTTCGTGTACACGGAACCATTACTGTATCCATTACCCACAGCACGTCAACTTGAGCAAACGACAAGGAACTGGAGCAAATGGTACATAAGAACCACGCTGTCCGTCGTGAAATATAGAACTGGTAAGAAATGTTTTATTGAGGTTTTAGCTCAGTGCAGAACAACACTGCTAAAAACAATAAAAAGCAGTTAAATAAAAACTAAAAAACCGGACTGAAAAAACTGAAAAGCAAAAAACAAGCACATTTTAAATTAAACAAAACTTGGAAGCAGGCGGGGTCCATTCTATTTTCATTTCATAATTTAATATTCAAATGAACCCCGCCTGCTTCTATGTTTTGTTTAATTTAAAATGTGCTTGTTTTTGATTTTCCGTTTTTTCAGTCGGGTTTTTTAGTTTTTAACTACTTTTTTTTATTTCCAACTTTTTAGTTCTTTTGTGTTTGTTTATAAGATATGCGACTTTGAATTTATTTAAACATATAAGTGTTTTATATTTTTGTAATCTCCTTTTAAAATCCTCCTTCATGTTGATACCATACTTGATAGTACTGGAAAAAAACCTTTTTTTTTCAAATCCGAGATATGGCCCCCAAAATCCGAAATTTTCCTTTGTTTTTTAATTTTAATGTAGCCAGTGACACTCGCACCATCAAGACGAATGTAACGACGTATATTTTATTCAAATCCCTTCATCCGTTTAGGAATTATGAGGGAACAAAAAAACAGACATACAAACATACATACATACACGCCAAACACATAACCCTCCTTTTGGGCTTCGCCGCAGTCGGGTAAAACACTTATGTAACCCTCCTTTTGGGCTTCGCCGCAGTCTGGTACAAAGAGGGGAAAAATTCGCGAAATTAATTTGGGAAATGATTGCTCGAAATGTGCATTGAAGGTATCGGTATCTTGTGAGTAGGTATCGGCGAAAACTATCATGCGAATACTTTAACTGGTTCTTAAAATAAATGTTATGTTAAAGATTACTTCTAATCTTCGCAGCTGCACTGGGAATGACCCATGGAATATATTGTAGTAACCTACTGGACTGTTTAATAAGGTTCCGAAGTGTAAGCCGTCTGTGTAAATAGAAAAATATGTTTTACAGATTCCTATGGCGACGCAAAACGCTATTTACAAGAGTTGCTGAATAATGAAGAGAAACACGAAGGTGAATAAGTAATCACACTATCTATACTAATATTATAAAGCTGAAGAGTATGTTTGTTTGAACGCTATGATCTCAGAAAAAAATAAAATCAGAAAATCTCAGAAAATAATTGAAAAATTATTTTTGTGTTGGATAGTCTATTTATTGAGGAAGGCTTTAGGCTATATAACATCACGCTAGGACCAAAAAGAGTGGAGCATAATTGAAAAATATTGCACAAACGGTAAACGATATTCCTTATTGAGAAAATGGTTTAAGTTATGCAAATATGATGTTTGAAATAAATGTACCTCTTTAAAAGTTCAACAAATAAGTCAGCGACAGCATATATTTATCTATTAAGATTAACTCACTGTAACCATTTTTTACCATTGAAATGTTAGGTTCAATAGAGTTATTTTTTGCGAAGCTTATTTAACCCATATGGTATTAATCTATATCTAAATAAATGGGTTTGTTAGAACGGAAATTTAATATAGAATATTTGTGCTATAACTCTATCTAGTTTAAACAAAAATCTTAGAAGATATCGCAATGTAAAAATATCCGCGCGACCCAATCGATGGCGCGACCAAATAATTACGCGGTTTGCTGCGCCGGCCCTCGCGTCCCAATGTAGATACGTGGAGATTCACTATAATTTTACAAGGTGTTATTGTATATTGTTTTGTGAGCAGTGGTGGCTCAGTGGAGGCGGCCCCAGTTGGTTGTGGGTTCGAACCCAGACAGGCGCATTACTTTGTGTAATTTATTTCATTACGTGCCACCGCTCTTAAAACGGTGAAGGAAAGCATCGTGAGGAAACGGCATATCTTAGAACCATCAGTTCGAAGATATGTGACATCTACCAATCCGCACTGGGCCCGCGTGGTGGATTATAAGCCCATCCCTATCCTAGAGAAGAGGCTTGAGTCCCTACAGTGGGACCAATATAAGGCTGATGATGATATGTAGGTACCTATAGTAATTCTCACTTTAATAATATATTGTAAGGTAATCTAAACTAATATTATAGAGAGGAAAGATTAGATTTTTTGTTTGTCACGATTTAACTCAAAAAATACTTTGACGACTTTGAAAATTCTTTCCACATTAGCAAACTAATGAAAAATATTACTATGTTGGATAGTCGATCTATCGAGGAAGGTTGTAAGCTATATTATATTATTGTGACGCAGACGAAGTTGCGTGGGTCAGCTAGTCACACTATTATCACACTAATATTATAAACGTGAAAGTTTGTGAGTGTGTGAGTGTGTATGTTTGTTACTTCTTCACGCAAAAACTACTGCACGGATTTCGGATGAAATTTGATACACAGATAGTTTATAACCTGGATTAACAAATAGGATAGTTTTTATCCCAATTTTATATTCCCGTGGGTTGTTGCGGGTGAAACCGCTGGCAACAGCTAGTAATATTATAAAGGCGAAAGTTTGTGAGTGTGTGAGTGTGTATGTTTGTTATTTCTTCACGTAAAAACTACTGCACGGATTTGGGTGAATTTTTTTACACAGATAGTTTATAACCTGGATTAACAAATATTATAGTTTTTATCCCGATTTTATATTCCCGTGGGATAAATTCGAGTTGTAGCGGGTGAACAGCTAGTTAGTTATAATTTTAAGTGTAGGTATTAATCCAAAGAACTCCTGATAACTTGACGTTTTCCTTGCAGGACGTCATAGTAGGGTTAAAAAGCAATAAATTGAGCCACCAAATGTTTCCCCGAAATTCAGTAGTCTTTGAGTTATTTAGATTTTTCTTATGAGAAATCCCAGATTACCTACTGCGCCTGTACTCAATCAAAACGAATTTTTGTAATGTAGTCCATGGCTTTGTATTAGGTATACGTTTTATACTTTTTTAGATAGCTGATAAGAGAAGGATATTTTCTATTATGAACGTTCTCGCTTGGCGCGGAACGTCAAGAATATGTAATTGTTTGCAATCTATACTCACACAGAAGCATGCGTAACTATGATCGCCTATGGATACGCCAACTATGATCCCGTTCGCTTTAGAGCAATAAAAAGTATTTTTGTGATGGCAAAATAAAACTGTTTTTCTTGTGATTTGTATGTGTAATGGAGATAAATAAATTGGTAACTAATTATGTTGTAGGTATCTAAATGAAATATTATTTTGCCTTTTCTTTGTGTTTCTGAAATTCTCTACACACAAAATTAAGTTATTAGGAATATTAGGGTTAGTTTATTTAGTTTTCGTGACTCGTTCTAGAACGTTTTAGATAACATTTAAGGTTCCGTAGCCCAATGGCAAAAAATGGAACCCTTATAGATTCGTCATGTCATGTCTGTCCGTCCGTATGTCACAGCCATTTTATTCTGAAACTATTAAGACTACACAGTTGAAACTTTGTAGATAGATGTATACTGTGAACCGCTTGACGAAAACTAATAGATTAAGGCCGCCCCTCCCCCCATACATGGAATTGAAACTAAAAAAAAAACCTATTCGTGTGGGATTTTTTTATAATTTAATTCGGCAACACGCTAAACGTGCACAATGATGCGCATTGAATGTTATCTTTTATAAAATTCGTGAAGTGGTTCACAGAATACATCTACTTACAAGTTTTAAACTGTGTAGGCCTAATAGTTTCCGAATAAAGTGGCTGTGACATACGGATGCACAGACAGACATGACGAATCTTTAAGCGTTCCGTTTTTTGCCATTAGGCTACTAAACCCTAAAAATAAACTGCTAGATCGACATAGATACAGTTATTTTATTTTATATTTCCGATTCCGAAAACAAGGCCGTGCTTCAACTGTCGTATTAAACGGAATGTTGTTGTTTATAAATTGTTTTGTAAAATATAAAACAATAAGCGTTATATACACTTAAAGCCGGTTTTTGACTATATATTAAATGACATCTTGAAATTTAATATTTTTCAACACTTTGAAATTAGAGCCATTTTATGAGCAAATGCTCATAAAATGGCTCTAATTTCACCACAATTAGCCGCATCAAAGTCACAGTTTGACGACACGGTTGGCGCAGTGGTTGAGCGATTGACTGCTGCGCAGCATGTCGCGGGTTCGATTCCCGCACGGAACAAATATTTGTACGACCTTCAAGTATTTGTTCCGAGTCTGGGTGTTTTTCTATCTATAATATGTATGTATTTACAAAAAAAAAATGTATATAAGTAGTTTATCAGCCATCTCGTTACCATAACACAAGCATTAGGTTGCTTAGCTTGGGACTAGATGGCGTTGTGTGAAATGTCCAAGGATATTTATTATTTTAGTTTGATTACAGGTGTCATACCTGTAATCAAACTGTGACTTTTTCACAGCCATTAACTAACTAACAAGTGAGTTACAGGTTTTTTTTATTGATTTAGTTACTTTGTTCTTAAAAAAGTTTTGATACAAAAAGATCGTGTTCAATAGTGCAAATAAATGAATGTTCCTATTATTTGCTCATTTCATGCAACTTCGTATTTAAATAGATAATTTCACTCAAATATATCTTTTGTTTTCTCTGTAATAAAGAAAACTTTGAATTTTTTAATAATATTGAAATTTTATTTTAGCGGAAATTTTGCGCACCTCCCCGCGATTAGCCACAATAAGTGCTAAGAAGGATTTCATGACGAACGTTCTGGGATTGACTTCGATTCCCAAACTACGTGAATCTGCAAATACAAAAGCACAAAAACGAAAAGCAACGGAAGGTGGTAGAAAAGCTCATAATAAAATATCTAAAGTGACTGAGCCAAATGAAATAGGTGAGGAGGTCGCGGGCCTATCTGAGCAACCATTCGAATTAATAAACGAATACCAGTCACTTACTCATGCAATGCCCGTTGAAGAGACACAAGAAGCGTCCGTGGAAAGAACAAAAATCCATCACACAAGTACAGAGGATCAACCAACTGTTAATGCTTTAGAACCAAACCAGTCATTCGAAGACATGAGCAGGAATTCCCTTTCTGAATCAAATATTCCCGCGCAAACGGAACAAAGCAAATCACTGATATCTCTAATGTCAACACTGCAAGAGCAGCTCAAGATAATCTACCCGATACTAATGGAAATTAAATCTACAAACAATAACTTAGAAACCGCCATGGCTTTTTTGTCGGCAAAAATTGAACAGCTAGAAGCCCAAAAAAAAAAAGATAAGAACTACATCGCTCTTTTAGAAGGCATTATAGAGGATCTACAAAAGAGTAGCAATGTATAAATGTACCAAAGCAGGCTTAAGAATCCAAAGGAGGCTTAATTAAAATGGTCATTACACTGTCTAATGTAAATGGTAATATTGCAAAAATAGACCATTAGTGACAGATTTCGAGTTTAGAACACACGTGCTAAGACGAAAAATAGTACTATTATAGTTGAGATAACAGCAATTTTTCTGAAGACCGATTTCTTGAAGAAGACCAGAGATTTTAATAGAAAACATAACGAAAAATAAAGTGCCTAGCATCTTGAATTTAAGACAGAGGAGTCCTCTACAATATATGTCTCGAAACAGCTAACTGCAAAACGAGCTCGCATTCATTTACTCGCGCGCAATCTGGCTAAAACATATAAGTATTGCTAGACAGCCTATGAGAAAGAACATAATATTAAGAACGACGACATCTGCCCTACTCTCTCTGCGTGATAACAAGTGAGTGAGTCACATGTCCAAAATCTTTTGCAGCTTTAATGACTATGTTATCTTTCTGATGATCATTTGGTACATAAACGGTGTAAAAGTACCCTTAACGCAAACGAAAGGCACTTGTTCTCCCCACCACTACGATATTTTTTTTTGTCTTAGACCATATCTGGGCTGGGTTCTGACCATACCCCCTAGTTAGGGAGATATTGGGGGTCAAAGTTCCAAATTTTGGACAGCTGTTTTTGTAAATACTAGTTTTTCAGGTTATAACTTTACTTAAATGACCCTTTTTCTATTTAAAGCATCCACTAGCACAATGTTTTATTTTTGACCCAAAAAGAAAAGTCCTTTCCCAGCAAAAATTTTTGCGTAGGGGTACTTAGTTTGATGTACAGAATGTTTGGTTGACGTATGTGTGAACGGTTAATAAAAAAATATTAAGCGTATTATTATTATGTCCTTTATTTATTTACTTTATCTATAATATGTATGTATTTAGAAATATATAAGTATGTTTATCAGTTGTCTAGTACCCGTAACACAAGCTCTGCTTAGCTTGGGACTAGATGGCGTTGTGTGATAGTTGAGGAATATTATATTATTATTACTTACATAAAATTTACATTTTTAAATATTTGATATTATAGACTTTATAGTCGTCCACCGGAGACGGGAGCAGGGTGCAAGCTACCGGTGGTTAGGGCTCCAGAGACAGGAACCTCCTCACAATGCGAGCCGTATCGAGGAGTACTGCCTTCTGAATCAGGCTCTTGATCCAACCGCCAAGCGAGAGTTTGGACAGGTGGTCGTCCAGACTCTTGGCTATAAGGCCATTGGCCGTTACGACTATCTGCACAATGAGCCGAGTTCACATGCCACATATCGACAACCAAAGGAAAACATCGTGAGGAAACCGGCATGTCTTACAACGAAACATTCGAAGACATGTGACATCTACCAATCCGCACTGGACCCGCGTGGTAGATTATAGCCCATTCCCTCTCAAACAGAGAGGAGGCCTGTGTCCCAGCAGTGGGAACAATTAATAGGCTGTTGATGATGATATCGACAACCTCGTGTGCTAAATCAAGATATTTTATTTGTTTTGCTTTTTCAGCTTTCGCGAGGTTCTCGTCATGCGGAATGGTAACATCGATTATCATTGCGCGGCGCGCTGATCGGTCGATCACGACTATATCAGGCTTATTGGCAACAATATTCCTGTCAGTGATGATAAACTGATTGTTGTACTGACCCAGTACAACGATGGTCTTTTTTGAGAACTGGGGTGTAGTACGGTACCTCTGACTCCACAAGTTTATGTTTCAAGGCAAGTTGCTGGTGAATAATTCTGGCTATTGATTGTGCCTGTGCAAGTACTCGCCGTTAGCCAGACGAGAACAACGTTGTTTTTTTAAACGTTTCTTCCATATTGTCATGTTTTTTATTTATTTATTTATTTGTTTAGGATCCCCAACAAAGAATATACACAGATCATGTCAATTATAGTCGACGACAAAAGTAGCAAGTAAGTGTACTCCTTCACTTACAGGAGACCACAGCATGCACAATATAATTTAAATCTAAGCTAACAGAGCTATACATCACCAATCTGGTTAATGGTTATATTAGTATTAGGATAATAGTCAAGTTAAATAATAATCTTACACGCACTCATGCACATTTACCACTTAAATCTACACTCTCTCAGGCTTTCACACCTACACCAAACCACAGATTACAAACACACATACTTTCAATCATACAGTAAGTGTCAACGTTCTTCTGCACTTAGAAAACTTATGAGTATGAATAATTCCTTAAAGACTGATTATACTTCACTTCACAGATTCCCACATAGATAAAATAGCCGTACCTATAACCGAAGCCGTATCGCCAGTAGATCAAAAATCATTTGTATCCTTGTATCACTAGACCGCTTATCTTTGTCCAATTGACGATGCTCCCCGCATTTCTTTGTAATTCGAACTCGTTCAGTCGGCGCTCCACTAGTTTTTCATGGCACCTCTTTTAAGTGCGCCAAATAACAATATAACCATAACCATATATCAATAACTAACGTCAGGACATTACAACTAGGGTATATTTAATAGCACCAACGTGATTTTTCAAAGTATCCAGTACGCAATATTCTCTGAGCCACCAGAAGCAGTTTGCGCCAAGATCGCTTCCTCTGTTTTGGATGTAGAACCTCCCATAATGGTGACTGGCCATCGGGGAAACCTTCGGGATACGTAAGACTTATCCTACACGGGATAACAGCAAAAATTCCGATAATCCGACATCGTAATTAATCAATGTAGCTATGTTCGTAACTTTAGATTAGGTAGATGTGTCGTACTCAAAGGAATATACACTCGAGGCAGGCCACTGGCAGGAACGCCATGTATTGTGAGACGAGTTGAATGAAATACGATTTGAGATACACTGAATATATTTAAGCCTAGCTGATGCCCGCGGCTTCGTCCGCGTGGATGTCGGTTATCGCGACCAAAACGAATCTTTTCACCCCCCCCCCTTTCAGCCCCTTACAACCTTTTCTCGCATTAAAATGTAGCCTATGTCCTCTCTCAGGCTTTGGACTATCTGTGTACCAAATTTAACTTTAATCTGTTCAGTAGTTTCGGTGTGAAAGCGCAACAGACAGACAGAGTTCATCATTACCATCATCTTGTTATCCCATTATATTTGGGGTCGGCGCAACACGTTTTCTTCTTCCATTCTTCCTTGTTAGCCGCAAGTTAGACGTCACGGTGGCATTTACTCCTTTCTCTTGCATATCATTTCTCACACAATCCATCCATCTTTTATTTGGCCTTCAGGACAAAAGTTGTCTGGACCATAATTAAAATAGGGTATTTCATATAAAAAATATTGGATACGTGTTTTTGTTTTAGTAAATTAATGAAAATTGACGCAAATAAAACGTGTCAAAGATCATGAAGCGTCTGACGTCACTTTGTGGGTAAAAAAGTACTAACCTCGTGGCGTCACACGGCTTGACACGACTTTTCGAAGCACTGTATCGTCTTCATCTTTTGTTTACGTGAAAAAAGAAAAAAGACGTCCAATATTTTTTGGAAATCTATCTGATGGACCAATTAGATTTTTTGGTGTAATACCCTATTACTCCTAGAACTATCACAGATCACATCATGACTTTTCTAAAAATTATAAGCCATCAAAAACGTAATAAAATTTGGTACTAATATATTATGGTGGTTATTTTATTTAATTAATAATAATATTCCACAACTATCACACAACGCCATCTAGTCCCAAGCTAAGCAGAGCTTGTGTTATGGGTACTAGACAACTGATAAACATACTTATATATTTCTAAATACATACCTACATATTTTAAATAAATTACACCCAGCCACAGAACAAATAATCGTGCTCATCACACAAACATTTGTCCTGGGTGGGAATCGAACCCACGACCTCCGGCATAGCAGTTAGGGTCACTAACCACTAGACCAACAGGCCAATCAATTTTTTTTAATTGTTTTCTACTTAGAGAAGCCTCGCGAGAGCTAGCCCTCCTAAAGGATAGTAACTTCGCAGACCTTCTAAATCGAACTAATCCTAACACACTTCTAATATTTTTGTCGAAATCATTCACATTTGCACACACTTACTGCCGCACTCAGAGAGCTTTAATGATTACTAAGGCCATCACTTAGTAATGGTTTTGACAGTTTTCTCATACAAAAATATGTCAAACCTTTACAAGTGACGGCTTAAGTTATCATTAAATATCTCTGAGTACGGCAGTTAGTAATACTATCATTACCATGATGATCCCGCTAACGTTTAACCAAAGTTACAATGTTGGTTGTTCCTATAATGGGTGTCAAAATGGCAATAGAAGAAACGAAATGCGGACACAAGAGAAAGATGATGAATCATTTTATTATCTTTATTCAAAGCAGACTTAAGTTAATATGTATTATACAAGAAATGTCTCAGCTGTACTTATTCCACCTTTGTGAGACACTGGTGACTTTTCTTTTTGCGGGGTGGGAAATCATCAAATGACTTCTCCCCCTCTGGGCAGAGCGGTAGGGACTGGGTGTCAGACTTCTACTGACTAAAAACCATCCATGTTCCTTCTTAGCCCTTGTGCCGAGACCGCGGTATCTCTTTCGAACAAACCGCAGCCCCGGCGGGAGAGACTGGTGCCTGCCTTTGTGAAAGTACAGGTCACGGCTAGAATAAGCTTTTGTAGAGATACCGTGTAGAAGTAAAAGCATAATAGAACAATATTAAATACCTATTAATCTGCAATTTCGCAGAAGCCGAAATTATCATAATTATATGCTTAATAAAATTATCCATTAATTTTTACTTGTAACTTATTCGTTTGTAAATATAATAAATATGTACCTACAGTTGTGACTCCTAGCACAGATTACTTCTAGTCTAGTATTTTAGTCAAATATCTACCTCATTATAAATCAATAATTTTAATTAACCTATTATTTAGCTTTCTTTAAATGTATTATTAAGAATGTAAATTAATTATCTTGAAACATTATGCTGGTAGTGTTTTTTTTATATAATTTTTGTACTAATGTTAAGTAAATAAAGCAAGTATTTTCATATATTAGTTTTTTTAATTACAACACAAGTTACTAAATCTTGTTGCCATAAAACCAACCTTGGTCATTACAGGTACTAGTCCAGTCATTTGGTAGTTTTACCTGGAAAGTTTACCGGGAGTTTTGAAAATTGGTGAGTTTATAGATTTCGACGTAGGTACTCTTTTCGAATTGCCACCTCGTAAAGAACTGTGCCGCTCGCGCCGCGCGCCGCCATATTGGAAAAATGCCGTTTAAAAACAGTTTTTTTGAGAATATCTCCGTTCCGACTCATTTTACGATAAAAATAGTTCAGTAATAAATTAAACTAGAGAAAATTTCCAAAAAATATCGGACACGGTTTTTTTATTTCACGTATACAAACAATGAAGACGATACAGTGCTTTGAAAACTCGTGTGACGTCATTTTCTGAGACATTAGTATGACATTCTTTAGCGGTCAGTGACGTCACAACCCCCCACTCAAATCTTCTGATTCTAATTAGTCCGTCTATTAGATTATCGAAAAATATTAGATACGTATTTTTTGTTTTATCAAATCAATAAAAAATTACGAAGATAAAACGCGTATCGCGATTTTAGTGGGGGTTGGTGACGTCACGAACCGCAATAAATGTCATACTAATACAATTGTAGTCATACAATTCTAAGTGTCCAGTCCCCAGTAACGGGACATGTTTATAAACATCACTGACGAACTGTGGGTGTACTAATGTAGTACCTACAGCTCTGCCTATCCCTTCAGGTATTACAAGAGCCAGCCCTGCCAGCCAGGTTATGAGCCGATGCGAGCTCGCGCCGTATATACATGACGTAATTTTATTCTCGCATGTGGAGTTGCGTGTGGGTGGCGGTTGCGGGCGCGTACCGAGTGTATGCTGTGAATTGCTGTGTTTGAGTAGGTCGCGTGGAGATGGGTGCGACACTCGGGTGCGTCAGTCTGGTGGGGTGGGAGGTGTCGTTATCGTCCGCAGGCTCGAGGTCACGCGTGCCATGGTGCTATGTGCTTGACGTGGGGCCAGACAGAAGCGTCGGTTCCCGCGAACATGTTAAATCGAGTCTAGGCTCCCAATATTGTGGTCCCTCTGGACGCTCTGGAGCAAATAGCGAGCGGTGGCGACTATTTTTCCGCAGCATATATTGTTGCGTGCGGAGTAGAGCCAGGCAGAAGCGGTGTACGTGAGAAGAGGACAAAATATATTTGTTTTGTAAACGCCTATTGGCTCGCAGCGGGAGGCGATAAGACCACTGGATAGAGCTGAGCGCGAACAGTTCTACTCTTTGGTATGTTCGTCGTCCATCAAAACCTCCACCTCAACAGCCAGTCAGGGAGCAAGTGGAATACGCGCTGAATGTTGTCTCGTGTCAAGCGAGGTGTGTCGATGGGAGGGCCTGGGCATGTGGGCGGTGTAACGCAAGTAACACAGGGGCTACACGCATCGGGGCTGCGGGTAGTCCTCTGGTTATCGCGGCCTCGACATAGAGGGCGAAGAAGGAACATGGGTGGTTTTTAGTCAGTAGAAGTCTGACACTCCCTTTCGCTCTGCCCAAGAGCGGGAGGGGTTATTCGATGATTTTACACCCACCAAAAAAAAAAAAAAAAAGGGGCTACACGCATGAATGATGACGATGTGTAGCATTCTCCATCCACTGTTCATTAGCTGTTAGATGCACGCTGGCGCCTGAATCAATGTACCAGTCATATTTGTTGAATTTGCCATGAAGAAACACCGCACTAAACGCATTACTTTGTTTACGTTGTATTTCTTTCGAATTCGTATTGGTATTAGCATTATTTGGACACTGATTCTTGTAATGTCCGGGCTGTTTACACCGGTAGCATTTGACATGACTTTTAGCCAGAGTTGGATTTAGGTACGTGAAAAAGATGAGGGCTGTAATCCGAAAGTGAAATAAATGTAAATTAATATATTTTATAATGTTTTAATGAATATAAAGAAAATCACACCTTTTGACAGCAACACAGCATCGTAATATAGACAGAAAGAGAATGTACAAAAACAATTTAAATTTGAAATAATAAAGAAAAAGTATAAAACACCAAAGAGTACGTAACAGTACGTTGAAAAAGATAGCACAAAAAATTAAAAGGATAGTATTTATAAAAAGATATAGTACACTTTCATTATTTTTAATTTAACTTATTAGTCATTAAAATCAACACCAGTTATGGCAAAATTTACTGCTCTTCTAAGTTTATCAGTTCTTATATTACTATTAGTTATTTATTTATGTTGCCAGTTTGTTTCGTATTTTAATCTTGATATGGTTCACTTTACTGAATATTCGTTCTCATACGGCATTTGCATGTGGAATCACTAAACAATCTAGGACAAATTTCGATATTTCTTTAAACGGGCCTGATCTGTTGAGTAGATTTAACAAAAAAATCATTGCATCTGCTAAAAAATTCTTTACGAAATATTCATGACGTAAAACTAAGCATTCGGGAGCAAGCTTTAAATTATAGTATTTTAATCCTTAAAATTAAATGTGGATAGTATATAGTACAATGGACGAAATTATAGTACAAATACTATTATTATAGTACTTTTGCATTCCGTTCGTTCGATTGGTATCTCAGCGCGTTGGCCATAGACGATTTATTATTTTTTCTTATGTTGCCCTTTCTGCGTACATGTGGGTAAAACAACCCTAGCAAGATGTTGTGCTCTAGAGAGATAAGACTATAAAAAAAATGTGTGTCGTGAGGAGGCACCACGTAGAGATGGACCATACGTCATCATTAATAAACATGGACCCACCTCTTTTAAAGTAGCTTCTCCAAATGATCCTACTAGTCCAATTGGCCTCCATCACGTTTCCGCTCTGACTCCATATAAAGGTGGAAGCCTGGAAACAGTTCCAGAACCCGTGCAACCACTTCGAAGAATAGGACAACCTAGAAAGGAGAAGGTTGCCAGCAAGCCTTCACCTGGGGCCAAACGAGGACATGGACGCCCGAGAAAACAATAATCCCACTATCCAGTCCACCACGCCGAGACGTCTTTGAGAACTGAGGGGGAGATTGTAGCACACGTTTAATATGTATAGATCCTACCATGTATTAGATTAGTAAGCAACAGAAGTTCATTGATCAAGTTGTCCGTAAAGTTCGACCGCTTACTACTAGATGGCGCTGCCCCTATGACGCGTATTTCTGAACCGCGGTGTTAAGATTCTCCGTCACTATGACCCTCGCTTGATCAGTGCATTTCCTCAGACAGCTAACCAGTTGGCGCATTTGCGGATCTCGTCCTACCTGGAAGAGTCACGTGAGACACCCCTGCTAATTGTCGCAAACATCTATAATCCTTCAGGAATATTTTTTGGATAGAGGGACTTCATTCCCGACCTTCGTCCCAGGATTTGGTCGTGGGAACTGTACCCTGTACATCTATCTAGAAACTAACAATTTTCTATAAAAGTTTAAACTCCTGTAAACCTGCTGCTAAAATACACCTGGAAAACTTCGTCTGTGTTTCCTTCAAGTGTGACGTCACCCGAAAATACCTCCTGCAATAGTTAATTAGATATTGTTTATGTAGCTGAACATCCATAAAAATGTTCAATTTTTAGGTAAGCAGTAGTGACTGTGTTTGTCAAGCGTGCTGGGACTTGGCTCAAAGCCCACATGTAGATGACCAAAGAAGACCACTAGGCCACCGTAATGTTTGCCTCCGCTGCGGACGCTCTCTTGCATCGCGAACCCATCACCTTCTTCATACCAACACAACCCGTGAATCAATAATTTATAATGTTATACAAGAGTGGATTACACCTCGAACTGTAAGTTAAATCAGATTACAATGTGCTGCTGCCCTTTCCTCCTATAGTTGATCGTGTAGATGCTGTGGATATAATACAAGAAATAGATAGTTATATTAATGTACAAAACGAATTAGCTGATTTTATTATCAGGAATATTATTATAGGCGTCGAGCTAAGTTTGAAGCTATCACCGTACATGATGATAACCTTAACGATTTTTCACAGCTCTCCGATAGTGAACTAATATTGATTTCTTTAAGAACATACCAAATCAAGCAGGCACGTTCCTACTACGGTGAACATGTAAGAGGAAATTAATAATAATAATAAATAATAATATTCCACAACTATCACACAACGCCATCTAGTCCCAAGCTAAGCAGAGCTTGTGTTATGGGTACTAGACAACTGATAAACATACTTATATATTTCTAAATACATACATATTATAGATAAAATAATAATAATGGTAATATATGGTATGGTAATATAATTATGGTTTTAATATATGTGGAAGTGTGCAGGGAGGTCAGCACTTCAGCAGTAGCCTTCTTCGAGAGCTGTCGGCTGCCAATAACTCCGCTTTCTTACGCATGATGGCGTGAAAGCCATCTGTACGTGCTTCAGCAAACATTCCTGACGCACTGCAACGCCGCGGCAATCGCAACAGCATCCTGAAGGCATTGTTGTATTGCACGCGCAGGACGTTGTAGGCTCGGCTCGTATATGACACCCACAGGCCGCTCGTGTAGAATGACTGACAGAACGCTTTAAATAAACTGACTTTGACGTCTGCCGTGCAGCGAGCAAACCTACGGGCGAGCATATTGCTCCTCACTGCCAACGCCCTGCGCTCGCGTTCTATGTCCCCATACTTTTTCTATTGCTTCTTCCATTGTCTCCTCTGGGTAATTTTTATAATTGCGGGTACCCGCGGTCTTTTTGTTGGTTCGTTTCAGGCACAATGAAGAAATCTCAATCGTACGTGCTGCGGCTACATGCGGTGATTGGACTTTTCCTCATTTGATAGACCTTAGAATGTAAATGTTAGTACTTTATTTTATTAAATTTTAATATTAATATTTAGTTTATCTCGTTTGTTAATATTGTAGTACCCGCCATCAAATTCGCCCCTTGACTCAAAGTAACCCCAAAAATATTCAAATCGCAATTAGATTACTTAAACGATAAATTTAAAAAAAATCTTTTTGAGTTTTGTCGTTTATCGGGGTGTCTTTTCAATGGAATAAATAAAAGAGTGGGTGACAAATAATAATTTATCTTTAATTTCAGACATATACGTCCATACAAAAAAATACAAAGACCACTAATAACCCTACTAAGTCTAGTAGGGTTATTAGTGGTACACAGAAATAATATCAAATAATAAGGTGTTAGTAATCAAAATAAGTTACACAAAAACAACTTAGCCTATTTCCTATTTCTGTGCAGAACAGAACAGAGCTAAAACATTAAAACCACATTCTACTCTAAGCATTTAAACTAAGTCAAAACTGTACTAAAGTGATAGTCTGTCTTTAAAACGTAAATCAGCTTACTTCAGTGAATATACAGATTACGTGTTACTTGGGGTGGAAACGCGTTTAGCGCAAATTCACATGTTAATTACGCTTTGCTCGTACGCCACCGTCACAAATGATTTTACGAAAAACGTTTTTAGAACATAATTGTAGGGAATTTTCTCTAGTTTAATTTATAACTTCGTAAAATGAGTCTGAAAGGAGATATTCTCAAAAATCTGTTTGCGCCATTTTTCCAAAATGGCGCCGCGAGCGGCACAGTTCTTTACGAGGTGGCAAAGTGAAAATTCGTAAAGAGCACGTCGAAATCTATAAACTCACCAATTTTCAAAACTCCCGGTAAACTTTCAAAAAAAAAAAAAAAAACTGTCTGTTGTAAAACTTCCAAATGACTGGACTAGTACCTGTAATGACCAAGGTTGGTTTTATGACAACAAGTTTTAGTAACTTGTGTTGTAATTAAAAAACGAATGTATGAAAATACTTGCTTTATTTACTTAACATTAGTACAAAAATTATATAAAAAAAACACTACCAACATAATGTTTGAAGAAACAACATTTGAATTAAAATTTGAAGAAAGCTAAATAATAGGTTAATTAAAATTATTAAAACCATAAGACACAATTTACAATACAATAAGAAATAGATTATTAGTTATAGATTTACAATGAGGTAGATACTTATTTGACAAAAATATACTACAATACTATACTAGGAGTAATCTGTGCAGGAGTTACAACTTTAAGTACAATTATTTACTTACAAACGAATAAGTCACGAGTAAAAATTAATGGATACTCCTTTTTTTTTTTTTTTTTTTTTATTAAACGTTTCCCCACACTAGGAATTTCTCCTGTATCGTGGGTGCGTTCACAAACATTTAAACTCACATACACAAATACCCAGACCCGAAACAACTATCTGTAGGCCATACAAATATTTGTTCCGTGCGGGGATATATTAAGTATATAATTATGATAATTCAGGCTTCTGCAAAATTGCAGATTAATAGGTTAATATTGTTCTATTATGCTTTTACTTCTACACGGTATCTCTACAAAAGCTTATTCTAGCCGTGACCTGTACTTTCACAAAGGCAGGCACCAGTCTCTCCCGCCGGGGCTGCGGTTTGATCGAAAGAGATACCGCGGTCTCGGCACAAGGGCTAAGAAGGAACATGGATGGTTTTTAGTCAGTAGAAGTCTGACACCCAGTCCCTACCGCTCTGCCCAGAGGGGGAGTCATTTGATGATTTACCACCCCACAAAGAAAAGGCAGTGTCTCACAAAGGTGGAATAAGTACAGCTGAGACATTTCTTGTACATACATATTAACTTAGGTCTGCTTTGAAAAGAGATAATAAAAGCTAAATAATAATAATAGTTCATCGTCTTTCTCTTGTGTCCGCATTTCGTTTCTTTTATTTGCCATTTTGACACACATTATAGGAACAACCAATATTGCAACCACAGAACAAATAAAAGAGCTTAGAAGACCCTTGTAGGCGGGGCAGGCGCGCCGCACATATGAGCAGACGCTCATATGTCGACAAAATTTGATTTACCGGCCAACAATCGCGCTCAAGTTGACGTTCGAAGCTCCGCGAAAAAAAAGAATAATGACGTCTTGCGCTATTATAACGTGTCGGAAAAGAAACCAGGTGTGTAGTTTCCAAATTATTTAAAAAGATTTGTTTTATTGCAAAATCAAAAGTTAGAAAGTTATTATTTTTTTATTGTTAGACTATTAAAAATTCTAATAATAAAGTTAATGCCACTTGGAAAAATCCCATCCCGAAATTAAAGCAAAATATTGCAAAACTAAAAGTTACAAAACTAAAGTAATTTTATCGAAATAACTTATCGACCTTTTGGTGGCCGTAACATGTATGAGAAATATACGCGTGTGTGAGTGTACGACATACGCAGTGTTTGCGTTAGTGTGTTTTTAGTAAAGTCATGAAGTGGTCTGTTGTAGTTGAAGGAGTAATAAGGTATTTCACCAAAAAATCTGGCCTCCTTTGGATTCTTTAGCCAGCTTTGGTACATTTATACATTGCTACTCTTTTGTAGATCCTCTATAATGCCTTCTAAAAGAGCGATGTAGTTCTTATCTTTTTTTTTTTGGGCTTCGAGCAGTTCAATTTTTGCCGACAAAGAGGCCATGGCGGTTTCTAAGTTATTGTTTGTAGATTTAATTTTCATTAGTATCGGGTAGATTTTCTTGAGCTGCTCTTGCAGTGTTGACATTAGAGATATCACTGATTTGCTTTGTTCCGTTTGCGCTGAAATATTTGATTCAGAAAGGGAATTCCTGCTCATGATGTCTTCGAATGAGTGGTTTGGTTCTGAAGCATTACCAGTTGGTTGATCCTCTGTACTTGTGTGATGGATATTTGTTCTTTCCACAGACGCTTCTTGTGTCTCTTCAACGGGCATTGCATGAGGAAGTGACTGGTATTCGTTTATTAATTCGAATGGTTGCTCAGATAGGCCCGCGACCTCCTCACCTATTTCATTTGGCTCAGTCACTTTAGATATTTTATTATGAACTTTTCTACCACCATCCGGTGCTTTTCGTTTTTGTGCTTCAGAATTTGCAGATTCATGTAGTTTGGGAATCCAGAACGTTCGTCATGAAATCGTTCTTAGCACTTAGTGTAGCTATTCCCGGGGATGTGCGTGAATGTTCGTCTAAAATAAAATTACAATATTATAAAAAAATATATCAAAAAAATATTGGCACTCTTAGGTGTATACAGTATGTTAACTAACAGAGGGCGGTCCCGTCAACCAAGCATTCTGTACATCAAACTAAGTACCCCTACTCAAAAGTTTTTGCTGGGAAACAACTTTTTTTTTTGGTGTCAAAAATCACATTTTACAGTAAAACTCAAAGTACCACTCTTAAAACATTGTGCTAGTGGATGCTTTAAATAAATAATGGGTCATGGAGGTAATTTAAGTAACGTTATAGCCTGAAAAACCAGAATTTACAAAAACAGCTGTGAAAAATTTGGAACTTTGACCCCCAATATCTCCGTAACCAAGGGGTTTCCAGGTTGGTAATTTTTTTTTTAGCATGTATGTATGCTATACTATTGCGGGTTAACGGGAACGCCCTCTGTTAGTTAACATACTGTATAACGCTATGATAACGTTTATAGTTTTTGTTCGATGCAATAATTGCAATCGTTCACGTTTTGCGTCCATGGCAATACGATGCGGCCGCACCGAGTGCGCCCCGAGCTCAGTGCATAACGGACAGCAACCGGGTGTATTAATTCCATCGTTTTAGCGATAGTTTACGTTACCTCAATTAAACCCTTAAAGTTATTTGAGTGTTTAACTTCGCCACCAGCCCATCAGGTACCACTTAGTCGCGTCATTTAAATTTTTCAAACAATTTATCAACATTTGCGCAAACATACCCTTTAATTTTTCTTAGTTTATGCACGGCCTTGTATTCGATATCGGTGTTTAATCGTTTCGATATATAAAATAACTGTTTCTATGTCGATCTAGCAGTATATTTTTATATTGTTCGTTTTTAGAGTTCCGTAGCCTAATGGCAAAAAACGGAATATTTACATAGATTCGTCACGTCTGTCTGTCCGTCCGTATGCCACAGCCACTTTATTCGGAAACTATTAAGCCTATACAGTTAAACCTTGGTAAGTAGATGACAATGTATTCTGTGAACCGCTTCACGATTTTTATACAAAAATAAAAAAAATATACATGGAACTGAGTAGTACGACTAGCACTTGGCCAGTTTTTTTTTAATTAATACAATTTTTTTTTTATACGCCCGATGTACAAATTAATAGAAAATATCCTTGTCATACCAGCTATCTAAAAAAAGTTTATAACGTATCTACCTAATACAAAGCCATTATCTCCATAAGGAAAATTCGTTTGCGTTTTTGATTGAGTACAGGCACAGTAGATAATCTGGGATTTACCTGTAGAAAAATCTAATACCTCAGAAACTACTAAATTTCGGGGAACACTTGGTGGCTTAATTAATTGCATTTTAACCCTATTGTGACGTCCTGCAAGGAATAAGTTACCGGTAAGCCTGTACATACAACTACCTACTTATAATATAAAGGGTGTAAAAGTACCCTTAACGCAAACGAAGGGCACTTTCTTGACCTCCGGTGCGATCTCATGGCGGCATGGAGACAGCGACTGTCGCAACCCCGTGCAGGGCACGCCACGATAGTGGCGGTAAGTCCCCTCTTTGAGGAGTGGCTTGAGAGGCGCCACGGCGCCCTCACCTTCCGTCTGACGCAGGTCCTCACCGGACACGGATGTTTCGGGAGGTACCTGCACCGAATCAGGCGGGAGGAAACGCCCGGATGCCACCATTGCGAGGATCGGCCGGAGGACACGGTGGAGCACACAGTGGAGGTGTGCCCCGCTTGGGCGGAGCCCCGCCGTGTTCTCGTAGCGGCGATCGGCGGCGACCTCTCGGCGAATGGGACGCCGTCGCCTCCTTCTGCGAAGCAGTGATGCTGGCGAAGGAGGTGGCGGAACGCGAGAGGGAGAGAACCTCTCGTCCCAGCCGTCGCGGGAGGCGCTCCGGGCGTCGGGGGTCCCGCGATGACCTCCGGCCACCGTAGACGCGGGCCTGTGGACGGTGAGTGATGGGCTAACTCGCCGTCCGTCCGTCTCACGACGAAAACAGGCCGTGTCGACGGCGCGTTCGTGTTCCACGCGCGCCTCAAAGAGATGTCAGCAACATGGGAGGGGCCCGAAAGGGCCGACGCCTGTCGGGGCCGCGGGTAGTCCAACGGTTATCGCGGCCTCGACATAGAGGGCGAAGAAGGAACATGGGTGGGTTTTAGTCAGTAGAAGTCTGACACTCCCTTTCGCTCTGCCCAAGAGCGGGAGGGGTTATTCGATGATTTTACACCCACCAAAAAAAAAAAAAAAAAAAAGGGCACTTTCTTGGGTTCTCCCCACCACTGCGATATTGTTGATTTTTGTTCTAGACAGGGGTATAGTCTAGTTACGGAGATATTGGGGGTCAAAGCTCCAAATTTTTCACAGCTGTTTTTGTAAATACTAATTTTTCAGGTTATAACTTTACTTAAATTACCTCCACTAGCACAATGGTTTAAGAGTGCTACATTGAGTATTACTGTAAAATGTGATTTTAAACCCCAAAAAAAGTTGTTTCCCAGCAAACATTTTTACGTAGGGGTACTTAGTTTGATGTAGGTACCTACAGGGTAATTAGGGGTTAATTTATACCCTGTATTAGTTCTTTTGATTAATACACTTTAAATTAAATTTAACTAATTACTTATTTACCTTCGTAATTCTCTTCATTATTCAGCAACTCTCGGAAATACCGTTTCACGTCGCTATAGGAATCTGTAAAACGTATTATTCTATTTACTAAAATATGTTCTTCCATATTTTCCTTCCAGAACTGCAGGGCTATTGCGTATCTTTTATGTGACAGTGGCTATCTATCATACATGGTGTAAATTAACCCTTCACACATACGTCAACCAAGCATTCTGTACATCAAACTAAGAACCTCTACGCAAAATTTTTTTTTTGGGGTCATAAATCTCATTTTACTCATAAAACATTGTGCTAGTGGATGCTTTGAATAGTAAAAGGGTCAAGGAGGTAATTTAAGTAAAGTTATAACCTGAAAAACTAGTATTTACAAAAACAGCTGTGTAAAATTTGGAACTTTGACCCCCGATATCTCCGTAACTAGGGGGTTCCCAGGTATGGTCTAGAACAAAAAAATGATCACAGTGGTGCGGAGAACAAGTGCCCTTCGTTTGCGTTAAGGGTACTTTTACACCCTTTATAGTGTCCATCAATTAACTGTCAAATGATTCCATCTTGTACTTAACCATAAACAATTTGACAGTTAATCCATTGACAATATGATAGCCTCCACTCCCCCCACTCTTGATCTTTAACGCGTTTTATCTTCGTAAATTTTTATTAATTTGATAAAACAAAAAACACGTATCCAACATTATTATCCGACTGCGGCGAAGCCCAAAAGAAGGGTTATTACTCGACTGCGGCGAAGCCCAAAAAGAGAGTTATGTGTTTGGCGTGTATGTATGCATGTCCGTTTCTTTGTTCCCTCAGAACTCCTAAACGGATGAAGGGATTTGAATAAAATATACGTTGTTAGATTCGTCTTGAAGGCGCCAGTGTCACTGGCTACATTAAAATTAAAAAACAAAGAAATTTTGCGGATTTTGGGGACGAAATCTGGATTAAAAAAAAAATTGTTTCTTTTACCATCGAGTAGGGTATCAAAATGAAGGGTTTTAAAAGGAAATTACAAAAAAATATGACACTTATACCTATGTTTAAAAGAAATTTAAAGTCACAAATTCTATAAACAAACACAAAAGTTAAATTATCATCTGCGAAGAATTTTATGCGACCAACGAAAGAACAAACACAAAAGAACTAAAAAGTTGGAAATAAAAAAAATTGTTAAAAAACTAAAAACCCGACAGAAAAAACTGAAAACAAAAAACAAGCACATTTTTGGTTTTTTCATAAAAAATTATATTAATCAACACAATCTAGAGACTGTCCTCTTCACTCCAAAAAAACTAAAAATTTAATTTAAACACCAAAAATAAATATGCAAAGTAGCCTCTGTTTTTGTAACTACCATTTTTCTCCTAACTATCAATCATACGTTATTTTTATTGCCATCAATATCCCACAAATATTATAAACGCGAAAGTTTGTAAGTATGTATGTGTGTACATGTTTGTTACTCTTTCACGCAAAAACTACTGAACGGATTTGAATTAAATTTGGTACACAGATAGTTTATAATCTGGAGTAACACATAGGATAGGATAGTTTTTATCCCGATTTTATCTTCTCGTGAGATAACTTTCGAGTTGTAGAGGGCGAAGCCGCTGGCTACACCTAGTATTATAATAAAGTCATGCCGAGGGGACCTTTTTTTTTTGGGTGTTAGGTAATCATTAAATAACCTCTCCCGCTCTTGGGCAGAGCGAAAGGGAGTGTCAGACTTCTACTGACTAAAATACAAGCGGGTCAGACCTCCACGGTGTGCTCCACCGTGATGCTGAGGGGACCTTCGGCTTATTTTTGCCGATTACTGTCTTAATTCTTTATTTGGATTTGTTTTACGCAAACGCTACTCGCAAATCGCGTAGCTACTCGTAAAGCGGTTGCGGAAGAGTGAAATGTTAGTGGCGTATATTATCCAGCTCTTAAACTAGCGACGGCACGGTTGGCGCAGTTGCTCAAGCAATGGATTGCTGCGCTACGTGTCGCGGGTTCGATTCCCGCACGTAACAAATATTTGTATGACCTACAGATAATTGTTTCGGCTCTGGGTATTTGTTTATGTGAGTTTAAATGTTTGTGAACGCACCCACGATACAGGAGAACTTCCTAATGTGGGGCAACGTTTTTTAAAAAAAAATACAAAAACTTGCTTACCTTTTTGTTATATTTTATGCTCCTCGTTTTTTTTTCCACCTCTTTATAATTTTACGTCCACTCCCGTTGGAAATATATTTACGTATGTATGTACCAACATAATTGCCAATGCATATCTAATAAATTCTACAATATTTTCCGATTACCTAACGTAATTCTATTTGTTCATCGCACTCGGCTGCTTGCAGCCTAGTGAGCGACGAGGTGAATGGGTTTGTAATAGTGCGTTTGGAAGTTGAAAGCGTGCGAAACAGATTTAAATATTTTTATTTTATTTACTAAGTTATTTTTATACATCTATTTCACATTTTTAAGTACCTACCCATACACTTACATATTTATAAAAGCGAAAAAGAAACTTATCACAAAATGAGTATATTATTATTTTCTGTCGCCGCTAAAACAAGAAATAATACATTCCTAGGGAGGCTTCCCTACTACCGATGATACGGAACCCTTCATGACTTGGCCAGGATTTTTTAGTTTTTCGTCTTTTTGCTAGCTATCTATACATATAAAGGGTGTAAAAGTACCCTTAACTGCGATAATTTTTTGGTTCTAGACCATACCTGGGAACCCCCTAGTTACGGAGACATTGTGGGTCAAAGTTCTAAATTTTGCACAGCTGTTTTTGTAAACACAAGACGTTTTCAGGTTAAAACTTTACTTAAATTACCTTCATGACCCGTTTACTATTCAAAGCATCCACTAGCACAATGTTTTAATGGTGTTACATTAAGTTTTACCGTAAAATGTGATTTTTGACCCCAAAAAAGAAATCGTTTTCCAGCAAAAAATGTTGCATAAGGGTACCTAGTTTGATGTACAGAATGCTTGGTTGACGTTTGTGTGAAGGGTTTGTTTAGGGTTTTTTTAGGGGTTTAGGGTTAAGGGGGGGGTAGGTAGTAGGTAGGTAGTAGGTAGGTAGTAGGTAGGTAGTAGGTAGGTAGTAGGTAGGTAGTAGGTAGGTAGTAGGTAGGTAGTAGGTAGGTAGTAGGTAGGTAGTAGGTAGGTAGTAGGTAGGTAGTAGGTAGGTAGTAGGTAGGTAGTAGGTAGGTAGTAGGTAGGTAGTAGGTAGGTAGTAGGTAGGTAGTAGGTAGGTAGTAGGTAGGTAGTAGGTAGGTAGTAGGTAGGTAGTAGGTAGGTAGTAGGTAGGTAGTAGGTAGGTAGTAGGTAGGTAGTAGGTAGGTAGTAGGTAGGTAGTAGGTAGGTAGTAGGTAGGTAGTAGGTAGGTAGTAGGTAGGTAGTAGGTAGGTAGTAGGTAGGTAGTAGGTAGGTAGTAGGTAGGTAGTAGGTAGGTAGTAGGTAGGTAGTAGGTAGGTAGTAGGTAGGTAGTAGGTAGGTAGTAGGTAGGTAGTAGGTAGGTAGTAGGTAGGTAGTAGGTAGGTAGTAGGTAGGTAGTAGGTAGGTAGTAGGTAGGTAGTAGGTAGGTAGTAGGTAGGTAGTAGGTAGGTAGTAGGTAGGTAGTAGGTAGGTAGTAGGTAGGTAGTAGGTAGGTAGTAGGTAGGTAGTAGGTAGGTAGTAGGTAGGTAGTAGGTAGGTAGTAGGTAGGTAGTAGGTAGGTAGTAGGTAGGTAGTAGGTAGGTAGTAGGTAGGTAGTAGGTAGGTAGTAGGTAGGTAGTAGGTAGGTAGTAGGTAGGTAGTAGGTAGGTAGTAGGTAGGTAGTAGGTAGGTAGTAGGTAGGTAGTAGGTAGGTAGTAGGTAGGTAGTAGGTAGGTAGTAGGTAGGTAGTAGGTAGGTAGTAGGTAGGTAGTAGGTAGGTAGTAGGTAGGTAGTAGGTAGGTAGTAGGTAGGTAGTAGGTAGGTAGTAGGTAGGTAGTAGGTAGGTAGTAGGTAGGTAGTAGGTAGGTAGTAGGTAGGTAGTAGGTAGGTAGTAGGTAGGTAGTAGGTAGGTAGTAGGTAGGTAGTAGGTAGGTAGTAGGTAGGTAGTAGGTAGGTAGTAGGTAGGTAGTAGGTAGGTAGTAGGTAGGTAGTAGGTAGGTAGTAGGTAGGTAGTAGGTAGGTAGTAGGTAGGTAGTAGGTAGGTAGTAGGTAGGTAGTAGGTAGGTAGTAGGTAGGTAGTAGGTAGGTAGTAGGTAGGTAGTAGGTAGGTAGTAGGTAGGTAGTAGGTAGGTAGTAGGTAGGTAGTAGGTAGGTAGTAGGTAGGTAGTAGGTAGGTAGTAGGTAGGTAGTAGGTAGGTAGTAGGTAGGTAGTAGGTAGGTAGTAGGTAGGTAGTAGGTAGGTAGTAGGTAGGTAGTAGGTAGGTAGTAGGTAGGTAGTAGGTAGGTAGTAGGTAGGTAGTAGGTAGGTAGTAGGTAGGTAGTAGGTAGGTAGTAGGTAGGTAGTAGGTAGGTAGTAGGTAGGTAGTAGGTAGGTAGTAGGTAGGTAGTAGGTAGGTAGTAGGTAGGTAGTAGGTAGGTAGTAGGTAGGTAGTAGGTAGGTAGTAGGTAGGTAGTAGGTAGGTAGTAGGTAGGTAGTAGGTAGGTAGTAGGTAGGTAGTAGGTAGGTAGTAGGTAGGTAGTAGGTAGGTAGTAGGTAGGTAGTAGGTAGGTAGTAGGTAGGTAGTAGGTAGGTAGTAGGTAGGTAGTAGGTAGGTAGTAGGTAGGTAGTAGGTAGGTAGTAGGTAGGTAGTAGGTAGGTAGTAGGTAGGTAGTAGGTAGGTAGTAGGTAGGTAGTAGGGAGGTAGTAGGTAGGTAGTAGGTAGGTAGTAGGTAGGTAGTAGGTAGGTAGTAGGTAGGTAGTAGGTAGGTAGTAGGTAGGTAGTAGGTAGGTAGTAGGTAGGTAGTAGGTAGGTAGTAGGTAGGTAGTAGGTAGGTAGTAGGTAGGTAGTAGGTAGGTAGTAGGTAGGTAGTAGGTAGGTAGTAGGTAGGTAGTAGGTAGGTAGTAGGTAGGTAGTAGGTAGGTAGTAGGTAGGTAGTAGGTAGGTAGTAGGTAGGTAGTAGGTAGGTAGTAGGTAGGTAGTAGGTAGGTAGTAGGTAGGTAGTAGGTAGGTAGTAGGTAGGTAGTAGGTAGGTAGTAGGTAGGTAGTAGGTAGGTAGTAGGTAGGTAGTAGGTAGGTAGTAGGTAGGTAGTAGGTAGGTAGTAGGTAGGTAGTAGGTAGGTAGTAGGTAGGTAGTAGGTAGGTAGTAGGTAGGTAGTAGGTAGGTAGTAGGTAGGTAGTAGGTAGGTAGTAGGTAGGTAGTAGGTAGGTAGTAGGTAGGTAGTAGGTAGGTAGTAGGTAGGTAGTAGGTAGGTAGTAGGTAGGTAGTAGGTAGGTAGTAGGTAGGTAGTAGGTAGGTAGTAGGTAGGTAGTAGGTAGGTAGTAGGTAGGTAGTAGGTAGGTAGTAGGTAGGTAGTAGGTAGGTAGTAGGTAGGTAGTAGGTAGGTAGTAGGTAGGTAGTAGGTAGGTAGTAGGTAGGTAGTAGGTAGGTAGTAGGTAGGTAGTAGGTAGGTAGTAGGTAGGTAGTAGGTAGGTAGTAGGTAGGTAGTAGGTAGGTAGTAGGTAGGTAGTAGGTAGGTAGTAGGTAGGTAGTAGGTAGGTAGTAGGTAGGTAGTAGGTAGGTAGTAGGTAGGTAGTAGGTAGGTAGTAGGTAGGTAGTAGGTAGGTAGTAGGTAGGTAGTAGGTAGGTAGTAGGTAGGTAGTAGGTAGGTAGTAGGTAGGTAGAAAAAAGGGCATTGCAAGGTATGCCGGGGTCAGCTAGTAATCTATATAAACAAAAGGAAAAGTTCTGACTGACTGAACGACTCATCAGCGCCCAGCCGAAACCCTTCAACCTAGAATGCTGATTTTTTTAACAAAAGGAGCCCTTTTAATTGAAACGAGTAATTTGGTAGAATTACTGGAAAGTAAACCCTTAAGGCCCACTTGCACCAGGCTGGGTTATCAAGGTTAACTCCGAGGTAAATACTAATTAGAAGTTAAATTCTAATTCTGTCTTGCACCATCTAGAGTTAAGGGTTAACCATTAGTTAAATTTTTAATTTTTTAACCCACTGATGTGGGAGGGTTAAGTCGACTAACTCTGGGTTAGTAATGTCATAATTGAGATATTTTATGTTAAGTACGTTTTGGTTGTGTCTCGTGTTTGTTGCATTCAGTGATATCGGTTTTATTTTGTCCTAAAAATGATAAATTAATGTATGTTGTCTGATGATGATGAAGGGATCATCGAATACATTAGTTCAGACTATTATAACAGAAGAATTGCAAAACGAACTTATCATTTTTACTCACAAAGAGACAAAGATTTTCATAGAAGATTTTGTCTACAAAAAGAAACTGTTCTCTATTTATAAGATAAAAATTAAAAAAGATTGCAATATACAAATGCGAATAAAAAGTAAGAACCTACATGTGACCTACATTACATTTTCAGTGATTAGTGCCTCTTCAGTGAACTCCTTTTACAATAGACTGAATAGAATTAAATTCTTTTACTATTTCCAACCAAGCTTTTTGTTTTTGTAGAATGTTGGCTTTTTGTTGTTTTTTTGTTTTCTAGAAAGTGTTTATATTTTTCTAGTAGCACAGTAACAATTTGTCGCTATTTGTGAAACTTGGGCTACGTAACCGAGGTTTCTTTTCCATTTTGAAGATCTTCCACGTCCGTCCGCCTAAATTATTTCGCAAAATAATAACTGTAAACGACAATGCAAATGCAACACGCTCAAATCACAACAGTCAATATAACGCGACAAAGAACCACGTGTCATTTCTGATCTGACATAAAGAAATAGACTTATTCAAAGTACTGTGGAGCGAGAGTGAGCAGTACACTTAACTCATTCAGCATTCGATCTTCCATATTTTGCCAGATGTTAAAAGAATGAATGAACATGATAAATGAACATGACAAGACTAGGGTTAGTTGACTCTGGGTTAATTTTTACTGGTGCAACTTAAATGCGAGTTAAAAATTTTGAACATTCACACTGACTTAGTAAACCTCGAGTTATTTATTTAACTCACAGTTTTGGTACAAGTGGGCTAAATGAATTAAATAGGAGATGAAAGTTTGTTGTTGGCGAAGTCGCGGGTAAAAGCTTGTTCAATAATAATAATGTGTTTGTTATTAAAATAGCATTGTTTGCCTTTTAATACAACCCATTCAGTAGGTGAATAAGTTGATAACTATTGCTGAATACGTTGATAACGCCGTGAATAAGTTGATAACGCGGTGAATAAGTTGATAACGCGGTGAATAAGTTGAAAAGTCTATTATATGAGGAATTTCGATTATTTACTCTCATCATATTAAAAGAGGGTATACAACTACAATATATATGAAACTAATTTACCTATTAACCAGAAGACGTCAAAACTTTAAAATGGCCCTACTGACAAATTGCAGTTTTAGTCTTGTCACGCCAGCCACGTAAGTATTCGCATGATAGTTTTCGCCGATACTCACAAGGAATGCACATTTCGAACAATCATTTCCCAAATTTCTCCCCTCTTTTTACCCGACTGCGGGAAACCCAAAAGGAGGGTTATGTGTTTGACGTGTATGTATTTAATGTTTTTTCAGTGTTGTTCTGCATTGAGCGAAAACTTCATTAAAACATTTCTTACCAGTTCTATATTTCACGAGGCCCAGGTGGGTACTCCAATGGCCCGACTTATATGGCCTTTTCTTAAGTTGGCCTTCTGTGGGTAATGGATTTCGTAATGGGTAAGCCGCCCCTAAGGGGTAAGAAACCTTGACTATTGGATCATTAGAACCACGGATTTCGACCCAATCCTTTGCTACACACCAATAGTCAGCTATCTTTTTGAGAGGATTTTCTAAAGCTTGTACCACGTAGTATTTTGGTTCACTCATCTAGAAATAAAAGAAATGAAACAAAGTTATAACCAGTAACTACCAGTTTGGTTAGCTGTAGAACTCACACGGTCAAGGTCACTCAAATAGCTCTATCGCGTCCCGGTGGGAACGATACGTATAATATAAATAGATAGGAGTCTTATATGAAACTAATCATAACAAAAAACAATTAGTATCGCGGGCTAGCTCGAGCAACTAACAATTAGCATCGCGGGCTAGCTCGAGCAACTAACAATTAGCATCGCGGGCTAGCTCGAGCAACTAACAATTAGCATCGCGGGCTAGCTCGAGCAACTAACAATTAGCATCGCGGGCTAGCTCGAGCAACTAACAATTAGCATCGCGGGCTAGCTCGAGCAACTAACAATTAGCATCGTGGGCTAGCTCGAGCAACTAACAATTAGCATCGTGGGCTAGCTCGAGCAACTAACAATTAGCATCGCGGGCTAGCTCGAGCAACTAACAATTAGCATCGCGGGCTAGCTCGAGCAACTAACAATTAGCATCGCGGGCTAGCTCTCTATACATAACCGGCAAAATGTGTGTGTTCTAATAGGTACAGCTCTGCCTAACCCTTCAGGGATTACGGATTACGGATTTCGATTATAGGCGTGTTTTATGAAAATACTTCGTTTTAGAAAAAAAAATGTGACCCCGGGACATAATAAGTAAATCGCAGTTATCAAAACGTGAAATATGATTTGTTCTCTATGAACCCGTTTTGCAGTTTTGTGAGTAAACAACTAATTTAAATATTAGATAAGGAGCAAGTTCCTTGGAACAAAATTTTAATGTATTTAAATTGACATCATAGTTTAGGGCCGACGATGAGGCCTGCCGGGGCGGGGGTTTGTTCGAAAGAGATACCGCGGCCCCAGAACACAAAGAAGGAACATAGGTGGGTTTTAGTCAGTACAAGTCTGACACTCTCTTCCGCTCCGCCCAGAGATAAGAAAACATCAAAATGTCCCCACATTTTGGTGATTTCTTATCCACAAAAAAAGGCTCCTCGCAGTCGCGATCATAATATAATTAAGAATCCGTTTGATAGAATTTTATTTAAAAGATCAAAATAAATGAACTGGTTTTGTCATTTCATTACTTATCAAAAACTTTATGTAAATAATAGAGTCGTGAAGTGAATGATATAGAAATGCGTGATTTGAAATAAAAACTATTATCGAACGGATTATTGTCAATGTAGTAGTCGTAGTTTAGAGTTGGGTTGTAGGTTGTATGGGTTGTATAGGTTGTGTGTCGATAAAGGTCATTCTCCCTTGTCAATTTATTGTCAATGTAGTAGTCGTGTGCCGCTCACAGTTTCTCCTTATATACGCTTCATTTTATGACGTCATCATCGAGATCTGTCACCACTAAGAGTTGGGTTGTAGGTTGTATGGGTTGTATAGGTTGTGTGTCGATAAAGGTCATTCTCCCTTGTCAATTTATTGTCAATGTAGTAGTAGTAGTAGTCGTGTAACCTAACCTCTAAGAGTTGGGTTGTAGGTTGTATGGGTTGTATAGGTTGTGTGTCGATAAAGATCATTCTCCCTTGTCAATTTATTGTCAATGTAGTAGTCGTAGTAGTCGTGTAACCTAACCTCTAAGAGTTGGGTTGTAGGTTGTATGGGTTGTATAGGTTGTGTGTCGATAAAGGTCATTCTCCCTTGTCAATTTATTGTCAATGTAGTAGTCGTGTGCCGCTCACAGTTTCTCCTTATATACGCTTCATTTTATGACGTCATCATCGAGATCTGTCACCACTAAGAGTTGGGTTGTAGGTTGTATGGGTTGTATAGGTTGTGTGTCGATAAAGGTCATTCTCCCTTGTCAATTTATTGTCAATGTAGTAGTAGTAGTAGTCGTGTAACCTAACCTCTAAGAGTTGGGTTGTAGGTTGTATGGGTTGTATAGGTTGTGTGTCGATAAAGGTCATTCTCCCTTGTCAATTTATTGTCAATGTAGTAGTAGTAGTAGTCGTGTAACCTAACCTCTAAGAGTTGGGTTGTAGGTTGTATGGGTTGTATAGGTTGTGTGTCGATAAAGGTCATTCTCCCTTGTCAATTTATTGTCAATGTAGTAGTAGTAGTAGTCGTGTAACCTAACCTCTAAGAGTTGGGTTGTAGGTTGTATGGGTTGTATAGGTTGTGTGTCGATAAAGGTCATTCTCCCTTGTCAATTTATTGTCAATGTAGTAGTAGTAGTAGTCGTGTAACCTAACCTCTAAGAGTTGGGTTGTAGGTTGTATGGGTTGTATAGGTTGTGTGTCGATAAAGGTCATTCTCCCTTGTCAATTTATTGTCAATGTAGTAGTAGTAGTAGTCGTGTAACCTAACCTCTAAGAGTTGGGTTGTAGGTTGTATGGGCTGTATAGGTTGTGTGTCGATAAAGGTCATTCTCCCTTGTCAATTTATTGTCAATGTAGTAGTAGTAGTAGTCGTGTAACCTAACCTCTAAGAGTTGGGTTGTAGGTTGTATGGGTTGTATAGGTTGTGTGTCGATAAAGGTCATTCTCCCTTGTCAATTTATTGTCAATGTAGTAGTAGTAGTAGTCGTGTAACCTAACCTCTAAGAGTTGGGTTGTAGGTTGTATGGGCTGTATAGGTTGTGTGTCGATAAAGGTCATTCTCCCTTGTCAATTTATTGTCAATGTAGTAGTAGTAGTAGTCGTGTAACCTAACCTCTAAGAGTTGGGTTGTAGGTTGTATGGGTTGTATAGGTTGTGTGTCGATAAAGGTCATTCTCCCTTGTCAATTTATTGTCAATGTAGTAGTAGTAGTAGTCGTGTAACCTAACCTCTAAGAGTTGGGTTGTAGGTTGTATGGGTTGTATAGGTTGTGTGTCGATAAAGGTCATTCTCCCTTGTCAATTTATTGTCAATGTAGTAGTAGTAGTAGTCGTGTAACCTAACCTCTAAGAGTTGGGTTGTATAGGTTGTGTGTCGATAAAGGTCATTCTCCCTTGTCAATTTATTGTCAATGTAGTAGTCGTGTGCCGCTCACAGTTTCTCCTTATATACGCTTCATTTTATGACGTCATCATCGAGATCTGTCACCACTAAGAGTTGGGTTGTAGGTTGTATGGGTTGTATAGGTTGTGTGTCGATAAAGGTCATTCTCCCTTGTCAATTTATTGTCAATGTAGTAGTAGTAGTAGTCGTGTAACCTAACCTAACCTAACCTAACCTAACCTAACCTAACCTAACCTAATCAAACAAAAAAAAACAATGGTCGTGTGCCGCTCCCAGTTTCTCCTTATATACGCTTCATTTTATGACGTCATCATCGAGATCTGTCACCACTAAGAGTTGGGTTGTAGGTTGTATGGGTTGTATAGGTTGTGTGTCGATAAAGGTCATTCTCCCTTGTCAATTTATTGTCAATGTAGTAGTAGTAGTAGTCGTGTAACCTAACCTCTAAGAGTTGGGTTGTAGGTTGTATGGGTTGTATAGGTTGTGTGTCGATAAAGGTCATTCTCCCTTGTCAATTTATTGTCAATGTAGTAGTCGTGTGCCGCTCACAGTTTCTCCTTATATACGCTTCATTTTAACTACTACTACTTTAATTACAGGTTTACTAAAAACTAAGTGGAGGGTTGGGATTTCTTAGTTTGGGTTATTTAGGAGTATGGAATTGGTGTGGTTACGTGGAATGTTAGTTGGGGCGGGTTTTTACGACCAGGGACTTCGCTAGCCTGAGCAAGGCCTCCGTCACGACTACGTCTCGGTGCTGCATGGCCGTCTTCAAATTGTACTCGACGACCATTTTTGTCGGCGCACCCATCGCCCTCTTCGCAAAGCGGCCCGTGGCGTCGTCGGCGTCATCGGAGTAATAGACGCAACTGACTGTGTGTCGCGACACCGCCACTACCGCGTGGGAGATGCTGTCGTGGATTTGGAGTCTACTGGACTTGGTGTTGATGATTATTACACTGTCGTAGGTCAACCCCTGAGCCTCGTGTATGGTCAACGTGCGCGACCCTTCACCGGACCCATACCCCTGGCTTACGAGAGAAGCTTTCTCCTCCTGCGTATGAACCAGGAATAGGGTGTTTTTGGCGGTGCTCGGTATTTGCGCTCCCGTGTAACCTTTCACCTTCAGGGAGTGGACCTGCGACAGCGACGACTTGGAGGAGTATATACCGGAGAATATCTCGCTCAGTGCATAGGCCACATCCATCGGATTACGGTGCGTGCAAAGCAGCTCCTGGGTGATACCAGCCACCAGGTTTGGACGGGTATACCTTAACTCGAATAGGTTCTCTCTGTCCAAAAATGGAAGCTGGTTTACGTCTCCGATGAGGACAACTTCGCTTGCTCCAGACAACTTTACTGCCATGACTATAGCCCCAAAGTGGTTCATAAGAGCCTCGTCTACCGTGAGGCGGTAGCATTTCTCATGGCTCCTGAACCCATTGGCTAAGATTGAGGCCATAGTCCGCACCTTGGACTTCACTCGGTCTCCTAAGCGGCGCGCGAGCTTCGCCCTCAAGTCTTTGACAGCTTCGGTTGTCGTGGTGACTACTACGTCCTTGTCCCCATCGAAGTGCTTTACCACCCAGGTTGTCTTGCCGCAACCCGGAACTCCGTTTACCCACCTGATATTGGGTACCGCCCAACTTTCCTGCGATGCCGTGGTATCTGAGGACCCCAAAATGGACTGTGCCATTTCGAGGATCTTATCGTCTGGCATGATCTTGGTACATTTGGCGGTAACCACAATCGGGTCGTCATTTGGCACGCTGAATTTTAATTTGCCTGAGCGCTCCGTCTCCTCCTTGTCCAGGGCCGCGAAACCACTCCTCGCACTGTAGGCTGCCATGTACAACCCTGTCATTTCCCCTGCGATGACTTGGGACGTGACATTGTCGTACACCGCTGCCTCTGCTTCCTCGAGTAGTACCCTTAGCAGACCTTCTGTGTTTCTCTGGAAGGTCTGCAGGATCTTCCTGCATGTCATGAGGTTGACCTCTCTGGTCGCTCTCACGATCGCAACGTACTCGAGGAATGCGCTCTTCACGTGGTCCGTGGTACCCGACGCAACTGCGAGGGTCGGCGGGCTGACTTGCCCTCTGTCGGCTCTTGTTGGTTTAGGCTTCTGCGGTGTAGGTTCCTTTCCCTTTCTTTTGAAGAACCTCTCCAATGCTGTCTCCTGTCTGTGTGATGGTGACGCACGGCTGGTGCTAGGGAGCAGTGCATTGAGGAAAGTGCCGAAGGCTTTCAGGCGACTCCTCGACTGGGCCCGGTCCTCCGGGCTAGTGGTTTTGCTCTGCTCCTTTGCAGCTTTTTCGGCGGCTGCCTTCTGCTGGGCCCTCTCGGATCCGCTTTGAGTGATCGAGCCTGACGTGGAGCTCGTCGCGCTGGCTGTTGGGTGTCTAGGGACTTTGAGGAAACTCAGAGTTTCCCCTCTGTCCTCATACACAACTACCTTGTGGTGCTCTGAGGCTTTTAGACAGCCGTAGCGGTCTGCGACGTCTCCTCTTTCCCCATCGATCATCATCGCGTCGATACTTATAGTACGGGCTGTGACTGCCATGTACTCTCCTACCTCCCTGATCTTTAGAAGCAATGAGCTTGCTTGGGCAAATGGAGTCTCCTCTCTCCACTCGAGTAGTGCGATCGTCTTTCCTTTGACTCGCACTAGACGGCATCGGTGAGTGGCTACTTCCACTTGCGGCAGAGCGGCGTACTTGCTGCCTTTCATGCTCGTTTTGCTTGTGCTTCCGTTGATCAGGGCGGCAAGGCCTGGTGAAATTGGTATGCGGGCTCCAGCTCGGCTCCAACCCACACAGAAGCTTATGCCCAACCTCTCTTCTTCCCTGTTCATGAAGAGGGCGACCCCTCGCAGTCTTACGCCGGGGACTCCGTCTCCTCCACATGCCAGGAACTCCATGATGGGCATGGTGCTTGGGGCTGGTTGTAGGCGGTTGGCCTCTGTTATCGCTGCTGCTGCCACTGGTGCTGACCTTTGGATGTTAATCGTGTGTGTGGTTTGTGTTATGGTGGGTGGTGTGGGTGTTGTGGTTTGTGTTGTTGATGTTGATGTGTGTGCGGTGGTTGTTGACGTAGATGGTGGTCGGTTCCGACTACGCAAGGGTGCGTCCGTTTTGTTGGCCGCTGCTGCGACTATGGCGACCTTACTCGCGAATGTCAAGAATAGTTTTCTAGAAGCCGGTCTCCCCATGATGGTGTGGAGTATGGACTGGCTTAGCTGGGTTCCGATCTTAACTTCCAGCTCTATTCTGTCAAGACTGAATCTTGGGCATTCTAGGAGCAGGTGCCAGACTGTCTCTTCGCAGCCGGGGTCGCAGACGCACGAGGGACTATCTTTAAGGTGAAAGCGGTGGAGATACGCTGAGAATCCTCCGTGTCCTGTGAGGACTTGTACATGGACCGGTGTGAGGACTGAGTCTCTGAGAGTCCTTTTCGCCGCTAGGACGTCTGGGAAGAACACTCTTGTGACCGCTCCTGTACTCGAGGACTCGTACCGCGCTTGCCACTTCTTTATAGTCCCCTCCCGTATCTTCCTCCTCACGAACGATACGGGGACCTTGCTGTAGTCTGCCGTCTGTTTAGTTTGGGCTGCCTCCTTGGCCAGCTCGTCCGCTCTCTCATTCCCGGCGGTTCCCACGTGGGCCTTGAGCCAAAAGAACCTCACTTCCCTGCCCTCCCCCCGTATCTCTCGAACGCAACTCTTGATTTGGAGTGCCAGATGGTGAGTGACAGACGGTCTCCTCAGCAGGTCAAGTGACGATCTTGAGTCACTTAAGATGCTTACGGAGGCCACCTTGGATTCTCTTGCCATCTCGACAGCTCTGAAGAGAGCGTACATTTCCGATTGGAAGACAGTGTTGTGAGGTTCCAGGCCGAAGGTACTGGACTTTGACTCCTTTCCGTTTTCCCACCAAGTTAGGGCAGCTCCTACTTTCCCCTCTATTTTGCTGCCGTCGGTGTAGATCTGGGGACCGATAACTTGGTGGGTTTCCAGGGTTTCGGGAGTCAAGTCTTCTAGGCGGGCGTACTCTGTCGTTGTGAGTAACGCGGGGTGGGGATTTTCGGAGTGGTGCACGTTGCACTCCAGCTCGCGGCCCGGTGGTATGAACTCTTGGGAATGCCCCTTTCTGATCTTGAAAAGGGTTGCTGCCTCGATTACCCGGAGATCTAAAGGGAGTTGACCTGACAGAATCAGTGCCGATGTTAGAGACACCGTGCGGTATGCTTTGCAGATCTTCTGCGCAAAACCTCTCTGCAGTGAGTCAAACTGATTCCTTGTCATCAGTTTCTCAGCCGCAGGGGCCCACGCACTCGCTGCATACATCACGATAGGCTCTATCACCGACACATATATCGTCCTGATTATCTCTTTGTTAAGACCCCAAGTCACCCTCGCCGCACATGCCAACTGCTTGTAAATGTCTGCGGCCTTTTTACAGGTCGCAGACACGTGCGCGTTGAAGGTGAGTTTGGAGTCTATTGTGAGACCCAACAGCTTGACCTCTTCGACCAGGTTCAGCCGCGTGCCAGACATGTGGAGTACCGGAAGGTCGTATTTCAGCTTCCTCGTTAACACCATCGCGTTGGTCTTGTGCGCGGCGAAACGTAGCTTGTTTTGGACGCCCCATTCCGATACTATGTCTAGCGTCTTGTTGGCTGATTGCTGCAGGGGACCTGATGCAAAGTCCGAGAAAACCAGGACAACGTCGTCTGCGAAGGCCTGACAGTAAACTCCCATACTAGCCATTTTGTGTAGGAGCGAGTCTAGGATAAGGTTCCAAAACGTCGGACCGGCTATTGAGCCCTGGACGCATCCTTTCGTGGTTCCCTTTTCGCTAGTCGCTCTGGCGTAGTTGACCCTGATGTTTCGGTCTTCCAGGTATGAGGTGACAAGAGCATAGATATTCGCTGGACAGTTCTTGGCTACCATTTGTTGTTTCAGTGATGGCCACCACGCGTTATCGAAGGCCCCCTCTATGTCCAATGATATCAAAAGCACGATCTTCTTGGCTTTGATTTCGGCTCGTATGTGGCCCATTAGGTCATAGAGGGCGTCCTCGGTTCCGCGCTGTGGCATGAATCCGTATTGGTTGGTGTGTAGTGTTGGGAGGAAGTGCCACTGAAGACGGCCTACCAGAAGTTTCTCGACGATCTTTCCCAGGACCGAGAGGAGACCTATTGGCCGGTACGACTTTGGGCTGGTGTAGTCTTCTTTACCTGGCTTGCGGAGAATGCACACGTGGGCGACCTTCCACTGCTTCGGGAAGTGTGACAGCGACAAGCACCTGTTGGCTATCGCTAAAAACACCTCCCGATCGCAGTTTATTGCCGCAGTGCAGATGTCCGCCGTTAATCCGTCGGGACCGGGGGCTTTTTTCGGAATTTGGTCTTGGAGAACCATTTCCAGCTCCGCAGTCGTGAAGGGTGGATCATCGGCAGACAGTCCTTGTGGGTTTTTCTCCTCCGCTAGCCTCCTTAGACCCATGTGGTATGGCTGTTCGGCGTCTGTTGAGTCGTCAGGGTAAAAGGTTTTTGCCAGGAGATCCGCAGATTGCTCAGGGCTGAGCGTCTCGCCTGCGGTATTTCTTAGGAGGGTGTCATCCTGTCTTCTGGCTGTCTTCCTTAGTACCCTGTAGATGCCGTCCCACATGCTCTCTCGGTCCTGCTTCGAGCAGAACTTCTTCCAGTTGGCTGTGGCTGCTTCCGTTGCTGCTGTTGTGTAAGTGTTCTTGGCCAGCACGTATTCCTGGATGGTGAAGTGTCTCCGACTTGCGGCTGCATTACGGATCCTTCTCTTCTTAGTCAGCGCGTCTTTTTTGAGACGGTCTAGAGAAGGATTCCACCATGGGGGCTTGGCATCGTATTTTGGCGACCTCAGTTTTGGGATCGCTTCCTCGCATGAGCGGTGGATGGTGTGCGTGTATTTTGTGATAAGGGTCTCCAGATCCCCTGGGTTCGAGACGCTCGAGACTCCGGGTGGTGTAATTTCATTGTCCGCCAGGCTGGTCTTGAAGTGCGTGCTGAAGTCCGACCACTTAGCCTTCTTGGTGTTATAGATACGCGTAGAGATTGGCCTTAAGGGTTCCAAGGCCTTCTCTAGTCGCATCGAGAAGGTAACTGCGTTGTGATCTGATGTTGTAAGACTTCTTTCTACTCGCCAATCCTCGACTTTGCCCAGCAGCGATAGACTGCATGCCGTCACATCGACAATGCTCGTACACCACCTGTCCCCTCTGTAGGTCTCAAAAGTTGGCGTTTGACCCATATTCAGGATGTGGAGATCCCGCTCGTTGAGGAATGAATTGTACGACGCCCCACGGTGGTTTTCGGAAACACTTCCCCACCACGGGCTCCAGGCGTTTACGTCTCCTCCAACCAGGATGTTCTGTGTGTGTAGTTTGTGAATTACCGTGTGTGTTGTGGAAAGGTAGGGTTCGATATCTTGGTCACCCTCAAAATAGACCGACAGTGCCCCAAAACTGAGCTGGCCCACCTTCAGCAAAACCAGGTATTGTCAGGGCATGGCTGCTTCGGCAAATATCTGCACAAAGTGGCCAGACGAGAGGCGACTCCCGTGTGTCACCAGTGCGGCTGCAGTGAGGACACGGCGCTTCACACCCTCGAGCATTGCTCTGCTTGGGTGGTTCAGCGCCGTGCTCTCGTAGCAGCAATTGGAGCAGACCTCTCTTTGCCGGCCGTGGTCAAGGCCATGGTCAACAGTAGGGAGGCATGGGAGGCAGTGGCGTCCTTCTGCGAGGAGGTCATCTCGCAGAAGGAGGCAGCGGAGCGCGTCAGGGAGAATGACTCCCTCGCTGACGCAATTCGTCGCATGAGGACAGGGCGGCGGAGGAGGCGCCATGGCGACTTGATGCCGCCCTAGGAGGTGCCAGCGGGCGATAGATCGGGGAGTCTATCGTCGTCGCATAGCACGGCCCTCATGAGTGGTGACGATGTCAATCCGGACATCACCAAAGGAGCTTGGAGCCCGGAGGCGGGCTGCGCTGGATGGGTCGCGAATGTCATACGACGTAGTTCTCATGTCCCATCCAACAAGGCGACAGTTGGATCACGGCGGTGTTTTTAGTGGGTGCAAGCCCCACATAACCGCGGCCGTCTCCCCGGACGGTGCGGTATGCGTTAGGCATTTTCCACCGCCCAAAAAAAAAAAAAAAAAAAAAAAAAAAAGGTTACACGACTACTACTACTACTACATTGACAATAAATTGACAAGGGAGAATGACCTTTATCGACACACAACCTATACAACCCATACAACCTACAACCCAACTCTAAGTGGTGACAGATCTCGATGATGACGTCATAAAATGAAGCGTATATAAGGAGAAACTGTGAGCGGCACACGACTACTACATTGACAATAAATTGACAAGGGAGAATGACCTTTATCGACACACAACCTATACAACCCATACAACCTACAACCCAACTCTTAGTGGTGACAGATCTCGATGATGACGTCATAAAATGAAGCGTATATAAGGAGAAACTGTGAGCGGCACACGACTACTACATTGACAATAAATTGACAAGGGAGAATGACCTTTATCGACACACAACCTATACAACCCATACAACCTACAACCCAACTCTTAGTGGTGACAGATCTCGATGATGACGTCATAAAATGAAGCGTATATAAGGAGAAACTGTGAGCGGCACACGACTACTACATTGACAATAAATTGACAAGGGAGAATGACCTTTATCGACACACAACCTATACAACCCATACAACCTACAACCCAACTCTTAGAGGTTAGGTTACACGACTACTACTACTACTACATTGACAATAAATTGACAAGGGAGAATGACCTTTATCGACACACAACCTATACAACCCATACAACCTACAACCCAACTCTTAGTGGTGACAGATCTCGATGATGACGTCATAAAATGAAGCGTATATAAGGAGAAACTGTGAGCGGCACACGACTACTACATTGACAATAAATTGACAAGGGAGAATGACCTTTATCGACACACAACCTATACAACCCATACAACCTACAACCCAACTCTTAGAGGTTAGGTTACACGACTACTACTACTACTACATTGACAATAAATTGACAAGGGAGAATGACCTTTATCGACACACAACCTATACAACCCATACAACCTACAACCCAACTCTTAGTGGTGACAGATCTCGATGATGACGTCATAAAATGAAGCGTATATAAGGAGAAACTGTGAGCGGCACACGACTACTACATTGACAATAAATTGACAAGGGAGAATGACCTTTATCGACACACAACCTATACAACCCATACAACCTACAACCCAACTCTTAGTGGTGACAGATCTCGATGATGACGTCATAAAATGAAGCGTATATAAGGAGAAACTGTGAGCGGCACACGACTACTACATTGACAATAAATTGACAAGGGAGAATGACCTTTATCGACACACAACCTATACAACCCATACAACCTACAACCCAACTCTTAGTGGTGACAGATCTCGATGATGACGTCATAAAATGAAGCGTATATAAGGAGAAACTGTGAGCGGCACACGACTACTACATTGACAATAAATTGACAAGGGAGAATGACCTTTATCGACACACAACCTATACAACCCATACAACCTACAACCCAACTCTTAGAGGTTAGGTTACACGACTACTACTACTACTACATTGACAATAAATTGACAAGGGAGAATGACCTTTATCGACACACAACCTATACAACCCATACAACCTACAACCCAACTCTTAGAGGTTAGGTTACACGACTACTACTACTACTACATTGACAATAAATTGACAAGGGAGAATGACCTTTATCGACACACAACCTATACAACCCATACAACCTACAACCCAACTCTTAGTGGTGACAGATCTCGATGATGACGTCATAAAATGAAGCGTATATAAGGAGAAACTGTGAGCGGCACACGACCATTGTTTTTTTTTTGTTTGATTAGGTTAGGTTAGGTTAGGTTAGGTTAGGTTAGGTTACACGACTACTACTACTACTACATTGACAATAAATTGACAAGGGAGAATGACCTTTATCGACACACAACCTATACAACCCATACAACCTACAACCCAACTCTTAGAGGTTAGGTTACACGACTACTACTACTACTACATTGACAATAAATTGACAAGGGAGAATGACCTTTATCGACACACAACCTATACAACCCCTACAACCTACAACCCAACTCTTAGAGGTTAGGTTACACGACTACTACGACTACTACATTGACAATAAATTGACAAGGGAGAATGACCTTTATCGACACACAACCTATACAACCCATACAACCTACAACCCAACTCTTAGAGGTTAGGTTACACGACTACTACTACTACTACATTGACAATAAATTGACAAGGGAGAATGACCTTTATCGACACACAACCTATACAACCCATACAACCTACAACCCAACTCTTAGTGGTGACAGATCTCGATGATGACGTCATAAAATGAAGCGTATATAAGGAGAAACTGTGAGCGGCACACGACTACTACATTGACAATAAATTGACAAGGGAGAATGACCTTTATCGACACACAACATATACAACCCATACAACCTACAACCCAACTCTTAGAGGTTAGGTTACACGACTACTACTACTACTACATTGACAATAAATTGACAAGGGAGAATGACCTTTATCGACACACAACCTATACAACCCATACAACCTACAACCCAACTCTTAGTGGTGACAGATCTCGATGATGACGTCATAAAATGAAGCGTATATAAGGAGAAACTGTGAGCGGCACGCGACTACTACATTGACAATAAATTGACAAGGGAGAATGACCTTTATCGACACACAACCTATACAACCCATACAACCTACAACCCAACTCTTAGTGGTGACAGATCTCGATGATGACGTCATAAAATGAAGCGTATATAAGGAGAAACTGTGAGCGGCACACGACTACTACATTGACAATAAATTGACAAGGGAGAATGACCTTTATCGACACACAACCTATACAACCCATACAACCTACAACCCAACTCTTAGAGGTTAGGTTACACGACTACTACTACTACTACATTGACAATAAATTGACAAGGGAGAATGACCTTTATCGACACACAACCTATACAGCCCATACAACCTACAACCCAACTCTTAGAGGTTAGGTTACACGACTACTACTACTACTACATTGACAATAAATTGACAAGGGAGAATGACCTTTATCGACACACAACCTATACAACCCATACAACCTACAACCCAACTCTTAGTGGTGACAGATCTCGATGATGACGTCATAAAATGAAGCGTATATAAGGAGAAACTGTGAGCGGCACACGACTACTACATTGACAATAAATTGACAAGGGAGAATGACCTTTATCGACACACAACCTATACAACCCATACAACCTACAACCCAACTCTTAGTGGTGACAGATCTCGATGATGACGTCATAAAATGAAGCGTATATAAGGAGAAACTGTGAGCGGCACACGACTACTACATTGACAATAAATTGACAAGGGAGAATGACCTTTATCGACACACAACCTATACAACCCATACAACCTACAACCCAACTCTTAGAGGTTAGGTTACACGACTACTACTACTACTACATTGACAATAAATTGACAAGGGAGAATGACCTTTATCGACACACAACCTATACAACCCATACAACCTACAACCCAACTCTTAGTGGTGACAGATCTCGATGATGACGTCATAAAATGAAGCGTATATAAGGAGAAACTGTGAGCGGCACACGACTACTACATTGACAATAAATTGACAAGGGAGAATGACCTTTATCGACACACAACCTATACAACCCATACAACCTACAACCCAACTCTTAGAGGTTAGGTTACACGACTACTACTACTACTACATTGACAATAAATTGACAAGGGAGAATGACCTTTATCGACACACAACCTATACAACCCATACAACCTACAACCCAACTCTTAGAGGTTAGGTTACACGACTACTACTACTACTACATTGACAATAAATTGACAAGGGAGAATGACCTTTATCGACACACAACCTATACAACCCATACAACCTACAACCCAACTCTTAGTGGTGACAGATCTCGATGATGACGTCATAAAATGAAGCGTATATAAGGAGAAACTGTGAGCGGCACACGACTACTACATTGACAATAAATTGACAAGGGAGAATGACCTTTATCGACACACAACCTATACAACCCATACAACCTACAACCCAACTCTTAGTGGTGACAGATCTCGATGATGACGTCATAAAATGAAGCGTATATAAGGAGAAACTGTGAGCGGCACACGACTACTACATTGACAATAAATTGACAAGGGAGAATGACCTTTATCGACACACAACCTATACAACCCATACAACCTACAACCCAACTCTTAGAGGTTAGGTTACACGACTACTACTACTACTACATTGACAATAAATTGACAAGGGAGAATGACCTTTATCGACACACAACCTATACAACCCATACAACCTACAACCCAACTCTTAGTGGTGACAGATCTCGATGATGACGTCATAAAATGAAGCGTATATAAGGAGAAACTGTGAGCGGCACACGACTACTACATTGACAATAAATTGACAAGGGAGAATGACCTTTATCGACACACAACCTATACAACCCATACAACCTACAACCCAACTCTTAGTGGTGACAGATCTCGATGATGACGTCATAAAATGAAGCGTATATAAGGAGAAACTGTGAGCGGCACACGACTACTACATTGACAATAAATTGACAAGGGAGAATGACCTTTATCGACACACAACCTATACAACCCATACAACCTACAACCCAACTCTTAGAGGTTAGGTTACACGACTACTACTACTACTACATTGACAATAAATTGACAAGGGAGAATGACCTTTATCGACACACAACCTATACAACCCATACAACCTACAACCCAACTCTTAGTGGTGACAGATCTCGATGATGACGTCATAAAATGAAGCGTATATAAGGAGAAACTGTGAGCGGCACACGACTACTACATTGACAATAAATTGACAAGGGAGAATGACCTTTATCGACACACAACCTATACAACCCATACAACCTACAACCCAACTCTTAGAGGTTAGGTTACACGACTACTACTACTACTACATTGACAATAAATTGACAAGGGAGAATGACCTTTATCGACACACAACCTATACAACCCATACAACCTACAACCCAACTCTTAGAGGTTAGGTTACACGACTACTACTACTACTACATTGACAATAAATTGACAAGGGAGAATGACCTTTATCGACACACAACCTATACAGCCCATACAACCTACAACCCAACTCTTAGAGGTTAGGTTACACGACTACTACTACTACTACATTGACAATAAATTGACAAGGGAGAATGACCTTTATCGACACACAACCTATACAACCCATACAACCTACAACCCAACTCTTAGAGGTTAGGTTACACGACTACTACTACTACTACATTGACAATAAATTGACAAGGGAGAATGACCTTTATCGACACACAACCTATACAGCCCATACAACCTACAACCCAACTCTTAGAGGTTAGGTTACACGACTACTACTACTACTACATTGACAATAAATTGACAAGGGAGAATGACCTTTATCGACACACAACCTATACAACCCATACAACCTACAACCCAACTCTTAGAGGTTAGGTTACACGACTACTACTACTACTACATTGACAATAAATTGACAAGGGAGAATGACCTTTATCGACACACAACCTATACAACCCATACAACCTACAACCCAACTCTTAGAGGTTAGGTTACACGACTACTACTACTACTACATTGACAATAAATTGACAAGGGAGAATGACCTTTATCGACACACAACCTATACAACCCATACAACCTACAACCCAACTCTTAGTGGTGACAGATCTCGATGATGACGTCATAAAATGAAGCGTATATAAGGAGAAACTGTGAGCGGCACACGACTACTACATTGACAATAAATTGACAAGGGAGAATGACCTTTATCGACACACAACCTATACAACCCATACAACCTACAACCCAACTCTTAGTGGTGACAGATCTCGATGATGACGTCATAAAATGAAGCGTATATAAGGAGAAACTGTGAGCGGCACACGACTACTACATTGACAATAAATTGACAAGGGAGAATGACCTTTATCGACACACAACCTATACAACCCATACAACCTACAACCCAACTCTTAGTGGTGACAGATCTCGATGATGACGTCATAAAATGAAGCGTATATAAGGAGAAACTGTGAGCGGCACACGACTACTACATTGACAATAAATTGACAAGGGAGAATGACCTTTATCGACACACAACCTATACAACCCATACAACCTACAACCTAACTCTTAGAGGTGACAGATCTCGATGATGACGTCATAAAATGAAGCGTATATAAGGAGAAACTGTGAGCGGCACACGACTACTACATTGACAATAAATTGACAAGGGAGAATGACCTTTATCGACACACAACCTATACAACCCATACAACCTACAACCCAACTCTTAGAGGTTAGGTTACACGACTACTACTACTACTACATTGACAATAAATTGACAAGGGAGAATGACCTTTATCGACACACAACCTATACAACCCATACAACCTACAACCCAACTCTTAGTGGTGACAGATCTCGATGATGACGTCATAAAATGAAGCGTATATAAGGAGAAACTGTGAGCGGCACACGACTACTACATTGACAATAAATTGACAAGGGAGAATGACCTTTATCGACACACAACCTATACAACCCATACAACCTACAACCCAACTCTTAGTGGTGACAGATCTCGATGATGACGTCATAAAATGAAGCGTATATAAGGAGAAACTGTGAGCGGCACACGACTACTACATTGACAATAAATTGACAAGGGAGAATGACCTTTATCGACACACAACCTATACAACCCATACAACCTACAACCCAACTCTTAGTGGTGACAGATCTCGATGATGACGTCATAAAATGAAGCGTATATAAGGAGAAACTGTGAGCGGCACACGACTACTACATTGACAATAAATTGACAAGGGAGAATGACCTTTATCGACACACAACCTATACAACCCATACAACCTACAACCTAACTCTTAGAGGTGACAGATCTCGATGATGACGTCATAAAATGAAGCGTATATAAGGAGAAACTGTGAGCGGCACACGACTACTACATTGACAATAAATTGACAAGGGAGAATGACCTTTATCGACACACAACCTATACAACCCATACAACCTACAACCCAACTCTTAGAGGTTAGGTTACACGACTACTACTACTACTACATTGACAATAAATTGACAAGGGAGAATGACCTTTATCGACACACAACCTATACAACCCATACAACCTACAACCCAACTCTTAGAGGTTAGGTTACACGACTACTACTACTACTACATTGACAATAAATTGACAAGGGAGAATGACCTTTATCGACACACAACCTATACAACCCATACAACCTACAACCCAACTCTTAGAGGTTAGGTTACACGACTACTACTACTACTACATTGACAATAAATTGACAAGGGAGAATGACCTTTATCGACACACAACCTATACAACCCATACAACCTACAACCCAACTCTTAGAGGTTAGGTTACACGACTACTACTACTACTACATTGACAATAAATTGACAAGGGAGAATGACCTTTATCGACACACAACCTATACAACCCATACAACCTACAACCCAACTCTTAGAGGTTAGGTTACACGACTACTACTACTACTACATTGACAATAAATTGACAAGGGAGAATGATCTTTATCGACACACAACCTATACAACCCATACAACCTACAACCCAACTCTTAGTGGTGACAGATCTCGATGATGACGTCATAAAATGAAGCGTATATAAGGAGAAACTGTGAGCGGCACACGACTACTACATTGACAATAAATTGACAAGGGAGAATGACCTTTATCGACACACAACCTATACAACCCAACTCTTAGAGGTTAGGTTACACGACTACTACTACTACTACATTGACAATAAATTGACAAGGGAGAATGACCTTTATCGACACACAACCTATACAACCCATACAACCTACAACCCAACTCTTAGAGGTTAGGTTACACGACTACTACTACTACTACATTGACAATAAATTGACAAGGGAGAATGACCTTTATCGACACACAACCTATACAACCCATACAACCTACAACCCAACTCTTAGTGGTGACAGATCTCGATGATGACGTCATAAAATGAAGCGTATATAAGGAGAAACTGTGAGCGGCACACGACTACTACATTGACAATAAATTGACAAGGGAGAATGACCTTTATCGACACACAACCTATACAACCCATACAACCTACAACCCAACTCTTAGAGGTTAGGTTACACGACTACTACTACTACTACATTGACAATAAATTGACAAGGGAGAATGACCTTTATCGACACACAACCTATACAACCCATACAACCTACAACCCAACTCTTAGTGGTGACAGATCTCGATGATGACGTCATAAAATGAAGCGTATATAAGGAGAAACTGTGAGCGGCACACGACTACTACATTGACAATAAATTGACAAGGGAGAATGACCTTTATCGACACACAACCTATACAACCCATACAACCTACAACCCAACTCTTAGAGGTTAGGTTACACGACTACTACTACTACTACATTGACAATAAATTGACAAGGGAGAATGACCTTTATCGACACACAACCTATACAACCCATACAACCTACAACCCAACTCTTAGTGGTGACAGATCTCGATGATGACGTCATAAAATGAAGCGTATATAAGGAGAAACTGTGAGCGGCACACGACTACTACATTGACAATAAATTGACAAGGGAGAATGACCTTTATCGACACACAACCTATACAACCCATACAACCTACAACCCAACTCTTAGAGGTTAGGTTACACGACTACTACTACTACTACATTGACAATAAATTGACAAGGGAGAATGACCTTTATCGACACACAACCTATACAACCCATACAACCTACAACCCAACTCTTAGTGGTGACAGATCTCGATGATGACGTCATAAAATGAAGCGTATATAAGGAGAAACTGTGAGCGGCACACGACTACTACATTGACAATAAATTGACAAGGGAGAATGACCTTTATCGACACACAACCTATACAACCCATACAACCTACAACCCAACTCTTAGTGGTGACAGATCTCGATGATGACGTCATAAAATGAAGCGTATATAAGGAGAAACTGTGAGCGGCACACGACTACTACATTGACAATAAATTGACAAGGGAGAATGACCTTTATCGACACACAACCTATACAACCCATACAACCTACAACCCAACTCTTAGAGGTTAGGTTACACGACTACTACTACTACTACATTGACAATAAATTGACAAGGGAGAATGACCTTTATCGACACACAACCTATACAACCCATACAACCTACAACCCAACTCTTAGTGGTGACAGATCTCGATGATGACGTCATAAAATGAAGCGTATATAAGGAGAAACTGTGAGCGGCACACGACTACTACATTGACAATAAATTGACAAGGGAGAATGACCTTTATCGACACACAACCTATACAACCCATACAACCTACAACCCAACTCTTAGAGGTTAGGTTACACGACTACTACTACTACTACATTGACAATAAATTGACAAGGGAGAATGACCTTTATCGACACACAACCTATACAACCCATACAACCTACAACCCAACTCTTAGTGGTGACAGATCTCGATGATGACGTCATAAAATGAAGCGTATATAAGGAGAAACTGTGAGCGGCACACGACTACTACATTGACAATAAATTGACAAGGGAGAATGACCTTTATCGACACACAACCTATACAACCCATACAACCTACAACCCAACTCTTAGAGGTTAGGTTACACGACTACTACTACTACTACATTGACAATAAATTGACAAGGGAGAATGACCTTTATCGACACACAACCTATACAACCCATACAACCTACAACCCAACTCTTAGAGGTTAGGTTACACGACTACTACTACTACTACATTGACAATAAATTGACAAGGGAGAATGACCTTTATCGACACACAACCTATACAACCTACAACCCAACTCTTAGAGGTTAGGATGTTTATGTTTTTAAACTGTCATGGTCATGTTATTTCAAGTTTTTCCCGTATCTCGTTTATCTGAGTGACCAGCGACAACAATTTATGAAGTCATCTGGACCAAATATTACCTATTGTTTGGAGCTTTACTGTATTTCTAAATTAAGATTGATAACCTTTTATAGTGATTTAGTGAACAATGACGACATTGTTATGATAATGTTGCTATAGCCCATATATCTCTTTTTCTTATTTATTCTTTACGAGTAGTTTACTTTTTGTGAGTAGTTTACTCACAAAACACGCAAACAAATACTTTAACAAACGAAATATCATCATCATTTCAGCCGAAAGACGTCCACTGGACCTAGTCTTAGTCGACACAAATCTAAAATCTAAATGCCTGACGGAAAAACCTTATTACACTTTGCTCGACCCGGGACCCGAACCTAGGACCCTCACGCACAGCAGCCGTGCTTGCGACCACTGGACCAAAGAGGCAGTCAGTAGCAACGAGTAGTATACTTACTATACAAGAAATCTAGCTCTATCTTATGCCCACACTGACATTATATTAAAAACATTCTGCCATATTATGTGACGGTCTCCCAATCTGTATTCATTATTAATTGGTTCATGGCATTAGGGTCGCCCCTATTAATAAACGTGTTACTAGTACAAGTACACTTCTGCTTTACAATTCAAGGATTACAAGCGCGATGTTGTCATGGAAAACAAAACTAAATGAATAGGGATGTTTACTGACTTTAATTAAAAAAATGTGATTCTAATAAGTCCGTCTGTTAGATTATCGAAAAATATTGGATACGTATTTTTTGTTTTATCAAATCAATAAAAATTTACAAAGATAAAACGCGTCAAAGATTTGAGTGGGAGTTGGTGACGTCACAAAAAATGTCATTCGAACGTCTTACAGTATGACGTCACACGAGTTTTCAAAGCACTGTATCGTCTTCATTGGTTGTTTACGTGAAAAAAGAAAAAATACGTGTCCAATATTTTTATAAGATGACGGAATAATTATATTTTTTTTGTTAACCACCCTAATTCAAATCAATAAAATTCTTACCTTGAATGTTTTCCTGTTACTCACTGTAGTAAATTGAACAAATATAATGTTCTAACCAATGAGGAAAACAATACGAAAATAATACTTAGTAACCGGACATACTACTGTGCGCTTGCCTACCACGTTTTGAATGAAAACAAGACAAGACGTGGCAGAGGCCAGAACTCCTAGTACATTTTATTATCGTACGTCACTACGTCAGAAACCCGACGACGCGACGCCGACGGCGCGCGGCGATCATTGGTAAGCGACTTGTGTGTATTTCTCTCTATCTAATTGTGCGAACACAACAGAGACACATACAGTATACAACTAGTGGTGTTCAAAGTTGCTTTAAGGCAATCACTTGCTTAATGCTTAATGTATTTTTATATGCTTTATTAAAGCACGTGATTTTTAAACGTGTAGGCATATCATTATGCCACTCACCGCGCTTGCTTTAAGTCAAGTGACAAGTTAAAAGCAATAAACAAATAGCAACTTGTGGGAGCCACGATAGCATTTGCTTTATGATATGTGTATTAAGCACGGTGCTTTATTTTGCTATAATTATGATATATTAACCACCATCTGTACTGTGACTGACACAGTACAGAAAAAACAGGAAGAAATTCTAAGTGACGAAATCTGTATCGAAACCAGTGTTGCCAAACTAACACAATCAAACCATTAATCATACAATGCACTACAAATAAACAATTCGTTTGATTGGTCGTTTAAATTTGAATCACAACTAGCATAACTCACAGATTCTTCATTTTAAAAATATACCTTCGTCGTATTGTCATAGGATTTATTTTGCTTTACTCAGAAATAAAATACGACGTTTTGTAATCAGCAATCATGCTAAAAATGATTGCCTAGTAAATACCGCTACTCGTCTATAGATGGCAGTATTTTCAATGGAAGCAATAATAAACTTAATGTCTGCTGTAAAAAAGTTTATATTCGCGTCACATGTCTGTATTTTTTGCTATTCGGTCAAGGACACATTAAGCTTTTATCTATATTATCGATGTCGATAGATACCCAATTTATTTTGAAAAAAAAATTGTATTATAAACAAATAAAAAAAAAAATGTATTATAAACAAGTAATTAGAACAAGTTATTATCTAATAATAAATGTAAATAGACAATAATACAACAAAATAAAATACAATATTTTATTGCTAAACTGTTTAGTAAACAAACCCAAACAATTTTCTCATAGTAATACCAGAGTTTTACTATGACAAAATTCTAAGGAGATAGCATAAAGGAGAAATTATATCGACTTTTTAGACAGGTATATTATGGTGGTGAAGAAGAACAAACAAAACAAATATAAAAGATAAATAAATTGTCAATATTTATTTATTGATTTATTAAAACTTTATGCACTAGTTAACAAACTGTACAAAGGCGGACTTAATGTTAATTTATCATGTCAATGCAATCTCAATAATTATTAAAATTAGTAAAAGTTTGATTCTATATTAGCTACAAAACATCTGTAATGTAACTTTAACGTTACACAGGTTATGTTATTTTTATGTTACCTTTCAAAATAATTATTGTGTATGAATGTTAGGATCTTTGTATTGAAATGTTAAACAGTGCCTAAGTATAACATTGTTTTATTTTATCGATATCTATCGATAAAATCTGCAACCGATTTTAACTACATCACTAATTGAGTAGCGTGGAACTTTCGGGAACAAAAAAGATCGTTGTTTAAAATAGAACAAGCAAGATTCGATCCAAAATAAACTTTATTTCAATGGGAAATGGTTGATTTTTACTTGACACTGATCTGTCACATTCTTAGTAAATGAAACACGTTTTTACTAGAAAACAAATTAAATCGTATCTATCGTAGATAGGAAACACTTCCGTTTTTAAGATTGTTTCTTCTGGTATCTTTTTTAGCACTCCAAAATCGAACAAAACGGCATTGTAATGGAAAAATTAAATTGGCGGGAGACTAGCGACTCGAAGCGATGTCAAGTGCAGTCACCCGCGGGCTTTCCCCGTCGAGCGGGAAATTCAAACGTTGTTGAATTTGTTTACGATTTCTTTTCTTCCAAACATTAATGTCCAGCCTACATTTAATAAGATAAAATTTTGATCATTTGTCTATCCAGCTGTCCGGCCGTATGACACAGGCACTTTATTCGAAAACTATTAAGACTACACGACTACACTGCTGCCCATACTACGAACGGAATCAAAAAAAAAAAAATACTGTGCGTGGGTTGTCTTTAAAAATGAGGTTACCAAAACCATTTTTTTCAAAGTCAATCGTTCGAAAGATTGACACTTCTAAAGTGGTAAAGTGCGGGCCCCTATAAACACTACATATGCAAACCAATCTGGCATAGTTCATATACGTGACCACATTTTTCTAAAGCATGATGGCTTCCCACAACATTGCAGAATACTAATTAATTATATCTCGTAAGCGTGACGTATGCGTTGCTCCCAAAAGTAACCACAGTTATCACCACTAAAAGTGCGAAGAGGACAAAGTTATACAGTTTGATTTTCTGTCTTTTTTGCGTAGTCGATAAATGCCTGTCACACATACAACTCAAACTCGCACACATACAAACCACAGACATAAATGTTCGTGCTATATGTTGCCAATATTCCGGAATCATACTGTGCTCGATTTGTAAGCGTAAGGTCGTGCGTTCGGGAATATATTATTTGTATTTTTATCGGTGAAGCTTTTTATGTGTATTAACTCGTTTTTACAATAACAAGAGAAAAAAATAATTTAAAATTCATACAGTGACAAAGTGATAATATTGTGAAGATGAATGAAGGAATAACTGAAGAGAAGGCAAGTATTTCTGAAACGTTGAAAAAAATATTATCAGATTTTCCATACATTTTGTCGTCAAAGTACCTATCTAATATTATTGTGTGGGTGTTTACGTGTTTTTGGCGGAAATTCAGTACCTAATAGTTTATTATCAACTCTTTTCTGTATATTTGTGTTTTATTAATAATGTATTTGAACTGTAATATAACTATTAAAATCCTTTCTCAGTGATGATTCAGGTCAAAAATATGTTTGAAGACATAATGAAAATGAGATTGTTCTCGTCCTTACCAAGTTTGTGGGCTGTTATGTGTACTAGCAACTATTTTTCTGGTCTACATAATAGGTATCAAAGACAAGAATAATAATAGCAATCGATATGTTTACCTTGACCAACACACGAGTTCAATCCAGTTCACCGGACTACTAACGGTCATGTTGTTAGAAATATTTTTAGTTTATTTAGTTAATTGACTGACTTGTTGCGTTGGTGTAGTGATTGCGAGCGCTACTGCTGAAATGAGGTTCGATTATCAAGTCAGGCAAAGTGTTATGTCGGGGCCGCGGGTTGTACACTAGTTATCGCGGCCTCGACATAGAGGGCTAAGAAGGAACATGGGTGGTTTTTAGTCAGTAGAAGTCTGACATTCCCTTTCGCTCTGCCTAAGAGCGGGAGGGGTTATTTGATGATTTTCCACCGTGTTATTGGCTTAATCCATCAGGAATTACTCAGTAGCAGAAACGGAGTCTAGATTTATGCTCCGTTGATGGCAATAGGCGCTATTATATGCCGTCCTATTACATGGGGTTTGTTGAACATAACTTGTGAAATGTAGATGTAGGTACTGGTAACGCTACTGAAACCTTCGGGGAAAACCGGCGTGATGTTATGTTTATTTAATTTCCAGATGAATAGAGTTGACAATTATGAATACCACGTCGTAGAATTCTTAAAAAATCCTTTAAAAGATAAAGAAAGGGACAGTGGTAACCATATCTGCGTGCCAAGGTCCTGGGCCAAGTGGTGCAGTCCTAAAGAACACTTAGTCAAGATTTGGTACCCACCACAAGATTCGTGCAACATAGAAAAAAAAGTTGAGAACAAGGAAAATAAATCGGAATTGTGGGAGTCCTTCTATTGCAGACTGAAATATAGCACTGGTAAGTTTAATAATACTATCATTAACACTTATATCTATGATCAACAATGAAAACGGAAAGGATGTTTACTGAAAAACAAAAACCTGATAAGTCCGTCAGTTAGATTATCGAAAAATATTGGATACGTGTTAGGTATTTGTTCTATCAAATTAATAAATACGAAGATAAACCCTTCAAAGATCATGAGTGGGGGCTTTTGACGTCACTGGCCGCTAAACATGAACTGCAAGTGCAATTTGACGTCACACGAGTTTTCGAAAGACTAGTGTATCGTCTTCATTTTTTATTTACGTGAAAAATGCAAAAAACATGTGTCCAATATTTCTTGGAAATCTATCTGACAGACTAATTCGACTTTTATTGTCAACTATCGTATTTACCAAGTTTTCTTTTGTATTTCTCCGTGAGCATGGTGCTTCTCGGCGGCGGCGACCTCTCGCGCCCGGCCCTGGTGCAAGCCATGGTCCGGGGCGAGGAGGAATGGGACGCCGTCGCCTCCTTCTGCGAAGCAGTGATGCTGGCGAAGGAGGTGGCGGAACGCGAGAGGGAGAGAACCTCTCGTCCCAGCCGCCGCGGGAGGCGCTCCGGGCGTCGGGGGTCCCGCGATGACCTCCGGCCACCGTAGACGCGGGCCTGTGGACGGTGAGTGATGGGCTAACTCGCCGTCCGTCCGTCTCACGACGAAAACAGGCCGTGTCGACGGCGCGTTCGTGTTCCACGCGCGCCTCAAAGAGATGTCAGCAACATGGGAGGGGCCCGAAAGGGCCGACGTCTGTCGGGGCCGCGGGTAGTCCTCTGGTTATCGCGGCCTCGACATAGAGGGCGAAGAAGGAACATGGGTGGTTTTTAGTCAGTAGAAGTCTGACACTCCCTTTCGCTCTGCCCAAGAGCGGGAGGGGTTATTCGATGATTTTACACCCACCAAAAAAAAAAAAAAAAGCATGGTGCTTCTAACAGCACTGATTTATCGGTAGCTTGAAACAAAAAGTAAATATGTAAATATCCCGTTTGCAATCATAGCACTAGTAAGATATTTCTCGTAATGTTGTGTGTGAAATCGTTAAAAAAAGAGCGAAAGCTACCGTGATGCGAAAATGGTACTGGGCACCAACAGCATCCTGTGTATGATAGCAAGCAGGCTTGTGTGTGCGTTTGTGAACTGCTGCGGTTTCGATTTGGGCTGTCATCTTTCAGTGATGACACACACAATATGTGTTTGTCTTTGTACTACTAACATCAGAACATAATAGTTTGAAAGTAAATTGTCTAACACTTGAGTCTAGTTGTATGAAATGAATGAATTAAATAGATTTTTTTTTTATTTCAACGACGACGGCACGGTTTTCTGAGCGCTGCGCGGCGTGTCGCGGGGAACAAATATTTGTATGGCCTACAGATAGTTGTTTCGGATCTGGGTGTGTTTGTGTATGTGAGTTTAAATGTCTGTAAACGCAACCGCGATACAGGAGACATTCCTAGATTGAGGAAACGTTAAAAAAAAAGTTGAAAACTTGTATCTCGGACTCTATCCTCATATTTTGGGTATTTTGGGTGTTTGATCTGTGTATGTGAGAATGTTTGTAAACGCAATATTACCAAAAATAAATATTTCAATGTTTCAACAATAATTAATGAATATTGCTGACGAAATCTAGGTTCCCAATCTAGGTTCTTATATTCAAAGATATTAGCATTTTATTGAACATACCCTTTATAAGCCGATTAAAAAAAAACAAAATGGCTGCCATTCGCGGTTTGTGCGGTTAGAAACATTTTTAAACGTGTATTTGTCGACAGAAATAAGTATATTATAAAGTATTTAATTCGACTGTCTATATGTATAAGTATGTGCTTGCTTGCGTGAGTTGCGTAATACTGGTATTTTTACTATTTTTATTTTGCAGATTCCTATGCAAGTGCCAAAAGGGAAGTCTTGGAATATAATACTCGTAGCATAAAAGGTAAATATATTAACAATCTGTAGGTTGCCAGGTGTGATAATTGAACATTTTTAAGGGACTCGTTGGTCTAGTGATGGCAAGGCATGAGGTATTGGGTTCGGTTCCGGGTCGAGCACAGTGTTATTGGTTTCCATAAAGAATTTTTCAGTGGCAGACACGGTGTTTGGATTTGCGCCCGGTTGATGTTAATAGGTTCGCCAAATATTACATGAGACTTAAACATAACTGGCGAAAGGGTGCACTATCTATTACATAGTTACACCCCTGCCTTACCCTTCGGGGAATACAAACGTGATGTTATGTTATGTTCTAAGAGGTCATTGTTTAAATTATTACTACTTGTAGGTTACATTTGCTTTTACCCACATTTTATCGAGATAATTAAGTGACCCAAAATTTGGATTAGTAGAAAAATGGAGCTTCTTATTTTTACTCTCTCAATTTCAACGTTGGCTCTATAAAGGGTGTAAATTAACCCTTCACACATACGTCAACCTAGCATTCTGTACATCAAACTAAGTACCCCTACGCAAAAAAATTTGTTGGAAAACAATTTTTCTTTGGGGGCAAAAATCTCATTTTACGGTAAAACTCAATGTAGCACTCTTAAAACATTGTGCTAGTGGATGCTTGGAATAGTAAACGGGTCATGGAGGTAATTTAAGTAAAGTTATAACCTGAAAAACTAGTACGTGTTTACAAAAACAGTTGTGCAAAATTTGGAACTTTGACCCCCAATATCTCCGTAACTAGGGGGTTCCCAGGTATGGAGAACAAGTGCCCTTCGTTTGCGTTAAGGGTACTTTTCCACCCTTTATAAGTGGTTGATAATGATGCGTACAACAACCTCTGAGGGTTTCAATTACTTCAGTAACAACTTGTATAAGTGAACCTTTTAGAGGAACCTAATTAAATAATACTTCGTTTTACTTTAGATCGGACACCAATACCTGCAACGGCAGAGAATAAAACAAGCAAAACGACTCCGTCAAACATTGAAAACGAAGCTACTGCCAAAAGTACGGAAGATGCCTTAGCATGGAGTGTATCATTAAAATCTGCAAATACTATTACACTTAAAAGAAAGACAAACGATTTTGACACATCATCTCATCATAAACGTTCTAGAGAGAATGAGCCAAGTGAATCTGTTGACGAGGTTGCGGGACCATCTAGTCAAGCAATCAGAAGCAATAAGACGCTTACTCATAAAAAATCTAATGGATACCTGTGTATACAAGAAGCACCAGTTGTAAAATCTAATGATATAAATAGTACAGAGCAGAAACAAGTTATAACTCAAAATGCTTCAACAGCGAACTACTCCTTGGATCCCAAATTAGTCGCCCAGATACCAATACTTGACAAATGTTGTGAGTTAATAAAAGAACTGGAAAAGCGTTTAGGTTTTTCTTTGATACGAAAAGTAATTAATAAACTCTTAAGTCTAGATTCTGATGATGATAATAATGATTGTGGTGGTGATGAGGATTGTTATGAAGATGTTAGTGATGATGATATTGGTTTAATTGATCCAGTAATAAAGGAAGTTGTACCTCCGAAATACAATGTAAATGAACCAGAAGACCATAATAAAAATAATGAACTATTTAAGAATAAAAGTCCTCAATCAATTAGAAAGGTAACTCCAAAATTGAATGCTACTGTCTCAAATGGAGTTGATCTTACGATCGTTGACGATAGTGGTGTTGATGGTGAACGAAGAAAGAAAGAAAACATTTATCCTCTGAATAAGGAAGTTGTATCTCCGAAATACAATGCAAATAATTCAGTAAATCGTAATAGAAATAATTATAAAAATGATTTTCTGAAGACCAAAAGTTCTAAACCAATTAAAAAAGCACCTCCGAAAGTTGACACTATGATGCGGAAAGATGATCCTGATTATGCTGGTGATGATATTGAACGAAGAAAGAAAAAGAAAGGTCCTCTAGAACGAAGAACAAACGTATTTACTAGTCCACAACAAAAGCCGTTTCTTTTACCTCCGGAATACGACGCAAATGACTCGCGATGGACACTAAAATATCAAGAACCTGCCGAGGGACTTGTAGAACTAATGAAATATTCCGGTGTGTATGTTAATGCTTCTAGGCTGATGGATTGCAAAAAACATGCAAAATGTGGCGATGCGTTATGTGTGATGTTATTAAGTGAAGTCTTTACTGAAAGTGCATTGAGTACATGTACTTTGACTGGTAAACAATCTGCAGGGTTACAAGAGACAAATGTGAGACCTGGATTAGATGCTCATGCACGAGATGTTATACTAGACTTTGTCGATGATCAAGAAAAAGAAGAAAAATATCGCAGACGTGGAGATAGATCATATAGGACCTTATTAATGTCCAATAAATTGAAAGCGATGAGAATTAAAGTAAATCAAGAGACCTTAGAATTAAGCACAGGTAAATAATCCAGTTTTAGTTATTCATGATACTTCTGTTAAGAAACTGTCGTTTTATAACCTATGGGTCGCCTACAAGCAAAAGGCTTACAACGCTTAACGTATAGACGACTTTTACGCAATCTTGTGAAAGCGTGTCGCGTCCATGATACGGCGGGTCCGAGGCAGTGCTAACAGCCCCTTGGTCACTGTGGTCGACAGGGCGGAAGGTAATAATTAAGAACTGGCCAAGCATAGCTATTCAGAAACAATCGAATCGAAGTCGCATCGATCGTGACACTTTTTCGAGTACCTATCTGATTTTTGAATCGAACGATCGACATAGTGGTACATAAACACTTGTGTTGAAATTATTTTATGTAGCCAATAAATTATCTTTAATGAGTATTTCTAAGTTTTACTATAGATTGTACTGAATATCCGTCGAGTAACTAAAAATATATTTAAAAATAATTTTAATTTTAAATGGAAACGCAGCGACTCTTGCATAAGGTATAGTACAAAAAGACGTCGTATTTCTGATTGGATTGCACTTCCGATAGCAAATAGCTGTCGGCAGGATTGATAGGTATCTTCAGCTCGAAATAGAATCGAATCTATATTACTCTGTTAATTTGTGAATAGCGATTTTTGATATTACGATGGACCAATTGTATACGACGGACGATCGAGTGGTTGTGAATAGCTATGCAGGACAGAATTATTATTACCGTCAGATCGTTTTTTGAAATAATGTTTTTTTGAGTTATGGCATAATGATTTTTGTACTTATTACTAATGATTTTGACTAGTAATTACTACCAAAAAATTTTAAAATACAATGTACTAAAAGTAGTGTTTAAGATATGCATGGCATTACTAACAAATTGAATTGTAAATGGCCTGTGACAGTCATCGATCGTCGTTAGAAAATTTTAATTTCGCTGGCTACCTTGTCGCTGATTTTACTTGTTAATATATATAACTTTAATTTAAAGTACTTAGATAAATGAAATTTATTTTGTTGTCAAACAACATTGTAAAGTGTAGACCAAATAGATAATCTATTGTAATAAGATGATGATGTTACGATGATACGTTAAAAGACACAAAGTGATATTATACAGTTAAGAGCTTTAGGGAGCGTTTACCTACGTAACGAATTTGGGGGTCTTGTAAACCCGGGGGGGGTTACGTAACACTTTTTTTTTGTTTTAAACCTTTTTTCTTTTTTTTTGGCGGGTGGAAAATCATCAAATAACCCCTCCCGCTCTTGGGCAGAGCGAAAGGGAGTGTCAGACTTCTACTGACTAAAACCCACCCATGTTCCTTCTTAGCCCTATATGTCGAGGCCGCGGTAACTTGTGAACAACCCACAGGACTTTGTTTTAACCCTTCAATAGGTACGGTCGCGTACAATGATTCTCTCACGCATTTGATAAAACGTTTTTTTTCTCAAAATTTCTAATTTTATGTAAAAATGGTCACTTACAACGTTTTAGTGTTACATCGCGTTGTATGGGGGAGGGGCTGAAATTTTTTCCAAAAATTGCGTTAAGTAATAGGTACTTGAACGCTTCCTTAGGTCGTGGCTTTTCTAGAACGTTTTAATTGTAGCCTAAACATTTGGGGATACTATAGCTTCCTGTTGGTGAATCGACAATTGTCGGAATCGGATCAGCAGTTCCAAAGATTACATCATCCATAAAAACAAATCTACCTCTTTATAATATTATAATTATTAGCTTAGATAGGTATGACAAGTGCATTTATCCATATTTTTTTAATGTTTTTAATTTTTAATAAATATTTCAAATAAATGATTTTGACTATAACAAAGATTGCTCTTATATTTTTTATTCCTGAGATAAAAGTTATCAGGCAATTGACGAAATTACTTTTTACTACCCAAATAATGTTAAAAAAGACCCACCACGAACCCAACCAAGGATTCTCGACATCAAACTGAGTTCTAATTTTCAAAATAAGTTGGGAACTAATGAATCCGAAAACGTTATTACAACGCCATGAAAGACACCTTGTCTTTCTAATACAATAAGTTAAAATGGGCTTTATTTGCATTTAAAACAGGCATATATGTATATTTGACGCCAGCACATCAAGCTACTATTGTAGCCAATTAAAATTGCAATAGCGGTCATTGCCCTTTCCCTAATATCTCTTCGTACGACCAAAACAAATGAACCATGTATCGTATTTCATTAGAAAAAATGTTGAAAATGGCGATTCAAGACATGAACAGTCTTATTTTTGGATAGCTTTAATAAATTTGGGTGGGTCAATGAACGCTATTGCGATCTTAAAGTGGCACCAACTTTATACTATCTATAAAGTTTCTTCTTTACAGCTAAAGCGTAAGGTTCAAGATTGATTATGATAATTCGACAGTTTCGGGTACCTAGATTGTCGTGCTGCCGCCTGTTATATTTTAATAAAGAATTGGAAACTTGGTACACCGAGAATAAATTCTTTATGTCAACTTATAAATGATAATTAATAACACCTAACAGTCTTCTAAGTCATAAAATTTCATCATCAAATCTCAGAAGAAAACACTGGTTTAGAACTTTAATACTTTTTTATATGTAATCAGGCTGACCATTTTGGTACCTCTACCTACCTATCTACTCCCATTACGAAAGTGAGCATAACTATAAATTGCCAAGAAACCTCGTTCCATTTTAATAACTCTTCTTATCGCAATAAGAAGTCGTTAAAAATGTAACGGTTCGCTGTCTGGACATGGAAGATATATTAATATGTGAGAAAAAATATGATTGGGATCTTTATCAACGCAAATAGCACCCAAAACAATGTCATCAAATCATCAATGTCACTACAAATTATAAAACAAAGTCTTCCGCCGCGTCTGTTTGTCTGTTCGCGATAAACTCAAAAACTACTGCACCTATTTTCATGCTGTTTTCACTAATTGATAGAGTGGTTCCCGAGGAAGGTTTAAGTATACAATTAATTTTTCAAGTTTATGACATCCACGCAGACGAAGCCTCGGGCATCTAGCTGACGCCCGAGTCTTTGCCTGCTTTTACTAATGAAGAGTGTGTCTGCGCCTCATGCTTAGGTTAATAAACTAAATAAGTACTCCAGTAAAATAAACACAGTTTAATCAGTATTAAAACATTTATTTATTACATAAAATTTGCCTTAAAGTAATATCTATCATAAATTATACACTTGTTTCCAAAAATATTGCATCCAGTGATAATAAAAATATTCAATTTAATAAGTATAATAATAATAATAATAATAATATAATAATAATAATATTCCACAACTATCACACAACGCCATCTAGTCCCAAGCTAAGCAGAGCTTGTGTTATGGGTACTAGACAACTGATAAACATACTTATACAGGGTGTTTGGAAGGGAGCTGTACATACGCCTAGGGTAGAAACTAGGGATAGTCTGCTACCTACCCCCGCCCATTATATTGACCTTGGCCTCAAGGTTTTTTTTTAATTTAAAATTATTTCTTTACCTTACTACGGTACTTCAGGCCCCATAACTTTTCTTCTCCACAATTTTCTGGTGTAAAATAATTTTTTGCAGGACCCTAAGACTCTAACGATTAAAACAAGACCATTAGCCGACCGGTCCCATGGATAGATTTTGAGCTACAGGTAGTTTTAGTCAAAAAGTCAAATAAAAAATAATAATAAATTAAAAAAAAACCTTGAGGCCAAGGTCAATATAATCGGCGGGGGTAGGTAGCAGACTATCCCTAGTTTCTACCCTAGGCGTATGTACAGCTCCCTTCCAAACACCCTGTATATTTCTAAATACATACATATTATAGATAAATTACACCCAGACACAGAACAATTGATCGTGCTCATCACACAAACATTTGTCCTGGGTGGGAATCGAACCCACGACCTCCGGCATAGCAGTTAGGGTCACTAACCACTAGACCAACAGGCCAGTCGATCAGGCCAGTATCTCACTGATGCAATTATTTTGTCTTCAAGTGAAGTCTTATAGCAACGTGCAATGGACGGAATTAAAATACAAATAAATACTAATTTGTACAACAACGAACAACGCAATGCGTTCACAAGTTTAAATAATAAAATAGTAAAACCTATAAATAAGTGGTGCCACCGATATACAGATTTAATTTCAGAAAATTATTGATGAGGTTATTTATCTAATATAAATAAAATCACAACATTCCAGGAAGGGCTAGGTTCTCGCAATGGCTTTTCAATTACTTAAATTGTGGCCTAATTTGGATGACATTTCGAAGCTTTTAAGGTTCGATGCAACCGATATGGACAAACTAAATGAAACGTGAAAATCAACAAACAATATGTATAGGAAAAATAATCCATAAGGAAACCTCATCCCATGACACCGTCTAAGACTTACAGCTAAATATGTACACTATGCATGTCTACGGGCTGGTGCTCTGTGGCTGCGGCTGACGTCACAGCCAGCGCTGCCACGTGGAGTGCTGCGTGGAGTCGCTCGCTTGCAGCACGTTGGACAAACCACCGTGTGAGACTGGGTAGGGAGACTGGAAAGGAAAACAGCATTATCGCCTCATCATCCCTAGTTATGGTAGCCCAGTGTTAGTGGCCCAAACTTACAAACAGTAAGTCGTGGGTTTGAACCCAAGCAGGTGCATTACTTTGTGTAATTTATTTAATCACCACTGCTCTGATTGTGAGAAAACCGGCATGACCTAGAATCAAAAATTCGAAGACATGTGACATCAACCAACTCGCACTGGGTCCGCGTGATGCATTATGGCCGAGAGGGCATCTGAGAGAGGAGTCCTGTGTCCCAGCAGTAGAAACATTATAAGCTGATTATGATCCATAGTCAATACTAACATTAAACCGTAGTCGGCACTATTTTGTTTTAGTCTTCTCTCAGTGTGGAATAGGGATGATATTCCGTATAACTCTGTCTCTTTCCTACACTGGTTTAACATTAAAACCACCAGCAGGGCTATTGCCTATCTTTTAAATGTCAGTGGCTATCATATTGTCCATGGATTAACTGTCAAATTGGTTATGGTTTAGTACAAAATGGAACCATTTGACAGTTGACACTATATGATAGCCACTGTCATTTAAAAGATACGCAATAGCCCTGCTGGTCGGACCTTCTTCGCGGTCGAAGCTTCTGCCGCCAAGTCGTGGTGGTAGTCATTTAGAGCGCGAGGTCCTTAAATTTTCCCTAATGTCATTTTATAAATATCTGTTTACTAGTGAAAATTTTCGCAGCCAAAAGACGTTGACATTGACCGGTCCCGTGCGTCTCGCATCCAGCAGATCCCCGCAACCTTCACCAGGTCATCGGTCTACAAAGTGGAATGTGCGCTCTAGCTTTCCAAAATACTCCAAACAAAGTTGTATAATATGTACTCACACTGACAGTACCCAGCCAGCGTCGCTTTATAAAATCGGCGGCACGCTCTCCGATCATGACGGCGGGTGCGTTGGTGTTCCCTGACGTCACCGCCGGCATCACACTAGTGTCTGCCACTCGCAGGCGATCTATACCCTGAACCTGGAGAGGAGATAGAGGAATCCTTGTTAAAACTAGAAGATGACTTTGGAACTCTTCAGAGGCTACAAGATTTTGTCTTGCTAGGCGAAATTGGCTATTATGAGCCAATTTACTTTATAATCACACAGAAAACGTTAATAAGCGTTCGAAAATTCCAGGTTAGCATAAGGATGAGGGGATCCAGGAACACCATTAAATCAAGATAATACAGTTGAGACGGTTTTCTGTTTGTACTTTAAAGCCTAAATGAAAGCGGGAATAGCCTTATTTACCATATTTAAACCTGATCACTTGCACGAAGAACCCCATTTCTAACACAACCATACTAAGATGTTGTAGGAACTAGGGAAGCTTACCTGCAACAAGTTGTCAACGACAGCGCTATCGTCTCCTCTCGGTCCCATCTTGCAGGATCCCGCCTGGTGGTTCTCTGGAGCAGTTTGCATCCTCACGGCGCATTCCCAGTACGCGTCGCATCCAAACTTGATCTTCTCGCAACCCTTAACTGGTGTCTTGTCCAGTTTCACTCCATAACGCTTCAGGGCTTTGGTCTCAGCTAGCTTGAGAGCGAACTTGATGCCTTCCACTAAGGTTTTGACGTCATCTGGGTGGGTTAGGTAGCTGAAATTGTTTTGTAAGTATCTTTAAGTAAAGTGCTGTGTGCTTCAATCAATGGAGTATCCTATTTTGTCACTAGATGATGCTGATTCTATTTAAATGGAAAGGTACTTACTTGGCATATATCTTGGGATACGCAAATGGATCATTGGACGCGATCTCGAGGCGTCCCCTACTCTTGGGGTGCAGCACAGTAGGAATGATCTGGATAGATCTAGAGCCGTTGTCCAACCTCTCCCCTACCATGCCGGTCTTCGCGCAGTCGGCCAGGAAACCGCCGAAGAACAGCTGGATGTCAGGGTTGTCTTCCGCTGGGTTCGAGTACTTCGTGTTTATGAACGCTGTCACTTCGGAAATGCCTGGGGAAGTTTGATTCTGTTATATCCTCTCGAGTGTGCAGGTTAGTTTCCCTTGGAAGGTTAGTATTGTAAAAAACCTCTTACTCTTATGAAACTACAGGCATGAGCTTATTTGTGAAGTTTTAACTCAAACGATAGGGTTATTTTGTCATGTCGGGGAGGTAGCCATCTATAATCCGGTCTCATATTCGTGGAGCACTTACCAGTCCCAGACATGAGCCCATCTCTGAACAGCAGGTACTCCATAGCGGTGGCCCAGTTCAGCGGCGTGGTGTTGTTATCATTGACCTGGAAGTTCAAGAAGTGTGCCACGTGGTTGTGAAGGTTGCGGCCCACCGCGGGCAGGCTGTGCAGCAGTTTGACTCCTGCGCGGGCCAGCAGCACCGGGTCGCCCACACCGCTGAGCTGCAGCAGTTGGGGTGACGCTACTGCACCGCCGCTGTGGGGGCAGAAGGTTGAGGTGAAAGTTTTTTTAATAGGATGTCTCTCACTCTTCATCCATTACAAGTAGAGCATCCTCCAAGGAGGCGGGTTGCACTGCTACTTCGATTGTTGTCAAACTTTGGTAATTTGTTAACTTCATCATCGTGATTTCGGATAATTATTGTGGCTTTAGGTCGTATGTAATTAAACAGATATGAAATTGCCAATTTCATGCAGAACCAGCCCTTCCCATACTCGTCTTTTGCAACAATTACGCTTCCATAATAAAATTGCCTAAAAGCGCTAGATACTTTTTTCACAACCATTAGTTTTACTGTACAAAAAATGGACACTTATTATTTACCGGATACGTTAAAGAGCTTTAGCCAGTTCAGAGGGCTTTGCTTAGCTGTGGGATCATGCAGTCTCAGTATCAGGACGTTAAAGTTTGTAAAGTACTTGTATGAAAACAAAATTACCTCAAAACGATCTCATTATTAGCGAAAATAGTTTCAGTGCCTCCGAAGCTGTTCCTAACTTCCACCGCATACGCCTGCCTGGTTGTCTGGTTGATGAGGACCCTGGTGACGGTGGCGTTCAGCATCACGTGGAGGTTGGGGCGGTTCTTGGCGGGACGAAGGAATGCTCGGGCTACTGATAGGCGGGAGCCGTTGCGGTTCGTGGTCTGCGCTATCGAGAAGCCGGTGTGGACCGCGCCGTTGAGGTCTCGCTGTTTGTAGCCTGGAGTGTGAGGGAATTTTGTTAGAAGTTTGGTTTTAGATATATAGGCCTACTGGTAATTACTGGTAGTGCTTACTTAAGCCGGATTACACTTAGTAAGGATTTGACATTCAAAATCTTTACTAAAATGGGAATCACGTGGTATACGTGGTAGTAAAAGACAGAGACAATTGTTGTGGAAATACAGACGTGAGTCTTCAGACGAAAACAAAAATACATTAAAAAACTACTCCTCAAAATTCAAAAAAATAATCAAGTTAACCCAAAGAGCACAAAACAATTACTTTATAAACACTTCCAGTAACAAATCAAAAGCATCTTGGCGTATTTTAAATAATAAAACTCGCAACGTCGAGCCAATAACTAAAATCAAAATTCAGGACACCGTCATTACTAACCCATCAGAAATTGCAAATGCATTTAACAATTTCTTCATTGACCAAATCAAATCTAATACTTCACCAACGCGTGCATCTATGGTTTTATTAGCAACACGCAATCAATGTTTATGTCTCCAGTGCTACCTCAAGACGTAGTAAGAGAAATACAGACACAAAAAAATACAAACAGCGTTGGGGATGATGGTATAGATACAAAAGTCATAAAATTCGTCGCGTATAATATTGCCTTGCCCAGCCATACCATAAATTTATGCATTAGCTCTGGAATATTCCCGACCGGTCTAAAAACAGCAATAGTGAAACCTTTTAAAAAAAAAAACGATAAGGAAAGTTATAATTATAAATTACAGACCCATTGCTCTAATTCCCATATTTTCAAAAATCATCGAAAAAATAATTTATGAATGAATTAATAAGTTTTTATGTAAATATAATATTTTATGCGATGAACAGAAAGGATTCAGGAAAAACAAAGGCATAAATAGTGCTATTTATGACTTGCTTAGTGCCATAATGGAAAATGTTGATAAAAAATTACCAATCTGCGCAATCCTTACAGATATGACAAAAGCTTTCGATTGTGTTCATCACGAAACCCTAATTGATAAGCTTAACAAATACGGAATAAGAGGAAACGTCCTCGATCTTATCAAATCATATCTAAATGACTTTAAACAATACACGGAAATTTCTAAAATTTGCACTAGCACTAGGCGTGAGAAAAAATATAGATCCGAAGCAAGAGTTATAAGACATGGCGTACCTCAGGGAGGAGTTCTTAGCTCACTCTTATTTTTTCTCTATATAAATGACCTACCTCATCACATTATACATCCCATGGTCTTATTTGCCGAAGACAGTACCGCACTAATTAAATGTACAGATAAAAATAAATACGAACAGGACATTAATAATACACTTAAGGACATTGTCAATTGGCTTGACGAAAATAATTTAGTTATTAACTTGCAAAAGACTAAGGTAATGCATTTTTATCAACGCACATCAGTACCGAATGTAGTAATACAATAACTGCGCTATAGACCATGTAAACGTTGCCAAATTTCTCGGTATACTGATAGATAGCCAGTTGACTTGGAAACCGCAAGCAGAAAAAGTATGTAAAAAACTGAACGTATCCGCGTATGTCCTACATAACCTAACGAAAAAGGTAAACATCACCACAACAATAGTTGCATACCATGGTATAGTTGCGTCCGTTTTAAGATATGGAATAATATTCTGGGGAAATTGTACTTTACGAGAACAAGTGTTCAAAGCCCAAAAACGCTGCATAAGGGCAATGCATAATATGCAAATGACAGATAGTTGCGTTCCTATGTTTAAGTCCCTCAAACTTTTAACTTTCCCTTGTACCTATGTATATTTTAGAAATCGCAATCTTCGTTAAATGTAACATGCACCTATTTACTTCAGTGTCAGAAACTAGGAAGAGACCCATAAGAAGTCAGTATAAACACTTATTAAACGTTAAGAGATGTAATACTACTCTATTGAAAAAGAGTGTTATTGGTATGGGCCCAACAATTTTCAACAAAATACCCAATATTATTAAAAATAACACAATTCAAAATTTTAAAAAGAGACTTACATCAATGTTAATTGAAAAATGTTATTATTCAATAAATGAGTTTCTGAATGACACTGACATCTGTTGATAATGCTTCTTTATAATACACACATCAAAAGTGTCTAGCGATCAAGCATTTATAAGCGGATTTCTTGAGATTGAGATGTGGCTTTGTAATAAATTTATGATTTTATAAATTTATATGGATCCTTTTTGGTGCATTTCATAATTTGAATCAGGAACTGTGAATCAAATTCGAGTAAAAGATGAAAATCAGCTGTCAAATTTTCCCTATAAAAACATACAACGCATTGAAGACATTATTAGTGCTACTGTTTCCCTACTACTGATTAAAACCAACGTTATTATGGAGCGGCGACGTCATTTAAGCAGGGAAGAAATGCTCAGAGCCGTGGGAATGATAGAAGCTGGTTCCCGGCAACGTACTGTGGCTTTAGCTCTGAATACAAGTCAGAGTGTTATCAGTCGACTTTGGACACGTTACCGAAGCACTGGTACCGTGGCTGAGCGCCATGGAGGACGGTATCGCTGCACCACACGGAGACAAGACCGATACATTCAAATCTTAACTCGAAGAGCTCCAACAATAACCGCCATGATGTTAGCCGTGAGGCTTCATCACTCTTCAGGGAACTTAATTAGCGACCAAACAGTCAGAAACCGCTTGCATGAAGTGAACCTTCATTCCCGAAGACCGCTACGGGTACCACCTATAGCAATGCACAATCGTAGGATTCGATATCAATGGGCTCTTGAACACAGAAATTGGGCAGAAGAACAATGGCGTTTCGTGTGCTTTTCTGATGAGTCTCGTTTTGGTATGAGACCGGATACAAGACGTATACGACACTGGAGAACCCCTGGACGCCAACAGCGATTAAAATCCTGCCAGGAAGTCCATCCTTATAGTGGTGGAACCATCATGGTATGGGCGGGTATTTGGATCGGCGGAAGAACTGAGTTGATTTGGATCAGAGGCAACCTCAACGCTCAAATTTATGCTGAGACGATTGTATCAGACGTCATCGTTCCTCTACAAGTGCAAATCGGTCCCTTATTTCAGTTAATGCATGATAATGCACGACCGCACACCGCAAGAGTTGTAAGACAGACTCTCGCCGCAGCTAACATCAATGTCCTGCCCTGGCCTGCTCAGTCGCCAGACTTGAACCCGATTGAGCATGCATGGGATATGCTACAGAGAAGAGCTCTGCCGAATATGGAGGGTATCCAGTCGCAAGAAGACCTTTTTTTGTTGTTGCAACGAACATGGGCGGCCATTCCACAGCGTGATTTGGATGAACTCATTTTGAGTATGCCAAACCGATGTTCTTGTGTTGTTAGTGTTCGCGGTAGAAACACGGATTATTAATTGTTTAAGTTACCCAATAAAATTTTAAAGAAAACTGTTATTTCAGTCTTTTTTTCGAACTTTAATGTTAGTGGTTCAAATGTCAAAAATCCCTTTATTAGGAAAATGGCATATTTCTTTATTAATGCAAAGGTGACTTGGTTTATCGTTACTGTGACAAACGAAAACACTTTATTTGATGAATCCTTAAAGAAAATTTTAATTAATATCAATCAGGAGAAAAGTTATTGCAAAAATATACAGTTGATCCCTAGACACTTTTGATGTGTGTATTAACGTAACCATAGCCATGTAATGAGCTCACTATGTTAATTAATCCGATGTATATTGCTATATTGTTATTGTATAAATAAGATAGATAGAGACTTAGTTTTTTTATTTAGATTTAAATGATGTAATTGTTTATTTAATTTAGATACCATAATTTAATTTTAGTTTCATTTATGGTTCGTTATTTTTAGTTAAGTTAGTTTTAGTTAACATTTCAAAATTTGCATGCCTAATATTAGGTAGATTGTACAAGGCTCATCCTCATTGTTTTCCAGCTTATTTTATGTACCTACAGTTTTTTGCAAATAAATTTTTACTTACTTACTAAAGTGTCAAAATCTTTATTAGGTAAGTGATGGCTTAAGCAATCACTAAACGTCTCTGAGCGCGGCAGTTGGACACGTGATTGTACTCATGATAAAAAACAACTTTCCCAAAGATTTTTCTTCTACACATTGACCGATAACAGACAATTATTAAGGAGCTAGCTAGTGAGGCGCGGAGGTGCTCTATCTATCCAGTGTTGCACGGTACGATAATATTGGAACGTCACTGCTGATTGGTCGAAAGTGACCATCTCAAAGTACAAAAGTTACACTCAAAGCATGTTAAAAACCTTACCCAGTTCCTCTCCAGCCTTTACCAAGCTATAGCTGAGCGGTGGATGGTATGGGAACTGCGCCACAGTCAGCGGTCCTCCCGTCGCGTGGTAGCCTTGGTCCATGTCCTTCAACTGCTTATTGTCTTCAGACTTGAGGAAATACGGCAGAACATCCTCGTATGACCAGCCCTCATTGCCAGCAGCGGCCCAGCTGTCGTAGTCTTTTCGGGAGCCACGGATGTACATCATGCCGTTCATCACTGATGTACCGCCGAGGACCTGCAGATGAGGGTGTTGTGGTTAAGTTTTATAATTGTGACTAAAATTAAAAATCTTCCACTCAAATAGAAGGCTAGATATTACCACTTTTACTAGTTTCCCTTTTTACGCAATTTGTTTGCTCGAACACGTCTCCATTCTATGAGAGGAATTGGGCTATAATTCATCATGCAGCCCACTGCGGATTGTTAAATGTCAGATGTCTTCGATTTTTTGGTTCTAGGACATGCCGGTTTCTTCACGATGTTTATAATCACCGGTTTTTTAAGCAGTGGTGATAAAATAAATTTTTCAAAGTAACACGCCTGCCTAAGTCGGGGCCGCCACCACTGGTAAGTAAGTAGTAAGTCTAAGTTTTGATACGTCTGGTTGAATTCGCGGTAACAGGAGACGACAGAGTGCTTTGGACGACTGTTTTTCAACAATACTACATAATATCGTTTAAATATTATGGGATTGTTCCGTTAGCTTACCTTCCCTCTAGGCCAGTAGCACTTCCGATCGGTCTCTCCAAGACAGGCAGCAGGTTCGGACTCAGTCTGATAGCCCCAGTCGATGCTGGACCCGATGAAATTCAGGAACATGGACGGCACTTGAGCACCCGTTGGTTCATCGAAACCTGGAACACAATCATCCACATCAGGTCTATAGTCCTCCTGGCCAGTTTCTGTAACGGCAGCCAGTCTCAACAGAAACTGTTGATTTTTACGAATGCAATCATTATTTTACGTAAGGCGATTATCACACCCGTTGGGGCTGCGGATTGATCAAAAGAGATACCGCGGCCTCGGCACATAGGGCTAAGAAGAAACATGGATGGTTTTTAGTCAGTAGAAATCTGACACTCCCTACCGCTCTGCCCAGAGGGGAGGAGTCATTTGATAATTTTCAATCCTTCAAAAAAAGGCACCTTACCTGCTTCTAATAGCAGCACCCGCCACTCTGGGACCTCAGACAGGCGCGCGGCCACCACGGACCCTGCCGACCCTCCTCCCACCACGATAAAGTCGTACACCGAGTCCATGTGCCGACGGTACTGCGGAACAAGACCAGAGTAATATGTTAGGTGTTATTTCATGGAAAGTTCAACTTATCTTCAAAAACAGTAACGTCAAGTTGTCCGTTTAACTACCGCACTCAGAGAGCTTTAATGATTACTTAGGCCATCACTTAGTAAAGGTTTTGACAGATTTGTCATACAAAAGTATGTCAAATCTTTGGCTTAAATAACCATTAAATATCTCTGAGTAAGATAAGATAAATACATCTAGCCCTTGTTTTGTTCAAAATGATAGACAGGCTTTGGCACAAATTTTGACCAGCAACACAACGCATCACGTAACACGTAACGCAACACGTAACGTAAACCAACGAAAAAATATACAAAGAAGTGAAATGTCCTAAAAACCTATCGCCACGATAACCTCCCTTAAATCAAAACCTTTATTAACTTAAAACAACAGTTGTTTCATTCACTCCTTATCAACAATTACATCAATACGTCACTCAAAAGTGATCATGATGTTATCAACACGTTTGTGCCGATTTGTTCCACATTTTTTTATTACAAACACTCTGATTACTTAATGCAGCGATGCCGAAACTGACCGCAAATCTGACCGGGAAGTGATTTCATTTCGGAGGGGACTTGCGGTTGTAATGAGTGCGGTGGAGAGACGCTCGGGGTTGGTAACTGAGCTGTTACTGTGAAGAACTAGCAGTCAATTACGGACGGACGACCGCGGCGTTCTCTTACATTTATATTTATACTCTTTTTTCTTTAGAAGGTGGAAAACATAGGTGGAAAATGATCAAATGACTCCTCCCGCTCTGGGCAGAGCGGGTAGGGAGTGTCAGACTTCTACTGACTAAAAACCACCCATGTTCTTTCTTATGTGTCGAGGCCGCGGTATCTACCGTCACACCCCTTTTTTTTGGTATAACCATTATATCATTTTTTTTAATGGGACAAGCCCGCCTCACTATTCCCAAACCACCCATGTTCCTTCTTAGCCCTATATGTCGAGGCCGCGTTAACTTGTGAACAACCCGCAGCCCCGATGGCACCGTCACACCCCTTGATTACGAGTGCGGCTAACTAGCATCTTCTATCTAAGGCACGGGTCACAGTCTAATAAAGGGGAGGGGGGTGGGGCACATAGAGCCGTCTATCCCTTGTCCACGGGCTACAAGATAGAGCGACACGCGTCTTCGACAGCGAATGCGAAGAAAAAAAAATAGAAAATGCTATTGAGAGCATGCAACAAGTCTAATGGGCCTACCACACGCCTAAGCTTCACCACACTTTTGCCTTCGCGATTACACGATGCACACAGTCCATCGCGCGTGTGGTTGGTAATGGTAATACAATTTTACAAACCACATGAGCGATGTACCGTGTGCATCGTGCACACGGTACATTGCTCATGTGGTTTGTGATCGCGCAGGCAAGACTGTGGTGAAGCCTGTGCGTGTGGTAGGTCCATTAGAGACGAAACCATGGAGCAACAGCACACGTCACACGAGGTGAAAACTTATAAAAAAGAAAATAGAGAAAACAGGAAAAATGGATAAACTTAAACAAAATGATTTTATAAGAATCATTTTCAAGATTTGGCAGATTTGCGATTAACGTGACTACAGGTTACGGTATATTATAAAAAGTAAACACAAGAAAATAATTCAAATAAAATAAGCCAAGCGACTAAATAGCGTATTTCAACATGAACTATTTCAGATTTATAAATCACTAGCGGACGTCACGCGGTTTCACTCGCGTAGTTCCCGTTCCCGTGGGGGTACAGGGATAAAAGTGTCACCCGTGGATAGTGTTCAAATCGGTCCAGTAGTTTTGGAGCCTATTCGTTACAAACAAACAAATCTTTCTTCTTTTGTGTAGATTAATTTCTTCGACATAATACAGTTTTATTCCAAGAACTGGCGAGAATCGACTCCTAGCTTAGACGGACTTTGGACAGGAGTGAGGCAATAAGAACTAAATAAATTAAGAAACGGGCGTTATACATATTGGTACATAAATAATCTTGCTTGACTGCTAGCTAAATTAGTTCAGAACTCACATTTAATTTGCATAATTGATAACCCTTGATCGTGACAACGCGATGACCAACGTGGGGAAAACCAGGCATAGATAACGCGCAAACGAAAAAATATATTCACGCGCACACAAATATGAACTGGCGTACGTACAGTAAGGCCATGGTCCCATTGAGAGCTATTTACCAGTAGCACGTTTGAACATTTGGTGGATAGTTTGTTCAAAAACGTCACGAGCTCTGGTTGATAATGTACCAAACTCGTCGCCAAATGGACAGATTCAATGCAAATTTACTTCGCCAAGAAGAAGACGAAGTACTAGTAGCTAGCATATAGCGTAGTCTGGCATGCTCATAAAATGCATGCTTGAAATGCATGCTGAACTATTGTTTATTGTGTTGCGTTTATTGTATGCTATTCGTTCATCGTAGCTTCGAACTAACTTGCTATCACACATAGAAGACCGTGCTGTTCGAAAAATAATGTGAAAGTTAATGTAAAAACAGCTAATGGCGTTGTAGCTAATGATGGCACAATTTACTAAAACTACATGTATAGCGAATAGTATACAGGGTGTAAATACAGGCACACAAACGTAAACCAAGCATTCTGTACATCAAAAGAAGTACCCCTACGCAAAAATTTTTGCTGGGAAACGACTTTTTTTTTTGGGATCAAAAACCACATTTTACGGTACAACTCAATGTAGCTCTCTTAAAACATTGTTCTAATGAATGCTTTAAATAGTAAACGGGTCATGAAGGTAATTTAAGTAAAGCTATATTCTGAAAAACTAGTATTTACAAAAACAGCTGTGAAACACTTGGAACTTTGACCCCCAATATCTCCGTAACTAGGGACCCAGGTATGCTCTAGAACAAAAAAATGTTCGCAGTGGTGGGGAGAACAAGTGCCTTTCGTTTGCTTTAAGGGTACTTTTACACCCTTTAGTGTTGTCTGTAGCTCTCACTGCGACCAGACCCTAACATTTAATAGTTTAACTGATGTTCGTTCAACGCATAACTTGCGAGAGTGAGGGAGTGAACGTCGGGAATAAAAAATAATAAATTATCTCTTTTGGTTATCTATCATACACATAATAGTGCAAAGACTGAATCAAATGGAAACACAGAGGAGTAACAAGTAAGCTTAGTTTATTTAAATATAATTTCTTTATGTGAAGTTTATCGACGGATTCAGGAATAACCGATATAGCGAGAAGTGACAGATAATTTAATGATAACTAAACTATGACATAGTGTCTTTATTTATCTAGTTTAAATGATATGGGCTGCCGGTTATTATTATGACTTATTCGGTAGAACAAACGTAGCTACCAAGGATTTTAATATCTAGAATGCTAAGGAAGATGTGTGGTTTTATGATAATGGATGAAGTCTGCAAGTGGCGCCGGTGACTTAAATATTGTGTGGTAATAGGTTGTCTTGATATGTGCATAAATGATGCAGAGGAATGAGGAAAATGTCGTCAAGGAAGTTTAGTTTAAGTTTAAGTTTAGTTTAGTTTAAGTCCAGCGTACGATGGATCGACTATCTGAATAATGATATGCCAATGATAAAATTATGCGTAATAGTGAAGTATAAACAAAAACCCATTCTGCGCCGACCCCAAATAAATATGGATAAGGCAGAATAATGATGACATTGTGTACCTAGCAGGTTTAGAAGAATACTGATAATAATTGAACATTGTTTTGTTTTAGATCATAGTTCATCAGTATCACAAGTATAAATCTAGAGTAATGCTATGATGGATTTCAGTGCGTCTTCATCGAAAGACATGGCAACAGTTGCTAAATTAACTGAAGAGATAACAAATGAAGACCAGACAAATAATGATAAAGTTCAGAAGAAGTTTGTTGTACCTCAGGAATATGATGAACATGACTCACGGTGGACACTAAAGTATCGTGAATCTGCTCCGGGACTTGTTGAACTAATTAAACTTTCCGCTGTGTATGTTAATGCTGACAAACTCGCTGAATGCAAGAAACTTTCGAAGGATTACAAAGCATTTGCTTACATGTTACTAACCGAAATCTTTACTGTAAGTGCTTTGAGTATATGTTCGTGGACTAGTGAAACTACTAATGCTTCTGACATAAAAGGTGGCCAAGCAAGACCTGGATTAGACGACCACGCAAGACAAATATTGTTTAAGTTCGTTGAAGAGTATGGACATATTCATAACTGGAATATAATAGACCACCAATGTTTCCTGAACAGTATACGCCAAATATTAATAGATATGAGACAGGCAGCTTATAAACATTCCAATATCGTTAAACTGTGGCGTTTACAACCGAAAGAAGAAAATTATTTTCTTGAACTACTAGATAAAGTCGCTATTAAAAAATCCCAGCAAGGAATGCTAGTGGTGGAATGCGATCGACGAAAAGAAAATTATGATAAAATTCTTAAGAGATATCCTCATACAAATTTTCGTCTGTTATTGCTAAAGATGATACGCCGTCTACAGAAAGAAGAAGAAGATTTTTATGACGAACTTTTAGGAAGGGTTTCTCAGACACGCAAGAGGTTTCTTCCTCCCGAATACAATGAAAATGATTCACGATGGACATTGAAGTACCTTGAACCTGCTCCGGGACTTGTTGAACTAATCCCCCACTCTTATGTATATGTTAATGCACACAATTTCGTTGAATGCAAGAAGTGGGCCAATGAATGTGCAACATTGACTAAAATGTTACTTAACGAAATATTTACCACAAGTGCATTACATACGTGTTCATGGGTTGGTCCCATAGGCAAAGACTCTGACCTATGTGATACAAATGACAGACCTGGATTAAATAAAAACGCAATGGAAGCATTGCTGAAATTTGTTACAGTGTTTGCACTGAATAACGAATGGAGAGTTAAAGGCGACATATTATACACTAAAAACAGTTTCGGACAAAAACTGGAAGAAAATAAAGATAATACCTATAGTTCAGTAGTGAAAATAGAAGAAAAAATACTCAGAATCAGGTTTGAGCCATCTATTGCTACAATGGACGTAACCGCTTCTTCATCAAAAGACATACCAGCAGAACTTGCAAAATTAAATGAAAACCAGACTGATAATGATGAAGTGTAGAATAAAATTGTTCCTTCGAAATACAATGGCAATGACTTGAAACGGACACCAAAGTATTATAAACTTTCTCCAGGACTTGACGAACTAATGTCTGATTCCAGTGTATATGTTTATGCTGGCAAACTGTTGGATGGTAATGTTGCACTGACTCGGATGTTTCTAAGGAAACTAGGTGGAGTGGTGCAAGTCCCAAAGCTTTCGATAGCGATGGAAGACTATTCAAACTTGGACAAGACGAATATTCTGCAGTCGTTGTATGAAGAGGTGTACCTACTAGTAATAAGAGTGCAGTAAACCCTACGTTAGTGGTGATAAATCTTTTATTTTATTTAAACTCTGCCGCATACTCACTGTTGTGTTCGTGAACAAGGTCAAATTGGTGAGACACAAGGCCGACTGTACTAGTTACTCTGGCAGATAGATGCCAGAGTTTGGCATCTATCTGCTATAATATCAATGAAAAGGCAAAGTACCTAAATAGCATCACTTTCATTACTAATACAATTATTGTTAGACTTTTTTGTTGTTAAGTTCTAAATAGTTTCATAAGATTTTTGTTTATTATTTGTTTGTCTAATAAATATTGTTTTTTGAGTAACTACCTTATCCTTTTTGTCATCAACGAAATATTTATTTACAACAATGTTTGGAATTGCTGTCATGTATGGATTATAATGCTGGTGGCGAATAGTGTTGTGAATGGAGAGTATTTGAAATGAGTCGGATACAATAGAAATTACTTACTAACTTTGCCAACGGTGTCTGTAAAAATTTAAACTTATAGGGGAAGATGTTTTTTTACTTTATCACAATGCTGTCCTGACGTTCTCTACCTGTCAAACTTTTGATTAAATATCCCCAAAAGTTGACCGGGAGAGAATGACTAGTGCTAGTACGTCCACCTATACAGAATGACTTGTGCTAGTACGTCCACCTATACAGAATGACTAGTGCTAGTACGTCCACCTATACAGAATGACTTGTGCTAGTACGTCCACCTATACAGAATGACTTGTGCTAGTACGTCCACCTATACAGGGTGCCAAACGAACCCTTTACGAAGCCGTCAACCTAACATTATGTACTTACATCAAACTAAGTACCCTTATACAGAAATTATTGCTGGGAAACGACTTTTTTTGGGGGCGAAAAATCACATTTTAGTGTAAAACTCAATGTAGCACTCTTGAAACATTGTGCTAGTGGATGATTTGAATAGTGAAGTAACGGGTTATGGAGGTAATATAAGAAAAGTTATAACCCGAAAAAGTCGTATTAAAAAACAGCTGTGAAAAGGCAAGCAGTGATGGAGACAACTAGTGGCGTTCGTCTTCGTTAAGGGTACTTTTACACTCTTTATACCACTACTAGCTGTTGCAAGCGGCTTCACCCGCTACAACTCGAAAATTATCCCCGGGAAGATAAAATCGGGAGAAAAGCGTTAATAGGGGATCGGACAAAAAAAACTAATTAGTCCGTCAGATAGATTTCCAAAAAATATTGGACACGTTTTTTTTCTTTTTTAACATAAACAAAAATGAAGACAATACAGTGCTTCGAAAACTCGTGAATTCTTCGAAAACGTCATATGATAGAACATTTTTTACCTACAAATGACGTCACAACCACGTCAATTTTGATTAATTTGATAAAACAAAAAACACGCATCCAATATTTTTCGATAATCTAACTGACGGACTAATTAGAATCATATTTTTTTGACTCGGTCCGATCCCCTATTCAGGGCGTCAGCTAACTCCATCCCAAATTTTATTAAAATCGCTACGACGCGCGACGTGAAGAAGTAACAAACATACACACACTCAAACTTTCGCCTTTATAATATTGGTGTGATAACATGCTCATTAAGCTTATATAAACACAATAAGTAATAGTAATTTACAAAACTGATAGAAAGTAATCGATGTTTCGTGATTTCGTGATGAAACATTATCTCACGATCTCCCAACTTGATGCTGATTATGACAAGAAAAGTAATTCCCACAGTTAAGAAAGAAAGCCTTGATTGATTTTGTAAGATATTAGTTAAGATACAAAATTATTGGAAAAACGTGAGAATTTTTTAAGGATCTAAAGTGCCTATAAGCTTCGTCAATTTTGTTGAATGTAGTTGTAGCAAGATGGTCCAGATGTTGTGATGATCCACCGTTTATAAAGACATATTTGAAATTCAATACGATCGTGAAAAATAGGATTGAATATAAAACCAAAATCAAAAACCATGAATTATGCACTTCGCCTAGCAAGTGGAAGGTTGCATAGGTACGCTTATTATAGTTAAAACCAATAGAAATTCGGGATTCAGGACGGCCACGTTGCACACTTCGCGCAACTCAAAAAGCGGCAAAATAGAACTGATCATTCTCTACTACAGGATTCAACTTTATTGGATTTTATGTAACTTACTGCTAACATCACTAATTTCAAAAAAGTGTTGTGCCATTCCATTTCTTACCCCAAGATTAGTAACTGATAAAATTCATCAGCATTTATCAGTGGATCGCGGTAAAACCGATGGACAGATAATGTCTAGAACATGTCTAACACAGTGAAGTGTAGTGTGCTTGGTGTTTGTATGTGCTATTGTGAAGTCAATCATTTTTTGCTTCTTGCTTTGTATATATCTTGTAAGAGATGAGAAAAGCGTGGTTTTTGTCATAAAACGGCAGTTTTGTACGTTATTTATGGGAACAGTTGGTAGCAATAAGAAGTTTTTAACTAATGAGAATGAACACGAAATCTTTTATAAACTAAACACGTAAAGTTTTTAACACGTTTGCCATATTATTTATATTTTCTCATGTCTATCATGTCAATTTTCTCTCAGACTCTCGTTTATGTGCTTTAAAATAAAATCACGACAACAAACTGTCTCGATTTAGTAAATACCACAACATGCCGTGATGAATATCGAAAAACAAAAGTTAAGACTGATTGCGGTACTCAGAGATAGTAGCTTACCTAAGACGTCTCTTAGTAAAGATATGACATACTTTTGTATGACGAAACTGTCAAAACCTTTACTAAGTGATGGCCTAAGTAATCATTAAAGCTCTCTGAGTGCGGCAGTTAATAATGATTCAAAATCAAAATCAAAATATTTTTATTTCACATAGGCCTACATGGGCACTTATAAAACGTCGGTAAAAAAAAGGGGCACGGTTCGGTGCATTGGTCGATTCCTAAGGAGAAGAACCGGCAAGAAACTCCAAAGGTTACTCTTTTAATCTTTTAAAATCGTTTGGGTTAACAATAAGGTATAATACACACATGAAGACCATGCAGATTAATGTCTGAGATGGTCTTTTGATTGTTACATAAAAAGTGAAAAACAATGAATATTGAAAATAGGTATCTACAAAGGTAGTCGAGTAAGAGACAAATAAACTAAGGTACCTATGTCATCGTCTTTTGCCAGCTATTTCCATTTTTTGGAGCTAGCTTCCAGTCTAACCGGATAAAGCTGAGTAGGAACCATTATTTCACTTGCATCAACTGCCAATCTGACTTCCATAAAACATTAATTGTGTAGGTTAGCTAAGTAACTACATATTTTATAAAATGTACTACAAATTTGAAACCAGCTAATCTTCCAACCACGAACAAATAAAGTAGAATCTTGTTTTTTTTTCTCACTATTATAATAATTGTTAATTTATTGTTGCATTGACTTTGATTGATACTTTGTCTAGTTATGATCTCTGAAAGGTCGGAAAGTTCTGGAGTGGCGACTGCCAACCGGAAGACGTTGCGTTGGAAGACCTCCCACTAAGTAGATCGTTGATTGGTGAAGGTTGCGGGGATCCGCTGGATGCGAGACGCATGGGACCGGTCAATGTGGCGACACTTAGGGGAGGTCTATGTCCAGCAGTGGACGTCTTTCGGCTGAAATGATTATAATCATGATGATCCCCGATTAGAATAAAATCTTTGTTTTAGTGGTTTTTCAAGTTATTACTGATAAGACATGCAGGTGTGTCCATGACGTAACTGATACCAAACGGAGGCACGTCCTCTTCTGACTAGCAGTTTGAAAAGTAGTTACGTATTGCTTTAAAATTTCACCATTTCTGTTTGTTTTATCAGTTGATAAAGGTAATAACAGAAGTCATAAGGAAATCAATTTTAGTGATTAACGATAAGATTGCTACACGCTAGCATTATCTACAGGATTACTAAAATATAATTTGTTATCGGGGTTTTCCATCGGTATTATGAAATTCACAAGAAAGCGCACTTGGTCAACATTTTTCTCACAAAGTAACCTGTCGCATATTTTTGGAAAATGAATTAAAAATCCAAGCTCCGGCCGTGGCCACGTGCCAATAGATCCTTGTTCAGCTACAGTGGAAGGTGAACTAACCTGTGCCCTCCCACACGGATCCTCCAAGTCACACTGACTCCTTAGGAACACCTCCAGAAGTCCCATGAAGAGCATGAAGGCACCTCCTCCGCAGGTTGTGGCCAGGGTAGGACCCGGCTGCGTCATCGGGCAGTCACACGTTATCGCCATCTGGTGGACAAGAAATGAAGCTTGTTAATATGACGATTGGAAGGACACTTTAAGTTGTCGTCGTTGCTGACATCTCTTTGAGGCGCGCGTGGAACACGAACGCGCCGTCGACACGGCCTGTTTTCGTCGTGAGACGGACGGACGGCGAGTTAGCCCATCACTCACCGTCCACAGGCCCGCGTCTACGGTGGCCGGAGGTCATCGCGGGACCCCCGACGCCCGGAGCGCCTCCCGCGGCGGCTGGGACGAGAGGTTCTCTCCCTCTCGCGTTCCGCCACCTCCTTCGCCAGCATCACTGCTTCGCAGAAGGAGGCGACGGCGTCCCATTCCTCCTCGCCCCGGACCATGGCTTGCACCAGGGCCGGGCGCGAGAGGTCGCCGCCGCCGATCGCCGCTACGAGAACACGGCGGGGCTCCGCCCAAGCGGGGCACACCTCCACTGTGTGCTCCACCGTGTCCTCCGGCCGATCCTCACAATGGTGGCATCCGGGCGTTTCCTCCCGCCTGATTCGGTGCAGGTACCTCCCGAAACAACCGTGTCCGGTGAGGACCTGCGTCAGACGGAAGGTGAGGGCGCCGTGGCGCCTCTCAAGCCACTCCTCAAAGAGGGGACTTACCGCCACTATCGTGGCGTGCCCTGCACGGGGTTGCGACAGTCGCTGTCTCCATGTCGCCATGAGATCGCACCGGAGGTCTGTCCGCCGCGCAGCAATTTGCCGCGGCAGCGGAGTGACCCCCCGGCGCAGCGCCTCCGCGCGCCATTGATGCAGGCGCGCGAGGACTATCGCCTCCAGATCCCACGGCGGCAATCCGGCAAGGAGGTTCGCCGCTTCGCGGGAGATCGTGCGGTACCCCCGTACCGTCCTTACGGCCATGACCCTTTGGGGCACGTTCAGGTAGTGGGCGGCCCGCTTCCTCAAAGCAGGCGCCCACACCGGCGCCCCGTAAAGGGCCATGGACCGCACGATCCCCGCGTAGAGCCTCCGGCAGGAGGCGTTTGGCCCCCCCAGATTGGGCAAGAGCCACCTAAAGGCAGCCCCGGCCCGCTCCAGTCTGGGAGCCAAACGTCGGAAGTGCTCCACGAAGTTCCACCGGCTGTCGAGGACGAGTCCTAGGTACTTCAAAGTACACTCGACGCCGATGGGAACCCCTCCCACCATTAACTGGGATCCCGAGAACAAGTGCCCTTCGTTTGCGTTAAGGGTAGGTACTTTTACACCCATTATGTTGGGGGGGTCGGCTGCCAGTCTAACCGGTTGCAACTGAACCGGATGCAGATGAAGCGGACTGCCTATCCGACATCCACAACAAAGTTACTTCTGGGTAATAATCCTCTTGGTAAAACTAGTTGTCACAGTTTCGGCCCACTGACTACCGACTTAATTTAATTATACTATCAATGAAAAGAAAGGTCGTAAAGAAAATTGCACAAAAACAGTGTTATTATTAAGAAATACGGAAACCTCAGTGCTTACTGATATAACGGCTACATTATTTCAGTTTGTTTATTTCTGTCTGTGCATGATTGGACAAGTAAATCACAGCTACTGTAGTCTTTTTAATAAGTATTATTACTTTACTAGCGGTTGCCAGCGGCTTCACCCGCTACAACTCGAAAATTATCCCACGGGAAGATAAAATCGGGATACAAACTATCCTATGTGTTAATCCAGGTTATAAACTATCTGCGTACCAAATTTTATCCAAATCCGTTCAGTAGTTTTTACGTGAAGAAGTAACAAACATACATGCTCACACACTCACAAACTTTCGCCTTTATAATATTAGAGTGATTACTAAACTAGTTACCGAATCTGAATCTATAATTTTATTTATTAGCCAGAATGTCACACCTTTAATCCCCGAAGAGTTAGGCAAAAGTGTACCCAATTAAATAATATAGAACACCTACATTTCATCAGATATGTTTCAGTCCCAAGTTAATAGGTGGACTGCTCATTGCCATCAACCGGGTCCAAATCCAGACTCCGTTGCTACTACCGAGAAGTTCTATGATGGAAAGACCTAATTCCCGAGGCGAGGCAATCAACCCAATATGTGAGGGAATAGGTATGTAAGCATTTATTTATTCTTACATCAATAAAACACATTGAGTCATACACACGCAACACACACACACACACATACATAATATAGGTACACTTGTGTGTATATACATTGAGTCTTTTTCAATGAATGACTGTTTATGTAGAGCAAGTGAACAGTTGTAGCTACAAACGATTGCAAGCCTGAAATTTATGTAAAGATACTGAGGATAATCTTATCTGTTGGGTAAAAGCTGCCTGGATAGTCGGATAAATTACTTTGCGTAATACTTCAACTTGTTGAGACAGTCGGGTCAGCACACTCAATGGGTTCGTGCACGTCATTAATTCGTATCTACAAAGAATGTCGACAGATTTGACACAAATATTTTGGTAGCTCTTGCCATTTTACGAGTTGGGCATTTCCTTCAGTTCCTTGGTACCATTGGCCAGGATAGCCACTCTTTCGGCAAATACTCTCTTTGCAAAAGACACACACCTTCATTAAAATGAAATCCAAAGAGACAACGAATCGTTATTACTTGGTTTCGTAATGATCCTCGCTAATCTCGCACCAACGTATGCGCGCGCGCCGGTCACAGGGCACCGGCTGAAGGTCGCACGCAATCTATACGAGGGTAATGTCAGGTGGGTAGGTACACTAACTGTGACCTAGTCGATTTATGTTAGACTGAGATGAGAATGCTAATGGGCGCGTATTAATGTTTTAAATAAGGAATTAGTTCATAAGTGGGAGTCTGCAAGTGGCGCCAGTGACGGAAAGGTGTGTGACTATAAGAGCAGAGGAAGGAGGTAACTGCTGATATGACGAGTAAAAGAGATAGAAATGGAAGACGAGGACATGCTGTACCAACTTACGGAATAACATTTACTCTAGGGGTTTTTCATCAAATCCTATTTATACCGCCATATGAGTAATGACCGCTGATCCGCTGACCTGGTGAAGGTTGCGGGGATCCGCTGGATGCGAGACGCACGGGACCGGTCAATGTGGCGACACTTAGGGGAGGCCTATGTCCAGCAGTGGACGTCTTTCGGCTGAAATGATGATGATGATGAGTAAATGTGTACTTAGTACAGACAGACTGTCCTCAGACACTCCCCGTGTCTGAGGACATCGGACAGATAGGTACTTCAGAATACGTAGGGGCTGCGGGTTGTTCGAAAGCGATACCGCGGCTTCGACACAAAGGGCTAATAAGGAACATGGGTGGTTTTTAGTCAGTAGAAGTCTGGCACTCCCTACCGCTCTGCCCAGAGCGGGAGGAGTGATTGGATGATTTTCTACCCTCCAAAAAACTTCGGAATTGCTATCTATTGTCCGGAGCCGCGTCCATAATTTGTCCCAAACTAGAATGGAACTCACAAAAACCATATTGCCCTCACTTGCGATCTCACACCGCTTGTCCATGAACCCATCAATTATCATCACTTATACCTAATATATGATATATGTGATTTTATAAGATAACATCTGTCGCGTGTCGTTGCGTTTGTAGGTCGATGTGTCGCGGCCTTATCGTTCAGTACCCACTCATTATTGTGAGACTCATAATTAGCGGTTAAGACAAGACATATTGTCTTGTGTCATTGCCAGTGTTGAAATTAGTGAAAAATATGGGAATTAAACTTTGTAATGCCTGACCTAGCTTATATTTTTATTTATTTGCGCATAATCTTAAACTTAAGAATTCCACTGGTGTTGTAATGTAAGAGACACATACAAGAGCACAACAGAGATTAGATCAATGATCGTTAAGTGGAGTGGAGTTTGAATATGTAAATAAGTTCATAATCAGTCAGCCAATGCCTACCATGTTCCCACTGCAGTCGAGAGATGGGTCCACCGAGAATCACCGTGAGGGGTTTGCTTGCCCAGTTAGTGTACCTAGATCACATTCCCACTGAAACTGAATGCGATCAGACACCTAACTTGGGTTTAAGAGCCCTCAGTGTCATCTGTGTTGTGATAATTACATGCAAACTCACGTAAAACACATTTAAAACATAAAATTGGAAAAGTTATTTAGTAGGTAATTCAATAATCTAAACGAAATGTCCAATGAATGAAACATGTAGCACATTAAGCACACATCCGTTGTCCGGCAAGTAAATCAAAGTAATTAGTCAACCAATCAATTAAAGCACATAAATTAGTTAAATGTTATGTATTGCTAAGGATGTAGGCGATTTCCGACACTCTGGACTTGTCGCTAAAGTGTATCACATTAAGTATCTAAGGAGATTATAGAATTTAAGCACTTCTGCTGTCTTAAGCACTTTATACATAATAATTTAAATAATATTGTATGTGGGTTCGGTCGGGATGGCAGGAAGGAAACTGCGTTGGACTGTTTTATTTATCTTATTTAAATAGCACTGTGCACGCACATAAATCAGCTTGACAAGGGAGAGAGCGCGGGCGCTCGTCATCCCATAGACAATCTTTATATTTTATTAAATCATGGACTAGAACAATATCCAAACTAAGTATGACTATTGCTAAAACAACTATAAGCGGAATCTAGAATTTAATCATCAATGTTGTATCTATTCCTCAGACTTCCTACCGAATACCTTCCTACAGGCAATAGTTCACCAAAAAAATCTAATTAGCCCGTCAAATACGAAAAATATTGGACACGTATTTTTGCTTTTTTCACGTAAACAAACAATGAATACGATACAGTGCTTTGAAAACTTGTGTGACGTCATACTCTAAGACATTAGTCAGTATAACATTTATTAGCGGTCAGCGACGTCACCAACCCCCGCTCAAACCTTTGACGCGTTTTATCTTCGTCAATTTTTATTGATTTGCTAAAACAAAATTACGTAAGCATTCAATATTTTTCGATAATGTAACAGACGGACTATTTAGAATCACATTTTTTAAGTCAGTAAACGTCCATATTAGTATATTAAGTCCATCCGATATCTACAAGCTCGGTTAGAAACAATTCGATCAGATCATGAGCCAGTTATTTTCATAAAATAGTGTAACATTATGTTACGGCTATGCACAAGTGCAGTTACTGAATTAGTCTCAGTCACGCAAATTTTCTGTCAGTGTGTAATGGCCTAATAGTCGTATTTCTTTGATTCGATCTTACGTAAATCGTCGTGTGTATTGACCTTAATCAGTCTCACTCATTATTATTTAGATTTTATAAAATATTTTGTATCTGTTTATGCTGTGGTTGACTCAGAAACTTCTTGAAGCTTCCAGCGTTTATAATTATTATAAACATACTATAACTTCCCTAATTCACCAATTAACATTTTCGAAAATAACGATAAGTTTATATTGCTCCTCATAACGTGAGCTATCTATCAATAACAGTTTCGTCAAAATCGGTCCAGCTGAATCTTGACCATCAAGTAAACCTTATCGCTTGACAGCCTTTAACGTAATCATAATTAATTATCTAGCTATCAGATTAACCTTTTACACGTCATTAAGTTAACTATCTGATCTGTCTGGTTAACCTTAGGTGAACTTAAGGTCAAAAGTTCGTAAGTACTTGATATTGTTCAGTAGATCAATATGTATCGATCGATCGATCTTATGAATTAGAAGAGGCGAGCGCAGCGAGCGGGGAACGTAGGTCAGTATCTCATGGTGTTTCAAAACAGTTAAACCAATTAAAAGTACTTTATTTATTGTATTTATGACACATAAGTATTATTAACTATGGTAGGTATAAAAGTGTAAAAAACACCATCAAATATAAGTATTGTATGTAATATTAGGACATGTTTCACCTTAAAACATAAGTAAGTACTTAAAATAATCGATAACGTTTCTTATTTAAAAAACTAAATTAATATGACACTTTCAGAAATAATTTAACTGTAACAAACAGCTAATTAATAGACTTGATTAAAACAATTGTGTATGGATTTGTAATGAGGTAGACATTTGACCAAAATATACTTCAAGAATAGGAAACAAACGTAAAGTACAAGGTAAAAATTAATAACACAAAGCCTAGTTATAACCTTTGTAAAATTCAGATCAATAACGACAGCATACTGATACTGTTCTCACAGCTGGGACTAAAACAGACCAGATCTGGGATCAAAGCAGGCCTTATTGTAGCTCAGTGCGGGTTGGTGGAAGTCACATGTGTCTTCTATCTTTGGCTCTAAAACAGTTTGGCTTTTCAGTTCCGTTTTGCTCCATCACCATTTAGGTGGTGATGAATACAAAGAACTCCCGAACTACATACAGCTCATAAGTCAAGACCACTTAACCACCACTGGTTCATGACTGGGCCATCACTAGACCACCATGCCATGACTGAGTGGCCATTATCCTATTAGGAAAAGAAGCAATGAATGTAACTAAGCAATTAATGGGACTTAAAAAAAAATACACAATTTGTGACACCTCTATCTACCAGTTCGAAGAACGAGGCGTGGTTTATCTCAATAACTAACATATCAAAATATATTCAAAAATAAAGTTTGTTTGAATATTTATTAAAACTGTCAAATATCTGAAGAATACAATATTGCTGATAGAAATATAAGTATATTCAATATTGTATGGTGAAATTTTAATGATGTGCTCAGATATGGATGGCGAAATGGGCTGTGCATAGGTGTACCCACAGAACAGAAATAACAGGGTACCCATTAGTAAACCTAGTACTATTGGGTACATACACCTCTACTTGGCCCTTTAGGGATTACAGGCGTGGTGTTATGTTATGAAATATGAAATGATGTACCTAACTAAATGCAATAAAACTATTTCGAGAGTCCGAGATATAAAGTGGAGTTTTGTCAGTAATATTATTAGAGAAAACAGATATAAAGAGTTTAATTAACGCATGAAACAGTTATGACCACTGGTGCACTTTCTTTCAAATAGAGATAGTAAGTAAGAAAAAATATAACAGTAAGCGTACATTAAAATGCACTAACACCCGTAAACATTAAGTTAATAATACTACATTCTAAGATTTATGTTTAAATCTCATCTCTTGCATTTTATTGCGCATAGTATTTAAAATACTTTGGTTTTCAACGTAAGTCCAACCTTCTTTCTTTGCACGGTCTGCAACATAATTCAATAACACGGTTCTTGCATGTTCATCTAATCCTGGTCTGACGTTCCTCCCGTTCTGGTCAAACGCTCTAGCTCTTGCACCAGTCCAAGAACATGTACTCAGTGCACTCGTAGTGAATATCTCGGTAAGTAACATTCGAGCCAAAGTTTTACAATCTCGCGACAATCTCTTACAGTTGGCCAGTCTTAAAGCATTGACATACACACCAGAATGTTTCATTAGTTCTACAAGTCCTGGAGCAGACTCATGATACTTCAGTGTCCATTTTGAATCATCTTTATTGTATTCTGGAGGAAGGACAAACCTGCGTTTTCGAGAATGTTTCGAAAAGAAAATTGAATTACCGTAATCACCTCTCCTTGGATTTCCTGGTTCTTGAGTACGTCTTTCTCGTTCTTTCTCGTTTTTGGTTCGTCGAAGTTTTTTACGGATACCGTTTAGTATACGGTCATAATCATCTACTTCCCAATCCTGCTCTAGTCCATACTCTGCAACAAACTTCAGCAATGTTACTGTTGCATGTGAATCTAATTCAGGTTCATGATGTTTCGTGCCAATACCAAAATTCTTGCCTAACTTACAAATACTCAATGCATTTGCAGTAAAAATTTCGGATAATAACATTTGTGCAAATGTTTGGCAATTATTTGACAGTTTCTTGCAATCAGCGAATTTGTCAGCATTAACATACACGCCGGAATGTTCCATTAGTTCAATAAGTCCCGGAGCAGGTTCACGATACTTTAGTGTCCATCGCGAGTCATTGTCATCGTTTTCTGGAGGTAAAACTATTTTATTGTTTAGCTTATGGAAAATTTTCGTTAGAGGTTGATCATCAATATCATCATCACTGTCATTCGCTTGTGTCTGTGTTTCGTTTCTTTTAAGTTCATTATATGTTGGGCCTTTTTGTGGCAGGTTCTTTGATATAGAAACGATTTGATTATTGGATTGACAAGCTGAGCATGCGTTCACGATACTCATAATTTTTTTAATTGCTTTAGCAAACAGTGTAGTCGTGTAGACTTGTAAATGGGTTTGGAGTTCCTGTAACTCAACCCTGCAAAATTCTTTTAAACATTCTTGCTTTGTAATGGTTTCGAAATTTAATGAGTATTTTGTTTCTGCTGGATTTTCGTGAACTTGTTGTGTAGACAGATAATCAACAGACATTCCATAAGGAAGGGACTGATTGTCACTCATGAATTCGAATGTTTGATTCGATAGGCTTGCGACCTCTTTGTTATTTTCGTTTGGCTCTTTCAGTTTTGATCTTTTGATATGAGCTTCTTCATCAGAATCTGGCAGCGCTTCTCGTTTTTGTGCTGTAGTATTTGCAGATTTGCGGGTCGGCATCATCTTAGCACTTGGCATAGGTCTTCGCGACGATCTGCGTGGTTTATCATCTAAAAGAAAACGTCAATGTTAAATGCAATACCATAGTTGGTTTGGCTTTCTCATTTGGAGGGACCATGTGTACGAATATAATTTTTATTGTTATCAATTTTACAAAACAATTTGTTAACTTTGAATAACCAGAGGTATAATAGGAGGGTATTAGCCCGGCCTGGAATTTGATATTGTCGCTTATTCTTCTCGCAAAATAAAATAAAACTTAAGATTTAGGAGTACATTTACCTTCATTATCCAGCAACTCTTGGATATACCGTTTCGCGTCGACAAAGGAATCTGCAAAAGTATCATTGTATTTATACAGACTGTCTACACTTCGGAATTCTATTTTCGTCCCTAAAATAATATTTAGTTCAGTAGATACAATCCATTTCATAGGTTTTTCCTCGTGGTGAGTATAATAGTCTATTTATTTTTAGACTTCATAACAGTATAATGTATGATAGTAATTGAATTTGTTTTGCAAACTCGCACAAAGCTTTGATTCCCAACGGACCCTTTTTCAAACATTTAACGATGTCGAGAAGCTTTTCTCTTCTGTAAATTGTTTGTATCCTAAAACTTCAATGATGACTTATTATATGCAGGGTAGATGTGGGTCTCTCTTGTTTGTGCCAATATCCACGCTCTTATTATTTCTTACCTGTTCCATGTTTTATAACGGATAAATATGACTTCCATTGGTCTGACTTCTGATTCCATTTCTTAACTTTTGTTTCTGTGACTAATAGGTCTTCATCGGGATATGCAACCTTGACTTTTGGATCAATAGGTCCGCGGGTTTGAACCCAAGAGCTTGGTACACAGACATAATCAGCTATTTCTTTGTAGGGAGCTTCCAAAAATTGTATCACGTAGTATTGATGTTCATTCATCTATAAATAAGAAAGAAAACAAAGTTATTCCCGTTGTTATAGAACTCAGACGGTCAAGGTGACTCAAATAGTGTTGTTGCTGTTCTATAAATACCTCTTTGGGAAATGTCACTGTCATAATATGTAGATACTCATAAAAAACCGCACATAACTAACATCACGCCTGTAATTCCGTTTGGGTTAGTGCATCATATTTTGTAATTTTTATTATCTTTCAAGTCTAATTTATTTACAGGGTGGCCGGAACATTGACGTCCAAAAATAAAATTTAGGTCCCTCGTATCGTGGGGTATCTGAATCACCCCCATGTATGTTCCGCGACTTTTCATAGTTTTCGAGTTACGAATTTTTTTCTGATTTTTTGAGAATGATCGACCTGACCAATCTAAAAAAAAATAAAAAAAAAGTCGCGGCTTGGTTTGGTTGTGGCTTTGTCGAGATTTTTTTTTTTGCAACTGAATCTTCGTGAGTAGTACTTTTATGCATAAAATAATTAGCTTCGTAACTGTCATGAAAGTTATGAAAAAGTTGGTCTAAAGTGAAAAAATTACGTTCGGTAAAAAAGTAAGTACTATTTTTTTTATGATTATGAAACTGAGAGTCTGGCGCATTCTTGAAGCCTACTTAGGAACCATGAAGTCAACTGTTTTAATTTTTTATTTAAAGTTGAAAAGCTAAGTCATAATTTACCGAACGTATTTTTTTCACTTTAGACCAACTTTTTCATAACTTTCATCACAGTTACGAAGCTGATTATTTTATGCATAAAAGTACTACTCACGAAGATTCAGTTGCAAAAAAAAATCTCGACAAAGCCATGTACTTTTTTTTTAATTTTTTTTTAGATTGGTCAGGTCGATCATTCTCAAAAAATCAGAAAAAAATTCGTAACTCGAAAACTATGAAAAGTCGCGGAACATACATGGGGGTGATTCGGATACCCCACGATACGAGGAACCTAAATTTTATTTTTGGACGTCAATGTTCCGGCCACCCTGTATAAGTCTTATGTATGAAACACCACACTTCGCTCCAAAACCCAAATAGCTGATGCTGGCCTAATAGCTGCTAGGTTAAAATGGAACTGGGCTGGACACTTCTGCCGCATGTCGGAGGAGCGATGGTCAAAAATGACCACTCAGTGGATACCACAGAGCAGGAAACGACAACGCGAAAAACTAATTAGTCCGTCAGATAAATTTCCAAAAAATATTAGACACATAATTTTCTTTTTTCACGTAAACAAAAAATGAAGACGATACAGTGCTTCGAAAATTCGCGTGACGTCACATCGCACAACATTTTTAACCAGATCAGATTCAGATTCAGATTTTATATCAGAATTATGAGTAGCAACTATGTACTTATTTTTGCTCGATTGTAAATGTTTGTAACAGAATAAAACTGAAATAGACGAGTTCAGTACGTCGTGCGACGTTACGAATTAGAAGAAAATAAGTTTTCATATATTTCTGACCGCCAAACAAAGTTTGTTCACGCTTCTTAATAATTTGTAAAAAAACTGTGTAATATTTACAGAAAGTTGTATCAACTATTTCAGTCATAATCGCAATCAAATACCTACTTATTAATTTCACCCGAACCATGCACATTTTCTCAACGTTTGATAACTGCCTATGTATGCTTATGTGAAATAAAATATTTAAATTTTTTGATTTTTGAAACGGTTACAAAATGAAAATCATTAGCATTAGGTACGTATAAATTCCTAAAATAATCAGATGAGACAAACACCCTCAATAATATTAAAATAATATATAATTATGTTGAATAAAAATGTTAGATTTAATATACTTATTATGTTTAATTTTTATTATGCTAAATAAATTTAAAAAATAATATGTTAAAATTGTTAATTACGGTAAAAAACGGGTTTGCTCAGTATATTATGTACTCTGCCTAACTCTCTCAAAAAACAAAGTGTGATGATATAAAACTCTAAATTAATTTAAAAACAACTTACCTTATTCCCGCGTTTTCCTGTCGTTACAATATGGCACTTTGTATGGCTTCACTAAAATATTATTAATTTATTATCAGTAAATTGAAATCATACGGCAAAAAAGTTACTACGGAGTCAATACTCTGCGCTTGCCAAACAAAATTTGAATAAAAACAAGTAATAAGCTCATAAAAAAATATTATCGTATATCCACGTCAGAAACACGACGTCGTTCATTTTTGTTCGTGACCTTTGTACGCTGTTTCCTCTCTATCTACATGTGCGAACACAACAGAGATAGCGATACATAGAGCAATGCGTCATGGCAGACATCTGTTATCAAACGTGCGTGTATTTTAAACGCGGGTTCTTCCCGCTGAGCGCGAAATTCAAACAACCGAAATAATGATAGACAAGTTCTCCTTAAATATGAAAGTTTGCACAAAGGTTTTTATATCATTTAGACAAGGAATAGGGCTAAGTTTTTTGATATTTCCACGGGAAAAGGACTGTATACGGAGGGACGAACTCCTAGGTAAAGGTTGAAAAAATCAACCGCCCTTTGCAATAAGTAGTTTTTGAGATAATGGCGAAAAACGCGTGAATCGGTGTTTAAAAAAAGTAAAAGAACAAACAATAATCGTCAAAGTAGGCAGATATGGTTTTCAAACGTATTATTTAGCGAAGAAGTATGGGTTAGACGCTTTCAAGAGCTGGATCATCATAAATTCTAATATTAAACGGCCTGTAAATATTTTTTATTACTGGAACTAAATTCATATTTAAAAAATGTTTTTTAGACATAGTTTTTTTTTTCGGCGTCTTAGTGATAGAACGGCAGAAATGTTTTTTTTTAGTATTTCGGTTGGTATATTACGTGTGCTAACTTCTTTTTCTTGGTATCGTGTTAATGGTTCTTCCACATCACACGGTTTAGGCCCAGTAAGTGGTCATGTCTATTGCAGCGTCAGAATTACTATTCAAGTCGTTAAGAGTGAAAAGAAATAAGAAAGAAAACATATTTATTTAGCACATGCCACAAGTGCACACACAAACATGCCACAAGTGCACACACAAACATGCCACAAGTGCACACAAACAAACAAAAAAAAACTAAAAAATAACAGAAAAAAAAGAGTGTGCATCTCACGGCTGCGCCAATTATGACCAGTTCAACAAATTGCCGAACAGCTAGTGCCCGACCCTGATTTTCAACTGGCCCTGAGATGGTGATGTAACGAACGTAAAACAGTTTGACACCGAGGACACTCCAGCAGGTGAGCATTGTTCCATCTGGAACGCCGCACTCGCACTCGGTGTTGGAGGATCCAATAACATCCCATTTTGCCAGATTATGTTTGTAGTGGCGGCCTACTTGGTTGGGTGCGCATTTGCGCAATCGAATTAAGACTTTCCAAATGTTTTCAAAAATGTATGCTTACTGATGTTTTTTTTTGGCCGTGGCCGACACACTATTCCCAAACCACTGTGTACACCCAACTCCCGTAAGCCAGAATCAACAGTGGCGATCACCAGAAAAGCGCCGAGACAATGAAGCTCGACGAAGTCCCAGATAAACGATTTAACTGTCTTGGATCCCGCAACGAAATTAATCAGAAAAAAACATAATTTCCACTTCCCTCCATATCAGCAGGAGACAGAACAGAACAAGGCCAATATATACACAGAGTTGTATAAAACTGGGATAAGCCCACTGCTAACTGATGCTATGATATTACTTTAATTTTACTGCAATGACATGCTATCTTACGACGTCAACTAAATACTTTGCTGGTTTTTTTAAAATTATTTCTTCATCCCAGTAAAAACTCTAAGAACTGGTCGATGGCATGAGCGCAATGTGAGCTTTCGTTTCGTCTTCAATTCTTCGTTGAATGTTTTCTATAGTAAATCAAATTATTTATTCGCATAATATGGGTAGATAGATGGTACATTAATGTTACATTTACTGTCACAGTAAGATCCTTAAATTAACCATTTCTGGTATGTAACGAAAACGATTATCTTACTGCCCGGTCCCATTCTATTTGAGGTAAAATACTTAAATGATTTATATTAATAACAAGAGGTAGGTACCCTTACACTTTTTCAATTTCATTTTTAAACTAACGTTCTATTGTAACTCAACTAAGCAGCTATTACTGCACTGATAGGAACATAGGGAAGACTTCAAGATTGATATTCCAAAGTATTATCATACTTCTCGTTGGATTATTAGTCGTTCTTTATGACCCTGAGTTATTAGTGATGCATACGAGGTAGTAATTTGTGTTCAGGTGATGATGATACTTTTCGAGCAAAGTTATGTGTGTACGTTATTGTATTCCGTGGCGTTAACAAATAATTTATTATGGTAGCACATTCAGGGTCTAAATGTCTATGACATGGTCGTCGAAAAACAAATCAACATTGTTTATCTTGGATCTCTAACAAAGGATAGCAAAATTGAAGACAATAAAAGTATCAAGTAGGTGTAGTCCTTCACTTCTAGGAGCCTAGACAACATTATTTAAATTAATTGCAAAGTCGCCGTCTTTATACCACAGCATGTAAGTAACCCGGTCTCTTATAAGTATTGCTCATCACTCCTTGACCAAAACTACACCACAAATCCAATTTTAGAAGAAATTAAGTGCAACAAACCGGATCATTAAGCATTGAAGTAGAATGATGTCGTAACTCCGGCTGAGCTTGCCAGCAAAAATCAGCGAACACCGACCTCATCAGAGGTGTCGTAATAGGTACACTTAGCGTCTTATTAAGGTTCGGTCACGCAATCAGGAAAATTCACCTGCATTGCCTCATATGTATAAACTAGATTGTCTATCAGCCTGACTACATAGGTGTATTATAGGGCTCTGCACTCAAAATGATCTACCAGCTTTAGTTTACTGGCCCACTAAAGGGCAAATGTGTCTCCTCACACAGAGAAGGCTTGAGTATATTATGTATGGCACCTTTATAATTATTAAGAGTATTATATCCTTCAGGCAACAGACCTACATATTTTTTAAACGCAAACACCTGAAAACTAAAGGTGTGTCACTTGCTCGGGTCAGCAATGCCAGGGTATTTCGGCACATCCAATCGATAAAGTCGACTGTAAGTTATGTTCGGGAAAAAGCAGCTCGGTCACCACGAATTGCGAACTGACCTAAAATTATGTCGAGAGGGCAGATGCCGAACAGAGTTGGTCGGTAGTACGATTTAATGGGCTGCGGGTTGTACACTAGTTATCGCGGCCTCGACAAATAGGGCTAAGAAGGAACATGGGTGGTTTTTAGTCAGTAGAAGTCTGACACTCCCTTTCGCTCTGCCCAAGAGCGGGAGGGGTTATTTGAAGATTTTCCACCCGCCAAAAAAACAAAAGTACGAGTCAAATGAAAGACAAATATGTGTCTGGTTCGGCTTTATTGCTCAACTAATACGGCCGAAATACTTGTGCCCTAAATAACGATACGAGCAAGTAACTTCCCTACACAGTACACACCATCAAGGACAGTAACTTATGGCTAAAACATTGAATCAATATTTAAAGAGGGTGCGACTAGCCCACAATTCCACACCAATGACGCACAGGCAGTTCTTCCGTTCAACGTTCCTTATTCCCAGAGGCGCTGCGTGCTTTTGCGGGGCCTCATATAAAAATTGATTTCTCACAACAGAAAAAAAAATGTTTGCAAAAATAAGCAATATTTATTAATTACTAGTGACCCGCCCCGGCTTCGCACGGGTCCAAAAAAGATACTTAAACCTTCCTCTTGGATCACTCTATCTATAAAAAACGCATCAAAATCCGTTGCGTAGTTTTAAAGATTTAAGCATACATAGGGATATAGGGACAGAGAAAGCGACTTTGTTTTATACTATGTAGTGATCATTATTTTTAACTTATTTTAAATTTTTTTTTCTCGACTTTTGTCATTTATGAAATATAAAAAAAATTGCGAAGTTTTTATTGATCTTTACCTACGCACTTCGGGGGTCCCGTATATAAAGGGTTAAGAAGGAATATGGAAGGAATATGACAACATGAAATGAAGCTAGTTGGCCACATCGCGCTTAGTTACGCACCAACCTCTTGCGCGACGCTACGTTTGTTCTTAATTTAAATCGTGTGTGTAAACCTGCGCAAAACATAAAGAAAACAGGCATCAACAGGCATCCCGCTGTACGGTGTCATATTTTCTTTCCCTTTCTTTACGCGTAAAAGTAGTCATTTATTATTTTTGCCGTTTTGAAGCGCCGCCATGTTAGGTCATGACGTGTCTATAAATAATACGTCATTGGCTATAATAGCTGTGGTTGTACACAAAAGTTTTAGCCTCCATAGCCGAACTAGGAAGAACCTGTGTTTCGGCTTACAGAACCGACCCCCTCGAGTTACAAAATATAAATACTAAGATTCTTATATGCTTGCATTTTACAATATCTTTAAATATTACATACTCATAACTAAAGCTTTCTTTTAATAGTGGTATGGTGTGTGGTGTGATGTGTTATTTAATAGTGGTATGGTGTGTGGTGTGATGTGTTATTTAATAGTGGTATGGTGTGTGGTGTGATGTGTTATTTGATGATTTCGCACCACACAAAAAAAAGTGTCTTTGATTAATATTTTAATATTTATAGTCCAAGGGACAGATTGTGAAGGAGAAAACTAGTTTATCTTGACACAATTTCCTTAAAATAAAATGATTATTTTTCTTTATAAGTTACACTTTTAGTTCCAACCCGCACTGGGCCCAGTCGCGTGGTGGTGTATACGGTATACCCCATTCGGTCTAATAGAGAGCAGGCCTGTGTCCTTGCTGAAGGAACTTTAAAGGTTGATTTTGCTAAGTTACACTTAAACTATGTAATTTGCAGTCTTCAATTCAATAGGAATATCTTAACTTATCTTGCCCTCATGACGAAAATTAATACATCGCCCGCGGCCATGTCCAGCAATCTATCAAGAATAACAAACTAAATTAAATGCGTGCCGCTAACGAAGAAATATAGGTGGGATTTAGTTAGTAAAAGTCTGACACTCCCTTTCGCTAACCTCAGAGCGGTAGGGGGTTGATTTGATGGTTTCGCATGCACAAAAAAATAGTAAACTCGTATAGTACGCCCATATTTTGATCCAGGACAACGGTTCTCTCTGATGTTAACAAGCTACTTTTGAGGTGCGTCATATTATATTTTGCATGTTGCTATGTATTGTTTAAACGTTATCATCGAAAAGTAATAAAAGGGACAGAGCTATTTACAAAACATTGCTATCTTTTTCACGCCCACAGTTTGGTCTATTCTATTTACATCGTTATGCCAAATTCATGAGTTCATGGAATCAGTCTGCGTTCGATCCGCAAGCGTCGGACGCGTGTTCACGAATAAGTATATTGTCTTTTTTTTAAATATATTTGGCAGTGGATCCATACGTTTTTCCTGTTACAAAATCGCAAACAAGAGTAAAAAAATAATTAGAATACAAAATAGTGAAGTGACAATATTGTGAACATGACAGAACCAAATGGAGACATTGACAAGGTAAGTTTTTGTTTAACTTTTTTTTTAACTTGTTTTTGATGATTTATATACAGTATTATCAGTTGTGTGCGTGATCTTAAAAATCCATGTTTGAGTATTATCTAAACAAAATATCGTGGTACAAACGCTTGTACATAAAGCTACTCGAAACTGTCAAATATTTCCAATTAACCTTGAACCTTGCCTCTGTGATAAAATTTAAATGCCACTAAAGTCTGTATTGTAGTGAAGTTTGACAATTGTTTTTAAACTACAATAATTTATAGTCAATTCACAAGAATGGTCCAAGAGGAAAAAAGTGTTTTTATGGCCTTTCCTATTCGATATAATTATGTAAATATAGTCCGGAACAGTAGTATTAATAGCAATCGATATGTCTGGGCCTGCAGTCTGTACAAAGATAGCGATCGCTTTACGACAAAATTCGGTCGCAAAGCTATAACGATGCGGATTTAAGGTGGACGTGAGCCGCACGCGACCCGCCGGTATTAGCTACCAACTTAAATCCGCATCGTTATAGCTTTGCGACCGAATTTTATCGTAAAGCGATCGCTATCTTTGTACAGACTGCAGGCCCTGACCTTTTATCAAAGTGACCTTGGTCGACCGAGTTCATGGTAACTATAAATTTGAGTGGACAAGCAATAAGCTTAATGAAGCTAGTGGTTAAATAATAAAGCTCGGATCAATCTTCTGGTTAAGCCGCACTTGCATAGGTTGATCCGTGGATGGCTGACCACCCATTACATAACGAAATTGGTCCTGACTATCATTTGTAGAACTTTATCAGTCGTTACAGAAAGTCAGTGTCTGAAAGTCTGACAACCAGTCTAACCCGAGGGTATCGTATACCCAATAGTAACTGGGTTATGGAGGTCAGATAGGCACTCGCTCCATGTAAAATACAGGTATTCAGCTGCAGTCGGTTAGACTGGGTTAGACCCCAACATAGGTGGGAAAAGACCAGGCAGATGGCGAAGCAGTTAGCTTAGATTCAACGGTTAATATCGCGGACACGAAAATTTGTATACGCTTTCAATTCTGATAGAAACGATGATTTATATCATGACCTCATTCTGGAACCTGGATTATCTCCTCATGGCGGAAATCCTAAACGATGTTCAGCGCGGAATCTTAACTTTGAATCCGCGTTTAATTTTGATAGATTAAGATGATTTCATTCACGAACTTATTCAGCAGCCATGGATCGTATTCTCGCGGGAGAACTCCTCAACGGCTAACCTTTCGTGTGCCGGAACGTAGATCCACGCGAGACACAATAGCTTTTTAATTGTGTCTTTACACTCGGCATACGATGAGTTAATAGCGCTGAAAAGAAACTTTGTCGACGTACCTATTCACTTTTAATAAATAAACTTGATTTCTATGTAACAACATTCTGCAACAAGGATCGGATTCCGATTCGCAAGGAAATTAATTTTAAAAAAATACGTCAAGAAGTTCTCAGTAGCGGCCGCGGCTGGTATATATATATTTTTTTTTTTATTTTATTTTATTTTGGCAACAAACAGTCATGTACTTACAAACAATATTATTTATGAAAGAATTGGTTCCTTACAAAAGACCTAATAGTGCCGACAATGTGGTATAGTTCTAAAAATATGTACAATAAACTCTTAACAAGGAAAGACGTGCAAGAAATACATATATTAATTTTTGTGTCAGAACTAATGTTCAATGCAACTTAATTTACAAAGTAAACTGAAGGTAGATAAAGTAAAAAAAAATAGAATGAGTTAAAATTATGTGACATATCTACTTTTAAGTTTCTGTTTAAGGCTATTAAGAGAAATGTTAAAAATATCTATGTCTGTAAATTCTCTATTATAATTGTTAGTGGAACGGTATATAAATGAATTACGAGTGTATGCTTTATGCAGTCGAGGAGGAACAAAAAGTGGTGTTGTACGTGAGGGGCGTACGGGTAGGCGAGCGTGTGCTCTTAGTGATATTTTACCAAGTAGTGATGGTGAATCAGTAAATGAGTTTAAAATCTTGAACAGTTGAATGATGTCGAACATATTACGTCTGTTACGTAGACTTATCAGTTTATGCCTACGCGTTGCGTCTACATACGCAGCGTCGTAAGTATTATTGCGGTAGTTAAGTGATTTTAAAAACTTTTTTTGGATCCTTTCTATCCTATTTATATGTATATTAAAACATGGGCTCCATACAGTACTACAAAAGTCCAGAATAGAGCGCACAAATGAAAAATAAAGAATTTTTAAAGTGATAACTTTTTTAAATGGTTTACTAATTCGTAGTATAAAGCCAAGGCTGCGAAATGCGGAGCTAACTATGTGGTCTATATGATGGGTGAATGTTAATTTGGAGTCCATAATGATCCCCAGGTCTCTGATGGTAGAAACTCTTTTAAGAGTTAAGCCATTTATGGCGTAGTTAAAATTTAATGGGTGTGTTTTACGTGTATATGACATAATGAAACATTTATCTATGTTGAGAAAGAGTTGATTTATTGTACAGTAATTATGCAAATTTAGTAAATCACTTTGTAATTTAGAGCAATCTCTAACGGACTCCACCACTCGGAATATTTTAGTGTCATCAGCGTAAAGTAAGTGATTACTGTGGTCAAATATGGTTCCTATGTCGTTAATGTAGAGGGTAAAGAGCAAGGGTCCCAAATGGGAACCTTGGGGAACTCCGGAGGGAACAGGGAGAAATTGAGATGAGTAACCTTTAACACAAACCGCCTGACTTCGATTTTTTATATAGGACTGGATCCATCGCAGTAAGTTGCCGTGCACACCGGCCCTCGCTAGTTTCTCAATAATAATAATAATAATAATAATCATTTAATCGCAGACGTTAAAGTCCATAGAATTAGACAAGCGAAATTAACAACAAAACATAATCAATCAAATCATAAGAAATACAAATAAGCAATACAAAATAACATAATCAAAAAACATCACAAATTACATAATAATGTCACAACAGAGACGAATCACAAATAACATAAAAATAACACAATACACACACATAAAAACCACAAATAAGCATAAAAGAACATAAAAGGAATAAAATAAAATGCACGTACAGCTATCTGAAGCCGATCTGTGTGTGCAGTCTCACCCATCTACCAAGCATCGGGCAGTCCCACCGGTCACGCAATGCTCTCAACATGCCGTGGGAGCTGATATCAGTTCTGTGCCGGAGAGAAGCGCATCGTTTACGAATAATGGCGTAAAAATCATCCACTCTCGCGTCGGCAAACATACCCGAAGCGCTACAATACCGCGGCAGCCCCACAAGCATCCTGAAAGCATTGTTATACTGAACACGCAGGGCGCTGTATGCCCTCTGCGTATACTTGACCCAAAGGCTGCAGGTGTAAAAAGTCTGACAGTAAGCCCGAAAAAGCGTCATTTTAACGTCGTAAGAACACCGTGCAAACCTACGGGCCAGCATATTACTACGAACAGACAGCGCCCTACGCTCTCTCTCAATATCTAAATCGTCGCACAGGTCCTCAGTGACCCAGTGGCCCAGATATTTAAATTTTGAGACTTGCCTCAAGGGTGTACCTGCTAATGAGATGCATGGAACACTTAAGTATCTTTTGGCACCACCATTGAAGACAAGTAACTCACTCTTAGTGACATTATACCTAAGCCCCTGAGTCACCGCATAGTTCTCACAGACCTTCAGCAGACGCCTTAACGCACTGATTGATGGGCTCAGCAAGACCATATCGTCTGCATAGCTGATGTTGTTCATAGCAACTCCGTCAATATGACAGCCGACACCAGTATTGCTGAGCTCAACAATCAGCTGGTTTATATACAAATTGAAAAGGCGAGGGGAGGTGATCCCCCCCTGCCTCACCCCGCATTCCAATTTATATTCCTCGGACATAGTCCCAGCCCACCTCACATTGTTTATTTGGTTCTCATACCAGAATCTTAACAATGACGTGACCTCAGAATCTACTTTCCTCTCATTTCTTAGCTTATCCCACAGCTGGTCATAAGGGACAAGGTCGAATGCCCTGGACAGGTCTAAGAAGCACGCATTAACAGGTGTCTTCCTATCCGTATAATACCGGACAGTCCGCTTTAAACACACAATGGCACTTTCAGTCGACAGGCCAGGCCTGAAGCCAAACTGTGCATCATGCAAGTCAATCCTGGGGGCCATGTATGTATCCAGCAGACTATCCAGCACCTTTGCTATGACCGTTGCCAGGGATATTGGTCTGTAGTTACTGGGATCAGCAACATCACCGGTCTTATTTTTTATGACAGGTACAACTATAGTTCGCATAAGTGCACTGGGCAGATAAGAATGACTCACACACAGTCTAAAAAACATCGACAATACTCTTGGCAAGTGTACACCTGCATACTTAAGGTGCTCGACACTAAGGTGATCATGTCCCGGGGACTTGCCTCTAACCATATTATTTATCACTTTCTTGACATCTTTAGTAGATAAATTCAATCCCCGCGCCATGCCCACGCCAGCGCCAGTCACCTCATGCGTTACATAACCAGCAGAGGAATTTGCCAAGGGCTTCACTTTAAATTGGTCTACAAACATATTAGCAATTTGTGTGGGATCATGATTACCACCAACACTTACGGGGAGGCTCGACCTAGGATTCAGTTTATTCGAGTTTTTCCAAAAATTTACAAAGTCCTTAGATTTATGATTTTCAGCTATTAAATTTAGTTTAATTTGTTTTTCATTATTACGACACCATTTTAATTTACTTTTGAAATTTCTCCGCGTATCACGCATTTTATTGTATTCAATACCTGTACCTGGTTTACCACATAACTGCCAACCGCGAAAAGCTAAGCGAGCCTCCTCGTAAGCTATTTTTACATATTTATTCCATCCTGGCACAGGTTTATACGTTCGGGGCCTATTCGCCGCCGCACTACACTCAGCAGACTGTTGGAGAATACATATTATGTTACTGTACAATTCATCCAGAACAATATTATGATTCACATTCCTACAATGAATGTCTGCACAGTGACTGAATTCGTGCGGAAAATCTATTTCCCGTAAACCCACATTACACATTTCCTCATACATACTAATCTGAGTCGAGTCACGTTGCCCCCAGACAATGTTATTATTGTTAGGTTTAGGTAATACTATATTAGGTGTAATTAACTTTAGATTACATTCTACCTCTATAGGCATATGATCCGACCAATATATATCGTACAGTACCTTAACATTAACGAGTGTCCGTTGCGCGGCCTGTGTCGTAACACAGTGGTCAAGCCAGCGCCTACACCCATGCGCATCACTCACAAAAGTGTATGAGTCACTAGGCAAGCACTCAATATCAGCACATAACCACTGTTGTTCCTCACAGACCTTAAGTAGTTCACTATGGAATAGCTCGCCAGTATGTGCATTATAGTCACCTAACATAAATACAGTTTCTATACTATTGCTGTCGATTATAGCTGCGATTTCACTCAAGCAGTCAGTAAACTCGGCGAGATTGTCACTGGAGTTGGTAGGCATATATACCGAAAACACTAGCATATCTTTGTCGCACAAACTCACTTTTATAGCCGCGATACGAGCACTGCTGCACTTTATAACACTAACCATCGAGAACAGACTCTTCCGCCACAGAAGTGCTACACCTCCATAGGGTCGACCACGAAGTACACCTGCTGCCGTATCCACTGCTGAGTTCCCGGTGAATGCAAAGTCGTTGTGTATGTTTCCCAAAAAGGCCAGATCATGCGGTAACAACCACGTTTCCTGCAGTGCGATAACGTCCGCCGTGTCGCACAGACGTCTGATACAATCAACTGACGTCGTAACACTTTTACAATTAAAACTTATTAGCTTTACAGACTTATCCATTCAAGGTTTTTTTAAATTCAATAAATTGCCGGAAAGACACACCTTCCGGCCATATATTTTCATCCATAAAAACAGGTAGTTTCATTTTAGGAATTAAAAATTTGTAGGCCTCATATCCCTTGCGTACCTTCATATTAATTTTCTCAGGTGATATCATTACTTGTGTCTTACTTAATACATAATCTGCTATATCCTTGGTGGTAGCTGCCATATCCACATTATAAATATAAAAGGGTATTTTTATGTCTGCAGCCTTAAACTTATTGTCGGGAATACCTGCACCCTTCCCCTGATTACCAATAAATCTATTTACAGACTTATAGTATTTCCGGCGTTCTACCTTTTTCCACTCTCCATCCTTCACAGTATTCGCCCAAGACTTAGCCGCCCCACATGTATCCAAACATAAATTCCCTTGTTGCAAATTAGAATTCGTATTATGTTTCGCTGGGTGTTGTACAAGTACGCGGGCCTCATTCACTTCATTACGGCTTGTCGAAACCGCAGTGGCCTCCACGCGCTGCGCACACGCCATGTCATGCGCGCGAGAGTGGGGTGCGGGCGTGCTTAAGTTGACTGAGCAAGTGAGAGCGTGCGGTGACGAGTGAGATGGTGAACCTTGCTTAGCGACAGCGGGGGCAGCGGTCATTGACCCATTGTTCTGTGTCATTTTACCGACATTCGTTATTATTTCCGTATTTTTCAATAAGCATATCATGATTAATTTTGTCAAACGCTTTCGAAAAGTCGGTGTACACGACATCTACCTGTAGATTCTTATCCATAGCGTTCACGAGAAATTCCGAGAAATTTAGCATGTTACTATCTACGCTACGATGTTTAAAGAAACCGTGCTGTTGCTGAGAAATATGATTACGAACAGCGAATGAAATTTGAGATGTTACCATTTTTTCTAATATTTTTCCCAGAACACACAATTTAGAGATCGGTCTGTATTCAGTCACAATGTCTTTTCTATTGTTTTTGGGAATAGGGGTTATAATTGATTTTTTCCATATAAGCTGGTATAATAAGCTCGTCCCTTATAACATAGGGCTGAACCATAAGTGGTAAAAGTAGGTGTACTGGTAACTCTACATCATCGCACGGGGAAAACATGCGTGATGATATGTTTATACTTTATGTGACGATGCTGCACATGTGGTGAGATAGTGGCCTTTTGGCTTCATACGGGACTAATTTTAAGTGTGTCCTGTGTGAAACCAATAAATACTTTTTCTTCCTTTCTTTTATGTACTTTATCTACTTTCTTTTCTTTCATTGTTTATTATTATATACTTTTTTATTATTGATTTGTGTCCGTAGTAAATCTAAATTTAACTTACGCCTTACTATTGTATCGAGTCTGGTTCTTCTAACCAACCTCACAGACATGTGTTCCTGGGGAGTTCGTTCCGCCACTTGTTCTGTCCAGCTGCCGAAAAGGAAGCCGAAGAGTGGGCGTTTTGGGGGACTGTCTCTTGTAAATAAGTAAATTAAAGTAAATTTTGACGTTCGAAAAGTGCTGATTATCAACCTAATTTGAATAAATGACTTTTGATTTGATTTGAATTATTTTATTTTCAGATTGACAACTTTAAATACCATGTCGTAGAATTCTTAGACAGTCCTTTCAAGGACACGGAAACATTCAGACGTGATTTTGTGTGCGTACCGAGATCGTGGGTCAAGTGGTGTAATCATGCATATAACACAGTCAAGGTTTGGTACCCCACACAAGATACAGAGGACATAGAACTAAAAGTTATGAAAAGGGAGAAGATGTCAGAGCAGTGGCAGTCCTTCCTTTGCGTTCTGATAGATAGCACTGGTAAGATATTACTCATATTTGATCAAGTTTGTGCCTGTTGAACCCGTCTGTCTGTCTGTTAACCAAAAATACAGAACAAGATTCTAGACCCTAGTCGATTATCAAAAACTACAATAGTTGAGTCTTAAATAAATCGACTAACAACGTAACAATGAAAACACAAGAAACAAATCAGGACTAAACTAAATATATATTATTTCAGCTAAGAATATCGCTAATTAGTCTCATTTAATTTAGCTATATAAACGAGGCGGCAAGTTATCACGTATCACTACAACATAGTCATCTGCCGCGTCTGTCTGTCTGTTCGCGATAAACTCATAAGCTACTGCACCGATTTACAAGCTGTTTCATAAATGGATAGTGGTCCTCGAGGAAAGTTTTTAGTATGAATATAAAGCTTTTTTTAAATTAAACCCCCAACAGGTTAAATAGAGGATGAAAGATTTTTTGTTGTAATTTTTGACATTCACGCTGGCAAAGCCGCTGACAAAAGCTAGTCTACACTAATATTATAAAGAGGAAAGATTTGTATTTTTATGTGTGTGTATATGTATGTTTGTAATGAATAAACTCAAAAATTCTCAAAATATATACAGGGTGTTTGGAAGGGAGCTGTACATACGCCTAGGGTAGAAACTAGGGATAGTCTGCTACCTACCCCCGCCCATTATATTGACCTTGGCCTCAAGGTTTTTTTTTAATTTATTATTATTTTTTATTTGACTTTTTTATGATTTTTTGACTAAAACTACCTGTAGCTCAAAATCTATCCATGGGACCGGTCGGCTAATGGTCTTGTTTTAATCGTTAGAGTCTTAGGGTCCTGCAAAAAATTATTTTACACCAGAAAATTGTGGAGAAGAAAAGTTATGGGGCCTGAAGTACCGTAGTAAGGTAAAGAAATAATTTTAAATTAAAAAAAAACCTTGAGGCCAAGGTCAATATAATGGGCGGGGGTAGGTAGCAGACTATCCCTAGTTTCTACCCTAGGCGTATGTACAGCTCCCTTCCAAACACCCTGTATAATTATATATATTAATATATTCTCAAAAAATCTGATTTCTAAAATTCTCTCACCATTGGAAAGCTACATTCACCCTAAGTGAAATAGGCTACTTTTTATCCCTGTATTCCCACGGGAACGGGAACTACGCGTGTGAAACCGCGTGACGTCCGCTAGTTTACTATATAATTCTGAACTTACATAGAGATAGTATCATTGTCACTGAAAACGGGATATTTATTGCGTTTCATTTTTGTTACATGGTAAATATTCTGTTTTCAGTGTTGATGATAGTGTTAGTGACCATGTCAGTTTAAAATAATATATAGTTTATCATAGAGATTTTTCTTCAGTTATTAAAAACAATATTAGTCAGTAAGTCTGTAAGTTGGTGCTTGCGTAATACTGGAATTTTATTATAAATACTAATTTATTTGCAGATAGCTATGAACAAGCCCAAAGATACATCCGAAACCAGAAATGTTCGCAGAATAGTAACACTGAAGGTAAATATTAAAAAATCCCAGGTCAGGCCTTTTAAGGCCAGCCAGGAAATTCTCAGGAGCCACGGAGTTTGGATTTATGCCCAGTTGATGGCAAAAGTCTCGATTAGGGCATTGGACTGAGTCAAAAAAATATGACTCTTTTATGTTTTCCCACCAAAAAAAAAGGTCAATGTATGTAAATTGACCTTTTTTCAGACTTATGTAAGTCTGATTTTTACACTTGCGCTAACAAGGTTGGTCCCATAGTTAATGTGCTTGATATTGAAGAGTACAATGACCTCTTAAGAGATGTTGTATTAGTTCAGTAGCACTTTGTACAAATTAACTTATTAGAGGGCGAACCTGTAGTAAGTATAACTATTTTATTAATATATTTTATTTTAGATCATACACCGCAGTCTGAAAAGGGGGAGGAAAGACCATGCAAAACTACTACTACACTTAAGAGAAAGGCACCAGAAGATCCTGATAAACCGGTTCAGAATAAACGATCTATAGTGAATGAGCCAGGTAAGTCTGATGACGCGGTTGCGGGACCATCTAGACAAGCATTTAGCAACCAGAAGTTTTCACGCAAAGGTTCTAATAAAGATCTGTATAAACAAGGCACTCCAGATGTAAAATCGAATGATATAAATAGTACAATGAAAAAGAAGAAGCAAATTGTAAGCAAAAATACTTCAAAAGCGTCCTTCTTCTTGGATCTTAAATCAGCACAGGTACAAGAACTTGCCGAAGGTTGTGAGATGATACTCGAACTGCTAAAGTTATTAGATCAGAGGGTAGTGTCATTGCCCAAAGCAATAATGAAAAAACCCATGAGTATAGATAACAGCCAAAGTGCTCTAGCTGATGATAATATTGCATCTGCGTTAAGTGACGAGCCAGTGCAAGCTCCAAAATTAAACGAAGAGAAAACGCATGAAAAGCAGCAAGAAGAGAACGATTACGATGATGATGATGACGATGATGATGATGAACCAAAAAGCAAGAAATGTACTAGAGAACCAAAACCATTTGTTCTACCTCCTAATTACGATCCAAATGACTCACGGTGGACACTTAAGCATCGTGGACCTGGTCCAGGACTCGTTGAACTAATGGAAAATTCAGGTGTGTATGTTCGTGCTACTAGTCTAAATTATTGCGATATGATTACGGAATACAGCAATGAATTTATTCAAAAGTTACTAAGTGTAGTATTTAATGAAGATGCATTGCGTACATGTTCTTTGACTGGCAAAAAAGCTCCAGGTCACTACTTAGTGAGACCAGGTTTAGATGCACATGCACGAGAAGTATTACTTGATTACGTAAGTGCCAATACACGCCTGGACAGCGATTATAATGAGAATCAATTACGGACAGACCTTAAAAATAATATGAACTCTACCATGAAAAAGATGAGAGAAGAGCATTTTAAAATATAGCATAAAAGGGATCTAAGGAGACGTATTCATCATTCGCACACACTCTTTTGTATAGTTGATATTTTCGTACAATTACGTAGTGTTATAACTTAGAAAACGAAGAAATACGAATATGAAATAATAATTGTTTATTTTCGGTCATACGTTTATACGGATAAATATTATATTATATTGTTTTTAACTTACTGTAGAAATTTAGGAACCAGAAAATTCATGATCAGAATAATCTTGTGCCCTTTTTACCCGACTGCAAGGAAGGGTTATGTTTTTTCTTCTGTATACTGTCTATCGTGATATCAGAGTTTTAACGCCGAATATCTCTCAGGTATGCTCGTGCCCTCAATATTCTGCCCTTATTCCAGTTTATTTCGGGTCCATTAAAAAAGAATAACATTTCGATGTTACATTTTTTTGAGCTCAGCGTGAATTTGTTAGAGGAAGCAATTTTAAATTTTAGATATCAAGGAGGGGTCAGTTTAGAGTTAAATCCAAGTTTGTGCGTCTGCAACCCTTGTCCCACGGTCGCCATCTTGGCAAAAGGAGTGGTTAAAACGGTTTTATGGTTTATCTGAAGAACAACAGTTCCCACAAAAAAAATTGTAAACATTTTTTGTTGCAAATAAGTATCTACAACTTTTGTCATACAAAACTTAGATTTTAACTAAAAACTTATTCCCCTTTCTTTTCCTTTGGAGGGTAGGAAATCATCAAATAACCCCTCCCGCTCTTGGGCAGAGCGTAAGGGAGACTTATACTGACTAAAAACCACCTATGTTCTTTATGTCAAGCCCGCGGTATCTCTTATAACAACCCGCAGCCCCGACAACTGATTCTCCCTTTTTATCTAAAAAACAAAATGGCGTCCTCTAACAAATGCAACCCCAAATATAAATTTTCAATGGACTAGCCGGTGCAGCAAGGAGTTAAGAATTATTTCAGACTATTTCTCTTATAATTTAAGTTTTTTTCTTATACGGGTTTTCTATAGTTTGACGTTTTATTGTAATGTTTAACTATAATAATAGATAAGACCTTTCATTTAAAGTTTGTTTTATGACTTTTTATAAATGTGTTTAGTTAAATTACCTATGTTATTTCTTTCAAATAAATTTAGTTTTTTTGAAGTATGTTTTTTCATCTCATTGCACGCCACAATGAACAATTTAACTGAAAAGTGTTTAAAAAAAAATACAGAAAACTAACTTCCTTATACTGATGTTTTTTTAGTCACCGTCCAATTTTTTCCTAGGCATTAGATACCATTCACTAACACCATTTTTGAAAAAAAAAAACGATAACCGAAAAATTTTCGTATTAAATTATTTTCTCGAAAGAATTATCCGCTCTCTGTGAAACGTTACAACTTTGTGATGTGATATCTCAATATTTTTGTATTGAGTGGTACTAAAAGAAAAAAAAAAACACGATTCAATGATTTTCGCCAAAGATGAATAAATCAGAATTTGGACGGTGACTAAAATATCATTTTGTATAATAATATAGGAAGCTGGGTTTATTTATAATCTTGTGATTTTTATTACCCTTGATGGAAAACATTTATAAAGTTTGTTGTTGACAATGGTCTCTCTTCTGTTACTCCACACCTCTGTTCTTTAGGGTTCCATACCTCCGTCGGGGCCGCGGGTTGTACACTAGTTATCGCGGCCTCGATATAGAGGGCGAAGAAGAACCATGGGTGGTTTTTAGTCAGTAGAAGTCTTACACTCCCTTTCGCTCTGCCCAAGAGCGGGAGGGGTTATTTGATGATTTCCCACACCCCCAAAAAAAAAAACAAAGGGTTCCATACCTCAAAAGGAAAAAATTGAAACTTTATAGGATCACTCGTGTGTCTGTCTGTCTGTCTGTCCGTCTGTCATAATTTGCTCTGTATCTAATGGACCCATTAAGTTGTTTGGTGCACATATGTATTTCTAATTCTATGACCCAAACACGGACGTATAACGTAAATAAATGAATTTTGAAAAGGGGTTTTGGGGAGCTTTACAGTTTTTTTTTTAATTTTGCACACTGTACCGTGTGATATGTGGCGACAGCGCCATCTATCGCAACAGATGACGAACTAACATCGTCAAGTCCTACATCTCGCTATCAAAGTTATCCGCCACATTAGCGTATATAGAAAATCCCGACTTACAGATGTAGGGCAGTTAGCCCACCAGACACAACTCCCGTCTGGTCGGAGGATCCTCCCTTTTCTATTGGGGATGAGGAACTTTACACCCTGTTCCTCATCACCCCCCAAAGTGTCGGCGTTATGGGAATCGCAAAATAAGTACTGAAGTTACTTCACGTTCTCAAACCGCACTTGAATCAATTCCCCAAGGTTCGCCATCTATACCTCAGGTTCCTGAACCGCAGGGGCCGCGAAGGTCTGGTAGACGCGTACGATTTCCTGATTACTACCAGGCCAGTCTTTCGTGATCTCGATCACTGGCAGGGGGGTACTGTGGCGTCTTCATTAATTATTTGTTAATATTTATAGGTATTACTTTAGTGAACTTAGTATATAAATAGTGTTTTAAGTTAACTGTAATGTACCGTTAGCTTTAAGTTTCTCATGGCAAGCCTGCACGCATTGTATTCTCCTGTTCCTTAGCTATTCAAGGATTACAATGGTTTATTGTAGGGTAAATGTTCATTGCCCAATTTGTGTATTGTTTATACTAACGTTAAGAATTTAGAGTAATATAGCCATTAATGTTTTGTTGAGATGCCGACGTTTCTTTTGTATGTATTTAACTGTGCTATTTTTATTGTGTAACCTAGCAGTAAATACCTTTGTATAGATTTAGTTTTTAACGTGCCGCTCCCGACCCTCTCCCGAGTTTTCTATAATTGCTAAAATGTACATGCAAGTTAGTATCTTCTCATCTCTGGGATCGGTCGGTCGGCAATCTCCCTCCGTGTAATTTATTTTAATAAACCGACTCCATCACCAAGTAACTTCAGTACTTATTTTGTTGCGAGAATGCAAGGGCTTTCCAGTCTATCTCAGTACATACTGACTCTATGCGAGATAGTAGGTCGGCCGTAATGTTGTCCTCTCCTTTGACGTGACGTATGTCTGTAGTGAATTGTCCAATAAAGTCTAGATATCGAAATTGTCTAGGGGAACATTGCTGATTTTTCTTCTTAAAAGCGTAAATTATTGGTTTGTGGTCCGTAAAAATTGTAAAACTTCGCGCCTCAACGTAATGTCTAAAATGTTTGACCGCCGCGTAGATTGCGAGTAATTCACGGTCATAGGCTGAATATTTCTGTTCAGCAGGCGAAAGTTTCTTAGAAAAGAAAGCAATTGGTTGCCATTCATTGTCGATTTTCTGTTGTAAAGCCGCGCCTATGGACATGTCGGATGCGTCACTGAAAATAGCAAGTTCCGCATCGGGCTTTGGATGCACTAGCAACGTTGCTTCAGCTAAGCTGTCCCTGCACGACTCAAAGTCACGTTTAGCTTGGTCGTTCCAAGTAATAGGTACTTTCCTTTTTTTGTTGCCGCACAGTAATTCATGTAAACTAGCTTGGCTACGCGCTGCATTAGGTACGCACCTTCTGTAAAAGTTCAACATACCTAGGAATTGGCGTAGCTGCTTTGCGGTGGTTGGTAAGGGGTAGGTACGTATTGCTTCAACCCTGTCAGGGAGCGGACGCGTACCTGCTGCTGAGACTTGATAACCTAGAAATTCAACTTCAGACTTCCCGAACACACATTTTGCGGGATTTATTACTACACCGTATTTCCTTAACCTAACAAATACAGTCTCTAAATGTTTTAAATGTTCCGTTTCGTCACTAGATGCGATTAAAATATCGTCTATGTAGCAGTACACAAAATCAAGTTCACTTAACACTTCGTCCATAAATCGTTGAAAAGTTTGTGCTGCATTACGCAAGCCAAAAGTCATAAACTTAAACTCGAATAAACCGAAAGGCGTGGTTATAGCTGTCTTTGGAATGTCCTCTTCAGCGATAGGGATTTGGTTAAACGCACGCACTAGGTCTAATTTTGAAAACACTTTTTTGTCACTTAAACACTGAGCGAAGTCTTCAATATGTCGCACTGGGTATTGATCGGGCACTGTTCTATCATTTAAACCACGATAGTCACCGCAGGGCCTCCACTCGTCTTCACACTTAGGAACCATATGTAGCGGTGAAGCCCACGAACTTTTCGACGGTTGAGCGATGCCTAATTTTAACATCCAAGTTAGTATCTTCTCATCTCTGGGATCGGTCGGTCGGCAATCTCCCTCCGTGTAATTTATTTTAATAAACCGACTCCATCACCAAGTAACTTCAGTACTTATTTTGCGATTCCCATAACGCCGACACTAGTTAACCGACAAAAGTGCGCACGAGCGCAAAAGATATATCAAATGAAAAGGCTGATTATGAGGATCTCAAAGATATTTTTTTGATCATCTTATCATGCCCATGTGACGGCAGAACATGGAGAGCTAACTTATCAGACAACATCTATGTACCAAATTTACCCATGTTTGCGAACTAATAAATGATTTGATTTGATTTGATTTGATTTAAGATATCTCCCGAATCTACTGAGCCTAATATTTTGAAAAAAATGAAGAAGTTAGTTCGACACTTATAAATTACAGGAAAACCAATCTTAACAAATCTATGGTGCTAAAATAACATGAAAAATCAGCAGTTGGAATGTATGAGTAAACATATTTTTCAATTACAATGCTATGTTTTGGTCGATGGTACGGAACCCTTCAAGTGCAAGTCTGACTTGCACTTGGCCATTTTTTGCAATATGGCCACGCTTGGCCCACGAAAATGACATGATTATCGTGACTTTCAGGCAACCAGTGCGTGACGATCCTCATGAACATACATTGGGTATTTTCGGATACCCCTGGCCATTTTTTATGACGTCACGATTTGGATCACCTGTATTTTAGACACTACATGACATGGTCAGATCATACGGATTTAAAAAATGTAGATATGAAAAATATAGGCTCTTAAAAGTAGTGATTTGTCCGGACAGATTACCGACGGTATGACACCATTCTAATAATATGACATCATCATCAGACTAGCCAACTATGTTGGGTCGGCTTCCAATCTAACCGGATGCAGCTGAATAGCAGTAGTTTACATGGTAAGACTAGTTGTCAGACTTCAGAACCAGTTTCTTTCTAAAACGGCTGTCAGAGATCTTCAAATGATAGCTAATATGGCTATTCGCTACACGTGCTTTCTGAGACACGGAGGAAACTGAGTAGGTGGTCACCCATCCACGGAGCAACCTAGACAAGTGTGGCTTAACCTGAAGATCGATCCGACGGGTGTTATTATTTAGACACCACCTCCACGATATGTACAGTCAAACAAGCTAATAAGTATACAAATTAATGTAGTAGTAAATGGTTTAAAAGCAATTTTCGCTTGCTGTATTGATTTTATTGTCATGTAAAGTAACGAAACTAATAGGAACGTTTACTGACTTAGAAAAATGTGATTCTAATTAGTCCGTCTGTTAGATTATCGAAAAATATTCGATACGTATTTTTTGTTTTATCAAATCAATAAAAATTTACGAAGATAAAACGCGTCAAAGAGAGTGGGGGGGTTGTAACGTCACTGATCGCTAAAGAATGTCATACTAATGTCTCAGAAAATGACGTCACACGAATTTTCAAACCAATGTATCGTCTTCATTGTTTGTTTATGTGCAAAAAGAAAAAAAACGTATCCAATATTATTTGAAAATCTATCTGACGGACAAATTAGATTTTTTTGTTAACAGCCCTATTCTTTGGAATATCTTAAAGTTGCAATCGTTATTTTCTGAGAAATTCGCGTTTGTACTTTGCATGTGTAAACATATTATTGCTCATGACTGTACAATGTTTATTCTGTTTGACAAACAAATTCTTTTGATAATGTTAGCGCTGTGCTGGATTTGAGTGTTAGCTTTGTCTTCCTGTACCTATCTGATGTGTATGTGTGTGTGTGTGTGTGTGTGTGTGTGTGCGCCTATACACCCAAAAGGGGGTCACGTCAGTACTATACAAGCAGTGGTTCCACTCGCCTGTCCTCGTATTTACCACTTCCAAACTTCAGTTGGTTTATTTTGTCATTAATTTGGATACATAATGTAATAGTGTAGACCACACTTCCACAATTTCGTTACACAGAAGTGAACTTTATTCGAAGAGCTTCTAGATCCAATTTACATTAAGACAAGTAAGTGGTTTTCTTTTCATGTCAAAATCATCATCACTCTTTTGCTCTTATTCCAATTAAAAAAATTAATTATACCGTCATATAGATAACCAAAATTTATTCACGTAAACAAACAATGAAGACGATACAGTGCTTTGAAAACTCGTGTGACGTCATACTCTAAGATATTAGTTTGACATTTTTAACGGTCAGTGACGTCACCAACCCCCACTCAAATCTTTGACGCGTTTAATCTTCGTAATTTTTTATTGATTTGATGAAACAAAAAATACGTATCCAATATTTTTCGATAATCTAACAGACGGACTAATTAGAATTACATTTTTTTAAGTCAGTAAACATCCATATTCTCTACAACTCGTCATCTCATCAGACACCTCGTTTCTTTCCATATCATGCTTTACAAAAATATCCATCGTTTCTGTGGCCCGCAGCAGCGGTGGCCCGGCTGTTGTGGCCCCGACTTATAAACAATAGGTTCGAACCCAGGCAGGCACATTACTTTGTGTAATTTATTTCATCACCGCTGCAGCTCTCAAAACGGTGAAGGAAAAGATTGTGAGGTATGTTTTAGAATCAAAAATTTGAAGACATGTGACATCTACCAATCTGCACTGGGCACGCGTGGTAGATTATAGCCCATGCCGTCTCAAAAAGAGAGGAGGCCTGTGTCCCAGCAGTGGGAACAATAATAGGCTGTTGATGATCGTTTCTGTGGTCTTCTTCTACTGTTAAATCTCTCCACATTCATACAACAGACATGGTCACGATATTTTCCTCATTTCTCCGCATCACATGTCTATACCACGACAACCGACAACACAACTTTTTAGTCTGTTTTCCTTGTAAATAACATAATTTTGATTTATTCTCCGTTGGCTTGGGCTCTTTCAAAGCGTATTAATATTAATTTATATATATATCTTTTGATTTCGTTGCATTTGCAAATATTCTGCAAGTAAGCAATAAAGTAGTTGCTCTGGTTTTTAGGGCCCCGTAGTCAATATGGAACCCTTAAACACAAACCGTGGTATTTTTAAGGTTATTCTAGCTTTAAACAAGGGTGCAGGCGCGCATAAGTTCGATATAGCGGTTGTTCGAACAAAACTGTCAAAGTTATACTCGATCTAAGCTATATTTCATTATTTAGATTTTGCTTATTCTACATTTATTCTCGAGTATAACTTTTATACCACGTTTATTTGTAAGGCTGTTATAGTTTCGCCATGTCCGTCTGTCCGTCCGTCCGTCCGCACTATATCTCAGATTCTTAGTAGGTACTAGAAAGTTGTAATTTAGCGTGAATATGTATATGAGCTAGCTACAAAGTGATAAAGTAAAATATTGTAATTGTTTTTTTAGGGTATCTCCAGTAACTACAAGCCTCCAGTACCTGTGGGGATGATTTCTTTTTTCGCAAAGTCCATTGTGTGTAATGTCGTTGGATAAGTCTATAAAAAACATTGCGAGGTTGCCCAAACAGTTTATCGATTAACGGATTCGTTTGTGAAGTATTAAGCTTTAAAGTGCAATTTTTTGTTAGACTTAAGTGTGCCAACCTAAACCACCTGTACGGGTTGTGTAAAAGGAAAACTATCACAGCTAAGTAGGCTTCACAAGTTTACGAGTTACAGTCGACCAACTTACAAATTGTACTTGTATGAAAAATTTTCCTATGCATAATGTATGGGAGCGCAGGTCTCAAAACTGCAAATGTAAGTTTGTTTTATTTTTACAATAAAAAAAAATTCAAAATAACGAAGAATGCTCATGTCCATGATTTTTCTCATGAGTGACAGTGAAAGATCTCCTTTCATAAGGTCTTTCATGGACCAGAAGGTCTTTTACGCTTTTTAACGCAATTCCTATTATTTATTTATATTTATTTAAAATGAATTATTACATTACAGAATTATCCAATACGATACTATAAAACACAAATTAAATTAAATTAAACTATAGGTATATCCACATACATATTGTACAGGAACAAAAAATAACAAATAATAAACAAAAAAAAAAGAAAAGTTGCCTTTCGTGCATCATCAATCAAAACAAGCTCAAGAAAAATCATCTTTCGTTCATCCTCTCACAGAAACTCAAACATACACGACATACATCAACCCACTTAGAAGTAAACAAATCACATTCCGGTGTCGATGCCAGTAGAGTATTCAGCATGGCAAGGGCACGAACTAATGGAGAATTCAAGTGGGATACAGTGCGTGCAGAAGGAACATCTTATAAATTGTGTCCACGTGGTCTCAGTTGGTATTTGGGCTCGGGAGGATCAAAAAGTCTCATAATTCAGCTTATGAGACTTGAGCCACTAATTCGGGGCAATCCGACTCACCACGAAGGACACGACAGGCAAACTTAAGTAAAAAGTAATTACGCCTGACTTCGTGAGAGTTGAATGACAACATTCCTTATGAAAAATTTGTGGGATACATAAAGGGATAGTACCCAAACAGTTTCTTAAATAAAAACCTAATGAATATCTTTTGAACCTTTTCCAGAAGCTAGGATCTGATTAATTAAGATCTGCTAAAGTGGCCATAAGGCCGTAAAAGCCTGGCCGCGGGTTGTACACTAGTTATCGCGGCCTTGACATAGAGGGCGAAGAAGGAACATCGGTGGTTTTTAGTCAGTAGAAGTCAGGCACTCCCTTTCGCTTTGCCCAAGAGCGGGAGGGGTTATTCAACGAATTTCCACCCGCCAAAAAAAAAAAAAACAAAGGCCGTAAAAGCCTATAAGGCCGCTTAATGCCAATTCCATAGAGGATTTTTAATTTTTTGAACACTTACTACAACTACTTGCTCATAAAATATATTTTGTAATATTCGAACTAGAACAATTTGAACTAATTCTTGAGGCATTAATAATTTTGCAGTTAATCCGTTTATTTATTCAATGACAAGTCTTTTAGTTGTTTCTTGAAACTTTACAAAATTCACATACGGAACTTGTCAGAGGCAGCGATGATAAACTTTAATAATTACAAATAGGTATCTGTGTGTCAAAGTTGCCTGAGAATAAATTTAATAAATGCTATGTTAGGTTATTTATAACGAAATTATTTCGTGAAAAATTATTAATTATCAGTATAGACTGGTGTTGTTCCATCAAATAATTGGTATTTATTTGTGACGCTCTAATTAGTTTGTAATCAACAAAATACTATATCCGAGGAAAACCCGAAATTCTGTCTAAAGTAATTTTTATTAGTTTATGTAAAAAAATATGCGTAGGTATACATAAAAAACCAACATGTCGAATTAAGAACCTCATCCTTTATTTATCTTTAAATCTTCAAATAACTTTATAATGGGACCCAAAAATATTCGTTACTTATTTAGAATCTGCGTTTTTCTGGTTTACACATAATATCTAAAATAACGGGTCGGGCTTGACCACAAATGACGTAACGGCATGTAATACAATTTTAACCACCTTGAAAAAAGATCAGTTCTGTATTTAACAATGGAACCGTAGGTGTTATCTGACTGACCCGGTGGGAATCGTGTCGCGGGAATAGAACCCGCTATTATGTGGAGTTTGCGAATTCATAACATATTTTGAGAACGATGGTGGCATAAGAGAAAATTTCAAGTTTTACGTAAAACTACCGGTATTTTAATGAGGGTGAGTTTATTGTAACTTACACGAGGAAGTGATAATTGATTAATTTCTGGTGATTTTGTCATCGCTTTTGTGGGACTTCTTGATTACATTATTTTGAGTAATCTTGATCCTACAAAATAAGATTGCAGGCAAACTTTTAACGCAATTCATATTATGATCTGGGGGTCTAAAATGGCCACTTTAGCTGATCAAAATATGAATTGCGTTAAAAAGCGTAAAATAGACCTATCTTAATACATAGTAATTTTACAATTTTAGACTCCCTGCAGATAGTGGCCATTTTAGACGCCCTAGGGCGATTCCGTTCCAGTGCAGCGCTTATCTTATAAGGCAGCATTGATATCTTATTATGATTCACATAAAACGTATAACTGTAGATATTGATAATTGGTATCCGATAACAAATCTATATTTTCACTAAATAAATAACGGTCATTGAACGTGGACGTGCGTACTGTGCGTGCGCTCATTCTGATTTTTTTTTCGGATGAATATTGTTTCGGGAAAATAAGCTCTGAAAGGTAAGACCTTGTTTTTTGTTTAAAGTAAAAAAAATGTAGTTAACATTATAATATCGGTGTATAAACCTGGTGTTATCAATAAAATAATGTTAGAAGATCTATTAATAAGTACAACTTGTAAACGTTTGTTTTTATGCAGTAGGTAGTGGTTATTTCTTTAAGTTTCCTTGTTTTTGGTGGCGAGTTAATATTTATTTCAAAATTATCATGTATTTCTATTTAATTTATTTTAGTTTAATAATAACCAGCTCCAATATAAAATGTTTACTGACTACCTGTCACTGCTTTCAAGTATTTATAGACCGGGACCAACCGATTTTCGTAATTTACGTGTTATGCAGGAAACTCAGTATGTAATGGGATTTACGGACCAAATGCAACTTGAAGATCCAAGCGGCTGTAATTATTCTGCCACCAGCTCTTTCTCCCTCCCTAAGTAGTCTGGAATATTGCTTGGGTGGTTTAGATAGGCTCGCCTGTCATAAACACTAGGCTGTTGCCAGCGGCTTCACTCACTACAACTGGAAAATTATCCCACGGGAAGATAAATCGGGATAAAAACTATCCTATGTGTTAATTCAGGTTATAAACTATCTGTGTACTAAATTTTATCCAAATCTGGTTAGTAGTTTTTGCGTGAAGAAGTAACAAACATTCGTCTTTGTAATATCAGTGTGATAGTGTGATAACTGACAATTTGTAATATCAGTGCGTCTTTGTAAAATTAGTGTGATAGTGTGATAACTGAGGAGCTCGTGGCTTAATAAGAACTGCCACTCGGGTCGATCTTTAGGTTAAGCTGCGCTTGCCTAGGTCGATCGGTGGATGGGTGACCGCCAATTACATACCGAGTTTCCTCCGTGCCTCGGAAAGCACGTTAAGCTGTTGGTCGCGGGTGCCATATATAGATCTTTGGCAGTCGTTACGGGTAGTCAGTGACCTGAAAGTCTGACATCCAGTCTTACCAAAGGGTATCGTATTACCTAGTATTAACTGGGTTGTAGAGGTCAGATAGGCAGTCGCTCCATATAAAATACTGGTATTCAGCTGCTTCCGGTTAGACTGGAAGCCGACCCCAATATAGTTGGGAAAAAGGCTAGGCAGATGATGAGTGTGATAACTGACAATAAGCTGGTATTTTATATAGGTACGTTGGACTTATTATTAAACACCAATCGTAATGAAAATTACAAAATTATTTTATATTGTTATTACTATTCGTTTCATTATTTCCTACCTACTTATATTGTCAAGTGCGACAATATGAGGAAAAATAATCACACCTAATAAATAACTAATTTAAAACAAAATCCTAAATACATTAGGTATTAAAATGTGGCAAATAATTATTTTGTTCGTATCCGAGTTTCGGGCTGACTCATCACATTCATGTTTCCATAAACAAAACAAAACAACAACACGTATAAAAGAAGAATATGTTTGTTAGTGTGTGTGGTTGTTATTATTATCAACGACTAAACAACGTCGTCCAGTACATTGATTGTTGCACACGACTTTTGTTGCCACTGCGTTAAAAACCTGGGGGCCAATTCTCGATTTTCGCCATTTATCTCGAGTTCGAGATCGTAAGTCTATCTCTATGTCTATTAAAAATATCTCTATCTCTACCAAAAAATGTCGAATTGAGCAGAATTCCGTATTCTCAGTCAAAATAGAAATAAATGTCACGAAAATGTCGAGTCGAGTGAAGATAATGTTACCATTATGAAGAATCGCACGTTCTGTTTTAGGTAGCTATGAGTTAATGAATGATTTTGTTTTAAAACGCTGACTAAACTAAAACGAAACGTTTAGTGTGTTTCAAGATTTTCGTATGCTCTTCGTGAAATAAAGAAAACAAATTGACAGTTGACTGTCTGTCAGTGTCAGAATTTGCGCCTTTTTGCGGTTCCTTCAAACCTTTTGTTATGTTTACATGTTACTGTGTTTACATCATTATTGGGTGCTGTTTTACATTTTAAAAGTTTTATTTTAACATGGAGGGGAAAAATCAAACAAGGCAAGGGCACAAATCAAAGAGTATAAATCGAATTTCCAGTAAGTATGAGATGCCAAGCCGTATTTTATTTAAAAATTAAAGAAAAGAAAACACAGTGTACAATCCAAAACTCAACGAATTCACTCAGAAATGACGTATCTCTACAATCGACATGACATCTCTACTGCTCAGAAGCACTCGACATGAACTCTAACGTTAGCTTTCGACAAATGTCGAATTCGACATCCCCAGAATAGCAACTTTTAAAATTTGTCGAAAAAATGACGTCATTAGAAATTTTTGTCGAGTTCGACACCATCTCTAAAATCGAGAATTGGCCCCCTGGGCCTCAAGTCTGCTATCACAAAATAGTGTCAGAATGATTCCGTCATTGATTTCATAATAGGGATGTTATCTGACTTAAAAAAATATGATTCTAATAAGTCCGTCTGTTAGATTATCGAAACAATATTGGATACGTATTTTTTGCTTCATTAAATCAATAAAAATTGACGAAGATAAAACGTGTCAAAGATTTGAGGTGGGGGTTGTGACGTCACTGACCGCTAAAGAATGTCATACTAATGTCTCAGAAAATGACGTCACTTGAGTTTTCATAGCACTGTATCGTATTCATTGTTTGCTTACGTGAAAAAAGAAAAAATATACGTGTCCAATATTTTTAGGAAACCTATCTGACGGACTAATTCGATTTTTTTTAGTAAACTACCCTTTTGTTGATTTTGACAAGTTTGGTAATCTAATCATATAATTGCGGCATTATGACTTTCCAATGGTCAATCTTCAATCTCGTACATAATGGCAAATGAATGACTGACTAACTGCCGCACTCAGAGAGCTTTAATGATTACTTAGGCCATCACTAAGTAAAGGTTTTGACAGTTTTGTCATACAAAAATATGTCAAATCTTTACTAAGTGACGGCCTAAGTAACCGTTAAATATCTCTGAGTATCAGTTAGGCGGTAATCTGCTACAATTTTGACCGTTTCTTTGACCAGTGATCTACCATTAGAGCGTCATTGCTTTTAATTGTTACGAGTATTGTGTTTGACATGTTTGCGGAATATTGATGAGATAATGTATTCACTGCGAGTAAATATTCGAGCTAACCAACGCAGTGGATGCTAGAGAAAGAAGATGGCGGAGTCGGTGGCGTGCCTGCAGAAAAACGGAGGCAATTATAGAACTCACGATATAGGGATAAAAAAAATAGGCCAACCTATTTTTTTGTGTGTTGCTTTTTTTTCTCTTTTGGAAAATGGGAAATCATCAATCATCGATCATGGCTTGCACCAGGGCCGGACGCAAGAGTCAGTCGCCGCTACAAGAAAACGGCGGGGCTCCGCCCAAGCGGGGCAGACCTCCACGGTGTGGTCCACCGTGTCCTCCGGCCGATCCTCATACTTAGGGGCGCTATGGATCGAGCACTTAATTTTTTTTATTCAAAATCAAATCAAAATCAAAAACATTTATTTCAAGTTGGCCAGATTATACAGGGTGTCCAAGAACCTGGCGTCCAACTGGATTCCCACGATGCCCCAAGTTCTAACAGTACTCAGAAAAATATTTTAAAAAATCCACCCCATGTACTTACAGAATTATACTGATTTCAAAAAAAAAGGGGAAATGAGCACCCTGTGACATACTTTTGAATGCTGTGACTGCTAATGCTGATAATTTCGATATTTCTTGGAGGTTTTGTAATCTAGGGTATTGCTGTGTCTAAATAGAATGTAAAAATAAAGTACTTATTGTACCATTTTAAAATAAAATATTATTTTAACTAAAGGTGATATGGAAAACTATTGAATTTCGCAACTTTGACCGACTGTAGTGTAAAAAAAATGTACCAAAATAGTATGGCAAGTGACGTCAAATTTTGACGCGTTTATTCCTCTTTTTAAAAAGGTATAATACTTACACATTAATTTGAAAAAAAAAATTTTTGATAATATTTTTACTCAACAACCCAATTTTTACGAAGTGCCTACCTACTAACGGTAACTGTCGGACCCTTTCTTATCTTAGAAACTGTTATGTTACTACTATTATTTACTTCGGTTCCAAGAGTGAGCAAGAAGGAAATACACACAGGTAGATGGGTTCCCAGTAGAATAAAAGCAAAGAATGTTAGTTTAAAGATATTTTATTACAATAAATGTTCAAAATGTTGACCACCCGCGGCAATACAAGCTCTCACTCTCCTTAAAAAGGACCGCTTTATGTTTCGCGAGTAACTTTTTTGACGTATCACCTGCACTGCTTGTGTTATCTTCTCACGAAGGTCAGCGATGTCATTAATGGGCTTCGCATAAACGAGCTCCTTCATAGTTCCCCAGAAAAAAAAATCCAGCGGATTTAAGTCAGGTGAGCGGGCTGGCCACGGGATTGTTCCTGATCGCCCAATCCACCTGTTCGGGTATTGCTCGTCCAAAAACTCTCTAACGGATACGCGAAAATGTGCTGGACAGCCGTCGTGTTGGAACCACATATCTGGTGGGGTCTCTTCTAGTAAGTTTGGCAAATCATTTTGAAGAAAATTTAAATATGATTCGCCAGTCAAATTCTCGGGCATCTCAAATGGACCAATAATATTCCCACAGAGAATACCGGTCCACATGTTCACTTTGAACCGGTACTGGGATCTATCTTCTCGCATCAAGTGCGGATTTTCCACATGCCACTCGTGCAAGTTGTGTAGGTTCATGTAGCCATCCTTCTTAAATGTTGATTCATCTGACCACAAAATTTTGTCGATAAAGTTTTCGTCTTCTCGATGTTTTTGCAGGATTGTTTCACAAAACGCGACTCGGCTCGGATAGTCTCGAGGTAAAAGACTTTGCACTCGCTGTACGTGGTACGGATGATATTCTTCTTTTTGGAGAATACTGTGTGCTGTGCTCTTCGGTATCCCCGTATCAGCTTCTATTCCTCGCACAGAGATGCTTGGATTTGCCGACACCGCCTCTAAAACTTCATCGCGTATGAAGTCATTTACGGGTCGTCCTTCACCAGCTACTTGATTGGGGAACCGCCCGTCACATAGTGATCTGTGCACATTAATGAAAACTCGATGGTCGGGATATCGCGTAGCCCTCGGATACCTTTCTCTGTAAAGTCTCGCTGCAGCTCGTCCATTACCTCTACATTCTCCATAAATGTAGTGCATATTTGCGTATTCTTGCGGAGTGTAGGTCGCCATGGTAGCACACACAAAACACAAACTGTCCAAACACAGGCAAAGGTCGTCGTAAAGAGTTCGTTTCAAAGTCCAGAGCACAAAGAGTAATCGAGTCCAATAAACAAAGCTTTAAATCGTAGTACGTGATCAATGGTAACAATAAGAGAGAGGTGCGTAGTAACGGCAGGAGGCAGTGACGCGTACTGACCGTACTGTTATCCTAAATAGCACGATCCCAGATAGCGTCACTATCTATCTCACTCGCACCTCTAACCTTTTTCTCCCTCACTCTTACCTGAATAATGGGGTACCATAAAGAAGAACCAGCAAATCGCAAAGATAGTTTCTGTCTTGCTCCCTCCTGTTGTAATAACGAATCACTATGGTGAGATGCATGCACATACCGTCCCTTACGGTCTAACCTGTTTTTTGAGAGGCCTGTTGTTATTTTTATGAGCATACAATAGTAATTCTTTAGAGGTTAGATTCAATTCGTCGTAAATTTTTCTTTCTAAGAATTCTGTAAGACATCGTAAAAATTGGGTTGTTGAGTAAAAATATTATAAAAAAATTTTTTTTTCAAATTAATGTGTAAGTATTATACCTTTTTAAAAAGAGGAATAAACGCGTCAAAATTTGACGTCACTTGCCATACTATTTTGGTACATTTTTTTTACACTACAGTCGGTCAAAGTTGCGAAATTCAATAGTTTTCCATATCACCTTTAGTTAAAATAATATTTTATTTTAAAATGGTACAATAAGTACATTATTTTTACATTCTATTTAGACACAGCAATACCCTAGATTACAAAACCTCCAAGAAATATCGAAATTATCAGCATTAGCAGTCACAGCATTCAAAAGTATGTCACAGGGTGCTCATTTCCCCTTTTTTTTTGAAATCAGTATAATTCTGTAAGTACATGGGGTGGATTTTTTAAAATATTTTTCTGAGTACTGTTAGAACTTGGGGCATCGTGGGAATCCAGTTGGACGCCAGGTTCTTGGACACCCTGTATAGTATTCCCAATTTTATTGCAGTATCGGGTTAACCTTAGCAATATACACCATTTAGGGTCTGAAAAGCATGGTCCTGCGATGCACCGTTTCCGCGTTACAGGCGATTAAAATTATTGTAAAAAATAAGTTAAATTCAAATTAATATCTCGAAAACACGTCTTAGGCAAAAATCACCAAAATTCGAACCCCCCTTTGCTACCCCCGCGATGCTAAGAGATTAACACTCAAACTAAATTTGAACTAATTTGAAATCCTTTTTTAGATTCTGTTAAAATTCGCGGTGTTTATATTAAAAGAGCGCCAGGATAGCACATCATTCACGGGGAACAATTTTAAAACTAGTAGATGTTGTATAGTTGATTGGCCTAGTGGTTAGTGACCCTAACTGCTATGCCGGAGGTCGTGGGTTCGATTCCCACCCAGGACAAATGTTTGTGTGATGAGCACGATCATTTGTTCTGTGTCTGGGTGTAATTTATCTATAATATGTATGTATTTAGAAATATATAAGTATGTTTATCAGTTGTCTAGTATCCATAACACAAGCTCTGCTTAGCTTGGGACTAGAAGGCGTTGTGGAATATTATTATTATTATTTTTGGTTCTTTTTGTTTCTTCTCATTTAAGAGAGCATAAGAAACCTTACACGCGGGTCGAAACCAAGGATGTAAGGTGTAATTTAGATAGAGAAAGTGGATGATAATGTAGAAGAAGTCAGGAACTTTCGGGTGATTCGACAGGTGTTGAGAATGGTGGCTTTTTGAAGCATGTAAAGTGTGTGAGTAGGCATCTGTAGAGTGTTGAGGCTTTGTGTGAGAGATTTTGGTATATTACCAGTAGATGAGAGAACAATGGGGACTATGAACAGTTTGTACATTCCATTGGGTTTTAATTATAATGGCAAGATCTTGGTACTTACTGAGCTTTTCGGATATTGTGGATTGGATATTATGTGAGTTAGGTATTGCTATGTCTATCAGATAGGCTGTTTTATTAGTTTTGTCGTGAATGGTTATGTCAGGTCTATTGTAATGAATTGTTTTATCAGTTATTATAGTTCGGTCCCAGCAAATTTTTATATCGTTATTTTCTAATGTTACTTCCGGTTTATATTTATAATACGGTATCATTTCAGAAACTAGTTTATATTTAAATGATAACTGTTGGTGTATGATGGCAGCGACTTGGTCATGGCGGTGTTTATAATCGGTTTGCGCGAGTGATTTGCATGCTCCTGTTATATGTTGTATAGTTTCGGAGGCATTGTTGCAATGTCTGCACAAGTCAGTCGGCTGGTTTAGGTCTTTTAAGATGTATTTTCTGTAGTTACGAGTAGCTATTATTTGATCTTGTATGGCCAGCATGAAACCCTATTATTATAGTTTTGCTTCTGTTATTTTTCTCATGAATTCGCATAAATGGTGATTCAAACTCAAAATCAAAAGTCATTTATTCAAATTAGGCTGATAAGCAGTATTTTTCAACCGTCAAAATTTACTTTACTTATTTACAAGAAACAGTCAATAATAAAAAAAGTACATAACATATCAGTAAACTAATTTTGGAGCAGGAACATAAATAACAAAAATAACATTTATTTATGCGAACTCATGGGAAAACCACATTAATTTGATTTTAATACTTTTTTATTAATTTACAGATCAATCACCACTGCAGGGAAGCTCCCATGATAAGACGGACGCACTTCCATCTACCTCTAAAAACGCTACAGCAGAAGTCACCAAATTAAAGGAAGTAAAGACAGATAAAGTTCAGAAGAAGATGGTTTTTCCTCCGGAATACGATGAAAATGACTCGCGATGGACACTAAAGTATCGTGATTTTGCTCAGGGACTTGTAGAATTAGTGGAAGACTCTGGTGTGTATGTTAATGCTGACAAACTCGACGAATGCGAGAAACAGTCGCATGATTCCAAAACATTTGCTCGAATGTTACTAACCGAAATCTTTACTACAAGTGCTTTGAGTACATGTGCGTGGACTAGTGTAGCAACGAATGCGTCTGATGTCCACGGTGGTCAAGCAAGGCCTGTGTTAGACCAACGCGCGATAAATATATTATTGTTTTATGTAAAACAATTTGGAGTTCTCAAGAATTGGACTGCAGCAGACTACCAAAGTTGTCTGAACAATATGCGCCAAATATCGTTAGAGATGAGACGTGATAGACAGAAAGAAGTAAATTATTTGGATGAACTTATGAACAATTTTTCTCTTACAAATTTCCGACAAACAATGCTGGAGATGATACGTAATCTACAACAAGAAGAAGAAGAAGATGTTTATTACAAACATCTAGGAGAAGGTTCTCAGGACGCTCTTCTATCTACATCAAACGACGCTACATTAGAAGTTCTCAAATCAAATGAAGAACAGACAGTTAAGGACAAAGTTCAGAAAAAGATTGTTCTACCTCCAGAATACGATGCAAATGACTCGCGATGGACACTAAAGTATCAAAAACCTGCTCCGGAACTTGTTGAACTAATGCCGCATTCGGATGTGTACGTTAATGCTGACAAACTTAATTTAAACTTGTTATTATCGAAAGATTGTGTGACATTGGCTCGAATGTTACTAAATGAAATTTTTACCACAAGTGCATTAAATACGTGTTCGTGGACTCCCATAGCGAAAGATTCTGACCTAGATGCTACAAATGTCAGACCTGGATTAAATGAAAACGCAATGGAAACATTGCTGAATTTTGTTGCAGAGTTTGAATTGGAGAACGACTTGATTATCAAAACAGAAATCAAATATTCTCAAAACATTCTGCGAAAAAATCGAGAAGTGCTAAAACCTGTTGAAAACAAAGAAAATACCATCAGTTCACTAGAAGAATTAAAAAATAAACTGCGTATTATCGAGCTAAAGATGTCTAATGCTTTAACAGACGGATGCACATATTTATCGAAGTTTATGGCAACAGAAGTTCCAAAAAACGATGATCTCCCTACGGAATACAATAAGATGGACGCTCTTCCATCTTCATCAATAAATGCTGTCGCAGTAGTTTCCAAATTAAATGAAGAACATACAGACAACGATAAAGTTCAAAACAAAATGGTTCTTCTTCCGGAATACGATGAAAATGACTCGCGACGGACACTAAAGTATAGTGAACCTGCTCTGGGACTTTTTGAACTAGTGGAACATTCCGGTGTGTATGTTCGTGCTGATAAACTCGCTGAATGCAAAGCTCTTACGACAGATTGCCAAAAATTTACTGAAATGTTACTATTCGAAGTTTTTAGTACTGATGCATTGAGTAAATGTGAGTTACCCGCTGCATTATTTAAAGCCACCGGTGCCACCAAGAAACTTGATATGCCTGAATTAGATTTACATGCAACAGAAACATTGTTGAAGTTTATTACCGAGTATGGACTAGAGAAGGATTGGAAAGTAGATGATTACGGCCGTATTCTAAGACAAATTAATACTAACAATGTAATAAACAGCATGAGGGCAAACGGTCGTAAACAGATGATGGCTCCACCTATGCAATACGATGCAAATGACTCACGATGGACCCTTAAGTATCGTCAACCTAATCCAAACCTGATTGAACTAGTGGAACATTCTGGTGTGTATGTTTATGCTGAAAACCTCGCTGAGTGCTTGGCAATGTCTAAAGATTGTATTACATTAGCTCGAAGGTTATTAAATGAAATATTTACAACTAGTGCATTGAGTACATGTTCAGTGACTAATATTGCCAGTGATCTTGACGGCGACATTACAAATCTTAGACCTGCATTAGATGCACACGCAATGAAGATATTGCTGAAGTTTGTTGCAGAGTATGCACTAGAGAAGGGATGGAACATAACGCATCAACATATTATTAAAAACTGTATACAACAGAAATTGGAAATAATGAGATATTTTATATGGAATGAGGAATCGGTTAAAGATATTCCTAATGATGAATTTTATTTAAGGTGGGCTAAGAGAGACTCCATATGGACCCTAGTGCATCGTGTTCCTTCACAGGGGACAATTGAACTATTTCCAAATTCTGGCGTGTATGTTGATGCTGAGAATCTCATTGAATGCAAGAAATTGTCAAATGATTGTGCAACATTAGCTGTAAGGTTACTAACCGATGTGTTTAAAATTAGCGCATTGCGTGAATGTTCTCTATCCGTGAAAAACTACAGGATTTATGAGACGTTGCCCGCTCCTAATACACGTCTACATAATCAAGAAAAGTCATGTGAATTAGATGCACATGCAGAAATTATATTACTTCACTTTGTTGATGAGTATGGGTTAAACATGGGATGGCCATTGTTGGATTTTCGGTTTATTAGAGAGAGTATGCTCCAAAAAATTCAAGAGATACAAGGAGCACACTTTGATCTTCTAAAAAAACAAACAGACAGGTGGACACTACTGTATCGTGAACTTGCTCCGGGACTTGTTGAACTAATGGAACATTCCGGTGTGTATGTTAACGCTGACAAACTCGCTCTATACAAGAATTCGGATAGTATTGAAGCAATTGTTTTGAGGTTACTTTACGAAGTTTTTACTATGCATGCATTGGGTACATGTACATTACCGGCTGTTTTGTGTAACGATGACCGTATTCGTTTGGAACCTGGTAGACCTGAATTAGATCTGCATGCAACAAAAATAATGCTGAAGTTTATTGAAGAGTGTGGAAAGAAACCAGGTCGGGGAGTACTGGACACGCGCTACGTTATTGCACTTATTTTCTGCAGATTAGAAAAAGAGCGAAAGCGGAGGTACGAATACGAATAAACAAGATGAAGAATTTAGTTTAAAACAAACAGAAAGAAAAGTGTTTTATAACATCAAATAACAGCACAATGCAGTGGTTTATCAGTGCTAACTAACATACCTAGTCGTAAGTTTTACTAACAGTTGTTGATTCATGAAGACTCGAATTAAGATACATTTTATTCTATTGTATTCTAAATAAACAATTTACCAGTACATTCTATCTTTTTCTTGTTTATGTATTCAAGTATGCAAACTTCTCAGAGTCCTTCATAAAGTATTACTATCGCCACAGGTTCCATAATCACTTTGTAATGTACTGCTGAGACGCTGAGTCATGGTCTCTTCCGTGAGAAGGTGTGGGCCGTAAGCCATAACCCACCACCAATTGGTAGGAGTTCTTGAATACGGTACCCCATGTCTTAATGGTTCTAGATGTGCTGTTCTAAGGAATTATCATGTCTTTTTTATTCATTCATTGATTCCAGTACATTTACGCCAGTGACTATGGCATAAAAGTAAAATAAAATGAAAAAAATTGTTATAAAACTAAAAAAGCTCGACTGAAAAAATTGAAAAGCAAACAACAAGCACATTTTAAATCAAACAAAACTTGGAAACAGGCGGGGTCCATTCTAATTTCATTTCATCATTTAATTATTATTATACACAATGACAGATAAGGCAAAAAAAAATTGCTAATAGTTCGCCACCTAAATATATAAAAAATAATGGAATCCTCACTCTCCTGCCTGTTACTTATCCTGACCGATATAAAACATTTCCTTTGATAATAAGCTTAGGTAGCACAAAATTACATTCTAAAAGCACCACGAAAATCACGAAAAACAAAACAGCTATCAAAAAGTATAATCTAACTAAATAAGTACTATGTAATGATGACGCGATGACGATGGGAGTTATCGTATAGATAATACCAATACAATATTGAATACAATTGATTATGTACATTTAATTTATTTAGTTTTTTTGAAAATGATAATTTATATATTTGAGGAAAAACATGTACAACATTAAGGCAGAAAAATTAAAGTTATTTTATAGTACCTATCTTTATCTGGCTGTATCTTTTGATTGCGTAGGCTTAGAAGTTTGACAATTTTACAGTTTTAAGGGACAGTAGACTTGAGTATTTGAAACAAATTTCAGCTTGATACTTCCACGCGTTCCTGAGAAAAAAGGCCTTGACAGACAGATAGACGGACGGACGAACGGACGGACCATAAAATGATCCTATAAGGGTTCCGTTTTTTCCTTCGAGATAAAGTGCCGTAAAAACGGTAATATCCAGCTGTGATCCAAGATCTTGTAGTTTAAAACAGCTTAATAATCAAGTTCAGTCGCAAAATAATGACAAGTCAATGACTACGATATATTGATGAACTGTCTTGACTGAGAAATACTCTAATCTAATAATATTTTATGATGTAAATTTTGGTTGGCTATAATTTTTATGATTATGATGATTGATGAAAACCGTTGACGTAATTATAATAATATGTTATTATTATGCATGTACCAGAAATATTTGCACGACTGATAAGTCGAATATAGTGAGACTAAAATTATTTTACCACCTGATTATGTATGTACCTATATTCTGGCAAATAAATAAATTTCATTTCATTTACAAGGGTGACTACAAGTCAATAAAATATGCTTGCTGAACAGGAGGCCTTTTTTTTGGCGGGTGGAAAATCATCAAATAATCCCTCCCGCTCTTGGGCAGGGCAAAAGGGAGTGTCAGACTTCTACTGATTAAAAACCACCCATGTTCCTTCTGAGCCCTATATGTCAAAGCCGCGGTAACTTGTGAACAACCCGCAGCCCCTGAACATGAGGTCTTGGGTCCGATAACCAGGTCGGGCAAACTGTTATTGGATTTTTCCGTCAGGAATTTCTCAGTAACTGATGACAGATTTGTGTCCGGTTGACGGTAATAGCCTCACCCCCTAATAAATGGAACTTACTTAAACCTAACAAACGAAAGTACACTCTACCACACCCTTTGGGGATTGCAGGCGTGATGTTCATCACTACCATTTCAGCCAAAAGACTTCCAGGTGTCGCCACATTACCGGTCTAGTGCGTCTCGCATCCAACGCGTCCTCGCAACCTTCACCAGCAGGGCTATTGCGTATATTTTAAATGTCAGTGGCTATCATATTGTCCATGGATTAACTGTCAAATTGGTTATGGTTTAATACAAAATGGAACCATTTAATTGATGGACAAAATCAAAATCAAAATCAAAAGTCATTTATTCAAATTAGGCTGATAATCAGCACTTTTCGAACGTCAAAATTTACTTTACTCTACTTATTTACAAGAGACAGTCCCCCAAAACGCCCACCCTTCGGCACTTCCTGGTGTTTAGCTGGAAAGAAGAAGTGACGGAACAAACTCCCCAGCAACACATTCTGTCTGTTATGTTGGTTAGAAGAACCAGACTCGATACAATTAGTAAGGTGTAAGTTCATTTTAGAGTTACTACAAACACAAATCAATAATAAAAAATTATATAATTATAAACAATGTAAAAATAAAAAAGTACATAACATATCAATTAACAAATTTTTGTAATGTAGGTAAGGCACAAATGTTGATATCAGTGCTGTAACTATTCGTACCAAAGGGCGTCTGGATGATTAAAAACCACTGACACGGACACTCTAGATAGCCACTGTCGTTTATAAGATACGCAATAGCCCTGCTGGTCATCGGTTTACGTTATTTACATCACAGATGGCGCTGTAATACTTTTTTTACTATGCGGCTGCACCGTAGCACCCGATTGTTGCATATTATTATAATTGTATTATTACAGAATAAGGCGTTCGTACCAATCTGTGGTTATTAATAGTTATTACACGAATTCAGAGTTATTGCTCCGGGCAAGAATGCAGCTATTGTTGCTTTGGCCTTTCAAGGGACTGACATTTTTAAACGGCACCTATATTTTAAGGATAAAGTCTGTCTTTTATGGACTTTTATTTATTATTTTTTACATTTTATCAAGAATGAATGAAATTACAAAAAAAATCTAATTAATCCGTCAGATAGATTTCCAAAAAATATTGGACACGTATTTTTTCTTCTTTCACGTAAACAAGCAATGAAGACAGACATACAGTGCTTTGAAAACTCGTGTGACGTCATTTTCTAAGACATTAGTAAAACACCTCGCACTCACAACCCCCCACTCAAATCTTTGACGCGTTTTATCTTCGTCAATTTTTATTGATTTGATAAAACAAAAAATACGTATCCAACATTTTTCGATAATCTAACAGACGGACTAATTAGAGTCATATTTTTTTAAGTCAGTAAACATCCCTATTTATATGATTTATTGTTTTAATATTTCCTAGAATGTTATAGGATAGCTGAAACTAGTCGTATTCCCTTTGATTTTGCTGAGGGTAAACCTAATAGATTATTGTGTCATAGTTACAGGTCTCAATTTTCTGGTGGGGCAAACTGTTATCGGGTTTTTCCCATCAGGTTTTTTATCAGTAACAACCACGGAGTCTAGTTTTCTGCCCGGTTAACTGCAATACGCTCACCCCCCGTTAAATGGAATTTATAAATAACTTAAGCAAATTAACGTTGGTACTTGCTGCTATTTTCATCTTAGCAGGAAGTTACAGGAAGTGATTTACCTCAAAGTCTGATAACCAGTTTTGCCAAAGAGTATCGTGTAATCCACCAACCGTGGAGGTCAAATATGCAGTCGATCCATCCTACCAATATAAAAACGCGAAAGTTTGTAAGTATGTATGTATGGATGGATGAATGGATGTTTGTTACTCTTTCACGCAAAAACTACTGAACGGATTTGGATAAAATTTGGTACACAGATAGTTTATAAACTGGATTAACATATAGGATAGTTTTTGTGCCGATTTAACAGCACCTAGTAAGTATAGAATACTGGTATTCCGCTGCATCTGGTTAGAATGGAACCCGACTCCAACATATTTGGAAAGGCTAGACAGATAATGAATTTAAATGTTATCTTTTCAGATACTAATTTCTTTACTTTACTTAATTAAAAATAGGATATTTCACCCTAAAAATCTAATAAGTCCGTCTGTTAGATTATCGAAAAATATTGGATACTTACGTGTTTTTTGTTGTATCAAATTAATAAAAAAATTACGAAAATAAAACGTGTCAAAGTATGAACTTTGACACGTTTTATGTTCACTTTGAGTGGGGGTTTTTGACGTCACTTTGTGGGTAAAAAAGTACTAACCTTGTGACGTCACAAGACTTGACGCGACTTTTCCGAGCACTGCATCGTCTTCATCTTTTGTTTAATTTACGCGAAAAAAGAAAAAATACGTGTCCATTATTTTTCTTTATCTATCTGACGGACTAATTAGATATTTCCGGTGAAATTCCCTATTATCATACTTATCATCCACATTTTTTATTCAAATTCCTTGACATATTCGAAGATGCCTTCCTGCCATGCCGTGCCAAGCCGTTCACTCGCTCTTGAGAGCTGAGACCGGCAGAAAGGGAACGCGTCTCAGCCTTTGTTCGTGCGCCCGCGCAAGGACAAGCCTTGTCAACGAATAATATCGTTTTAGTCATTTAATACTAGCTTTTGCGAATGGCTTCGTGTGTGTGGAATTCGGAACAGGGGGTCTTAAATGGCCACTTTTGCAGATCATAATATGAATTGCGTTAAAAAGCGTAAAATGGACCTGTCTTAATAGTAACTGCGTCTGTGACCATTTTACTAATTTTAACGCAATTCATATGTTTTTCCTATTATGATCTCAGACGCACTTATTATTAGACGCAATTCATATTATGATCTGCTAAAGTGGCCATTTTATATCTTCTGATCAAATTCAATTGTTTTTCTTGCACATAAACCTACATGGAAACGTTGGAAGATATGAATCAGTTTTTTTTATATTAAAAGAAAAATTCAGTTGGCAAAATCTGTATTTCATAACAACTGCATTAGTTTATAGAACTTTGTCGCAGTCTTAAACGGCTGTTATTGACTGCGATACAGTTTCAAAACAGACGAGACAAAAGCAAATCTAAAAGAATATTTTCACTGTATACGTGAGTTTGTGTGTGTGCAGGGACTCAGGCCTCCCTGTCGGGGCTGCGGGTTGTTGTAGGAGATACCGCGGGCTCGTCATAAAGGGCTAAAAAGGAACATGGGTGGTTATCCCACCAACCAAAAAATGAAAAGATTGTGTGTTTGTATGGAAGCATTGGTTGATAAGTAAAAAAAACGGAAATAAACTCCACAGGTTTATTTAAATTGTTAGTTCTTTTTGTCTAGTCATATCCCACGGGAACATACTGCTAGAGGAAACCGGTGGTGGCTATGGTCTACTTATGTGCGTAATATTACTTATTGGATTCGATTTAGCCGTTTAGGCTTAAAATATATCAGACAGACAAAGTAACATTGGCAATTATAATGTATATTGATAAAACATTAACATTACTGGTGTAGATTTTAAATCGTTGTTATTTGTAATTGAGTTTGACGTTTGCGACAATTGAATGGCTGTTATTGTTAAAAACTGTGGAGTGATTAAGTTTAGCTTTGCTAGTCAAAGTTGCGGTTAAGGCTGCTTAATCCGTTTAACATATTTATGTTGAACTAGTTTTAAAATCGGTTTTAGTAGCTCCGGTTCTCGCACATTTTTGAGCCTTTAAGTATCAGGATTAAAACTACCTTCGTAACTGCACTGGCAACATAAACACAACACTATCAATTTTATTAATAATTTATACTAAAAGAGACAAGAATCGTAATTCTTAATATTGATGTCTTAACTTTTTCTATTATAAAAAACAATTCTATTGTACCACCCACAATTGTTGTGTAAATGAACTATCGTTAACACAACAATTCAAATCAGTCACACAGAGATCATCCATCAAACGATTGCTTCAACTGTCACTGTCAAAGTGACAGATGTTAGACATAACAGACAATCATCCATGTTGCGGCGTGGTCAATGTCGGTCAGTGTCTCAACGAGCACAGGGTAGTGGGTCAAGGTGACTGCCGCAGTATGTCCACGGATTAACGGCTTTGTGTGGTTGGGCTGTGGTGAAATACTGAAATATAGCTGTGATTTAAGACTGTCATTATTATTATTATTAATTAGGATTACGGTAGGTTTTTTTAAGTTTTTTAGGTAGATTTTTTCAAAGAATCGACTCAACGTTCACTTTTTTAGTAGGTACTTTTGTAAAAATATTGAAAAACTTGCACGATAAACGAATTCAGGGCATAGTTATATTTTAAATTGCTGTCATTGAGTGACAAGAATGGATAAAGTAAGGAATGAGTATATTAGAAGTTTAATCTTGAAAGCAACGAGGGTTCCAGACAAACAAAGTTTAAAATTATTATTATTATTATATACAAAAAATGTATAGTTTTCGCAATTTTGCCTTTATTTGTGCTATAAGACATTGCTTCGTACCAAATTTCAAGATTATGAGTTCACGGGGAGTACACTGTAGGTTTTGATTCCCTAGACTCTAGGGAATCAAAACCTACAGTGCAATCCAACGCCAACGCAACATCCAAAGCCAACGCAATCAAAAGATACAGCCGTTTATAGAAAATGTTCAACACTCTAGGGCCTAGAGTGTTGAACATTTTCTATAAACGGCTGTATCTTTTGATTGCGTTGGCTTAGAAGTTTTATCACAGCTTTAAGGGACAGTAGACCTGAGTATTAGTTATAAATTTCAGCTTGATACCTCCACGCGTTCCTGAGAAAAACGGTCTCTACAGACAGACAGACGGACAGCCGGACAACAAAGTGATCCTATAAGGGTTCTGCTTTTTTATTTTCGAGGTTGAAATTGAGAAGACGTCGATGGAAGATAGAATAATCAACGAGTGAGCGTACTGAGCATTCAGTTATTTGAGGTCTGCGTTTGCTGTTCCATCTCCCCATAGAATACCCATGAGAATTAGGATTGGTTTCAAAATTTGCGAAACTGTGCGAAATAAGTTTCGAAATTCCGTAACGTAAGTAATTGCGATGTTGTGTTTTACGCAACAATTAAAAACAAGTTCAATAAAGACGGTAGTTTTATGATTTTCAATTGACAGTAACGAGATATGCCCCCAGCTATGTATTGATTTATGTACTAATTAAATACTATACAATTTAGTTAACGTGTAAATTATTAAGACATAGACATAATTTATCGATGACCTGGTGAAGGTTGCGGGGATCCAGTGGATGCGAGAATTTAGCGACATTTGTAAAAAAAATAAAATATAAATCATGTCTTGTAGGCATTTCAATCAAGTAATCTTCGTCACAATAATGTTTGATTTATTGTTTTCAAGAACTGCTTTACATTCACACATTACATTTAGGTGTCACCTAGTGTTAGTACTTAGTATAAAATCGTGCACTATAAAAGGCACAGTAAGGAAATATAATATGGAGCATAGAGCAAAGTTACAAACATTACATAAAAAATCACTGCGAGTACTTTAAGGGGTAGGTATATAAACGCACGTTGTTGTAAAATTCTTTACAGTTTTTTTATTTCCTTGTTGGGCTAGTGACAACTTGTTTTTCTAGTTGACATACGGAAGGCACTATGTAATGCCTTATTCCGCACCTTTGACTTAACCAAGTGTAAAGAAAAATCAGGTTTGGACCGACATGTTGAGTAAATATTATCCATATCTTCGAATGCAGTCCAAAAAAAAAAGTCCATAATGTTTCAATTTTTCGAGCTTGCTTCGCTCCCTCTTTCATGAAGTCGTGTGTGTGTTACATAGCGTTATCAGTCATCACGGTTTACAATATAAAACTCGAAGGCCCAATTTCTTTTGACTCGGTGTCCTTTTCGGACCAATTTCACCGCCTTCTTCAAGTAGGTAATCAATGATATTAATACCTTTATACCAGTCGTTCTAACCACTACGACGTCCGTCATACTAATCGTCGTCGTTGTCTAATTGTTTCTTATGGAAGTCGTCGAGCTTCATTGTATCTACACTCTTCTGGTGATTGCCGCAGTTTGTAAATATTGTGGCAATAAAATACTAGTCGTGCTACTTTATTCACAATAGTTTTTCAAAATTCGAATTAGAAATCTTTCGTAATACACAAAATTTTATTTGACAGCTAACATATACATGACAGCACAAGGATTTAAATCCTTACGAACATAATTACGATTGCTACTGCATTTTATCGTAATGTAAGATATACTCTTAAAACAATCTGACATTCTTCCATCTGACATTAAGACTCGATTCGATGTATCATTCCCAAACGTGGGGTAATCTTATAGCAAGTAAATATCACGGCCCATATTACATTCTGTCGCAACGTTTAATAATATACGCCATACTGATATTATGGTGTTTTTGGCTATGTTGCTTATGATATGAAATATTATATTGTCGTTAGATTTTGTAATAGAATCGTGGGAGGAGGGTTTTAGGATTTTTTGGATAATAATATATGGTAGTGTTTAGTTACAACTTTGTTTACAGCTCAGAAACATTGATATGACGCCAATCCGAAAAAAAGGGGTCGTCTTGGGTTCGAACTCGGGACCTATGAATTGGCAGTCCGACAGTTACCACTAGACACTACTACAGACCACTAGACTTGCAATTCTATAATTTCTTAAATTAATGGTGTACTTAATTAAACCGTTTGAAGGATGTTAATTAGAGTCACGATTGATATTTCTGTTTCAGACTCTAAATATTTTTTTTAATAATTTTAGATACTAGTAGCGGATATAAATTAAGTTAGTTCTCTTATAATCTTTTTCTATTGTACGTACAAATTTCGTTTTGTATGCTGCGTTTACCTATAAGTGATTGTGCACTATTGTTCATATATTTTTACTTGTTTTTTAAGCTCATAACCAGTGTAACAATTGTTGGTAAACCAAATAAACAAATAAATACAATATTTGACTATCTAGTGATGTTACCGTAAGTACCTAGGTAGGTATATCGATATATTTCTGACTCAAGGCCGACCAATCCCATAGACATAACAGTCAAATACTAACCGTAATTACAGTTTTGCAACGGTTTTAAAACTTTACTGCGTCAGTAAATCGTTCTGGTAAATATGAAATATTTTGTAGGTATATTATTTTAAGTTATTTCTGGCAAAGTAAAATAATTACGACCTAAATTATTTCATTAGTCAGCAAGTAATGATTGAGATCTGATGAGGAAATATATTTACTTTGGATTTGCTAGAGTTTTGAGAAATCTTTAAATTATTCACCAAAATATGTACTCGTATAATAATATTTATATTTGGTCTAATATTTGAATGACTGTACCTATTAGCAGCAGATTTTCTTAACTCAACAACAACAACACCTAACAAAACAAAACTACATTTGAAATAATAACTATAACAGCTATTCAAAAAAGAAACGAATATCAATGTGACACAAATTCACCATTAAATGGCCCGACCCAATTCAAACAAAATTGATCCAACCGCAACAATTAATGACATCTCAGAAATATCGACAATATCATCGACAAAGAAGTTGCATCACTAACTTTCTAGTCGTGTAGATGACAATAGTGATGTTCGTTCTTAACGATTGTCACGTTATTGTGACATGGAAGATGCTAATGATAGGAAAGTGTTACAATTATTTGTTTAGTAAGAATAACAATACTTGAGATGAATGCATGATATTTTGTTCCAATTTTGTACCAGCAACAATAGATTACTTATTTGGTTCTAAAAAAATCGTGAGAGAACATAGATTTGTTTCATGTAGATATATGGATTACAGAATTCAGGTACAGCAGAAGTAGATAGCTAGGCCTATTCGACATCGCCGTGCAAAATGTATTAAAAATTCAATACTGGTAAATATACATTCATTAGTTGAATTCCTGGAAACCGTTTGAGCGGTGTGGACATATTTTACAATGACAGTTTTATTTGTCAAATCGAATGACAACATTATTATTAGTTTTAGGATATTAATGGTATTTTGTGACATAGTTCTTTATAATTTTGACATTCAAAAAGTGTTAAATTTCAGTAAAAAAAATATGTTTTCTAGATTAGATCATTTGTTATTTATGTCTTTTTTTTTTTTTTTTTTGGTGGGTGTAAAATCATCGAATAACCCCTCCCGCTCTTGGGCAGAGCGAAAGGGAGTGTCAGACTTCTACTGACTAAAAACCACCCATGTTCCTTCTTCGCCCTCTATGTCGAGGCCGCGATAACCAGAGGACTACCCGCAGCCCCGACAGGCGTCGGCCCTTTCGGGCCCCTCCCATGTTGCTGACATCTCTTTGAGGCGCACGTGGAACACGAACGCGCCGTCGACACGGCCTGTTTTCGTCGTGAGACGGACGGACGTCGAGTTAGCCCATCACTCACCGTCCACAGGCCCGCGTCTACGGTGGCCGGAGGTCATCGCGGGACCCCCGACGCCCGGAGCATCTCCCGCGGCGGCTGGGACGAGAGGTTCTCTCCCTCTCGCGTTCCGCCACCTCCTTCGCCAGCATCACTGCTTCGCAGAAGGAGGCGACGGCGTCCCATTCCTCCTCGCCCCAGACCATGGCTTGCACCAGGGCCGGGCGCGAGAGGTCGCCGCCGCCGATCGCCGCTACGAGAACACGGCGGGGCTCCGCCCAAGCGGGGCACACCTCCACTGTGTGCTCCACCGTGTCCTCCGGCCGATCCTCACAATGTTGTTATTTATGTCTTAGAACCATTTTTTTTAAACATGTGACATTTAAGAAACCATACTGTGCCAGCGTTGTAGATTCTAAATATAGCCTATTTCATTCCTCAGAGAGGAGGCATGTGTCTGGCCTGTGTGTAGTGGGAACATTATAGGCTTTTATGATATTTCATTGAAAGCAAATGTCATGGTCCAAACAGACTCTACTTCAATACTTTCAGACTCTTTAGCCCGAAATATTAGTACGCATGCTGGATAGATCGTGATGTTACAATAAAGATCAGTGCTCTCTAAGCCTTGACCACATAAACATTGCTTAACCTTATAGGAAGATCAATTGATCTTCGTTATACCAAGCCTTTCTAAATTATAACCCCATACAGTATTAATTACAAGTTTCGTCAAAGTATCGATAACATATTATGATTAATGATGGTGTCACATCACTATCTGGCGTCGTTATTAGGTGACAATGGTGTGATCTTATCGACTTACTGGCATGTTATGGTGACATGATTGGTTATTGATGTTTGCGTGTATGTCGCGTTTAAATATATTATGCGTAGAGCAATAAATTGTGTTGTAAAGATGCTAAGAACGAAACTCAAACCCGGGTTGTTGTCATAACAAAATATCTGCCAAAGCCTTAATGTCCGCAAGTTTTAAAGCTCAAATTCATGGCTATTCCTCTAAATCCGTAGATATTTCAACAGGTGATATTAAATTGAAACAGTTTTAAGTGATTCCCAGCATGGTTTTTGTTTATGGCAAAAAACACCCGTCTTTACGTTGTCGGCCGCAGCGTAGTAATATTTTCTGAGTTTGATGTTTAAGAACAACAAACCATTTGGCATTTCATCGCTCTGATAAGAAACGTTATCAACAACGTAATGGTTTAAGTTTCATCATCATCGGCCTATAATGTTCCCACGGTTGGGACACAGGCCTCCTCTCTTTGAGAGTCCAGTACAATTTTTTAATTCTAGAACATGCTTAGTTTCCTCACGATGTTTTTCTTTACCCTTTTGAGAGCAGTGGTGATGAAATAAAGTATTGTGCCTGCTTGGCTTCGAACCCACGACAAACCTCCAATAGAAACTACAAAACAAACAATGCTTTTAAAATCGTAATCCAATTTATAATTCACAATCGTCACTAGAATATGTTATCGAATCCATTGAGAGCATTGATTTCATTAAGATTGAGGGAGATTTGTTAATGTAATCGTATTAATTTATCATGACTTTATTTTGCAGTGACAACCTTACAGGCCTATCGATATTATCTTATTGGAAGGTTACAGACGGAACAAAAAGCAAGAACCGGTTACCAAGATTCATGATTCTTTTATTTGCATGAAATATGGTACAAGTCCCACAAAAGCTTCGATTTGATTCAGATTTGAAGCGTTTGTGAATAAGTTCTTCAGTATGGTCACTCCATGGTAAATACTGGTACTCAGCTGCATTCAGTTAGACAGGAAGCCGACCACAGCGTTACAGGAAAAAGGCAGGCAGATTGATTGAGTACGGATGGTACAATGTAAACAAAACACAGGTTGTAAACGAATCCTTCACAAAGCAGTCAACAAAGGATTCTGTACATAAAACTAAGCACTTTCCTACGCAAGTTTTGTTGCTGGGAAACAACATTTTACGGTAAAACTCAATGCATTTTAAAACATTGTGTGTGGATGCTTTGAATAGTAAACGGGTCATGGAGGTCATTTAGCCCCACCCCTCCGGAGTGTCCCCACGTTGCCATCGTGGTGGAGCTTGTGTGTCTCAATGATCCTTGGAGCTCCGTCGGTAGATATACTCATGCCGGAAAGGTCCAAGTGTGAGAGACGAGTCAAAGAGGGACACGTGAGGGGCGCACGGCCCGGAGACGTGAACAGTGTTGGGCCGACGTCCGTCGGGGCGGCGGCGGCGGGATGTTGTAAGAGATACCATAGATATAAGGCTAAGAAGGAACATGGGTTGTTTTTAGTCAGTAGAAGTCTGACACTCCCTTTCGCTCTACTCATGAGCGAGAGGGGTTTTTTGATGATTTTCCACCCGCCAAAATGAACAGAAAAAAATGGAGGTCATTTAAGTGTGAAAATTTGAAACTTTGACCCCCTTAACTCCGTAAAAAAGGGGTTCTTCATTGAATTGATACCAGCAATACGGTCAATGACCACAACCTAATCTAAATGTCAGCCGGAACTAACAGCTAATTGACGTATATTGCAGGGCATATTTCTATTAACTTTTAAAAGCACGTACTGTCAAGTCATAATCTAGTGTCTACTATGAAGGACATTATTTCTTTCTTCCTGTTTCGAGCGTTCGTTTTTTACTGCTTATAATGCATATAACCTTATTGTAAGTGCGATAAAATATTAATAGTGTTGTGTATAATTATGTAGGTTAACTTCACAAAGTCATTACATATTATAAAACAAAGTACTCCACCGCGTCTGTGTGTTCGCGATTAACTCAAAAACTACTGCACCGACTTACTGCCGCACTCAGAGAGCTTTAATGATTACTTAGACCATCACTTAGTAAAGGTTTTGACAGTTTTTTCATACAAATGTATGTCAAATCTTTACTAAGTGACGGTAAGTAATCATTAAATATCTCGAAGTACCGCAGTTAAATATTTTGGGGTCATAATTAATTTAATCTTGGGAAAACAGGCAGGGAATTCCACTTCTTGACTGTGCGCATAATAAAAATTGTACCAAACTGTTTCTTGTGAAATTCAAGTTAATGACTCATAAATTATTTGGTGACATCTGGGTGTGGAAATATTTTAACCAAAACAAACAAATGACACTTTATTTCGCATAGAAACTAATGAAGTAGACCCAACATGAAATAAAAATGATAACAAACATACGTAAAACCACACGCCCTTTTCCTATGGGGGTAGGCAGAAACCACAGAACGCCACCTGCTTCGATCCTGGCATAACCCGTGCCTCGTCCAAATTCATACATCTGGTCAAACACGCACGTCTCGGTTGCAAGTACTACGCACTGAAGAACCTCACCAATACTAATGGGGATCGGACTGGGTCAAAAAATATGATTCTAATTATTCCGTCAGTTAGATTATCGAAAAATATTGGATACTGGTGATATTGAGATATGGGTGTTTTTTGTTTTATCAAATTAATCAAAATTGACAAGATAAGATGTGGTTGTGACGTCATTTGTAGTTAAAAATGTACTATCATATGACGATTTCGAAGAGTTCACGAGTTTTCGAAGCACTGTATTGTCTTCATTTTTAGTTTATGTTAAAAAGAAAAAATACGTGTCCAATATTTTTTGGAAATCTATCTGACGGACTAATTTTTTTTTTGTCCGATCCCCTATTATAGGTCAAAAAAACGTTTTAGTTTTAATAATAATTTGAACTACGTAACCTTGTTGAGAATCGTGAGTGCATTGCATCTCAACCTCTCTAAAGATTATAATTATTACAACTAGTCTGAAAGGGCAGACGATCTAAATGACGAGTACTTTCGATAACTATTAGCGTTATGTCAAGGAAAACTCCTGGATCGACTGTTCACTGCTAAATTATACTTAAGTCTTTAATATCTGGCCACACTGTTATCCTAAGAAGACATAAGGTTGATAATTTATTAAAATAAGTAATAATAAATGTATTTTTGTAAACGAGTAATATTTAATAAGACCTTTATATTATGCTGAGAAATGATGAAAATGTCGTGAGGAAAGTTTAGAATGATGGATGTGGAGGAGTAGAACACCAAAGAAACCTTGGATGAACTGTGTGAAGAGTGATATAGTAAGAAAAGAGGAGTAAGATGTGATCCTGTTTATCACCGGCATCCAGGTAGACTCCGGTTAGAAAGGACTGAGTGATAAGCCGGGTTACATAATAGGGATGTTAACCGACTAAAAAAAATGTGATTCTAATAGAGATATTTACTGACTTAAAAAATATGATTCTAATTAGTCCGTCTGTTAGATAATCGAAAAATATTGGATACGTATTTTTTGTTTTATCAAATCAATAAAAATTGACGAAGATAAAACGCGTCAAAGATGTGAGTGGGGGTTTAAGACGTCACTGACCGGTAAAAAAATGCCATACTAATGTCTTAGAATATGACGTCTTCATTGCTTGTTTACGTGAAAAAAGAAAAAATACGTGTCCAATATTTCTTGGAAATCTATCTGACGGACTCACTCATTAGATTTTTTTTGGTTTGGACTTATTGGATGTCATAATTTTAATTGGATTTGAAATTGTTTTTGCCCATGGATCACCAGAAAGTCCTTGATGATATAAATATATAAATATGATGTAAGTAAATGCGTATTTTCACCGAAAGCAAACATAGTTTTCAACACTTGGTATGTATGAATGGTACTTCAAAAGAGAACGAACTGCCAACAATGCGACACGCGCGTAATTAGCTTAATTAGGGAAACCACTGACACTAGGAAATAAAGCATTAATTGTAAACAAGCCTTTATATCTACGCAATTTAGATGCGAAAGGAATTTAGAGATATCATCTGTATTTTATGAAACGGGATGTACTTGAACCAACAATAGAGAATCGGACTGAATCAAAAAACAATGATTCTAATTAGTCCGTCAGTTAGATTATCGAAAAATATTGGATACGTCTTTTTTGTTTTATCAAATTAATCAAAAATGACGAAGATAAGATGTGGTTGTGACGTCATTTGAAGGTAAAAAATGTACTATCATGTGACGTTTTCGAAGAGTTCACGAGTTTTCGAAGCACTGTATTGACTTAATTTTTTGTTTAGTTGAGAAAAAATAAAAAATACGTCTCCAATATTTTTTGGAAATCTATCTGACGGACTAATTAGTTTTTTTTTGTCCGATCCCCTATTCGAAGTCATGTGACATGGGTTTTTAAACTTTTTAAAACTGACATGGCCACTAACATCATCATTTGGTCGCTGAGTTGAACACAAGACAATGTTTGTTATTTATGTTCTTTCTGTTAACTGAATAAGTTGTCTTTTTATTTTTTTATTATTGCTTTTTAATTTTTGCTTAAAATTTGTGTCTGAAGTCATTAACTTGCACCTTAGGTACTATTGTTTCGAGTCTGGTTCTTCTAACCAATCTAACAGGCAGATGTGTTGCTGGGGAGTTTGTTCCGCCACTTCTTCTTTCCAGCTAAAACACTAGAAAGTGTCGAAGGGTGGGCGTTTTGGGGGACTGTCTCTTGTAAATAAGTAAAGTAAAGTAAATTTCGACGTTCGAAAAGTGATGATTATCAGCCTAGTTTCAATAAATGAGATTTGATTTTGATTTTGATTAATACTGAAAACAGGATATTTTATAATCACCATGTTTAATGTTAATCTGTGTGTTTGTTTTTTGTTTACTGTGATCATGTAAATAACCACTGGTGGTGGACTCTCGTAGTAGATAATGGCAATCTTCTTATTCCAGAAAAGAGACCTGTAACCTTGGGGCCACGTGATGGCTTCTAGCCATCTTAGGCGCGGTCCTGTGGACGGTGAGTAATGGGCTAGCTCACCGTCCGTCGTCCGTCTAAGACGACGACAGGCCGTGTCGACGGTGCCTCAAAGGGATGTCAGCAACATTGCCGGGGCTGCGGGTTGTTCGATAGAGATACCGCGGCCCCGGACACAAAGGTCTAAAATCCACCAATGTTCCTTACATTGGTGGATTTTAGTCAGATGAGTTCTGGAAAAATAAAGATCGCTTAAATTAACACAAATAAAACCATAAACCACTAGAAGAGATGAAGAATCAAGAAAATGCAGATCTATGCTGATCCTCATTTTAATCAGTGAACGTGCTCCAAATGTGGCCATGCAAATGATTACCTTCTAGGACAAATCAGTATTGGATAATTACAAATAACTTGACATCTAAGAACCTTGTCTAATGCTCTTATTAAGATTATCTACCCTTGATTATCTTGTGAGCTTAAACGAGGGGTCAACCACTACATCATATCTAGTCAGACATTATTGCATTTATCATAACGCTCATGGTCAAGGTAGAAACTAGTGTCATTTAAAGTTTACTTGATATTATGACTGACGGTAAAAGTCACGTCTGTCTAACCAAATAATGTCAATAAATTAAGGAACCAATTACGAACGAGTGAAGGTTGAAATAGCCAGTACTAAAATTAGACGTTAGAGGCAAATTGGACTTGTATTACTTGCATTTTATTTAAGAATCTATTTTTGAAATCGGAGTTTTCGAGTTTATTCGTTACAAATATACACACACAAACTACAAATCTTTCCTCTTTATTATATTAGTGTAGATTAGTGTAAACTAGCTGTTGCCAGCGGCTTCGCCCGCTACAACTCGAAAACTATGCCACAGGAAGATACAATCATGATAAAAACTATCCTATATATTAATCCAGGTTGTAAACTATCTGTGTACCAAATTTTATGCAAATCTGTTCAGTAGTTTTTGCGTGAAAGAGTAACCAACATCCATCAATCCATTCATGCATATTTAAACTTTCGTGTTTATAATATTGATAAGATCGATATAGAAGGTAGGTTACTAGGGACCTTGACAATCAACACTAAATGTGTAAGCAATAAAAAGTATCTCGCTTCAGTAGTTTATGTACGTGCACTATATGCTCAGGGTTCACCAGTAATTTGTGGTTATTCTTATCTTTACACTTACAGATTTGTCGTTTTTTTTGTTGTTTTACTGGTCAATTTATCTGGGGGTCTAAAATGGTCGCTTTAACAGAATCCACGCAGAATCGTCATATGAATCACGTTAAAATTTAAAATTCTTAAAATGGACTTAATTTCTATAACTATAAAGTCCATTTTAAGAATTTTAAATTTTTAACATGATTCATATTAGGATTCTGTTAAAGCGACCATTTTAGACCCGCTGTTCATCTAGCTGTCTGACCTCCTAGCTAGAACAGTATAATCTGTCATATAATTAAAGATCTATAAACAGCCCGTGTGTGTGTTTTTTTTTATTGTTACCTAGTTTTGTATGTTTGTAAATGTCACTTCATGCAAAAATGCAGTTCCTACTTTGATTTAAGAGTATTTCCTTCTTGTGGGTCGTGATAGGTCTCTAGACATTCTGAGTGGATTGCTTTCGTCATATCCCTTTGGCATTCTTTCAACACGTTCTAAGCAAGCCAATGCCGTTTATAGCAAAAAATTGCTGTCCGGAAACATCGTAGCTATTAAGTTTGTCGAGTTATGGCAACTCGACAATGTTCAGAATAGGCCAAAAGCAAACAGAAACCACACCGCAGAGTAATTATTACTTACTTCGCATATTTTTTTTGCAAAATAATTATAACATTAACTAAAGGATCTCAAACATTGCTTGCATCTGTTTGGCCTAACGCTATAGGTACCCTTTTTAAAGGAATCTTTCATACGATAAAAAAGCAGGAGACCAACTATTATTATTATTGAGAGAAAAAGATACAACCTTTTACATCACAAGTTCCAGTTTTCTATATAGCAATCTTCTAAGTTTGTCATGTACCTACGATGTATTCTGAGATGTATTCAGAACACTCACACAATGTCATCTCTTCTGTCTGTTGGCTAAAACTTCTTCACGTTTTTCTCCAACAAAGTTTTTGGTGTCTCAGATAAACTCTGCCAGGTTTCAAGTCACGTAATACATAACAGAATCGTCTAAGTCAGTGACCTAACCTAATCTCCTTAAACACTTGAGTTGAGAAATAAGGACACACTCTAACCGGATTAGTTTTTGTCGTAGTCGCGCGTTTACGGTGTCGCACCGCTTTTTGTCGTCCGTGTGAATGCTGCTTGTCGCAATAAAGATTGACATCGCCAACGAAATGAGGGAAAGGTTTGGCAATGCGTGCTAAATGTTATGGATGCGTGGGGCTGAGTTTGATGGATTTTAGACTCGTGAGTTTGTGAGCTAAGTGAGATAGTGATCTACGTTGCTTTATTGCATAGTGGATCAGTGGTGATCTGTGGACTGTGGTAGATCACTGCCGATTTAAGAATCGGATCAAGGTTTTGATTTCAACACTTTCGTCTTTTCTTTTATTTTTGATGTTAGTATTAAGTATATTAACTGCTGTCTCTATAGTACCTATTTATACCCAGAAAGGCACTGATATGCTTCCTAATACATTGTCTCATTTACAAGCCATTGCTTGAGTTGAGGTATGACAACAAAATGAGTAGGTAGCTTTTGCTTAGCATTATCACTTTATTCAAGTATTTTCATTTGACTCCTTTCTTTAGTCTTGTCTGTTTACTCAACTTTTATTTATGAGACTAAGTTTTCAAGCAACCGGCATGGTTGGCGCAGTGGCTAAGCGATTAGACTGCTGCACTGCGCTGCGTGTCCCGGATTCAATCCCACACGGAACAAATATTTGTGTGATGTTTGTTGTTTCGGGTCTGGGTGTTGGTGCATGTGATTTTAAATGTTTGTAAACACACCCATGATACAGGAGAAATTCCAAGTGTGGGCCAACGTTTTTTTTTTTAAATAAAATAACAACAAAGTACATCTTAAAATGTCCTAAAAACTGCAGTTTCGTCACAAATTAGTGAACGTAAGTATAATTTGCGTTACTTAATTAAAAGCTATTTTAATTAGATCTAAGACAAAGCGTCTCACGGCTGTGAGAATGTTTGTTTTAACATTTTAGGACAGCCATTGTAGATTGGATCGGTGTTATGATGCTGAAGTAAGCTGGTGGCGTGCAAAATGGTTAATTAAATATAATTGGGTGGTCTTAAAGTTGGGTTTTGTTGTGTGGTCTCTATTAGCAACCAGATTTTGCCGACATTAAGGTATTTTGTATTTCATAAGTTTCCGTAGGTACTTAAAAATATCTATGATGAAAAGTATGGTTTTCTTTCGTCCGGGTTCTTCATACGCAACGGTAGATTGGGACCTGGAAACCACCTAACGTCCTAGCCATTATAATGATGGGATCGGTGATTTAGCCATGAAAGGGGAGCAGCAGTTTTAGCATGGATATGCTTGTGCATTTCCTTGCTTATGCATACCCGAAGGTTTAAAGATATTTAAACCTTCGGGTAATGGTTGGATACTAAGGTAGCAGCAGTTTTGGCGCATATCTGCGCTACTGACTATGATGAAGAAGAATGAAATCTCATAACTACATTGATTTCGAAAATAGGAAAGTTTCCTGACAAAAATAAATATGATTTCTGTTTAGTCCGTCAGTTTGATTATCTAAAAAATATTGGAAACGTGTTTTTTGTTTTATCAAATTTTATTTTAGTTTCGTCAATATTTATTATTGACGAAACTAAAATAAAACGTGTCAAAGATCATAAATTGGGGTTTGTGACGTTACTCTCTGGTAAAACATATGTACGACGCTGTGACGTCACACGAGTATTCAATTGTTGTTCAATTGTTTGTTGTTGTGTATTTGTTGTTGTTGTTGTTGTATCTGTAGTTTTTGTTTGAGTGAAAAAAGAAAAAAATAAGTATTTTTCCAATAATTTTTAGAAATCTATCTGGCGGACTTATTAGATTACTATAGGTATTGCCAGCGGCTTCGCCCGCTACAACTCGAAAAATATCCCACGGGAAGATAAAATCGGGATAAAAACTATCCTATGTGTTAATCCAGGTAATAAACTATCTGTGTACCAAATTTTATCCAATTCCGTTCAGATTAACAAACATCCACCCATACATTTAAACAAACTTACAAACTTCCGTGTTTATAATATTAGTAGGATATATTATAAATAGGAAGGATTTTGGTCAACTACCGTCTTAATCGATAATTTTCGTTCCAGATAAAATATTTTGATCTGGCATCTGACAAGACTAACATGATATAACTGCATTTAATAATTGCTCCACCAGTAATTTAGCGTTAGTTTTATGTATTTCGAAATATACGAGTTATAGTAACATGTCAGTCTATTCCTACTCGCGTACTTTTGCAATGCGTGTAAACGGCATACAAGTATGTTACGACCACTTAGCTGTAAGCGACGTAAGCAGTGCTGGAGCCTACAGCTAATGAAATTAAATGTAGTACATGTTTCGTACTAAAAGTTGTTTTTGCAAAATTGTGGTCTGTTGTCCCCCCCGAAGGCACGTTTATGTTTGTTTATCCCAAGCAAGCAAGTTTGTTTGATTTTATCAACCGGGTTACAACCAACATCTGCCTAGCCAGGGGGTCTAAAATGGCCACTTTAGCAGATCATAATATGAATTGCGTTAAAAAGCGTAAAATAGATCTATCACAATAGTAATGCGTGCGAAAATGTTCACATTTAGGAAAATAGATCATAGTTGAAAAATATTATGAATTGTTTTAATTCGTAAAATATTCACAGACGCAGTTTCTATGATAAAAAGTCCATTTTACGTTTTTTAACGCAATTCATATAATGATCTGCTAAAGTGGCCTTTTTAGACCCACTGTTCTCAACTATGTTGGGGTCGGCTTCCAGTCTTACCAGATGCAGCTGAAAACCAGTATTTATCAGTGCCAGTGTTTTGTATGCAGTGACTGCCTGTCTGACCTCCACAACCCAGCTAAGACTGGGTAATACAATACCCTTCGGTAAGACTGGTTGTCAGGACCAACAGCTTAACGTGTTTTCCGAGGCACAGAGGAAACACATTACTTAATGGGTGGTCACCCATCCACGAACCAGCCTATACCGAAGGGTATTGTATCACCCAGAGAAGAAGTGGCAGAACAAACTCCACAGTAATTATTTCTGTTTTACAAGACAATCCATTCAAGAATTGTCTTGAACATCTTCATTAAAATAAAACTTCAAATCCGATTCAATAGTTACAATTTACGCTCGAGTAATCAACATTGTAAAGTGATAAAATACAGTCAATAAGAATTAGAATCAACCCGCGAGCGGTCACGGTGGTTGCGCCAACAAGCACGCAGCAACCACGTAACCGGTGCGAAAGGGTTACGAACAACCGTGGTATTGTGACCTTAGCTTAGAGTTCTATTTAGTGAATATTTTGTGTTGATTGTTTGTGTGGGAATCTTGTGATGTCATCATTTTGTTTGTGGAACCTATAAATGAAATGAAATTTAAAATAATCTTGAAAATGTTGAGTTTCTACATGGATTTGTAATAGTTCTCATCTCATTGTCTGTCGGTCTGTTTGTTTGTTTCAGCTCATCCCCGAACCTCCATGACCCGTTTACTATTCAAAGCTTCAGTCAGAACAATGAAATGACACAATGATTTAAGTATGCTACATTGAGTTTTAGCGTAAAACATGATTTTACATCCCAAAAAATGGTTGGTTGACGACTTCCTGAATGGTCCGAATACACTCTGTGTTTTAGGTAGTGTCAAAAAAAATAAAAGTAATTTTTAACTTCATACATATTCATAACAAATCGTAATAATTTGGTGGTAAAAGTTGAAACTATCGTGAGGAAATGTCTTAGAACCATGAAATTCGAAGACATGTGACATCTACCAATCCGCACTGGGCCCGCGTGGCAGATTATAGCCCATTCCCTCTCAAAGAGGAAATTCATCCTTTCTCAAAATATTTAGAACTATTATTTAATTCATAATTAAATAATAGTTCTAAATATTTTGAGAAAGGATGAATTTCCTTTTTGTTTCAACTTTTATCATATCATCATCATCAACAGCCTATTAATGTTCCCACTGCTGGGACACAGGCCTCCTCTCTTTCACAATATCAGTTACGATGTAAACATTTTGATTTTTTTTCTTCATAAAAATAAAGTTGATAATGCCCTGACAAACGAGTGTTACTACGGTGTAACATAATAATATTATTAAAGCAATATCTTGTAGCTGACATAATACTCAGATGGATTTATGACAGAAACTAGCTGTTTTGAAAATGAAAATGAAAATGCCAGCGGCTTCACCCGCTACAACCTACGGGAATATAACATCGGGATAAAAAGTATCCTATTTGTTAATCCAGGTTATAAACTATCTGTGCACCAAATTTCATCCAAATCCGTGCAGTAGTTTTTGCGTGAAGAAGTAACAAACATACACACTCACAAACTTTCGCCTTTATAATATTAGTGTGAAGTGTGATGTGTGGGCAGGCCATGCATGATTAAAATTTGATGTCAGGAGAAACTGTACAGATATTTCTTCGTCGATTAAAATTGATTATAAATAAGTTTATAGTAAAAAAAAAAAATAGGTATTGGGTGGGCTGCCATTTATTTCGTATTCTTTTAGGAAATTATTTTAATTGATACCCATGTGATTGGGGTCCTTAGAACTAACTAGTCCGCCATCTATGAGAGTCCACCGAAAGTCGTCCATCCGGATTTAGGATACCAGCACTTATCTAATCATGCATAATCATCCAAACTAAATATAGTTCGTAAAGGACTGGCTGATGATAATGCTGTGGTGAATCTATCACCAAAATGGTCACCTTGATCAAGGTTTAAGTAGATTTTCTCATTTCTTTTGTAAAAGAATTCCTGAACACAAATCCCATAAAAACTTTCGTAAATACATTCAACTATGTATTTTAGACAAAAGAAAGTGACAAAAGCATTGTGAAACAAAAAAGCATCCATTGCTCGAACATCTATCATTGAACGTATATAAAGATGTCAGATAAGTTTAATTTAGTTTTTATTCGCATTCAGTGTAGTATTATTTACGCTAGCAACATTTTTATTGAAGCAAATGAATGGGTAGGATATAGTTTATGTCTGTGAAAGTTTAAGGGCTACTTATTTAGTTTTGTTAGGTAAGAATGATCACGCAGATTTTGGTAGTTTAATATTATTTCCTGGTTTTGTTAGTTAGTTTTCTGTAACTCATTTGAATATAAGGCATAGCATAGTACACGGCGTATTTTCTACGGCGCCAACGACGCGCGAAGTTTAGTTTACCGACATCAACGCAAACAAAGTCGCAGGCACAGCTCACCAACAAGATCTGTGAATAGAGCGTCCCCTCCGTTCGGCGTGCCAAGGAAAATGTATGCCGCAGCAATTTGACAGGGTACATTCTGATACTATTTAGCTGTTTTCATTTACTTAAGAGCAGTGGTGGCCCAGTGGTAGCGGCCTCAACTTACGAACAGTGAGTCATGGGTTCGAACCCAGTCAGGCATTATTTTGTGTACCTAATTTAATTCATCACCACTGCCACCAAAACGGTGAAGGGAAACATCTCGACGAAACCGGCATGTCATAGAACCAACAAATTCGAAGACATCTGACATCTACCAACCCGCACTGGGACCGCATGGTGGATTATAGCCCACTCCTCCTGAGAGGAAGCCTGGGTCCCTGCAGTGGGAACATTATAGGCTAATGATGACCCTATTAAGTAACCACAGACCTAAGTATATCTTCTTATCTCAATTCAACGGATATTTTTCATCAATAACCTTGAAGAGTTCAGATAGAGTCTCTTGCCCAATTGCGCAGATTTACCCACACGATATTCATTCATGATTATGTTGTGCCAAAACAATGGATATCGATAACTTGGTGAGCAATGAAACGGTGAATATTGCGTTGATGGAAATAAGCAATATTTGCTAATACTTGCGTGTATTAGGAACTGTTTTGAAAGTCAAAGATTTTATGTCTGACTGACGTATGCCAACCGACATTGGGTCTTTTTCTTCACGGAAAGGAGGCTTGCCTCAGAGCAATGGAACCATTACACACACAGACAGCCTATTTGTTAATACTATGGATCTTCTTCTTCTCGAGTCGATGACTTAGAGTATATCCGACCAGCAGGGCTATTGCGTATCTTTTAAATGTCAGTAGCTATCATATTGTCCATGGATTAACTGTCAAATTGGTTATGGTTTATTAAAAAATGGAACCATTTGACAGTTAATTGATAGACTCTATAAGTTAGCCACTGTCATTTAAAAGATACGCAGTAGCCCTGCAGTACTTAACAAAGTGGACAACTCTGTTTTTTGTTGACTATGACGGGCACACACCTCCTGGGTGTGGCAAAGTTTCTGTTGGCTCTTCTTACCTCACTAAGGACTGCAGTTTTCAATAGTAATATGAGTTCGGGAACTCATCTATAAAGTGTCCGTCACTATTAATGTACCAATACAAAATAGTACACAAGTACTGTTGTTTATGTTATTATAGGAACAATAACAATTGTAACACTTTATAGTATTAATATACAGCCATTACTACCTTGAACTAACACTGTATACAAATCTACAGTAGGCATAAGTAGCCCCGCATTAAACCGGATTTCTGGCTTAACAGTTTAACGAACAAAAGACGGATCTACCACATCGAGATGCAGATAATGTTGATGGTATAGATATGGAGGTGCCGGTTGCAGTAAGCCATCATCAATGGGGAATCGTTCACGGTACTCTTACAGTAAGTAGGTACATAGGCAGAATTAGAAGTAATGCAAGAGATGTGTTTTGAATTTGAATCGGAATGTCTGTGCGTAACAGAAGTTTGTTTTTTTATTTTGTAATCTTTCGGAAACTAGAACCGAATTTATTAAGTATAGGTTTTCTTAGAGAATAGATACTAATGAATGTCTTCTCTTTATGTAGATTGTTAATTTCTAAATCAACATAATAACATTCTTTAATTTACTCATTCACTCTTGAATCGTTCTCAATCTTTGGCTAATTTCTCCACTTCGGGCGGTTTTTAGTGCTGGCTATTCAGTTTCTTCAGATTCGCTAGAAAAGTTCTTTTAATTTTTAGGGTGATAAAGTTTGTAGAGATGGTAATTTTCCCGTTTTCCCCCATAGTAAATCCCATGAAACAGAGTGATTAATATGCCATGTAGATGGTAGTGAAGGTAGAGAAACTCTAAAGATAAGATGGATGGAGTGTGTGAGGAATAACTTGAAGGAAAAATAAATAAATGATAGTGTGACGATTGACAGAGTGAATGGATGAAAAAAACGTATTGCGCCAACCCCAAATAACATGAGATCAAGGCAGAAAGAAGACCTAAGAAGAGCTAATGACCTAAGAAGGAACATGGGTGGGTTTTAGTCAGTAGAAGTCTGACACTCCCTTTCGCTCTGCCCTGCAAGAGCGGCAGTAGTTATTTGATGAACAGGGGGTCGGACTGAGTCAAAAAAAATATTATTATAATTAGTCCGTTTGTTAGATTATCGAAAAATATTGGATACGTTTTGTTTTACCAAATTAATAAAAAATTACGAATGAGTCGGTTGTGACGTCATTTATAGGTAAAAAATGTACTGACATGTGACGTTTTCAAGGAGTTCACGAGTTTTCGAAGCACTGTATCGTCTTCATGAAAACCGTTGACGTAATTATAATTATGTTATTATTACGCATGTACCAGAAATATTTGCACGACTGATAAGTCGAATATAGTGAGATTAAAATATTTTAACACCTGATTATGTATGTACCTATATTCTGGCAAATAAATCAATTTCATTTCATTTCATTTTTTGTTCATGTGAAAAATTAAAAAATATGTGTTCAATATTTTTTGGAAATCTATCTGACGGACAAATATTTTTTTTGTTTGATCCCCTATTCCCACACCAAAAAAAATGGCACAGAGGTGATGAGTAAACCCCATCAAACAATTTGCTACGACACTGCAACGCACAAAGTTACATAATGTCTTTAATCCATTTTATTTAGCAAAGCAATTTTTGCAGTACTTATTATATTAGGTCGATACCAAATAAGGTATCATTCCAAACTGTTCAAGTTTAAATTATTCAATTATCACGGTACTACCACTAAACAGATAAGTTAAGAAGTTCAATCACAAATGGTGCCCGACAATTTGAACGTTAGAGCCGAAAAAATAAGATTGAATTTGTTTTAAATTACATTTGCTCACAGTCAAAAGATGAATCAACGTGTGAGGAATCACACGTTCATCATAATCTGTCTAGTGTTTTAAGACCTGGGCCTGCAGTCTCGACAAAGATAGCGATCGCTTTACGACAAAATTCGGTCGCAAAGCTATAACGATGCGGATTTAAGGTGGACGTGAGCCGGACGCGACCCGCCGGTATTAGCTACCAACTTAAATCCGCATCGTTATAGCTTTGCGACCAAATTTTGTCGTAAAGCGATCGCTATCTTTGTAGAGACTGCAGGCCCAGACCTCAACAACACAAGTAATGTAAAACAAACCTTCGGTAACAACAGATCTTCAGGGTTTTGACGACTCTAAACCACAGTCAGAGATCCACGAATGCCGACGACAAATGGCTTAAAGTACTTTCTGAGGTACGGAGAGATCAGTATTTAAAAAGGATACCTACTTAAAAAACACAAAAAAGTGAAAAATAAACTTTAGAAGAAAAATTTGATTCTGAAGTGTGTGACTTTTGTTTTGTTTGATTTCGCTTTTTTTTACTTCATAATTTTGCTGATATAGTAATAAGCTAGAAACTGGGTCTTCTGTAGTTCATTGCTTACTGTTACAGACCTCAGATCTTGGTACTCCATTCATAGTGCCACAGAAAAACGAAAGGTTCACCCAACGAACTGCAAGGTCACTGCTTAAGGCCTGTGCTCTTCCTAATAGCTTGAAGTGGCTTGAACGAATTGTTTTTATTATTTTTATAATATTTTTTTTTCGTTTTAAGGCTGTTTACTCTTTAGAAGGTTCGGTTATGAGTACCGTGGTCACGTTAATATTAATATTGTGAAATAATGTATAAAGTTGTAGGTCAGTATGGTGGGTCATTTTTTATACACGAAAAGTTCTCACTATTCACCTTATTGTAGGTGATGTAGAGAAAATTAGTTAAATGTTATAACTTCTAGCCTATGGTATAAATATAAAGGTGAAATTATATCGATTATAATAGGGTAGTTAGCAAAAAAAAAACTAATTAGTCCGTCAGATAGATTTCCAAAATATATTGGACACGTATTTTTTCTTTTTTCACGTGAACCGACAATGAAGACGATACAGTGCTTTGAAAACTTGTGTGACGTCATATTTTAAGACATTAGTATGGCATTTTTCACCGGTCATGACATCAAAACCCCCACTAAAATCTTTGACAAGTTTTATCTTCGTCAATTTTTATTGATTTTGTAAAACAGAAAATACGTATCCAATATTTGTCGATAATCTAACAGACGGACTAATTAGAAACACATTTTTTTGAGTCAGTTAACATCCCTATTATGTAGATATTTGCAAAAACACTTAAACGTGGTTTTGCATTCTATTTATTTATCGTGTGTAACAGTCAAATCAGCTAATAAGTAAACAGGTAGAGTTTTTCATAATTCTTTTACACTGAAAATATTGATTGCAATTTTGTTTTATAAAGGGTTTCGTAGTAAGCGACTGATGTCAAATACTGTATCGTTTGGCATCAGTCTCTAAATGTATCTGTATAATCACAAAAGTAAATGCAAGTTAGCTGGATGTATACTTATTACTTTGTTCGACTGTACCTAATGGGTAGTATTTAAACGAGTAACTGTAAATTAAAATTGTTAATCAAGTGTCAAACTTTTTATGCCGCCAACGAATCGATTTAAATAAAAAAATCAAAGGTGCGTGACTTAGGTTCGAACTCAGGACCAGGCAGTCCAACGGCTAGACCACTAAACTATCTGCTGCTAAGCACAAATGTACTGATTGTTTAAATTAAATTGTTAAACAGAGAAGTTTTCACGCAATTGAAGCATTTCCCCGTTATTTCCTCTCAGGTACGACAGTTACGACACGACAAACGCAGACGTATTTTCGCCATTGTTTATGATTCCACACGCGCCAACATAGCTTTATTATGTTCGCTAAGAAATAGCATAAAAGTTACTAAATCCGGAACTAAATTCAGTACATGTACGTAGTGCATTATTATTTAATTTTGTCTGCAAATATTAATTTACAGAAAGCTGGAACTAGGGAGACCTTGCAATGAATATAATATCATAATTTAGGCATGCATGCTCAATTTGATTTTGCATGAAACACACATCTATAGGTGAAAAAAAATCACCGCAACAACGGCAAAATCCGCAAAATACCGCTAGCCGATGGAAAATACATCGTTTGCTCAAGACCTTTTCAGGGATCGTAGTTCAACTGCCAGGTTAGAAGACAATCTATTTTTTTCTAACCTTTTGGTAACATTTTGAACAACGAGGCGCACGATCCATTTTCGTGAACTGTAACATAATTACGTGTATAAAATCGATTCGATATTTTGTAAAACATTACAAGCTTACAAAGTAACGTGAGTTTTGGTATTTTTGTTACTTTTATTTCATACAAGGAAGTAAGCGAGAATTCAATAACACGCAGACAACCCATAAAATAAGTTGAATGAACTCATTCATTAACGACATTTTTGGAAAAAAAATAATATATCAAAACATTATATTTACACTTATTACAAGGGTAACAAAATAACTGCATAATATCAATTTTAAGTTTATAAAAGAATTTCCTAAAATAATTAATTTTTAACAGAAAACTTAGTGCAATTCCCTTTTATTAAAAACAATGCACTTTTCCTCTCCTAAAAATTATATAAAAAAAACTCACCTTAACAAACTCCCCAGCTCACACCAAAAAGCACAAGATTAAATTAAACGAAAACTCAAAAATAAAATAAAAAATACGTGTGTAAATTCGCGTTGCAGCTTGCAACAATACACTGTACACCCTTCGATACCTCGCGTCTACACTTCGCGCCGGTCGCGTGCTTACTGCGTGACTTTTGTAGTTCGTGCTTACTGCGACTGCGCGAGATGTCTGATGCGCTTGCGACTGTCTGCAAGAAGTTCAAATGTTGATGCTGTTCTAATAATAATGAGCTGTGATATAAGAGTATTTAGTGTTAAATCGGTGTGGCTATTAATAGTTAGAACTTTTTTGCTAAAGGTTTTATATTCATGCAGGGTGTAAATCAACCCTTCACACATACGTCAACCAAGCACATCAAACTAAGTGGTACGCAAAAATTTTCGCTGTTAAACGATTTTTTTGGGGTGAAAAATTTCATTTTACGGGTAAAACTCAATGTAGCACTCTTAAAACATTGTGCTAGTGGATGCGTTCAATAGTAAAAGGGTCATGGAGGTAATTTAAGTAAAGTTGCAACCTGAAAAACTAGTATTTACAAAAACAGCTGTGCAAAATTTGGAATTTTAACCCCCAATATCTCCGTAACTAGGGGGCTCCCATGGTCTAGAACAAAAAAAATATTGCAGTGGTGGGGAAAACTAGTGCCCTTCGTTTGCGTTAAGGGTACTTTTACACCCTTTATGGCCAGCGTGAATGTCTCCTTTGCACAAATAAAGTTTCTCGGTATAATAGTATACTGAGTAAGTTTCAAAGACTACAATTATAGTAGTAGTCGCTCGTTCGACAGGACAAATCAATACTTGTCTTTTTTTTTTAAACACAGGCCTACATGGGCCCTTATAAAACGTCGAGAAAAGGTGCACGGTTCGCGTTGGTCGCTTCCTATAGAGAAGAACCGTCAAGACACACTCCATGGTTACTCTTATACCTCATTTACGGAGACGCGGCGCGTTGTGCGTTTTTAATTCAAGCACATGGCGATCAGTAAATGAATAATATAGCACGCGACGAGCCTTCTGCACACGCCGCGCGACGCCCCGCGTCTCTGTAAACAAGCCCTTAAGAAAAAGCTCCGTTCGTGAGCGGTTGGCCAGGACCTGGCTGGAGGTGGATCACTGTGTTGCCCAATTTCTCACAGGTCATGGTAACTTTAAAAGTAAATTATTTTCCTTCAAGCTTGTTGCCTCGCCTTTCTGTCAATGTTCTACATCTGACTGCGAATATGAACAATCTGCACATCACATTTTATGGGAGTGTAGTCTTTGGCAGAATGAACGTAATATTATGTTAAATAGTGTACAGATCACATCCGTAGTTATTTACTATACGGACCTTGTAGAAACTAAAACAAACCGTGCGTTCAAGCATTTTTGTCATTTTATTATTGGAATCAAATATAACAGCTCACAACTTAGGACCCAGTAATATTAATGACAACAATATCCGTGGTGCTAGGCAACTGGGCTTATCCCAGTTGTATGAGTCCCTGTGTGCCTATTGGCCTTGTTCTTTTCTGTCTCCTGCTGATATGGAGGGAAGTGGAAATTTCTATTTTTCCTACTCCTCCGCTATTCTTTTCTTGCGGGATCCAAAACAGTCAAATCATTTCTCTGGGACTTCGACGAGCTTCATTGTCTCGGCGCTTTTCTTGTGGTCGCCACTGTTCATTCTGGCTAACAGAAGTTACAGTGGTTTGGGAATAGTGAGGCGGGCTTGTCCCATTAAAAAGCCCTTAAGAAAAAAGAAATAATGTTACCATAAAATGAACCGCTAGAGTAAACATGTCCAATGTCCATCATGGGCTTGACTCGGCTCAAGGTGAAGGTAAGATCCGTTTGCCTACAACTTGAAGATCAGTTTTTAATACTTTTTGTGGTTACTCGCAATTAAACGCATAGTGATACAAAAACAGTTAGTTTTTCTATGGTTTTTCTACACATAATGCGTATCGAATATTACTTTTTTCTCCTTTTTCTTAAGGTCTCAACCGAAACGAAATTCACATCGCAACATCACGACTGCAATTCTCAAAGAGCTAGGCAGAGGTGTAGTGTGCAGTGGGCGAGTTGATTGCCCTGATTTTTTTATGGAAGCTCTGTCAATGTGCGTCAAAAACTCAGATTTTTTCATGTATAGTTTTGATGGTATGATTAGCAAAAAAAGGAGCTTTATATTAATTTTGCGGAAAGAGCGCAATAGTATTTACGTGTATTAACTTTAATAGGTAGGTGTCTACTTGTTGCAATCCTGATAAAAATATTCAATTCACTTTTTATTTCAACTAGTCGACCCATATCTGCTTCTCCCGGTGTTGATGTAGAACTACAAATATCTCTGTAACTAGGGGGTTCCCAGGTATGGTCTAGAACAAAAAAATGATCGCAGTTATGGGAAGAACAAGTGCCCTTCGTTTGCGTTAAGGGTACTTTTACACCCTTTATAAACCTTCCTCTTGAAACACTCTATCTGTTGCTGAAAACTGCATTCAAATTCGTTGTGTAGTTTAAAATATCTAAACGTATGTACAAACAGCGGGAGCGACTTTGTTTTGTACTCTAACTAGCTTTTGCAAGCGGCTATGCCCGCGTGGATGATTAATAAAATCTTAACAAACTTTCATCCCCTATTTAAAACACCTTTTTTTCTTTTTGTCGGGTGTAAAATCATCAAATAACTCCGGCTCTGTTCAGAGCGGCAGGGAGTGTCAGACTTCTACTGACTAAAAACCACCCATGTTCCTTCTTAGCCCTTTATGTCGAGGCCGCGGTATCTCTTTCGAACAACCCGCAGCCCCGACGGGAAGATTCTTATCTTGCGATGCCCGATCGTGAGGGACACTTTTACCATAATCTTTATCATTACATAGTACTAGGTTTTCCCCGCAAATTCGCACGCATTTTTGTTTAAAATTATCACAATGTCTGTCTGTCTGTTCGCGATGGAGTGACAGTATAAAAATAGTATCAAATGACTCCTCATTTGATAATTTAACACACTCCAAAAAAATAAAATTCAGACAGACAGACGCGTCTGTCTGTCTGTCTGTTCGCGATTTAGTGACAGTATAAAAATAGTATCAAATGACTCCTCATTTGATAATTTAACACACTCCAAAAAAATAAAATAATGAAAACAATTAAAAAAGAAAATTCTCTTAAGGTGGAAGCTCACATCTGGCCCGCGAAATTCTAATTTTCTTACGTTTTTGGCAATTTGCAGGCCAGTGCTTGGTTGTATGTTTATGAAAATTTGATTTGCGACTGTAAGACGTATGAAGTTACCGAATTATAACCATCAAAATTATCAATACAACCCTCCAAGTTCATTTTCATGTCAAGATTGATTTTTGCATGTAAAAGTCATTCTTTAGTAATTTAGTCGTCGTTCTTTAGTAGTTAGTAATTTTGATGGTTATAATTCGGTAACTTCATACGTCTTACAGTCGCAAATCAAATTTTCATAAACATACAACCAAGCACTGGCCTGCAAATTGCCAAAAACGTAAGAAAATTAGAATTTCGCGGGCCAGATGTGAGCTTCCACCTTAACAAAACCAAAATACTTAATTTGACTGAAAACCTAGTCCTAGCTGATGATACGTAGGAATCACATGAGTTTAACCAGCAGCGTGTGACTGCATCTAGTTCTAGCCGCTAGGAGGAGGCTTAAACCTAGTTCTAACCCAAGATAAGTATGAAAACTACACGTTGTTGGTGGCTACATAAAGTTCTAACAGGCGAAAATTAGGTGTCGCCGGACTTCGGTTATTCGTAACTTATGCATACATACCTTAACATAAACAAATATATTATAATGCTCATGACAATCTTTCTGCTTGTCTTAAACGGGTAAAAAGGCGTGATGTTATATGACTCGTGCACTAATGAATGTCGTGCAGTATATCCAGGAAAGCTCTGCGCCTCGCCAAAGTTAACACGTTACTGTCCTGACGTGAGATTCGTGTCTGCAATAAATCTTGAAACGTGAGATATTACTGAGATGTAAGTAATACTCAGTAACACACTATATTAGCTTGTTTTTTTTAAGCCAATAAGGAAAATGTTGTTTAATGTTCGATTTGCTAGGGTAAAGGATTCCTCTCTAGGGGAGTATTGGGCTGTTTAATCCAACCAGTTCTGACTTTTTATAACACGAGTCACCGAAGAGACTTAGATAATGGTGGAAGCATTAATAAGGAAATCCATCAAATTTAATGAATATCATTGTAATGTTTCCAATGTAGATAGCTACCGGTGTTTTGATTGAGCGAATACACTTATCATTCATACTGTATTAGTTAATGCACTTTTATTATAAATGATTTGTAAGTAGTATTCAGCCGACCATAGACACTACATCAACCATTGTTACTAATCAAATTAATTGCACGGAAATAATAAGTTTTTATATTAAATCGATTATACTCGCGATGGAATAATTTCTCTTTTTTATTATAATTTTATTTTATAGGGGAACATTAAAACCATTCACTTTTAAACTGACTGTTATGTAGTAGAATCTAAAGTTGTTTCGTTTTAAACAATAATTTATATATTTACTTAGTTTTTTCAAATTTGTTCAATTTTGCAATTTGGTTTTTAGGAACACTTTTACAAGTTACTTTTTTTTAACTAGATATCCAGAAGTGGACCACTTTCGGCTGAAATGATGGTGATTATGACCTAACCTTTTTGTGTCAGACTTCTACTGACAAAATGCACCCATATTCCTTCTTAGCCCTTTGTGTCTAGGCCGCGGTATCTTTTTCGAACAACCGGCAGCCCTGACGGGGTTATGACCAACCCTAAAATCTGTTTTCTAAAAGTACTAACAGGGTAATTGACTGACTAAACAAAATATGATTCTGTTTAGTCCCCCTGTTAGATTATCGAAAAATATTGGATACATGTTTTTTGTTTTAACAAATAAATCAAAATTGACGAAAATAAAACGTGTCAAAGATCGAAAGTCTGCTGGTGACGTCACCTTCTGGTAAAAAATGTACCAGACTATGACATCGCACGACTTTTTGAAGCACTGTATCGTGTTTATTCATTGTTACGTGAAAAAAGAAAAAATAATTAAACGTGTCTTATTTTTTGGAAATCTATCTGATGGACTTATTAGATTTTTTGTCAACTAAGTACCCTGTTCTAAGTTAAGTTACGAAACTAAGAACTAAAAAAACGCAAAAACCTGACTCCAATGCTACTAAAAGTAATCTAAAATGAGTATTTGCAAAAGTAAATCCACACTAGTGACATTTGTATTTACTTATTATGTCTGCGGCATTTCGCACTAAGTAGGTTTAACTTGATCTGTCTGTCTCAGAGATAAGTGAATCGGTTATCATGACATTTACAACTTAACTGGTTTATGTAACTCTAGTCAATATCTGTAGAAAGTTATTCTAAAGCTTATAATTTCAAGTTTATCTCCTAAGATTTTTATGTTTCCTAATTATTTTATATTTGAGATATAAATTTTAAGCATTTTCTACACTAATATTATAAAAAGGAATGATTTGTTTGTTTGTTTGTAACGAATAGGCTCTGAAACTACTGGGTCGATTTAAAAAATTCTTTCACCGTTCTGAAGCTACACTATCCCCGGGTGACATAGGCTACTTTTTATCCCTGTATTCCCACGGGAACGGGAACAACACGGGTGAAACCGCGTGACGTCCGCTAGTATTTAATAATTATTAAAATATATATTATAATATGTATTTTATTATTATCGTTATGCCGTTTCTGTGTTATGTCAGCCAAGGTTTTTATGAAAATTATTATGAATCAATTTATGGTAATAGGTTGTGATTTGAGGTGAGGATAGATAAAAATGACGCGAGGAAAGTTTTAGTATGAAAACTTTCTCAAAACTTTCCTCGCCTCAGTAGAGGACGACCAAAGCAACGACGGATGAACTTAGTACAAGATGATAGTATTAAGTATGGCAATAAATGAAGTGACTGGTGAGATGTCGAGTTATAGTGAATTATGGAAAAAAAAAATATGCTGAGATGACCCGAAATTAATTGTAATAGGGAATAGAAAAAAAATATATATATGAAATGGCTTCTGACTAGCACAAGTTGGGGTTTTATCAGATATTTTTGGGGGTATGAGGAACAGGGTGTAAAGTTCCTCATCCCGCATAGAAAAAGGACGATCCTCACGACATAATGTAAGTCGGGATTTTCCATACAGGGTGTAAATGAACCCTTCACGCAAACGTCAACCAAGTATTCTGTACATCATAAGTACCAACCTAAAAAATTTTGCTGGGAAACGACTTTTTTTGGGGTCAAAATCACAATTTAAGGTAAAACTCAATGTAGCACTCTTAAAACATTATTTTAGTTGGATGCTTTGAATAGTAAACGGGTCTCCACAATTTTTCAGATTTATGATGATGACGATGATTAATAATGTACACTGACAAACTGTAAGCATCATCTGCCAAGACTTTTACCAACTATGTTGGGGTCGGCTTCCAGTCTGACCAGATGCAGCTGAATACCAGTATTTACATGGAGCGACTGCCTATCTGACCTCCACAAACCAGTTAATACTAGGTACTACGATACCCTTTGGTAAGACTGGTTGTCAGACTTTCAGGTCACTGACTACCTGTAACGACCGCCAAAGATCCTCCTGATCGGGACAAACAGCTTAACGTGCTTTCCGAGGCACGGAAAAACTCGGTATGCAATGGGCGGTTACCCATCTACGGGCCAACCTACCCAAGCGCGGCTTAACCTAAAGATCGAACCGTTATTATTAAACCAGCGTCGGGCACTAGCTGCTCGGAAGTTTGCTGAACTGCAGGGCTATTGCATATCTTTTAAATGACAGTGGCTATCATAAAGTGTCCATCAACAACTGTCAAATGGTTCCATTTTGTACTAAACCATAACCAATTTGCCACTGACATTTAAACGATACGCAATAGCCCTGCTGGTCCTATTTGGCGCAGCTGCACACAGTTTTTTTCGGTTTACCTAGATTATTTTATAATTTTTATTGTTTGTGGTGTGCACTTGTGCTAAATAAATATGTTTGCTTTCTTTATTTATCTGAGAAAATGTAAGCATACAGCATAAATAAATAAAACACATATAATCTTTTTCTATAGAATCACATGTTGCAAATATACAGAATACAGAAAACATCGATCCATTAGGACATAGATAAAAGTTAGCTGACTCACCACTGTACGGCCCACTGGTCACGGAAATAATTTTGTAACACAAAGTAGGCAAATAAATGTTATTCTGATTAATTAAACATTGGGAGGAAATGAGTAACTGCCTCATAATCCTGTCAAGTCATAGATATATGAGTGTGTGTAACATAAAATATATTGGTTTTACGTCAACGACCTCGGTTTGCAAGATCTATAGGTAAATTAAAATATTATAGTTGACATTTGTGAAACATTTTTCAAGAGTTATTAATAATTAGCTCTAACCTATTGCCTTCAACCGGCCACAAATCTGGACTCTATGGTTGCCACTGAGAAATTCTAAATAGAAAATCTAAATAACACTTTGTTCGATATTATATTATTTTTAAATCGTCGTTTTGGCTTTACTGTCGACACTTATCGTGCATAACTTGCTACATCGTTCTCACATGATAATATACCAATCTCGATATGAATGATGTAACCAAAGTTTTGTAACAATATTATGATTTAAAAGAGTATCCATGAAGTTTCTTGCCATTCTTCTCATGAGACCAACGCTTTGGAATCGGCAACTACAGTACACTGACAGTTATTATGCCTTGTGAGTGGGACTGTAGCTTAGTTTAATAGCTTATTAAAATTTAGTATTTGTTCGACTATTCAAAAGAGCCTGTAACTGGCCAACTTGAAATAAATGATTTTGATTTGATTTGATTTGATTCGACCCGGGAATAAAAGCCACTACCCCATGGTCAGCAGTCGCGCTTACGACCACTTTTGACTAACGAGGAAGCAGTTAAGTTATAATAGGGGATCGGATTGAGTCAAAAAAATATTTATTTTATTTTATTTTATTTATTTGGATCTCCAACAAAAGATACACAGATACAATATAAGTCACAGTTATACAAAGGTTCTTTTAGGTGTCTTATATGATTCTAATTAGTCCGCCTGTTAGATTATCGAACAATATTGGATACGTGTTTTGAGTGTCAGACTTCTACTGACTAAAAACTGCCCATGTTTCTTCTTAGCCCTATATGTGGAGGCCGCGGTATCTCTTACAACATCCCGCAGCCCCGATGGACGTCGGCCCTTACTGGCCCCCTTACACTTCGGACAACTTTTCAAGCGCGCGTAGAACACGAACGCGCCGTCGAGACTGCCTATCGTCGACATATGACGGACGGACGGCGAGCTAGCCCATTACTCACCATCCACAGGCCCACGTCTACGGTGGCCGGAAGCCGTCACGCTGCCCCCGACGCCCGGAGCGTCTCCCGCGGCGGCCGGGACGAGAGGTGCTCTCCCTCTCACGTTCCGCCACCTCCTTCGCTAGCATCACTACGTCGCAGAAGGAGGCGACGGCGTCCCATTCCATCTCGCCCCGGACTGGGCCGGACGCGAGAGGTCGCCGCCGCCGATCGCCGCTACGAGAACACGGCGGAGCCCGGCCCAAGTGGGGCAGACCGCCACGGTGTGCTCCACCGTATCCCCCGGCTGATCCTCACAGTATAGACATCCGGGGGTTTCCTCATTCTTTTTTAAGGGTACGGTCCCTGTTCTCCCTCCGCCTACTCGCTGCTCTCACAGTCACATCTGATGAGCAGACGCGAACCAGAGAGCTGCAAGTAGGGTTACTTCCTCCGACAAGCACACCGCTCGAGAACAGGACTAGATTCACAACGGTGCCACCGCCCCTGTCGGGTACAGTGAGATTTGTTTGGTGATGTCACATGTCTTCGAATTTTATGTGGGTCTAAGACATGCCGGTTTCTTCACGATGTTTTCCTTTACCATTTTGAGAGCAGTGGTAATGAAATAAATTACACAAAGTAGTTTTCTCCTATGAAATTTGTTGAACGCCACCTTCAATGATCCTTACGTAATACTCTTTTCTCCTCGTCCACGGTCATATATTTAGGATACAGTCTCACATAACAGTCACAGTCGTTTATAACCTGGATTAAGCTATAGGATACTTTTTCCTGGCCCGACCTGGTGAAGGTTGCGGGGATCCGCTGGATCCGAGACGCACTGGACCGGTCAATGTGGCGACACTTGGGGGAGGCAGTGGCCAGCAGTCGACGTCTTTCGGCTGAAATGATGATGATGATAATAATTTTGATCACATTGGTAAGATCCTGTCCAAACTATACACACGAGTGAAGTCATAGGCCTAAGCTACATTATGATATCACATTATGACTACCAGGTGACCGGGCACTCCCTAGAGGGGTCTAGTCTAGTTCTGTCTCCATAAAGCGGCCCTTTCTATATGTAATTACTGTGCAGCTGATAGGCTGCGTACGCGCAGACCGCAGCACGCAGGTGTGATTCGATGCAACTTTCCACGTTGCGTCATATGTGACCCAGGTACAGATAGCAGAGAGGAGATTCGAATGGGGTAGTTAACAAAAAAAATCTAATTAGTCCGTCAGATACATTTCCATAAATTATTGGACACTTATTTTTTCTTTTTTCACGTAAACAAACAATGAAGACGATACAGTGTTTTGAAAACTCAAGTGACATCATTTTCTGAGACATCAGTATGACATTCTTTAGCGGTCAGTGACGTCACAACCCCCCACACAAATCTTTGGCGCGTTTGATTTGATAAAACAAAAAATACGTATCTAATATTTTTCGGTAATTTAACAGACGGACTAATTAGAATCATATTTTTTTAAGTCAGTAAACATCCCTATTACTTCTCTTACTTTAATTTGGCTGTAGTGATGTGTGGTGTGGTGCAGTGGTGGCCCCGACTTACGAACAGTAAGTCATATGACTCATAATAGTACTTATTATGTAACACACTCTTTGAATTCATATATAAAACTGTAGTGAAGATCTTTATATCTATGTGGTGCTATAGTTGGACCACTTACAGCGTAATTCCAAAATACTGGCCAAGAGCGAGTCCGACTCGCAATGAAGGGTTCCTTACCGAATCGCGTTGGTTGTATGGGACCCCTCCTTAAATATTTATTTTATTTTGTTTTTAGTATTTGTTGTTATGGCGGCAACAGAAATACATAATTTGCCAAAAATCCTTTGGTCTAGCTATAGCGGTTCTTGAGATACAGCCTGGTGACAGACAGACGGATGGACAGACAGCGAAGTCAGTAATAGGGTCCCGTTTTTACCCTTTGGGTATGAAACCCTAAGAATAGAGTCGCAGACTTTGTTATTAAATACTTAGCGAGGTTAATTCATAAAAAATAAGGGTTTAACCTTTACAAGATTTGAAGACATATCTTAAAATGCCATAACATCATACCTGTACTGTCCGAAGGGTTCGAATATGAAGAGGTTGTGTTTAAGTCCAGTATTATAGAGAAATGACCATTGAGGCAGTCATTGAATAAAAGAAGGATCTGTGAACAAACTCTTTAGATTCAGAATTGCAAGAAACTTTTTTCCCGACTGTACCAAATCTAACACTGAGCAGAATCGTATCGCGTATGTGCATTTGATTAATATACTTGTTGCACTTTTTAACACAATTTACAACACTTCAAAGTGCAATTATAAACCTTATTCACTTGTGATACAGGTTATTATGCCGTTGAACATGTACGCAATAGAAATGGTTCAAGATTGCACGTTGATTTACCTGGTTGTCAGCCGGTTTTGGTTTCTGAGAACGATATCATTAAAACATAAAGCTTATGTCAGAATTGGCGGTGATATTTGTCAAACTGTTTTAAGGCGCGTCCCCACTATGAGCCGCGCGGCTATTTGGTTCGCGCGGCTCGTAGGGAAATGTTCCTGTCAGGTCGCGCGATCACGTCCATACTCACGAGGCTCGGCCGCGTGGCTCGGCCTCTCGGACGCGTGCGGCCCTAATGGGATAGATAGCACTATTTAGACCGTTTAAAAGATGGCAAGTCAAGTAAGACTCCGCGAGAAGTAGAAAAAATGGAAAGAGTCATACAGGGTGTAAATTAACCCTTCACACATACGTCAACCAAGCATTCTGTACATCAAACTAAGGACCCCTACGCAAAAATGTTTGCTGGAAAACGACTTTTTTTTGGAGTCAAAAATCTCATTTTACGGTAAAATTCAATGAAGCACTCTTAAAACATTGTGCTAGTGGATGCTTTGAATAGTAAAAGGGTCATGGATGTATTCTAAGTAAAGATTTACCTGAAAAAGGAGGAGCTCGTGGCTTAACAAGAACTGCCACTCGGGTCGATCTTTAGGTTAAGCTGCGCTTGCCTAGGTCGATCTGTGGATGGGTGACCGCCCATTACATACCGAGTTTCCTCCGTGCCTCGGAAAGCACGTTAAGCTGTTGGTCCCGGGTGCCATATATGTATAGATCTTTGGCAGTCGTTACGGCTAGTCAGTGACCTGAAAGTCTGACATCCAGTCTTACCAAAGGGTATCGTACTACCTAGTATTAACTGGGTTGTGGAGGTCAGATAGGCAGTCGCTCCATGTAAAAATACTGGTATTCAGCTGCATCCGGTTAGACTGGAAGCCGACCCCAATATAGTTGGGAAAAGGCTAGGCAGATGATGATGATTTACCTGAAAAACTAGTATTTACAAAAACAGCTGTGCAAAATTTGGAACTTTGACCCCCAATATTTTAAAAATTCTTTCACTAATGGGAAGTTTTATAATTCCCGAATGTCAAAGGCTACATTTAAAACGTTCCCATGGGAAAATTTTCGAATAAAATGCGAGCAAAACCGCGGGAAAAAAATAGGCAATGATGATTGAAAAACCTGAAGTATACTAAATGCAGTGTGAATCGATGCGATAATGTTCAAAGATCACCGTGACTTTTGTGAGTGCGAATCCTTTCGCCCACATTGACATTTGTATTGACAGTAGCAGGGTCGAGATTGTAAAGAGTACCGCTTAAATAGTTTTTATTTACATAAATGAATAATCGGCTTATTATAACTGTCTCGAGAATGTGAATTATGTCGTTATCTTCTTTACATATTATAAAATGTCCTTCGCCGTGTCTGTCATAAACTACAAAAAAAAATCAAAAATTACTGCACCAATTTTCATGCTATTTTCAGCCACCACTCTACCTATTGGGATAGAGTCGTTCTCGAGTTAGGTTTAAGTATATAACTAGCTGTAGCCAATGGCTTCACCCGCTACAACTCAAAAATTAACGGGAAGATAAAATCGGGATAAAAACTATTATACCTATGTGTTAATCCAGGTTATAAACTATCTGTGTACCAAATTTTATCCAAATCCGTTCGGTAGTTTTTGCTCCAAAGAGTAACAAACATACGTACTCACAAACTTGCGCCTTTATAATGTGTGATTAGTGTGATTTAACCTACATCCGCGCGGGCGTAGCTGCGGGAATCAGCTAGTATCATTATAAAAGTGGTTGAGGAGTACAAATTGGTACGCAGAAGGACTACTTCTGCGGAGACTCAAATAGATGATATGATTTTAGGATATCAGTCATGTTAATTGAGAAACATCCAATACGAGATTGCCTGTCTCATTTAGACGGGACTGAATATTTGGACGGGATTGTGGCGAGATTCATTTGCTGGATTCATCGTAACCGTCTGTGCATCGATGTCGGATTCGTGTGACAAAAAAAAACGCATAGGCCTACAAGGGCACTTATAAAACGTCGACAAAAAGGTGCACGGTTCGGTGCATTGGTCGATTCCTAAGGAGAAGAATCAGCAAGAAACTCCAAAGCTTTTAATCTTTTAAAATCGTTTGGGTTAACAATAAATTTAAGGTCCAGACACAATCTTGGAATAATACCACACATGAAGATTATGCAGATTAATGTCTGAGATGGTCTTTTGAAGAAAGCTCCACACAGATTTGAGTGGACCCGTCCAGTCTGTATTAAGACAACTGAAGATCATGTAGGTGTCACCTACCTGCCGGCGCTGCGGGTTGTTCAAAAGAGATACCGCGGCCCCGGAACACCAAGGGCTAAGAAGGAACATGAGTTGTGTTTATTCAGTAGAAGTCTGACACTCCCTTCCGCTCCGCCCAGAGCAGGTGGAGTAATTTGATGATTTCCCACCGATTAAAAACCAAAAAAACAAAGATCATGTAGGTAGACGCCATTGTCGTGCAGATTCGTTGTTTCTGAGTATCATTATGTGATGTTGTTGTGACTTCTTACACAAAATGTGGAGCGATGTAAAACTGGATAAAAGAGACGTTTTACATAATGCGCGCTTCCGTTCACAGCGTAGCCGTGTACAATCGAACAAGCTATTTGGTATACTCGAAGAAAACTTTAATACAGGGTGTAAATTAACCCTTCACACATACGTCAACGAAGCATTTTGTACATCAAACTAAGTACCCCTACGCAAAAATTTTAGCTGGGAACGATTTTTTGTTTTGGGGTCAAAAATTTCATTTTACGGTAAAACTCAATATAGCACTTTTTAAACATTGTGCTAGTGGATGCTTTGAATAGTAAAAGGGTCACGGAGGTAATTTAAGTAAATTTATAACCTGAAAAACTAGGATTTACAAAAACAGCTGTGCAAAATTTGGAACTTTGACCCCCAATATCTCTGTAACTAGGGGGTTCCCAGGTATGGTCTAGAACAAAAAAAATATCGCAGTTGTGGTGAGAACGAGTGCCTTTCGTTTCGTTAAAGGGTACTTTTACTCCCTTTATAATAGGGATGGTTCCTGACTAAAAAAATATGATCCTAATTAGTCCGTCTGTAAGATTATCGAAAAATATTGGATACGTGTTTTTTGTTTTAACCGACTTCAAAAAGGAGGAGTTTATCAATTCATCGGCGCTCTTTTTTTATTAGGTATGTATGTTCCCCGATTATTCGAAGATGGCTGGATCGATTTAGATTTTCTTGTTTTGTTTGTAAGGATTGTTTGTGATCATGGTACCAATTGGAAAGTATACTCCAATTGGTACCATGAACATCAAGTCAAGATCTGATGATGGGATCCTGGAGAAATAGAGAGAACTCTTCAAATGTTATAGGCACACTTGAAGTGATTTGAGTAGTTTTTGGAAGAGTACTTTTTCGGAGTGGGCCCATTTCAATTTGGTGAAGATCTGATGAAGAACTTCGGAGATATGCAACGGAACTCCTCAATAAATGATAGCATATGATGTACCAAACTATGACGTCACACGACTTTTCAAAGCACTTAGTATCGTCTTCATTTTTTATTTAAGTACGTGAAAAAGAACAAATAATTATGTGTCCCATATTTTTGAGAAATCTATCTGACGGACTAGTTCGATTAAATGAAAAATTAAATGATGTACCGTTTGACATCAGTCCCTAAATGTACCTATCTGTGATAATTAACATAAAAGTAAATGCAAGTTAGCTGGCTGTATACTTAATAACTTGTTCGACAGTACTTCACGTTACAACATTATGATAGGTTACAATGATACTAAACTGTCTTTTGTTTCCTAGACAGTGTCTCCGATTTTAAAGCCGCTTGCTTACTGGAAGCCTTCGCCTGTAATGTAACCAAAACCATTCAAGTTTTCTTTAATTTTAAACATTAGAGCATTAGATAATTTTTATTCATGAACAGCCAGAACTGGTGGACCTGGTCACGTACAATGCGGAGATACCTATATAAGTCCTTCGCAAATAACCTCTCTTGTAGCTGTGCCTGCACAGGTAGACCACAGCCTCAGCACCGTTCACCTACACCCTCAGCGGCTCAGCCAGCTGGTAATAATAATATTAAAAAAAAACATAGCCACTTATTTTCTGACAAGTTTGGTCAAGGTTTTGGTACATTTTTTAATCAATGTTCACCAAACTATGTTATACCTAAATAATTGTTTACCCGGTGCCAGTGTTAGTCAATTAATTAGTATTATTACATTGACTAAAATAAATCCCAATTCTACTGTTACTTTATTATATACAGGGTGTTTGGAAGGGAGCTGTACATACGCCTAGGGTAGAAACTAGGGATAGTCTGCTACCTACCCCCGCCCATTATATTGACCTTGGCCTCAAGGTTTTTTTTTAATTTAAAATTATTTCTTTACCTTACTACGGTACTTCAGGCCCCATAACTTTTCTTCTCCACAATTTTCTGGTGTAAAATAATTTTTTGCAGGACCCTAAGACTCTAACGATTAAAACAAGACCATTAGCCGACCGGTCCCATGGATAGATTTTGAGCTACAGGTAGTTTTAGTCAAAAAAATAATAATAAATTAAAAAAAAACCTTGAGGCCAAGGTCAATATAATGGGCGGGGGTAGGTAGCAGACTATCCCTAGTTTCTACCCTAGGCGTATGTACAGCTCCCTTCCAAACACCCTGTATAATGGGAATAGTTTAAATATAAGGAAAAAGGACATTGTTGAAAGTGTCCATTTGATGTAACATCTAAACGTAAATTCATATTGTAAATTCATTTTTGTGCCTTGTCTTATTCTTAATATTTGTCCGTTGAGCAAAATAGGTACTGAGGTACATTTATGATTTAGTTAATTTATAATAGGACATGTCGTCACAGTAACGCAATTTTGTATTTTGTTTTTTTAATCAATGGTAAGTCTGAAATCTGGATTGAGTGCAAACTAGCTGTAGTTGTTACGAACTACAGATGTTTTTACCACCTAGTTCTAAGCGACATAATTGCTAATCTTTTACACACAAATTAATGTTGTTACTTGTCATCAGAGCTATAACAATTCTTAGGATAAGGGATAGAGTTATTTGAAACATCTTCCATTTCTAAGAAAGATAGAAAAAAAACCATGTTTGTGCCGCTGGTCCATCTGTCCATCATTTATTATTCTCAATTCATTGCAAGTATGCGACTCACCACTTCGTACTATTTATAAACGATTGTTTCCTCTACTTGTAGTAAGTATTACTATAGACACCGTTAAGACTGGTCCGAGCGCCTCTCTGACCCTGTTCCCACGACGCATCACTTTCGGTTTTTGCCAGACGTTACATTCACGACCTCTAGTGCTGTAGACACGTAGCTTGCCTCTTAATAGGAGCTATCGATAGTTTCATACTTTTAAATATATCGATTACATGCATAAATAACTTCACTTCTATAAATCTAGAACGAAAACATCAAACTAAGTAACTCTACGCCACAACTATTGCTTGGAAACATCTTTTTTTTTGGGTTGGTAAATCATGTTTTACGGACATTTACGGTACAACTAAAGTAAGGCACACAATACATCCCATCGGGGCCGCGGGTTGTACACTAGTTATCGCGGCCTCGACATATAAGGCTAAGAAGGAACATGGGTGGTTTTTAATCAGTAGAAGTCTGACACTCCCTTTAGCTCTGCCCAAGAGCGGGAGGGGTTATTTGATGATTTTCCACCCGCCAAAAAAAAAAAAGCACACAATACAAAGCTGATTAATGCATTAAATATTACACAGGGGTCACTTAGGTATTTAAAGTATAACATTAGTTAAAACATTAAATAGTCCGAACTTGGACTACGATGTAACTTGTTGCAATGATTGCAATTTTAAAGGTCTTTTTGACACCCACTAAAATATTAATCAGCCTTCACCATTCGAACAGAACAATAATCGTAATTAAATTAAATAATGTTCTTTTAAGTGTACTAATTACAATATAAAATAGGTTAAATTTTTACATACAAATTCGATATAGTAGCCACAGCACTAGCGTCGTGACTCCATTGATAGATCGCCGAGTTCACGACTCTGCCTAGACATAGCCAATAATGTATCTGTTACTGATAGGTCCATCTTAAAATCTATACCTAGGACACTTGATTACTCATCATCATCATCATCAGCCATAAGACGTCCACTGTTGGACAAAGGCCTCCCCCATAGAAAGCCATAACGCACGGCAGCCTGCCGTTTACATCCACCGGTTGCCCGCGACTCTCACGATGTTATCAGTCCACCTGGTAGAGAGGCAATAGCAATTAGTGTCAATTTGAGGCCACTTCGCTCGGCCGCGGGTAGTTCACTGGTTATCGCGGCCTCGACATAGAGGGCGAAGAAGGAACATGGGTGGTTTTTAGTCAGTAGAAGTCTGACACTCCCTTTCGCTCTGCCCAAGAGCGGGAGGGGTTATTCGATGATTTTACACCCACCAAAAAAAAAAAAAAGGCCACTTCGCTCGAAGAACCAACACTTTATACACACACTCTTTTTCGTGTTTAGTTCTTACTGCCGCACTTAGAGAGCTTTAATGATTACTTAGGCCATCACTTTGTGAAGGTTTTGACAGTTTTGTCATACAAAATTATGTCAAATCGTTACTGAGTGACGGCTTAAGTAATCATTAAATATCTCTGAGTACCGCAGTTAGTTTTCTTATTTTGTTGTGTGCACTTGTGGTATGTGCTAAATAAATATGTTTTCTTTCTTTATTAATATGTATATATAATTAAGTTGTGGAGGTCATATAGGCAGTCTCTCCTCGCACCCGGACCCGGAATAATTATCTGTTATACAATTATTTGTTCTGTGCGGGGATCGAACCCACGACACGCAGCGCAGGAGTCAATCGCTCGGCCACTGCACCAACCGTGCCGATAGATACGTAATGTGATATGTAAATGATGACTTTTTTTTTCTGGCGGGTGGAAAATCATCCAATAATGTCAGACTTCTACTGACTAAAAACCACCCATGTTCCTTCTTAGCCCTATATGTCGAGGCCGCGATAACTAGTGTACAACCCGCAGCTCCAACGGATGTAAATGAGGCCTTGATTATAAAATCTCCCCTGGCGTTCAAAATCAATCAAAATCAAAATCATTTATTTCAAGTTGGCCAGTTACAGGCTCTTTTGAATAGTCGAACAAATACTAAATTTTAATAAGCTAATAAACTAAGCTACAGTCCCACTCACAAGGCATAATAACTGTCAGTGTACTGTAGTTGCCGATTCCAAAGCGTTGGTCTCATGAGAAGAATGGCAAGAAACTTCATGGATACTCTTTTAAATCATAATATTGTTACAAAACTTTGGTTACATCATTCATATCGAGATTGGTATATTATCATGTGAGAACGATGTAGCAAGTTATGCACGATAAGTGTCGACAGTAAAGCCAAAACGACGATTTAAAAATAATATAATAATTCAAACAAGCCGTGGCAACTAAGAGGTGACCATACGTTAGGTCCCATACTTACTCAAGACACCCACAGGATAATTCGTTTAAGCAGAAACGATCCTCAGAGGTTTTACCTGAGAGATAGATACCACTCATAAAACAAAATCGTTTTTTTGTGTACTCTATCACAATGCAAGCTACAAGTATTTCCAAACTACTGTTTTTGCCTGAGATTTGAGAATAAGTGAGCTAAATTATATAAGGCTTAAAAGATTGTAAAGTGCTATAGATTATTATTTATGTTGAAAAAATAGCAAATACAACAACTTAATTGGTAGTTATGTGTAAATTGAGCCGTTTGGGGTTGAAACGGTTTGGGTTCACCTAATATTTAAGGAAATTGCCAAGCGATTGGTCGGTTCTTCACGTGACCAGTGGGCTGGCCTATTCTTTGGCCAAAGAATCAGCATTGCCATCCAACGTGGGAATGCTGCCAGCCTTCTGGGCACTTTTCCTGTTGACAGCGATGTGGACGAATATTTTGACGCCCTGTAATTCTTCTCTTTTTGATATTTGTACATAATTTATTATATTTTTAGTTCTGTAAATTGTAGTTTGAGGATTTCTACACTTATAATAATATTATAAAAAGGAAAGATTTGTTTGTTAGTTTGTAATGAATAGGCTCCGAAACCACTGGACCGATTTGAAAAATTCTTTCACCGTTGGGAAGCCACACTATCCCCCGGTGACATAGGCTACCACTGTATTCCTACGGGAACGGGAACTACGCGGGTGAAACCGCGTGACGTCCGCTAGTTGTAAATAAAAACCTGTTAAAAAAAGAATTTATTCTTGGTGTAGTTTCCAATCTACACTAATATTATAAAAAGGAAAGATTTGTATTTTTGTTCTAAAGATTTGTACTTTGACAGTCATTGAGGTGTGAGGAATAAATTAAAATGGGCTTTATTTGTATTTAAAACAGACACAGACGCCAGCTTCAAGCTACTATTGTTGCCAATTATGATCGTAATAGCGGTCATTGCCCTTTCACTTATATCTCTTAGAACGAACCTAAAAAAATGAATTATTTTTGTTTTCCTATAGAAAAATTGTTGAAGATCAAGATAGATGACGATTCAGGACATGAATAGGCTTATTTTTGAACTCTAATAAATGTAGGTGGGTCTTTTTTTAATATTATTAGCTTTGCTTGAATAAGGATAAAAAATAAAAGAGCAACCTTTGTTCCAGTTAAAATAATTTATTTGAAATATTAAAAGGTATAAAATATTTAAAAATATGGATAAATGCACATGTCATATCTATTCAAATCTCAATATAAAGAGGTAGATTTGTTTGTACGTATGTTGTACCCACCTAATCTTTGGAACTACTGATCGATTCACTAACTGGAAATGCAGCTTTGCTTCACCGTTAGTGAAAATATCATCCCCAGTCTAGAGGTTACAATTAAAATTCGAAATTCGTTTTATTTGTAAAAGGTTTTTTTTGTTTTTTTATATTGCGGGATTCAGTAGATCATTCTACGCCACCATTCTGAAGGGTTAAAAAAACAATGGTACGTAACCCTGTAACGTATCGTAACGTTTAAAAGTTCGTTCGTTTTTAATAATTTACGTAATACTTGAACGGTCCATAAAACCCATTACTGTATAACATAACTTTGTGACAAAAACGTACCATCATTAACTTATTATTATTAGGTCTACAGTTTACAATGTTGTTTTACAATAAAATAAATTTCATTTATCTAAGTATTTTAAAATAAAGTTCTATATAATTTCTTGTCTTTACATATTATTTTTATGAATTACAATAAAAAACGACAAGGTAACCCCCAAAACAAAAATTTCCTAACGTTTATTGTAAATTGCCTGTGACAGTCATGTACCGTTGTACTATGGGAGACAACTAAGAATAGTACTGTCAAGACGCCATTTTGTTCAGCAATACTCGCGAACTTCATTACCAAAGCGTACGGAGTGCAGAAAAATCAATACAGAAATTAATACAGTTTAATTATTTAATGTTCACTTTTTTTAGTATTTCTAATCAATTTTACGCCAAATGCTACGCAAAATCCTACTCATGTGTAACTATACACATGAGTCATGAGTAGGATTTGAAAAAAAGGATGATGCGTAGCAAAATGGCAACATTTTAGAGTGACCAGTAGCATAATCTATATTTATTAAGTTCTTTTTTTAATGAATATTGTTTTCATAAATTATTGATTTATACAAAATTATTTATTTATGGAATTCAGGAAATAATATTTTATAAAAGTGAAAATATATAATAATTAAATCTATGAATAAAAAAACATAACATTTCGTTTTCACATTTTTTTTTGCTGACAGTACTTATCTGACAGCTATCGCGTGAAGTTGCCAGCAAGCGCTATCCTATTCTTAGTTAGCTCGTATAGTATCTAAAATGGTTACAATATAATTCGCGGCCGTATCAAATTTGATTTACAAAGTTCAAATCATTTAATTCATCACCAAAACCCATTGAGTTCATTGGATTGTCATCACCTTCGAAATCATTAATTAAACATAAATAAATATAAAATTCAATTTGTTAGTAAGACTTACACATCTTAAACACTAGTGTTAGTACATTGCATATTTGGAAATTTTAGTCAAAATCATTAGTGATAAGTACAATAATCACTATGTCATTAGGTACTCGCAAAAACATTATTTAATGAAACGATCTGACGCTATTCATCACATAATGCCACTTTCTAAAGGCTAGGACATAACAATGCACGAACACGATATAATATTATTGTACAGACACCAGCCTAACAAGCTACCAGTATCTGTAAAATTTTCCGAATTAACCTTAAACCTAATGATATAGCGAGAAAGTTGAAAATCTTATTTAGTAACTTGATGTGCGTACAAAGTATGGTTGCACAGTTCTGTCTTCCTCATTTGTAGACTTCTTTAATAATTTGTTTCTTATCGACGTCAATTTTTTGGTCATTAATGTGGTTAAAAATGACCTATCCGGCGTATGCCATTTTACTTTTTCTTCTTGATCAGCAATAAAGTCCAGTATTACCTCTCGTGCATGTGCATCTAATCCAGGTCTCACAATATTTGAACTAAAAGATTTTTTGCCAGTCAAAGTACATGTACTCAATGCACTTTCAGTAAAGACTTCATTTAACAACATCAAACATAATGTTTCACAATGTTTCGCATTTTTTTGGCAATCCTTCAGTCTAGAAGCATCAACATACACACAGGAATATTTTATTAGTTCTACAAGTCCCTCAGCAGGTTCTTTATACTTTAGTGTCCATCGCGAGTCATTTGCGTCGTATTCCGGAGGTAAAATAAACGGCTTTTGTTGTGGACTAGTAGTAGCTCTTCGTTCTAGAGGACCTTTCTTTTTCTTTCTTCGTTCAATTTCATCACCAGCATAATCGGGATCATCTTTCCGCATCATCGTTGCCACTTTCGGAGGAGCCTTTTTAATTGGTTTAGAACTTTTGGTCTTCAGAAAATCATTTTTATAATTATTTCTATTTACTGAATTATTTGCATTGTATTTCGGAGATACAACTTCCTTAATTATTGGAAGAGGATAATTGTTTTCCTTCTCTCTTCGTTCATTGTCAACACCGCTATCAAGATCATTTTTTTTTGAGTTAATGGCATCCAACTTTCTAATTGGTTGAGGACTTTTAATCATAAATAGTTCATTATGGTCATCTGATTCATTTACATTGTATTTCGGTGGTACTTCTTCCTTTATTATTGGATCAATCAAAACAAAATTATCATCAAAAGCATCCTCATAAAAATCTTCATTATCACAATCCTCAACATCAAAATCATCATCACTACAACCGCGATCATTATCACTTGGATCATTTTCACCACAATCATCAGAACTGCAATCATTATCACTTGGATCATTTTCACCACAATCATCAGCACCGCAATCATTATCAGTTGGATCATTTTCACCACAATCATCAGCACCGCAATCATTATCAGTTGGATCATTTTCACCACAGTCATTTCCACCACTATCATTTTCACCACAAGCATTATTATCATTATCAAAATCTACATTTAAGAGTTTATTTATTATTGTTCGTACCAACGAAGAACCTAAACGCTTTTCCAGTTCTTTTATTAATCCACAACATTTGTCGATTAATTTTTTATCCAAGAAGTAGTTCGGTTTTGAAGCATTTTGAGCTATAATTTGTTTCTGCTCTGTACTACTCGTATTTCTATCGTAAGACTTTGCAACTGGTGCTTCATTCATAATCTGGTATCCATTAGAATTTTTATGAGTAAGCGTCTGAGTAATACTTCTAATTGCTTGACTAGATGTTCCTGCCACCACATCAACAGATTCACTTGGCGCATTCTCTCTCGAACGTTTATGATGAGATGATTTGTCAGAATCGTTTGTCTTTCTTTTAAGTGATTTTATGTGTTTGGCATCTTGCGTACAGTTGGCAATAGTTTCGTTTTCAATGACTGACGTAGTGGTTTTGCTTGTTTTTTTATCCACCGTTGCAGGTATTGGTGTCCGATCTAAAGTAAAACGAAGTTTTATTTAATTATATAGGTATACATATACTACAAGTTCACTTATATGCAAGGTGGTACTGAAGTAGCTAAAACCGTCAGAGGTTGTTGTACTCATCATTATCAACCACTTCGACGGGGCCAATTTCTAATAATGAATGGGTTTCATAATTGTCTCGATAAAAGTGGGGAAAGCAGATGTATCCTACAAGTAGTAATAATTGAGACAATGACCTCTTAGATCATAACATAACATCACGTTTGTATTCCCCGAAGGGTTAGGCAGAGGTGTAACTATGTAATAGTGCACTACGCCAGCTATGTTTAAGTCTCATGTAATAAAGGGCAAACCTATTGCCATCAACCGGGCACAAATCCAGACACCGTGGCCGCCACTGAAAAAATCTTGATGGAAAATTGGAACCAATAAAACTGCGCGACCTGAATCGAACCTAGTACCTCTTGCTCCACAGAAGCGCTTACCACCACTAGATCAACGAGGCAGTCCCTTTTTTTTTCTTTTTTTTTTTTGGTGGGTGTAAAATCATCGAATAACCCCTCCCGCTCTTGGGCAGAGCGAAAGGGAGTGTCAGACTTCTACTGACTAAAAACCACCCATGTTCCTTCTTCGCCCTCTATGTCGAGGCCGCGATAACCGTTGGACTACCCGCGGCCCCGACAGGCGTCGGCCCTTTCGGGCCCCTCCCATGTTGCTGACATCTCTTTGAGGCGCGCGTGGAACACGAACGCGCCGTCGACACGGCCTGTTTTCGTCGTGAGACGGACGGACGGCGAGTTAGCCCATCACTCACCGTCCACAGGCCCGCGTCTACGGTGGCCGGAGGTCATCGCGGGACCCCCGACGCCCGGAGCGCCTCTCGCGGCGGCTGGGACGAGAGGTCCTCTCCCTCTCGCGTTCCGCCACCTCCTTCGCCAGCATCACTGCTTCGCAGAAGGAGGCGACGGCGTCCCATTCCTCCTCGCCCCGGACCATGGCTTGCACCAGGGCCGGGCGCGAGAGGTCGCCGCCGCCGATCGCCGCTACGAAACGAGGCAGTCCCTTAGGGCGACAATAAATGCCAGCGGCCTTGGCGAGTAGGTGGAGCTTGCGTCACTCCCCGCGACCGCGAAACGCATCCCCGCAATGCACGCTCGTAGGCTCTCAAACACAAAAGGAAGGTTTAGTTCTTTTGTGTTTGTTCTTTCGTTTGTCGCGTAATATTCTTCGCAGTTTTTTTAACTTTTGTGTTTGTGACTTTGCATTTATTTTAAACATATAAGTGTCATATATTTTTGAAATCTCCTTTTAAAACCCTTCATTTTGAAATCCTACTCGATGGTAATGGAAAAAAAAATCACTTTGAAATCCGCGTTATGGCCTCCAAAATCAGCAAAATTATTTCTTTTTTATTTTAATGTAGCCAGTGACACTCGCGCCATCAAGACAAATCTAACGACGTATATTTTATTCAAATCCCTTCATCCGTTTAGGAGTTATGAGGGAAAAAAGAAACGGACATACATACATACATACATACACGCCAAACACATAACCCTCCTTTTGGGCAACCAACAAATTTCATTTCAACAAATTTCCAACAAATTTCTTTTCTTTTTACCCGACTGCGGCATACCGCAGTCGGGTAAAAAGAAAAGAAATTTGTTGGTTTGTATTTTGGGGGCAATATAGCGTATTTCAAAAATAAAAATAAAACTTTTATTTTAGGTATACTTTCCAGGTGGTCCCATGATCACCAAGTCCTGGATCCTGGAGAAATAGAGACACCTCTTCAAATTTTATAGGCTCACTTGAAATAATTTGAGTCTTTTTTGGAAGAGTACGTTTTCGGAGTGGTCCCACTTCAATTTGGTAAAGATCTGATGAAGAATTTCGGAGAGAGGCAACGAAACTCCTCAATAAATGATAGCAAATGGACTGGGATTGCTGAAATCCCATGTCTGTCTATTGTTTTCACCAGTTCATAACATAACATCACGACGTTACGCTGTGAAGACAAGCACATGTGAACACTAAAAAATGAAAAATAAACTTTGGAAGAAAAATTCGTTTCTGTGGTTGGTGACTTTTATTTGTTTGATTTCAGTTTTTTTTTTGCCACCGACTTCAGAAACTGATTTTTCTTCCAAAGTTTATTTTTCACATTTTTGTGTTTAATTTTTTGTTAATGTCGGTTTTTTTTTGTTAAATGTTTTTATCATCCTACAAAATTATGTTCGGGAATAAGAAAAAAACTATTGCTTGGACTAAAAAAATAAAACACTATGACCTTACTATGTTGCTTGTAGAATTATTTGGCAAAAGCTATTTTAGTAGGTATGGTTTATACTCGTTAATATAATTTTTTTAGAAGTATTTTCACGATTTTTTTCTATCGAGTATAATTAGTTGTATTATTTTTTCAACACACTATGTCGCTGGCGTATATCCTGAAGATATCATATATTTTTCTGATTTTATTTACTGCAGTGACTCGTATACTTTAACGCGTTAAAACTCTCGTTTAGCTCCGTGTTCAAGTGTTCAATTATTGCACCTGTCAACCTGCAGATTGTTTATATATGTATTTACCTTTTTTATTATTTTTGTCCATGCTTTTCTCTTTGGCACTTTCATAGGAATCTGCAAACGAAAATAGTAATAAAATATCAGTATTACGCAAGCACTTACTGACAGCCGAATTTAATATTTATTATGTACTTATTTAATAATCTTACTAATATTATAAACGTGAAAGTTTGTATGTATGAATCCATAATGTACTATTATTTGTAATGTTGCGTTTACAATCATAAACTCACATACACAGATCAAGCACCCAAAATATGAGGATAGAGTCCGAGATAAGGAACCTCGGTACTAGTTTCCAACTAATACTACACTCGAGAGCAATGAATCCGGGTCACTTAAAGAATCCTAAAAATCTCGGAAACTAAAAATGCTAGGTTAATGCAATAAATTGTATTTAATAGACAATGTAATACTCCTTAAATGAAGGTATTAAAACTTCTTAGTTATTGTAAAGTTATATCATAAAAAAATCTAATTTGAAAAAGGGCCACTTTCGAAGATGGAACTACGAAATTACAGCATTTGGTTTTGCTTTTGTTTGTAATCTGTCATTTATGTGGGTACATAAACCATGTTGATAGTGCTCTATATTCATTATTCAAGCTGAAATTATGTCGCTTACGCCTGAAGAATGCACCAGAATACTTACAATGCTGGAAACCGGCCGGAGTCAGCGCGATACAGCCAGGACTGTCGGTGTGTCGCTGTCAACAGTACAAAGAGTTCTCCGACGTTACGAAGAAACTGGTTCTAACCTACGCAGACCAGGAACGGGCAGAACCAGGTGTACCACAGCACGAGAAGACCGATACTTGGTAAACACCATGCTTCGAAATCGCTTTCTCACAGGAACTGAACTCACAAATCAGTTTCGACGCCTCGGAGGAAGTAACCCAAGTGCATGGACAGTAAGACGTCGGCTTGCTGAATCTAACTTAAAACCCCTTAGACCTGCAAACGGCCCTAAACTGGAGCGTGGGCATCGTATTTCAAGACTAAGATATGCCCAGAGCCACGTAAATTGGAGTATTGAAGATTGGTCAAAAGTTATGTTCTCCGACGAATCAAAATTTATGCTCTACAAGCACGATGGAAGACACAGAGTGTATCGAAGACCAGGGGAAAGATTCAAGCAAGCATGCATCGAAGAAAAAGTAGCCTACGGTGGTGGGTCTGTACTTGTGTGGGCCGGAATTTCTTCTGAAAGTCGCACAGAGCTGGTGATCATAGAAAACGGCTCTTTAACTAGCGTAAGATATGTGGAAGAAATCCTCAATGATCACGTTGGTCCATTTATGGTCAATTTAGGTGAGGATGCTATATTTATGCATGACAATGCCCGACCTCATACAGGTAGGATTGTGAATGACTACCTTCAAGAGATGAACATTACTCGTATGGAGTGGCCAGCGCGCAGCCCGGATATCAACCCGATCGAGCATGCTTGGGACGAGCTAGGCAGATGCGTAAAACAACGAAACCCTCCCCCAATCACGCTTCGTGAGCTCAAAATTGCTCTCACAGAGGAATGGGAGAATATTCCCCAAAATCGTATAAGGAACTTGGTGTACAGCATGCCAAACCGCGTAAACGCAGTAATGGAAGCACGAGGAGGCAATACGAAGTATAAAAATTCAAGAAAATCGTAATAAAGTTCAAAAACTTCATGTTTCCTATTTTTGTTTTAAGGAGAGATCAGCAGTTTTTTTCTTTATGTAATTTTGTGTTAATAAAATGTATGGTGACTCATATTTTTTTTACTTTCATTTAAGGAGTATTACATTGTCTAATAAATACAATTTATTGCATTAACCTATCATTTTTAGTTTCCGAGATCTTTAACATTCTTTAAGTGACCCGGATTCATTGCTCTCGAGTGTATAATGTACTAATTACAACATGTGTAACAATGTACTTACAAAACTGTTATGAGTTTAGTAGTACAAAGACAGAAACATATTGTGACGTCATTGCTGCAAGGCGACAGGTCCAACCGAAACCTTCCAGCAGTGGCTCAAATAAGCACAATCAAGCCTGCTTTTTTTATTATTTATGTTCACAAATATACATATTTTGTTAAATAACAATTTACTCGCCAAACTAAGTAGTTTGTTGGCAAGAAGCGCCTGTTTTTAGACATTCATATTAACAAGTAATCTAGTGAACAGATAACCTTATAACAAAACTAACAAATAAGTAGCGAATAACTGTAACATAAAGACGTGAATTTATTTATCGGTAACGGCTGAATCCTCGTTACCGAGCAATAAATTCCTCAGTCTTGATCTCAACAAACCTTTACTTAACTTAGGGCCGTGTCTCAGCATTGCTGTCATCACGGTAGCATTAAGAATGCGTTAAGGTAACCAGCGAAATTCGTTTTTTTTAATGTATTTTTCATCAAATACCTAGTCACATAAGAAACTTAAATGAACTGAGATGGTTGTATTGGTGATTTTAATTATTATTACTCAGTAAAGTCACATTTGTTACGGTCTCCTATCCTATTTTATTTAACATACAACCTGACAGTGATCGGCAAATTGCAAAAAACGTAAGAAAATTCGAATTAACTACCTTGTCGCATTCACCTTAAGCAAGTTTTTTTTAACGAGTTAACCCACCAAATTATGAAAAATATCTTACGAGTGCTATATTCCAAAGTGCAAAAAAAGGACTCCCACTGCTCCGATTTCTTTTCTCCATTTCTAACTTTTTCTTCTATGTTGCATAGATTTTGAGTGGGGTACCAAACCTCGACTATTTTATTTTCAGGTCTGTGCCACTTGGCCCAGGACCTTGGCACGCAGATATAGTTACAACTGCTTCTTGCTTTATCTTTGAAAGGATTTTTCAAGAATTTTACGACGTGGTATTTATAATCGTCAATTCTTCTATTCATCTGAAAATAAAATAAGCTTAACATCAGGATGGTTTTCCCCTATAAAAAGATAAGGTAGAGTTACTAGTACAGATATCCGCCATTCTATACCAAAAGAGGAGTTATCCAAACAAAAATTACACTTAGACATGAAAGCAGATTAAATATACCACTTCACGATTAAAAATACACTCTTCTAGTAGGTACATTCGTTATGTCCATTAAAATTTACAATAAATTACATCAAAAATATGAGTAAATAAACATAAAGTCTTTATCAATAAACTAAAACAATATTATAATAACCAAAAGCTACTACCTACACTAATGACGAATATTTTAAAGAGAAACAACAACAATAAAAACTATTTTTACAAAACAGCTAAAATACTTAAAATAGTATTTAGTTTATTATCATTATTAATAATATAATTCGTGCAAAAACACATAAATATAACTTTAAACAAAATTTAATATAAATACCTTAAAAGCAAATAATATAATATAACTATTTTATTGATACTATTTTAAATGAATATGATTTATTTTGTTATTCCATTAAAAAGACGCCTTCACCCTCTCTCCTATTGAAAATTAATTTTGCTGTGCCTGACAGTCAGTCAATTAACATAATAAACTAGAAATATGATGGCCGACCCGGCTTCGCACGGGTGCAAAACAGATAAAATAAATTAAATAAGATAAAAGAAAGAAAGATATCAAAAGCTTCCTCTTGAATCTCTCTATCTATTAAAAAAAACCGCATCAAAATCCGTTGCGTAGTTTTAAAGATTTAAGCATACATAGGGATATAGGGACAGAGAAAGCGACTTTGTATTATACTATGTAGTGATGATGCATGTCATCCGAGGTTACACTATTCCCCACCCAGCTGAAAATTGATGAGATTGTTCAAAACACCAATAAACGAGTAAACGAAATGGAAAAAGCCTTCATCGAAACAACACTTAAAAATAAAAAATACTCGGGGTTGAAAACCGTCATAAAGCGGGTTTTTGGGGATAACTTTTATAAAATTAACCCAGACAAAAAATGTAGATCCGCAGGGCTATTGCGTATCTTTTAAATGTCAGTGGCTATCATACTGTCCATGGATTAACTGTGCTGTCAAATTGGTAATGGTTTAGTACAAAATGGAACCATTTGACAGTTAATTGATGGACATAAGATTGCACTATACAGTGTGATTCTTTATAATGTGCACATATCGAAATGAGGGAATCTATGCTTAATTTTATCGATGGAAAAAATATTTAAAAAAATCAAAATATTTTTTAATATTTTTTATGGAATTTTTAAAAATGTTGTCCGCTGTTGTGACCCCAATGTAAACAAAACGGTGTAACTTTTAAACTAAATTATCTATCGCGATGAAACAATTTTATGTACAAAGTTATAAAAAAAAAAGTTTTTTTGATCAAAAAACGTGTTTATTTTCAATTGAGGGTAGTTTTTTTCCACAATTTTCATTTTACGAGGACGCCTAATTGCTTCCAATCATTATGCAGTTTGTTTCATCGCGATAGATAATTTAGTTTAAAAGTTACACCGTTTTGTTTACACTGGGGTCACAGTAGCAGACAATTTTTTAAAAAATTCCATATAAAATATTAAAAAATATTTAGATTTTTTTTAATAATTTTTCCGTCGATAAAATTAAGCATAGATTCCCCCATTTCGATATGTGCACATTATAAAGAATCACACTGTATGTTAGCCACTGTCGTTTAAAAGATACGCAATAGCCCTGCTGATAATTAAAAATAATAATTATTATTAAATTATCTATGGGCATTCAAATGTCTAATATTTTTTCACAAGAGCCATCGTTTTTGAGGTATAACGATTCAAAAAGTTGAAAGAGTTGTAATCGTCATAATATTACGTATATCATAGTACAAAATGTCAAGGCTGGTCGTTTCAGTATTGAATCACTAACCATTTTTATTTTAGAACTGCCCACGCTGGATATTTCTACTGTATTGTGGGTGCGTTCCCAGACATTTAAACTCACAAACACAAAAACCCAGACCCGAAACAACTATCTGTAGGACATACAAATATTTGATCCGTTCCAAATTAAACAGAATCACAACAGATCAGTGGAATAGGTCTACCGAGAAAACCTAATTAAAAATAATGACGATTATAATTCCTTTAAGTTTTTGAATCGTTTTAAGGATCTAAATAAGGTTGGCTCTTCGGGAAAAAAGTTTTAAGACATTTTTAAAGATACCTAATTATCTATCCTACATTTTTTATCAGGACTAATGTACAACAACAACTAATAACAATATAACTAATATTTTTTTTATATTTTTAAATGTTTTTTATATGCCTTTAAATATTTAAAAATGTATTTAATATGTTGGAAAATGAATAAAGGAAATATAAATAAAAATAATATACAACTTACCGTTTTGCTGAAAATTGCGAAAATCCCGTTTTTGTGACCCCGTGTAATCTTTTTTCCAGGTGTCGGATCAATGAGGACTTTTCACATTTAATCTATAATGGTGTTTTGAACAATCCCACTATTTTTCAGCTGGGTGTGAATTAATGGAACCTTTTTTTTTTTTTTTTAATTTGGTGGGTGTAAAATCATCGAATAACCCCTCCCGCTCTTGGGCAGAGCGAAAGGGAGTGTCAGACTTCTACTGACTAAAAACCACCCATGTTCCTTCTTCGCCCTCTATGTCGAGGCCGCGATAACCGTTGGACTACCCGCGGCCCCGACAGGCGTCGGCCCTTTCGGGCCCCTCCCATGTTGCTGACATCTCTTTGAGGCGCGCGTGGAACACGAACGCGCCGTCGACACGGCCTGTTTTCGTCGTGAGACGGACGGACGGCGAGTTAGCCCATCACTCACCGTCCACAGGCCCGCGTCTACGGTGGCCGGAGGTCATCGCGGGAATTAATGGAACCTTACTCTTATTTTTTGGGCTATTTTGACCGTATCTACTAATGCCAGTAGTCTCGTAAACTTGAACTCGTGTGTCGGTCAAAGTTTATAAACATTCAATTGCTATTAATAATCTTGTCCCTGAGATATCTCGATCAGCAAAATAGCTGATAGATATTAATCTTACTAATATTACAAACGTGAAAGTTTGTAAGTCTGAATGTATGTATGGATGTTTGTGTTTCTTTTTTGCGCAAAAACTACTGAACAGATTTGGATAAAATTTAGTATACAGATAGTTTATAACCTAGATTAACACATAGGATAGTTTTTATCCCGACTTTATGTTCCTGTGGGATAATTTTGGAGATGTAGCGGGCGAAGACCCTGGCAACACCTTGTACATAATAATAAAAGGTCGTAAACATGGTAACGACGAGAAGAATCTCATTTTTATCATATCATTAACATATTTTTTACCTGAACCATCACTGAGAGTGGACTAGTTTTATTGCGGTTCAAACACATTTTATTAAACTAAATTATAGGCAATAACACTTTGCTATAACGCGTAAAGGAGTTCATAATAAATTATTGAATTTCCGCCGAAATCACTTAAACAGGGAATTACACAAACATTTTTAAACGTGGAAAAGATATACCTTCTCTGTACTTAATCCATCTGTCATCTTCACAATATTGTCACTTTGTTACAGTTTGAACTTTAAATTATTCATTTATCGATTAAATGTGTCACGACACTGTAATAAGTCCGCCAATAAAAATACAAAAATATTCCCGAACGCACGACCTCGCGCTTGCGAACCGAGCACAGTATGATTCCGGGATATTGGCATACATACAGCACGAACATTTATGTCTGTAGTTTGTATGTGTGCATGTTCGATTTGTATGTGCGACAGGAATTTACTTATTACGTAAAGAGGATAGAAAATCAAACTATATAACTTTGTTCTCTTCGCACTATTAGTGCTGATAATAAGTATTGTTCTGTGGTCACTTGGAGCAACGCATGTGTGTACAGTCAACTGCAGAAGTAGATCAACACTATTTAAAGTTTCGAAGCAGGTTTTAAACAAAAAACTTTGTAGAAATAACACGTTACTAACAAGTTATTGACGAGTTAAGAATATTTTATTGAATAATCTTCAGAAAAAATAAAAAAATATAGCTGGAGTTCTGTACCTACATACAATAATATAAAATACGAAACGATAAGCTACTTCTGCTGTTGACATTCTGCAATGTGATTAGGGTTAGGGAGAACCATCATGCTTTATCAAAACGTCGCGGTCGTCGCGCATCGTGTGATCTATGATCAGTTTGGTTTGCTTACTTGGTGTTCTTGTACTCTCAGTTTTGGGTAATAATCTAGGCTATAGAAATCATTATATCTTATAGCCTAGCATCTAAAACTAACATTTTTATAATGATCTGAAATAACATCACGCATGCGATACTCCACAGGTTAGCTAAAGCCATTAGTTACGTTTTGAGTAAATCATAAAAAAAATATTTAAAAACAAACAAAAACACTTTAAAAACAGGCGGTCGTTATTATGTGAACAATAAACATCCAAGCGATTGCTTATATTATGAAAGAGTTTGATTGTAGGTAGGTATAAATATCTCCCTAGATTAGCAACATTATCTTCATCTTTATGCGGGACCACCACGGAATAATATTCTTTATCGCTTAACTCAGGGTTTCACAAACTTTGGCGCCACGAACCCCTGTTAAAGTTTCCAGATTACAGCGAACCCTTTAACTGCCATTAAAAAAAAATACTTTTGAAAGGTTGTTTATTTCAATAAAATATAATAAACACAGTTACAAAAGAAATATCTTTTTTAATATTAACGCTTGCTGTCGCAAATTGAGTCAATATTAGTAGTCATTTTGGAAAAATTTAATGAAGTCAATTTTTACAAAGCCAAATACGTAAATCTTGTCGCGAACCCCGTCGAATGGTGAACCTCTAGAGGTTCGCGTACCCCACTTTGAGAAACCCTGACTTAACTTAAAAACTGCTGAATTGATAAACTCTTCCTTTTGAATGTCGATTAAAAAGCTACCTCTTGTTCTAAATTTCATCTGGCTAAGTATAGGCTGGACGAAAATAGGAAATCGTAAAAAAATTCAACGTCGTTTGAATTTCCCGCTCAACGGGAGAAACCCGCGTTTGAAATGGAGCAGAATTCATTTAAGGTGGAAGCTCACATCTGGCCCGCGAAATTCTAATTTTCTTACGTTTTTGGCAATTTGCAGGCCAGTGCTTGGTTGTATGTTTATGAAAATTTGATTTGCGACTGTAAGACGTATGAAGTTACCGAATTATAACCATCAAAATTACTAACTACTAAAGAACGACGACTAAATTACTAAAGAATGACTTTTACATGCAAAAATCAATCTTGACATGAAAATGAACTTGGAGGGTTGTATTGATAATTTTGATGGTTATAGTTCGGTAACTTCATACGTCTTACAGTCGCAAATCAAATTTTCATAAACATACAACCAAGCACTGGCCTGCAAATTGCCAAAAACGTAAGAAAATTAGAATTTCGCGGGCCTGTACCTCTACCATGAGTTTACACAGCCAAATCTCGCAAGCGTCTACGTAAATTATTTGTATGAAATATCGTACAGCGCCTCTAGCGGTCACAAAAAGAATTACTATCCGTAACATGAGCACTATAGATGACGATAGGTTAAAAACCTAACGTAATCTATTCTATAGTTACTAACGTTTTTCAGCTGTCACCATACAAAACAGTAGCTCTACCATGAGTTGTCATAGAAAACTTACTCTCTAACGTTGTACTCGCTAGCGTGCTAACGTGTATCAAATAGATTTCGATAGTGCTTGCACCATGAGATTTACGGAGTCTTACGCAGGCGCTAATGTAAGCTCGATAGATTGTGTCGTCTAGCTAACTTCACTCTACTCATGTTTTGTTTCTTTCTTTCCCACTAATAAGAGGAGAGAACGATATATACACAAATAAACCGACAAATTAGAAAAGTTGGCGGTTATTAGACTACTCATAGTATTTAGTGGTTTTTGAATTTTTATTCCTTATAATATGTCACTGTCGTGTATTCAATTTGTAATTTTGTTTGTTGACCTTGTGTCACAGAGCTGTGTTGTGTGGTTTAAAAGTTTACATTAGTAGATTCAAACAGATTATTTTAAACAATGAGGACCCTGTGCCCTTTTTTTTTTTTTTTTGGTGGGTGTAAAATCATCGAATAACCCCTCCCGCTCTTGGGCAGAGCGAAAGGGAGTGTCAGACTTCTACTGACTAAAAACCACCCATGTTCCTTCTTCGCCCTCTATGTCGAGGCCGCGATAACCGGTGGACTACCCGCGGCCCCGACAGGCAGGACCCTGTGCCTCAGTTTCAATTGTTGGTAGAGTTCATAGAAAGGTATGTTTCAAACTTTCTTCAAAATTATTGTATTTTGTTTGGAGGGAACTGCATGGTACCTTCAGTTCTAATGAGACTCGTTGTGTTGACATCAAATACGTAACATTATTCATACATATGCACAAACCTTTAAAGGATTCTTTAGAGAGTCTATAAAGTTTAATAAACTTTCATTCATTTATATTTTGAAATTGGTGTCTAACATGAATTCTCATTTCGGAAAATCATTTCTCGAAATTCACGTTATTCACGTCGTTGGTCTTCAAATTCAGCGGCCACTAACATATTTCATACCAAATAAGCTCTTGCAGACATTATTTTGACTGCATTAGACTCAAAAACGTACATAATTTTGTTGTAAACATATGTTTCACACGCCAAAATGCTAGTGAGCTACGTAACCTCTATAGTAAGCGAATTATTCGATAGGTTCAGTGAAATTAGTGACTCATGGTACCGTTTTGTATGGTGACAGCTGAAAAACGTTAGTAACTATAGAATAGATGACGTTAGGTTTTTAACCTATCGTCATCTATAGTGCTCATGTTACGGATTCTGATTCTTTCCGTGACCGCTAGAGGCGCTGTACGATATTTCATACAAATAATTTACGGAGACGCTTGCGAGATTTGGCTGTGTAAACTCATGGTAGAGGTACGGTACCATGAGTCACTAATTTCACTGAACCTATCGAATAATTCGCTTACTATAGTGGTTACGTAGCTCACTAGCATTTTGGCGTGTGAAACATATGTTTACAACAAAATTATGTACGTTTTTGAGTCTAATGCAGTCAAAATAATGTCTGCAAAGCTTATTTGGTATGAAATATGTTAGTGGCCGCTGAATTTGAAGACCAACGACGTGAATAACGTGAATTTCGAGAAATGATTTTCCGTAATGAGAATTCATGTTAGACACCAATTGCAAAATATAAATGAATGAAAGTTTATTAAACATTATAGACTCTTTAAAGAATACTTTAAAGGTTTGTGCATATGTATGAATAATGTTACGGATTTGATGTCAACACAACGAGTTTCATTAGAACTAAAGGTACCATGCAGTTCTCTCTAAACAAAACACAATAATTTTGAAGAAAGTTGAAACATACCTTTTATGAATATACCAACAATTGAAACTGAGGCACAGGGTCCTCATTGTTTTAAATAATCTGTTTGAATCTACTAATGTAAACTGTTAAACAACACAACACAGCTCTGTGACACAAGGTCAACAAACAAGATTACAAATTGAATACACGACAGTGACATATTATAAGGAATAAAAATTCAAAAACCACTAAATACTCTAAGTAGTCTAATAACCGTCAACTTTTCTATTTTGTCGGTTTATTTGTGTATATATCGATCTCTCCTCTTATTAGTAGGAAAGAAAGAAACAAAACATGAGTAGAGTGAAGTTAGCTAGACGACACAATCTATCGAGCTTACATTAGCGCCTGCGTAAGACTCCGTAAATCTCATGGTGCAAGCATTATCGAAATCTATTTGATACACGTTAGCACGCTAGCGAGTACAACGTTAGCGAGTAAGTTTTCTATGACAACTCATGGTAGAGCTACAGATGTGAGCTTCCACCTTAAGGTGCTTGCAGTGACGCAGATACTCTTTGTATCACTGTGTGTATACTCTGTGTGTGAACGGTATGTGTGTCTCTGTTGTGTTCGCACATTTAGATAGAGAGAGAAATACACACAAGTTACTAACCAATTAACGCCGCGCCTTCGGGTTTCTGACGTAGTGACGTACGATAATAAAATTGAGAGCTCTCTGCTACGGCCTTGTTTTCAACTCAAAACGTGGTTGGCAAGCGCACAGTATTACGTCCGGACACTAAGTATTCTAAATTATATTCGTATTGTTTTCCTCATTGATAAATATTATAATAATTGGTAAATTTAATACAGTGAGTGACCGCAAAACGAACAAGGTAAGAATTTTATTTATTTGCTATGAATTTAGTTCTATTTTACATGCTAACATCGTGCTTGTAATCCTTAAACTGTAACGCAGAAGTGTACTTGTACTAGTAACACATGTTTATTAATAGGGACGAGCCTATTACCATGAACCAATTAATAATGAATACAGATTGGGAGACCATCACATAATATGGCAGAATGTTTTTAATAATAATGTCAGTGTGAGCGCATGAGATAGAGCTAGTTTTATTGTATAGTATAGTATACTACTCGTTCCTACTGACTGCCTCGTTTGTCTATCGGCCGTAAGTGCGCCTGCTGTGCATGCGGTCCTGTGTTCGGTTTCCGGGTAGGGCAAAGTGTAATTATGTTAGATAGAGAGACTAGATTTGTGTTCGGTTGATGGTATTAGATTGAGAGCAGCGGTGGCCCAGTGGTGGCGGCCCCGACTTAAGAACAGTAGGTCGTGGTTTCGAATCCTGTCAGGCGCTTTACTTTGTGTAATTTATTCCATCACCGCTGCTCTCAAAACAGTCTTAATGTCTTAGAATCAAAAATTGAAAGGCATGTGACATCTACCAACCCGCACTGGGCCCGCGTGGTGGAATAAAGTCCATCCCTCTCCTAGAGAGGAGGCCTGTGTCCCTGCAGTGGGAACATAATAGGCTGATGATGATGATAATGATGATGATGATGGTATTAAGCTTGCCCCCAATTACATGGGACAACGTAACTGGCGAAATATGGATGTACCAATGGCTACACCTCTGCCTTACCCTTCGTGGATAACAGGCGTGATGTTATGTTATGTCTTGTATAGCCATCTCTTTTCCACACTGATGTGAGAGTCAAAAAATTACATTTTTTTTTCTTTTTTTTAGCGGTAGAAAATTATCAAATAACCCCTCCAGTTCTGGGGCAGAGCGAAAGGGAGTGTCAGACTTCTACTGACTAAAAACCACCCATGTTCCTTCTTAGCCCTAAACAACCCAAAGCCCCGACGGGAAATCACTATATCACTACATATTACAAAATAAAGTCCTCCAACGCGTTTGTCTGTCTGTTCACGACAAACTCAAAAACTACTGCACTGATTTTCTTGCCGTTTTCTCCAATGGATAGAATGGTTCCAGAGTAAGGTTTTAGTATAATAATATAATTTGACTCTTAAATAAATAAAACCAAATTCTTAAATTATAAAGGGTGTAAAAGTACTCTTAACGCAGATGAAGGGCACTTGTTCTCCTCACCACTGCAATCATTTTTTGGTTCAAGACCATACCTGGGAACCCCGTAGTTACGGAGATAATTGGGGTCAAAGTTCCTAATTGCGCAGCTGTTTTTGTCAATACTAGTTTTTTAGGTTATAACTTTACTTAAATTACCTCCATGACCCGTTTACTATTCAAAGCATCCACTAGCACAATGTTTTAAGAGTGCTACATTGAGTTTTACCTACTACTTAGTTTGATGTACAGAATGCTTGGTTGACGTATGTGTGTAGGGTTAATTTACACCCTGTATATCACTCACTGACCTGATTCAATTCGGAATAGGTAAAGAGCTACTGCTTTATACTTTATTGTTCCCATTAGAGCACCATGTCAAAATATTGATTGGTACTCTAAGCATAGGTGCTCTAAAAATAGGTGCTCAGATGGATTCACCTCCAATTCAATGTTAATTTTTGCAATTCGTTGGCATAGTTTTTTTGACCTGGTGAAGCTTTTTTTTTGTCAGCAATAAAATGTACTCAATCTTAATTTAGAAAAACAGTAAAATCCCGAGCCATTAATACATTGATCCAGATGACTTCATGAGTGGTTGTCGTTGTCACAGTATAAATATTCACAGTACTAGCGGACGTCACGCGGCTTCACCCGCGTAGTTCCCGTTCCCGTGGGAATACAGGGATAAAAAATAGCCTATGTTACTAAGGGTGAATGTAGCTTTCCAATGCTGAGAGAATTTTAGAAATCGGCGCAGTAGTTTTTGATTTTATTCATTACAAACATACATACACACACATACAAAAATACAAATCTTTCCTCTTTATTATATTAGTGTAGATAAACATAATTAAATAAAAAATACTGAGTATAAATATACTGTGTGTATTTATACTGTGTCGTTGGTCTCTCACATAACCTAGATCTACGGGAAAAACTTGAAATAACACCATGACAGTTTAAAAACTTACATCCGTAGGTAACTACGTTTTTAGTTAGAATTTCAAATCACACCTTTTAATATTATTTACTTTACGATTAGATTATTTACATAAAGTTTTTTATAAGTAATGACAAAACCAGTTCATCAATTTTAATCTTTCATATAAAATTCTAATAAATGGATTTTAAATTAAATTTTATGATCGTGACTGCGAGGAACCGTTTTAAGTGGGTGGGTACTGGGTAATCATCAAATAATCCCTCTCGCTCTGGGCGGAGCGAAAGTGAGTGTCAGACTTGTACTGACTAATACCATACCTTCTTAGCCCTTTGTATTTTGGATCCGAGGTATCTCTTTCGAACCGTTTCACAGCCTCGGCAGTGTGACCAGTTAAATCAAAATTTTCCCTTGCCTTGTATTAGGTACCATTGCTCATTTTTCATAATATTACTTATTATTTTATCAACTCATTTGCAATAAACATTTGAACACCTACAGACTAAACCTTGATGACAATTGATTCATTAAAATTTCACAGCAGCTAGCTTCTTCATAAAATAAAATTAGTTGTTTACACACGAAACTGCCAAACGGTTTCATGGAAACACGAAACATTTTTCCTAAAACCACGTCTTGATAACGTCGTAATAAAAACATTACCTATTTATTGTACTATATTTTCTAAAACGAAGTATTTTTGTAAAACATCACTCGAGCTAGCCCGCGATGCTAATTGACAACATTTCAAAACTGACACCACCTTAAAATAAAAATACCGTTTCTTTATTTTCGTATCCTGAGTTCATACATGTATTTTATTTATTTTTTGATTCCATTATTTCTGAGAAAAAAAATGAAAACCAAAAAACATGTGATGACGTCATATATACGGCAGAATGATGTAGTTATCTTTGCCTAAGCATTCAATATTTTTTATGAAAACAATAATGTCAAACAAGACGTCAATTTGTCAATGTTGAATGTCACTGAAGTTTACATTTTTCATAAAATTTAACAATTTATTTTTCAAACTCGACGCTTTACGCTTACTGTTAGTATTATCAACTTTTGATTGATATTTCCCCAATAAAATGGATCCCAAAGAAACATATACGCCAATAAAGGAACCAAAATATTCTGCCAAAGTGACAACGACAAGACAAGTGTGAAAATTTTCAATTTTTTTTGTCGTGTCACAGTAAATCAAAGGTTATATCGCCATTCCACCGTAAGAATGACGTCATTTGGCGCTTACGTCTTTTTAGAACGCGCCGAATTTGAAACTTAAAATTATGAATGAAAAGTACATAATTTCGAAAAACAAAAAAATATGGGTGTCCTAGTTTTGGATTTGCTTTTATATTACTTCACAAGTTAAAAATATGAAATGTTGTCAATTTGTTAGTTGCTCGAGCTAGCCCGCGATGCTAATTGTTAGTTGCTCGAGCTAGCCCGCGATGCTAATTGTTAGTTGCTCGAGCTAGCCCGCGATGCTAATTGTTAGTTGCTCGAGCTAGCCCGCGATGCTAATTGTTTATTGCTCGAGCTAGCCCGCGATGCTAATTGTTAGTTGCTCGAGCTAGCCCGCGATGCTAATTGTTAGTTGCTCGAGCTAGCCCACGATGCTAATTGTTAGTTGCTCGAGCTAGCCCGCGATGCTAATTGTTAGTTGCTCGAGCTAGCCCGCGATGCTAATTGTTAGTTGCTCGAGCTAGCCCGCGATGCTAATTGTTTATTGCTCGAGCTAGCCCGCGATGCTAATTGTTAGTTGCTCGAGCTAGCCCGCGATGCTAATTGTTAGTTGCTCGAGCTAGCCCGCGATGCTAATTGTTAGTTGCTCGAGCTAGCCCGCGATGCTAATTGTTAGTTGCTCGAGCTAGCCCGCGATGCTAATTGTTAGTTGCTCGAGCTAGCCCGCGATGCTAATTGTTAGTTGCTCGAGCTAGCCCGCGATGCTAATTGTTAGTTGCTCGAGCTAGCCCGCGATGCTAATTGTTAGTTGCTCGAGCTAACCCGCGATGCTAATTGTTAGTTGCTCGAGCTAGCCCGCGATGCTAATTGTTAGTTGCTCGAGCTAGCCCGCGATGCTAATTGTTAGTTGCTCGAAATAGCCCATTTTTTGTTATGTTTAAGTTTCTTATGAGTATTTGCAAACTATTAAAACAATAATCCTTATCGTTCCCACCGGGACGCGATAGAGCTATCTGAGTGACCTTGACCGTGTGAGTTCTCCAGCTAACCAAATTGGTAATAACTGGTTATAACTTTGTTTTATTTCTAGATGAGTGAACCAAAATACTACGTGGTACAAGTTTTGGAAGATCCTCTCAAAGATATATCTGAATATTGGTGTGTGCTAAGGGATTGGGTACAAATCCGTGGACCTGGTGATCCAAAAGTCTTGGTTACATTCCCCTATCGACATCTCTCACACGAGTACCCATTACTGGAACTAAGTCCATCACCCACAGAACGTCAACTTAAGGAAACGTCAAAGAAGTGGATCACATTGGCAAAAATAACCTTACTCTCCGTCGTGAAATATAAAAGCGGTAAGAAATGTTTTAGTGAGGTTTTGTTATATAATAGCTAGCCCATACCGTCCCACTGCTGAGCAAAAGCCATTCCTTCCAACAGGGATGTTAACTAACTTAAAAAAATGTGATTCTAATTAGTCCGTCTGTTAGATTATCAACAAATATTGGATACTAGTTGTTGCCAGCGGCTTCACCTGCTACAACTCGAAAATAACCCCACGGGAAGATAAAATCAGAATAAAAACTATCCTATGTGTTAATCCAGGTTATAAACTATCTGTGTACCAAATTTTATCCAAATCCGTTCGGTAGTCTTTACGTGAAGAAGTAACAAACATACACACTCACACACTCACAAACTTTCGCCTTTATAATATTAGTATTTTTTGTTTTATCAAATCAATAAAAATTGACGAAGATAAAACGCGTCAAAGATTTGTGTGGGGGCTGGTAACGTCACTGACCGCTAAAAATGTCATACTAATGTCTTAGAAAATGACGTCACACGAGTTTTCAAAGCACTGTGTCGTCTTCATTGGTTGTTTCCGTGAAAAAAGAAAAAATACGTGTCCAATATATTTTGGTAATCTACATGACGAACTAATTTGTTTTTTTTTTCGTTAACTACCCTATTCTGTGCAACTTCTTTCCAATTGTCAAGGATGACATCCAGTTCGTCCCGCCATCTCCTACGTGATCTGCCGCTCAGTGCAAAATAACAGTGCTAAAAGCAATGAAAATAGGGATCAAATTCGCGAAATTAAAAACAAATTCGGGAAATGAATGCTCGAAATATGTATTCCTTTCCTTGTTAGTGTCAGCAAAACTATCATATGAATAATTTTACTGGTTCATAGAATAAAATGTTATGTTATAGACTTTAAACTTCGCTGCTGGCAATAATCCATGGAATTTATTGTACCTACTGGAATATTTTATAAGGTTGAGAAGTGGAAGCCGTCTGTGTTAATATAAGAATACGTTTTACAGATTCCTATGGTGACCTGAAACGCTATTTTCGGAAGTTGCAGATAGATAAATACGAAGGTAAATAAGTTATAATATATAATATGAAAATATACGGCTAGATCAAGGTAGACACAGCTATTTTATTTTTGGAAGAGATTAAGCAGCGATTTTGAATACAAGGTCGTATTTAAACTGACTTTGACTTTGAATGTTTGCGCAAATGTTGATAAATTATTGTGAAAATTTTAAAACAGTAAGCGTTATATTATTACACCTAACGAGACCATCTAAATTCTAATATATACACCTAAACTTTAAGAGTGCCAACCATTTTTTTAGTATATTTATTTTATAACATTGCAATTTTATTTTAGAAGAAAAATCAAGCACATCCCCGCGGATAGCTACGCTAAGTGCTAAGGACGATTTCATGACGAACGTTCTGGGATTGCTCCCGTTTCCCAAACTACGCCAACCTGCAAATACGAAAGCACAAAAACGAAAAGCAGCGGATGGTGGTAGAAAACCCTATAATAAAATATCTAAAGTGACTGAGCCAAATGAAATAGGTGAGCAGGTTGCGGGCCTATCTAAACAACCATTCGAATTGCTAGACGACTACCAACCACTTGATCATGCAATGCCCGTTGAAGAGACACAAGAAGCGTCTGTGGGAAAATCCAACGAAACAAAAATCCAACACACAAGTACAGAGGACCAACCAACTGTTAATGCTTCAGAAGCAAACCACTCATTGGAAGACACGAGCAGGAAATCCCTTTCTGAATCGAATATTGCCGGGCAAACGGAACAAAGCAAAACACTGATATCTCTTATGACAACATTGGAAGAGCAGCTCAAGAAAATCTACCCGACACTCGAGGAAATTAAATCTACAAATAACAACTTAGAAACCACCATGGCCTCTTTGTCGGCACAAAATGAAGAGTTAAAAAAAAATATAGAACAACTTGAAGTCAAAAAAGAGAAAGATAGGAACTACATCGCCTTTTTAGAACGCACAATAAAGGCATTTTTATACAAGACTTTGTAGTCTTGTATAAATATGCCTTTATTAAGTTTTTTTAAGATATTTAATGATTACTTAAGCCGTCACTTAGTAAAGATTTGACATAATTTTGTACGACAAAACTGTCAAAACCTTTACTAAGTGATGACCTAAGTAATCAAGAAAGCTCTCTGAGTGAAGCAGTTAGTACCTACTATCAATATGATGATTCCGTTAACGTTTAACCAGTCGAAATGTAATAAAAGAAACGAAATGTATGTGGATACAAGAAAAAGACGTTAAATTATTATTATTTATATTTTATTATCTCTGTTCAAAGCAGACAACTTGATATGTAGTACAGTCGAACAAGCGAATAAGTAGACAGCCAGCTAACTTGTATTTACTTTTGAGATTATACAGATACATTTAGAGACTGATGCCAAACGATACAGTATTTGACATCAATCGCTTACTACGAAACGCTCTATAAAACAAAATTACTGTAATCAATATTTTTTTAATTATAAGAAATATCTCAGCTGTATTCCACCTTTGTGAGAGACTGGTCGCCAGGCCCGTTCCACGGCTAGAATAAGCTTTTGTAGTTAAACCGTGTAGAAGTAGAAGCATAATAAAATAAAAGAACACCAAAATAGCAATATAAAATACCTAATAATTTACAATTTTGCCGAAGCCGAAATAAATGTTGTCAAACGAGTAACTATGTTTAATATAATTACCCATTCATTTTAACTTGTAACTTATTTGTTCGTAAGTAAATATTTTGTGACACGCTTGTGACTCCTAGTCTAGTATAGTAAGTAGTATTTATTCATATATATATTTGTCAAATATCTACCTCATTGTAAATCAATAGTCTGATGGTTTTAATAATTTTAATTAACGTAATTATGTAGCTTTCTTCAAATGTATTATTAAGAATTTATGTTACGTGTATTGAAACATGATATTATATTGTTTTTTTTATTTGATTTTTGTACTAACGAGTGAGTGTAAAAACTGTTGAACGGATTTGAATAAAATTTGGTACACAGATAGTTTATAACCTGGATTATAACATAGGATAGTTTTATCTTCCCGTGGGATAATTTTCTAGTTGTAGCGGGAGAAGTCGCTGACAACAGCTGTGTTTAATAAATAAAGCAAGTTTTTTTATGTATTGGTTTTTTAATTGCAGCACTACAAGTTACTTAAACTTGATTGTCATAAAATCAAGCTACCTTGGTCATTACCAAACACCAGTTAGTAGGTACGATCCGCGACAAAAGTCGATGAGCACTGTATCTTTCACTCATCATATCATTATTGAAATTATACCTACCTACATAAATCTAGAACTGATTTTTGTTTAAAATTTCCGGCCTGACTGCCTCGTAGGTCTAGCGGTTGCAAGCGCGGCTGCTGTTCGATTCTTTTCCCAAGTCAGGAGTTGTTATTGAGTTACCATCAGGAATTTGTCAGTAGCAGTCATGAGTCTGGATTCGTGCCCAGTTAATGTCAATAGTGGTCCCTATTTCATGGGGCTTAAACATGACTGAAATATGAGTTTACTAATGGGTACCTACAACTCTTCCTAATCCTTCGGGTATTACAAGCGTGATGTTATGAATCACATTGGTGGCACCATCTCGTAACCATGTTTATAAATTCTACTGCTCAAGAACTTACTCTGCATATGACGTAGATTGTAAGCACAAGCGACGACAACAGAACGTTCCATTCTCGACCGCTGCGCATACTCAGCATGCAGGTCAAGCCATTTACAAGTGGCCCCGGGGTCCATCAGCGAAGCTAGGACTGGTGCACCAGAAGTCGCGCGAAGATAGTGTTACGACCGACGGCCGCGCCATTGAGCCAGCCACGTCAGCAATACCGCCAGGTGAGCCAGATTTCCCCTTCCTTAATGTCGCTTGTTCTTTCATCAGATAGATTCCCAAAGACGATTCCCAAAATCCTAAAGCTACAGTCCACATTTAAAGTCAACCCAATTCTCCAAGTTAAATCATTTTATCTCAATCGTCGCCATAAATTGGTGAATAAAGGGTTAATAAAATTGAGAACCAACGAGCTTACCTGTTAAGCGAAGTCTTTATTTTAACTTTATGGATAACCTGAAATTAATTATTATAACTAAGGTAGTATTTTCCATGGAAAAGGCGTCAACAAACCGTCGCACTAAATGGATCCACAATTTAGGACCCTTTAATAATAATAATATGCGTGGTGCTAGGCAACTGGGCTTATCCCAGTTGTATTACGTCCCTGTGTGCCTATTGGCCTTGTTCTGTTCTGTCTCCTGCTGATATGGAGGGAAGTGGAAATTCCATAGAGATCTACGCCAGGGAATGGGTAACTACAGTACTTTCATAAATAAGCTATTTCACCAAAACAATCTAATTAGTCCGTCTGTTAGATTATCGAAAAATATTGCATACATGTTTTTTGTTTTATCAAATTAATAAAAATTGACGAAAATAAAACGTGGCAAAGATCATGAGGGGGTGGCTTTTGACGTCACTTTGTGGGTAAAAAAGTACTAACCTTGTGACGTCACACGACTTGACACGACTTTTCGAAGCACTGTAATTATCGTCTTCATCATTTGTTTACGTGAAAAAAGAAAAAATTAAGGTCCATTATTTTTTGGAAATCTATCTGACGGTCTAATTAGATTTTGTATGCTGATTCTAGTACATTCATGTGGCGATGCGAACACTTTGAGAAGACCTCCTATAACATTTTACGTTAATGACATGATTCCCCACTCGAACGTCCCGGCTACTTTGGCGTCCTGTACAGCGGGGGGCGGCGCATGCCGGTACCGATTTAAAGTGTATAATTTGCAAACAATCCAGCTACGCTATATGAAATAAAAAAATGCCTGTATAAAGCTAACATTATAGGGAATCGATATACATAATAAACTATATACCAACACTTAGTGAAAAATTCACCCAAAAAATTTTGAAGTTGACAATATACTCATGCAATTTACCTGACGAAATACACAGGAACTTATAAGAAAAATATAGAACATACTGGTACATTATTTATTTAGAATACAATAGAATACAATCTATATTTATTCTAGTCATGCCACCTTGCTAATGGCAACTAGCAGCTGACTTCTGTATCAATGTTTGAGAACGCCATGAAGGAGCATCAAGTATCAGTGGCATGCGACTACGGCTGTCCTCTATAATAATGATCAAAATTATATACTTACAAGACGATTTTTCATGTTTTCTACTTTTAAGACCGCGGTTTTATTAGTCTGCGTTTTTATTCGTAGTCGGGTTTTAGTTTTTAAACGAAATTTTTATAGTTTATAGTAAATAAGTGCAATAACGTAGCGCTTGTCCAGTACTCTCCGACCTGGTTTCTTTCCACACTTTTCAATAAACTACAGCATTGTTTTTGTTGCATGCAGATCTAATGCAGGTTCCAAACGAACACGGTCATCGTTACCGCGGTCGCGGCCGGTAATGCATGGTAAAAACTTCGTAAAGTAAAGTAACATCAAAACAGTTGCTTCAATACTATCCGAATTCTTGTATAGAACGAGATTGTCAGCGTCAACAGACACACCGGAATGTTCCGTTAGTTCTAGAGCAGGTTCACAATACTTTAGTTAGTGTCAATGGTGAGTCATTTTCATCGTATTCCGGAGGTAGAACCATCTTTTTCTGAACTTGATCGGTATCTGTCTGTTCTTCATTTAATTTGGAAACTACTGCTGTAGCATCTTTTGATGAAGATGAAAGAGCGTCTATCTTTTCGTATTCCGTAGGAAGATCAAACTTGCTGTTATCGTTCTGTTTCGTAAAATCTTCGCTTAATTTTGGAACTTCTGTTGCCATATATTTCGATAAAGATGTGCATCCGTCTGTTAAAGCATTAGACACTTTTAGCTCAATAAGACGTAATTCTTCTTTTAATTTTTCTAGTGAACTACAGGTATATTCTTTTTCTTCAACAGGTTTTACTACTTCTTGGTTTTGTCGCCGAATGTTTTGAGAATATTTGATTTCTGTTTTGATAATCAAGTCGTTCTCCAATTCAAACTCTGCAACAAAATTCAGCAATGTTTCCATTGCGTTTTCATTCAATCCAGGTCTTACATTTGTACCGCCTAGTTCAGAGTCTTCAGTTGTGGGACCAGTCCATGAACACTTATTTAATGCACTTGTGGTAAAAACTTCATTTAGTAACTTTCGAGCCAACGTCACACAATCTTTCGATAGTAAGCTTAAATTGAGTTTGTTAGCATTTACATACACACCCGAATGAGGCATTAGTTCAACAAGTCCCGGAGCAGGTTCATGATACTTTAGTGTCCATCGTGAGTCATTTTCATCGTATTCGGAAGGAAGACCAATCTTTGTTTGAACTAAATCGTTATCTGTATGTTCTTCATTTAATTTAAGTACTGCTGCTGTAGTGTCTTTTGATGTAGATGGAAGAGGTTCCTGAAAACCTTCTCCTAAGTGTCTGTCACGAACATCTTCTTCTTCTTCTTTTTGTAGACTACAGATCATCTCCAGCATTGTTTGTCGGAAATTTGTAAGAGAAAAATTGTCCATAAGTTCATCTAAATAATTTTCTTCTTTCTGTCTATCACGTCTCATTTCTAGCGATATTTGGCGCATATTGTTCAGACAACATTGGTAGTCTGCTTCAGTCCAATTCTGGAGATCTCCAAATCGTTTTACATAAATCAGCAATATATTTATTGCGTGTTGGTCTAATACAGGCCTTGCATGACCACCGTGGACAGTAAACGCATTCCCAGTTACACTAGTCCACGAACATGTACTCAAAGCACTTGTAGTAAAGATTTCGGTAAGTAACATTTGAGCAAATGTTTTGCAATCATGCGACTGCTTCTTGCATTCAGCTAGTTTGTCAATATTGACATACACACCAGAATCTTCAACTAGTTCAACAAGTTCGGGAGCAAATTCACGATACTTTAGTGTCCATCGCGAGTCATTTTCATCGTATTTCGGAGGAAGATCCATCTTCGTCTGAACTTTATCGTTATCTGTCTGTTCTTCATTTAATTTGGAAACTTCTGCTGTAGCGTCTTTTGCTGTTGACGGAAGAGTTTCCAACTCATCATGAGGACTTCCCTGCAATGATGATTGATCTGTAAATTAATAAAAAAGTATTAATGTAGTTTTCCTATGGGTTCCCGTAAATAATCACCATTTACGTGAACTAATGGTAAAAATAACAGTTAAGAAACAAAACTATATAACATCTATGCATTGTAAATATCTGTAAGTATAGTAGTTAACGACTAAAAATGGAAAAATAAAATAACAAAAAATAACCGACCTAAAAACACAATAAAAATTAGTTCAAAAACTAAAACCCGACTACAAATAAAATCGCAGACTAATAAAACCGCGGTCTTAAAAGTAGAAAACAAGAAAAATCGTGTAGTAAGAGATAATTTGTATATATCAATTTAACGTATTATAAGTAAAATTATTATAAAGGACAGCCGTAGTCGCATGCGACTGATACCTGATGCGCCTTCATGGCGTTCTCATTGATACGGAAGTCAGCTGCTATTTGCCATTAGCAAGGTGGCATGCGACTACGACTAGTGGATAACACAGACTAGACCCGCGAGAACTGTTTGACCGCAACCTAAACTTATATGTTGACTAAACACATACACATGTGTGTGTGTGTGTGTGTTGTGTTACATATTTGTAATGTGCTCGCCAAGACCTTTAATTTGATACCAAATATGTTATCATTATCTTATTTTTTTTTTCTCGACGTTGGAATTTGACATTTGAATAGTCATAAAAAAAAGGAATTGATAAAATTTGTAAAGCCTATGTCACCCGAGTTATTCTTACGAATCTATTGATACATAATTTATTAAAATCCTTTCAGTAGTTTATTCGCTATGGAGGAACATACATACATACACACACACATACATACATACACTTAGACTGCCAAAATCATTACCCTTCCTTTTGGCTTCACCGTAGTCGGGTAAAAAGTGAAAACTAAAGTTCACAAGAAAAATCAGCTTCTGAATTCGGTGGCTTTGGTGGCAAATAAAAAAAACAAAATCAAACTAACTTGCAAATGCCACCGACTTCAGTCGGTTTTTTCTTGCAAAAAAAGTTTTTTGTAAAGTGGTATAACAACGGAGTGCCTTTGGAGAAAGGGGATAGAACCGATGTGGCACATCAACATATGCCATGCCATATGTATGTATGTATATCTCCTCTATCCATACATACCACTTTCATCGTGGGCCGCGATTTCGAATAAAAAACAAAATGGCGGCGGGTCGATATGGCAGCTTCCATACAAAAAAGTTCAAACCCTCTTCCTCATAGAATGACAAATTAATAAATTGTGTTAGCAGTTCAACAATCTCTTATACGTACTTAAGGACCGATAGTTGTATTCTTTCAGGTTATTAGGTTGATTTTATGATAGAAGGTAAATCTCATTAACAAACTTTAAAAAGGGAGGTTCTCAATACGTCGGTATTTTTTTTATGTGTATCGAAGACGCCTGAACCGATACACAATTTTTTTTTTGGAAAGGAGATGGTAATGAAATCAGTCATGATAAGGAAATCAGGATCTGATGATGGCATCCCAGAGAAATCGAGGGCAATCCTCATATTTTAAAGGCATGTATTATGTTTTTTGAGCTTTTTTAAAGTTTTTTTAAGTATTCGCAACTAGCAGTTATCACTTCATGTTGATGAGCTAATGATGGAAGGCTCCTCAACCGTTAGAAGTTGTAGGATAGTTTTTTAATGAAAAAATATTGGGACGTATATGGTTTTATAATTTCAGATTATATGAGTGAGCTGAATATGGAACGTACTACTCCTCAACGGTTGGGAGTTGAAAGCAATATTACAATAAAAGCAAAAATACATACTCAATTCTTTAATGCATTCCACAATGTAGGCTTAGGTGGTAAACATTTTTCAAAAGAAACAATCATGGTCCCTGTCAGGCACAGCAAAATAAATAATTATTTATGTGAAGCTTAGGACTCAACATTTACCTACGTATGATCTTATTAACTAACTTATTTTATTCTATTCTTATTTATTTATTTATTAGTGAATGACAAAAGTACAGTATGCACAATAATTTGTTTTGTGCTAACAGCGCTAACAATTCAAAGTAATAGTTAAATTCAAAACGTAAATACAAAGAATAATTAAAATCAAAATTTAAAGACAAAAATAATATCAATACGTATGAAAAAATAGAAAACAAAATCAAGGAATTAGACTCCAATTTTTTTTGTTATTTTTATAATAGAAATCTAAGTTAACAGACCAATTGAGAATAATAATACAATTCAATACAAAAATTAAAATCATAAATTATTGAAAAATAAAATTTTAAGCAATTATTAGATTATTTTATAAGTTTCAAAGATTTATCATTTAAGTATTTGTTGACATTGTTAGTAGTAACATTTGCTTAATAATAGGCTTTTTTAATTTTTTCGTGAATCGATGTAGTTTTTTTACTTCTCTTATTGATTTAGGTAACATATTATTATTATATATTTTTGTTGACATAACCAGAGGGCTGGATGAGTGTATTTTTAAGCAGGATGTTGGTAGGTTAAGTTGTGTTTTGTTTCGTAGTGTGTATCTTGTTTGTACCTATGTCTTATAAGTCTTGGTGTTTGTGAGCGAATTTGCCTATGTCAAGTATATATATTATACAAGGAAGGGAAAGTATATTTTGTTTTACAAAATGGGGTTTGCAGTTTCTACCCGATGTATATTTACTAAGATACGGATTGTAGTAGCCATGCGAAAGCATAGGCGTAGTATGTAACCAGGGCAGTCTGTAAATTTGTGTTTTTATATGCCTTTCGTGAAGTTATTCACGAAAAGCATATAAATTTTTTTTTTATTTTATTTTATTTTTGTGACTTCCAATATATATTTTTGCCTATAGTTATATACCTAATAATGTGAATTTATTTACTATTTCTATTAAATGATAATTAAAAGAAAAAAATACATTTAGATGATTTTTTGGTGGGGATGGAAAGTTATGAGTTTAGTCTTTGTGAAATTGAGTTCAAGGTTGTGTTCGTTCATCTAGGTTATTATTTTGCTGTAAATTGCATCAAGGGCACTTTTAGGTTTATGTTATCATGACATTGGGTTAGAATGGAGCTGACGTCCACAAACAAAACGCAAGGTCCGGATTCTGCTATAAATTTAGGGAGATCGTTGATGTTGATTAGAAATAAAAGACATCCAATTACACTTCCTTGTGGTACCGATGCGCTAATAGGGTTGTTCTTTTTTTTTTGGAGGGTCGAAAGAATCTTCAAATACCGGGGTCCCGCTCTTGGGCAGAGCGAAAGGGAGTGACAGACTTCTACTGAGTAAAAACTTTAATTTTATACTAAACTTTTTCATTCTATTTAAATTTCATAATTTCATATTCAAATGAACCCAGCCTGCTTCCAAGTTTTGTTTAATTTAAAATGTGCTTGTTTTTTGCTTTTCAGTCTTTTCAGTCGGGTTTTTTAGTTTTTTAACTACTTTTTTTATTTCTAACTTTTTAGTTCTTTAGTGTTTGTTCTTTCGTTGGTCGCGTAAAATACTTTGCAGATGATTTAACTTTGGTGTTTGTTTATAGAGTTTGTGACTTTGAATTTATTTTAAACATATCGATGTTATAAAGTTTTGTAATCTCCTTTTAAAACCCTTCATTTTGATACCCTACTCGATGGTAATGGATTTTTTTTATTTTTTCTTATCCACGATTTGGCCCCCAAAACCAGCAATTATCTTTGTTTTTTTTATGTTAATGTAGCCAGTGACACTCGCGCCATCAAGACAAATCTAACGACGTATATTTCATTCAAATCCCTTCATCCGTTTAGGAGTTATGAGGGAACAAAAAAACGGACATACATACCTTTTGGGCTTCGCGGCAGTCGAGTAAAAAGTACAGTCAACCAAAAAAATTAAGTTTTACAAATAGAACTAGTTTTATTAATGATAAAATATTTATTTTATTTCAAAAATAGTAACCTGACTTAGAATGAAACATATTTTTTTTTCAATTCAATTCAATTCAATTTAATCATTTATTGCATATCACATGTGTTTTATAAGATCTTAACAATAATATTTAGCTCCATGCTCATGACATACTTAAGTTTAATAGGAAATAAATCATTTCTTAAATAAAGGAGTTAAGAAGAGTAATGTAATGTATTATGTAGTACTAGGGTATCATAAGTTATTTGGGGATTATTAATTTCTTTCGGGCTAATCTTCAACTGAATCATGACACCCTGTTACAAAGTTCGAAATTTAGTACTTATAAATAAAATTTGTTCTTGGAGAAAACAAATAAAATTTGTTCTTAAATTTGAACCACCAACCTGATTGATTGTCTTAACATTAAGAAAATCTTTATAATCAACAGTGTAAATAAGTACAACTTTAAAAATCCATGTAATTGTTGATCACTTTTTGCCAACTGTACTTTAACTTCGTTTTTCTTGTGGTCCCGATGTGCTACTCCAAATTAATTAAAATATTGCATGTGGCTTTCGGCACCACGGTCCCGATCCCGAGAGCCCCCACAACCCATTTTGATGGGCATCTACGGAATCCTACATTGCGCGTGGTCCGACATGCACTTGGCCGGTTTTTTCCTTCTTAAACCTGCTACACACGTTACGATAAATCGTTACGATTGGACGGTACAGTGCAAACTGCAACGACAAATCTACATTTGTGTGTAGTTTAAACTGTACCGTCCATTAATTTCAGATATCGACATTGGTTTGAGAAACATTGAGCCGATTGAGAGTAAAGTGTGTTGATATATTTGATACTGTCTCTATCATGTCTGGAGTTAGCATTATTTAGGTCGTCTTTAATAACATTCCACGTGGCATTGCATTTGTTGTCGTTTTCAGCATTTTTTTTTTATATTTGCGTTTTTCTTAAAATTAAACTACTACTACTGCTGAGAATAAAACTAAATCGACATGGCAAATAATAAATAATAAAAAAATAAATGAACCTCGGGATAATTTACGTGAAATTAATGTTGATAATAATATAATCACTGATCCAGAATCAATTGCTAATCAATTTAATAATTATTTTATTGACAGAGTTGTCCCTATACACGAGACGGGAAAAAACATCACAGCAGGCATTTTGAACAGACAAAAATCAATGTTCATGGCCCCAAGTTTACCGTGTGATATCTTAAACATCATAAAACAACTTAAAAATACTAACAGCGTAGGTCAAGACGGTGTCTCTACCAAAATAATTAAATCTGTCGGTGATATAATATGCAGCCACTTGAGTCACATTATGAACCTTTGTATCAGTACGGGTACCTTTCCTGATAGTTTGAAAACATCAATAGTAAAACCACTATTTAAGAAGGGAAAGAAAGACCTAATCGAAAATTATAGACCAATAGCACTGATACCAATTATGTCGAAGATTTTTGAAAAATACATTAACATGCAATTGTATAAATATATGGAAAAAAATAGTATTCTTTGTAGTGAGCAAAAAGGTTTCAGACAAAATAAGACTATCAATATGGCGGTCTATGATTTTTTACACAATGTAATGTTACGAATGGATAAAAGAACTCCCACTTGCGCTTTGCTATGCGATATGACACAAGCATTCGACTACGTTGACCACACTATTTTAATTAAGAAACTTGACTCATATGGGGTTCGAGGCAATGTACTTAAATTAATTGAATCCTATATGTCCAATAGAAGGCAAATCACAGCAATCTCAAAAATAGATCGTTCCAAAAAAGCGACTACGTATCTGTCTCAAGAACGTTTAGTGAAATTTGGTGTACCCCAAGGAAGCGTTCTCGGACCATTATTATTTATCATATATATAAATGACTTTGAGGAGCTCGTGGCTTAATAAGAACTGCCACTCGGGTCGATCTTGAGGTTAAGCTGCGCTTGCCTAGGTCGATCGGTGGATGGGTGACCGCCCATTACATACCGAGTTTCCTCCATGCCTCGGAAAGCACGTTAAGCTGTTGGTCCCGGGTGCCATATATAGATCTTTGGCAGTCGTTACGGGTAGTCAGTGACCTGAAAGTCTGACATCCAGTCTTACCAAAGGGTATCGTATTACCTAGTATTAACTGGGTTGTGGAGGTCAGATAGGCAGTCGCTCCATGTAAAATACTGGTATTCAGCTGCATCCGGTTAGACTGGAAGCCGACCCCAATATAGTTGGGAAAAGGCTAGGCAGATGAGGCAGATGATGATATATAAATGACTTTCCGAAATCTATTGAGCATCCTATGACTCTTTTTGCAGACGATAGCACAGTCACAATAGCATGTAAGAAAACTGACACCTATAAACTTGACATTAATAATGCTTTAGCTTCTATAATTGACTGGTTAGACAATAATAATTTAAAAATTAATTTAAATAAAACACAAATCTTACATTTTAGTCAAAGAAAACCATTAATAAATGATGTTAACTTAAGCTATAAAAATCACACCATATGTAAAGTTGATAATGCCAAATTCCTTGGACTAACCATTGACAAAAAACTTGATTGGAAGAATCACATTGAAGAAACTTGTAAGAGAATTAGTAGTTGTTCCTACGCATTGCATAAACTCGCCCCGACCGTAAATACGGATACATTACTTACTGCCTACCATGGACTTGTTGCATCGATCCTTAGATACGGCATTATTTTCTGGGGAAACTCTACACATAAAGAGGCTATATTTAGAATGCAAAAACGATGCATAAGAGCTATGTTTGGTCTTAAAATTACAGACAGTTGCAAACCATATTTGATTAAACATCAAATTCTCTCACTTCCTTCCTTGTATATATTGGAAACGGTACCTATTATTCGTCAAAAATAATCCCCAACTGTTTCCGAAGTCTTCAGAAGGTTCCGAAAGAAGTCAACGTGATAATCGGAGACTTCGTTTACATAGTGCTAAAACAGCTCTCATGAGCAAGAGTGTATTCTGCATGGCTCCAAAATTATACAACAAGGTACCAAAGGCATACAAAGATTTGAATATTAATAGATTTAAGAAAAGTATGAAGAAACTTTTAGTAAATAAATGCTACTATAATGTTGCCGACTATTTGAATGACGTAATTTAGACCTTTTTATAAATTTTATTTTCATTATTTTAAATTAGTTTTTGATTATTATATTAATTTGATTTTTCACTATTATATTGATTTAATTTTGACTAGTATATTAATTTGATTTTGACTATTATATTGATTCGATTTTGAGTATTATATAAATTTAATTTTGAATATTGTTACTAATTATTACTTTATTAATTCCTTTCTTTGTTACTTTTATTAATTTTATATTTGATCATTATTATTATTATTTTTTTGTTTTTTCTGTGTATTTAACTTTGACTAGGTATTTCTATTAATTTATTTCTTCTTATTTTCCAATTATTTAATTTCACGTAACTTTTTAACAAATTTTTGTGTGACGATTATATTATTATTGCATTTGTACGCCTCTATAGGCAAAACATGTTGAAACTATTTTTATTTTTTAGTAATCTCTCCAACAGATTGTGAACCTACACGTGTTTTTGACAAATAAATTGAATTGAATTGAATTAAAACTGTCAAATATAAAATTTAAATGTAAAAATGTCCAGAAAAGATGCATTTTTTAGGAGATTAGTATATTTCAGGTTTAATCTTATTACTTGCAGTTTTGTTTTTATACAATTGATTGTTTATGAAAAGAAAATTGTACGCCGCTGATGGCAAAAGATCGATTAATTTTAAAACATTTTTTATCGTCATCATCACTGGCAGAATGTGATGGCCTTTAGAACTTAGCCATACACGACATAATGCTATTGTGCAACATACGGTTGTATGAGAATTGTTATTGATATATTTTAAGATTACCTAGATGCTTCTTCTTATATTAATAATGGTATAGTACATATTTCTAATAAGGTCTTTCCGGAAGTCTTTCTCATTATAATCGCTGTCCAGGTCTGTATTGGTAATTACATATTCAAGTAATACTTTTCGTGCATGTGCATCTAAGCCTGGTCTCACTACCAAGCAGTGACCTGGGGGTTTTTGGCCAGTCCAAGAACATGTACGCAATGCATTTTCATTGAAAACTACACTTAGTAACCTTCGACTCCATTCAATGCTGGGTGACTCAATCATATTGCAATTATGTAGACTATTAGCACTTACATACACACCTGAATTTTCCATTAGTTCAACGAGTCCCGGACCAGGTCCACGATGTTCTAGTGTCCACCGTGAGTCATTTGGATCGTAATTAGGAGGGAGAACAAATGGTTTTGGTCGTCTAGTACGTCGTTTCTTCTTTCTTGGTTCATCATCATCGTCATCGCAATCGTTCTCTTCTGAATGCTTTTCATGGGTTTTCTCTTTGTTTAAAATTGGAGCATGAACCGGCTCGTCACTTAACGCAGATGCAATATTATCGTCAGCTAGAGCACTTTGGCTGTTATCTGTATTCATGGGTTTATTCATTATGTCTTTGGGCAATGACTCTACCCCCTGATCTAATAACTTTTGCAGTTTGAGTATAATCTCACAACATTTGTCAAGTTCATTCATGTGGTCTGATTTAGGACCCAAGGAGTGAGACGCTTTTGAATCATTTTTGCTTACAGTTTGTTTCTTCTTTTTCATTGTACTATTTATATCATTCGACTTTACAACTGGAGTTCCTTGTTCACACAGATCTTCATTAGAACGCATTAGCTTCTTATTGCTAAATGCTTGTCTAGATGGTCCCGCAACCTCGTCAACAGACTTACCTGGCTCATTCACTATAGATCGTTTATTCTGAACTGGTTTCTCAGGATCATCTGGTGCCTTTCTCTTAAGTGTATTAGTAGTTTTGCATGGCCTTTCCTTCACTTTTTCAGACTGCGGTGTATGATCTAAAATAAAATAAAATATATTAATAAAATAGTTATACGTACCTACTACCAGGTTCACCTTCTAAAAAGTTCACTTGTAAAAAGTATTACTGAACTAACACTAACTGCCGCACTCAGAGAGCTTAAATGATTACTTAGGCCATCACTTAGTAATGGTTTTGACAATTTTGTCATACAAAAGTATGTCAAATCTTTACTAAGTGGCGGCTAAGTAATCATTTAATATACTCATCATTATCAAGCACTTCAACTACGGGGCCGACTTTGTTATCGCAAGAGATGAAATCAGTAGCTCTAGGTTTCTCTTCCTACTTAAGTAAATTTGCCTTTGGATATCTCGACAAAATGTGAGGTAAAACAGATAATATACAAAAGTATTATTGAGATGAGAAGAATGATTCCTTAGAAGTGTTAAATTATTATCAAAACACCTTGTAGAACTTCAGATCACAACATTTACAAAACCAAACATTACAGAGCCGAAAAAAACGAAAACCCCGACGACAGAGAGGTGTTCCTAATAGTGCACCACAATGACCAATTATGTTGTCCGATGTAATAGGGTGTTAACAAAAAAAAATCTAATTAGTCCGTCATTTAGATTACCAAAAAATATTGCACACGTATTTTTTCTTTTTTCACGTAAGCAAACAATAAACACGATACCTACAGTGCTTTGAAAACTCGTGTGACGTCATACTCTAAGATATTAGTATGACATTCTTTAGCGGTCAGTGACGTCACCTACCCTCACTCAAATCTTTGACGCGTATTATCTTCATTAATTTTTATTGATTTGATAAAACAAAAAATACGTATCCAATATTTTTCGATAATCTAACAGACGGACTGATTAGAACCATTTTTTTTTTAAGTCAGTTAACATCCCTTTTGGGGGTGAGACTATCACCATCAGCCGGGGATAAATGCAGACTCCGTGAATGCTGAGAATTACCTAATCGGAAAACTTAACCTTTTTTTCCTGACCTGGATTTTTTTTCAAATATTTACCTTCACTATTCTGCGAGCATTTCTGGTTTCGAATGTACATCTTGGATTGTTCATAGATATCTGCAAATACATAGATTTTTTTAATAAAATGTCAATATTAAGAAGCAGGCACTTACAGACTATTGACTGGCTGCCGAACTCAGAGAATTTTAATTGATACTTAAACCGTCACTTAGTGAAGGATTTGTTTGTCAAATGTTTGCTATGTTAGTTTAGAATTATGTACTAAATACGTGATAACCGTTTTAGCGTCGATGTCCAACCCACTTCGTAAAGATCATCATCATCATCATCAGCCTATAATGTTCCCATTGAAAGGACCCAGGCCTCTTCTCTAGGAGAGGAGATTATAGCCCATCGGCTATAATGATAATCGACGAAAAATATCAACGCTGGTGTGTCTAGAATCTTGTTCTTTATTTTTGGTTAACAGACAGACAGACAGACGGGTTCAACAGGCACAAACTTAAAACTAAAAATATGTGTAATATCTTACCAGTGCTATCTATCAGAACGCAAAGGAAGGACTGCCACTGCTCTGACTTCTTCTCCCTTTTCATAACTTTTAGTTCTATGTTCCCTGTATCTTCTATGGGGTACCAAACCTTGACTATGTTATATACACGTTTACACCACTTGATCCAGGACCTCGGTACGCACACAAAATCACAGCTGGCTCTTTCTGTATCTTTGAAAGGATTTTCCAAGAATTCTACGACATGGTATTTATACTTGTCAATCTGTAAATAAAATAAACATATCATCACCATCGCGCCTGTTGTCCTGCCTCCTGATGTTGATTTAACAAAAGCCAACGTTTCTTGTCAGCGCTATTAACCGTTAAGGAGTTTCGGCGTGAGAAGACAATCCTGGCCGTAGAGTTAGGTCATGATGGAAACCATCTTAATCTATCAAAATTAGACGCGAAAACAAAGTTAAGATTCCGCGCTATTCACCGTTGAGGAGTTCCCAAATATAAAGATAGTCCCTGTTTGCTGGGTCAAGTCATGATATAATAGTACATTATGGTACAACTGTGTAGTGTTGGTGATTACCGCTGAGGCGCCATTGAGACCCAAGCAGTTAGGTGAGGGTCTTAAGAGAGCCGAGGATGGTAATCACAACAATACACAAGTGTATCATACGACGTTTTTCAACACACATACGACGTTTTTCAACACATTTGTGAAGAAAATAATACTGAAAAACCATTTCCAAGCGTGACAACGAGTTGTGAAATTTTATACGTAATGGCGGGAAAAATTAATCAGGTTTCCAATGCGCGCAGCATAGGAAAACTGATTAATTTATCCCGCCTAACAATCTACTAACCTAACAATCGCGAACGTTCATAGACTAAAAGAATACAAAAATCTTTTTTTTGGCTTTTTTGGATAGCGTTTTAGCCACGTACAAAATGGCGACTTCAAAGTTTTATTAATTATGACAAAAAACTAAAAGTTATATTTGAGTATAAGTTTTATTTATTAAAAACGTACAAGCTAAAATTATCTATTTAAATTCGAAGTTGCATGAAATTATCAAGATATAGGTACATTAATTTAATTAGACTATTGAACACGATCTTTTTTGTATCGAAACTTTTTTAAGAACAAAGCAACTCAACCAACAAAAAAAAATCTATAACTCACTTGTGAATAATAAATGAAAAAGTCACAGTTTGATTACAGGTGTCATTATGTGCCTAATTGCAGTGAAATTAGAGCCATTTTATGAGCAAGTGTGTTAAAAATCATCTTTATCTATCAAAATTGAAAGCTTAGACAAAGTTTCGTATCTGCGATATTAACCGTTAAAGCTAAGCTTACTGATGCATCATCTGCTTGCCATTTCCCAACTATATTGGGGTCGGCACCCAGTCTACGATACCCCGTGGTTAGACTGGGTGTCAGACCATCAGGCCACTGACTTTCTGTAAAGAAAGTTAAAGGTCTACAAATGATGTTCAGAACCAATGACTTCACGTGCTTCCCGAGGCGCGGAGGGAACTCGGTATGTAATAGGTGGTCACCCATCCACAGATCAACCTATGCTAGCACCGCTTCCAGAAGATTGATCCAAGCTGATTTTAATATTTAAACACTAGCTCCACTAAGCTTACTGCTTGTCCACTCAAATGTATTGTGGTTACCTTGAACTCTGTCGACCAAGGTCACTTTGATAAAAGGTCAGATACATCGGTTGCTAGTAATACCAATGTTTCAGAGATTATATTTACATGCTTGTTTCGAATAGAGAAACGGTTTTCAAAGGTCAAGAGAACATTCTTGTGAATTGACTGGTTACTACTACATTGCAGTTCAAATACAATTGTCAAACTTCACTATAATAGGTGCAGACTTATTTCTGGGCCTACCACACGCCCAAGCTTCACCATAGTATTGCCTGCGCGATTACACGGTGCACACAGTCGCGCGTGTTGTTGGTAAAACTGTGTGTACCGTGTAATCGCGCAGGCAAGACTGCGGTGAAGCTTGAGCGTGTGGTAGGCTAATAACAGTATGCCCATGTCCATAAATTAAAGCACCAGGTTCAAGGTTAATTGGAAATATTTGACAGTTTCACGTCGCTTGATGTGAAAACGTGTTTACTATGTTATTTTGTTTTAGATAATACTCAATGATGGGTTCAGACGACACACGCAACTGATAATATTGTACCTATTGAAATCATCAACAAATATTTAGTAAAAAGACTTACCATGTCAATGCCTTCACTTGGTTCATTCATGTTCACAATATTGTCACAATGTATTCTAATTATTTCTATACTCTTTTTTGCGATTTTGTACCAGGAAAAACGTATGGATCCACTGCCAAATATATAAACAATAGTAATATATTCGTGAACACACGTGCGACGCTTGCGGATCGAACGCAGACTGATTCCATGAACTCATGAATTTGGCATAACGATGTAAATAGACCAAACTGTGGGCGTGAAAAAGATAGCAATGTTTTGTTTATAGCTCTGTCCTTCTTATAACTTTACGATGATATCATTTGAAGTAATACATAGAAAGCAATATGCTTATGTAGGTATACAATAGGCCTCTCAAGAGTAGCTTGTTGCCGTCAGAGAGAACCATTGTAATGTATCGAAATATGGGCGTACTATACGGGTTTACCTTTTTATATTATATCAAATGCAGCCGCTCTGGGCGGAGCGGAAGGGAGTGTCAGACGACTACTACTGACTAAAACCCATCCATGTACCTTTGTAGACTTATCCACTGCAGGGACTCAGGCCTCCTCTCTAGGAGAGGGATGACCTATATAGTCCTATAATCTACCACGCGGGCCCAGTGCGGATTGGTAGATGTCACACGTCTTCGAATTTTTAATTTCTTTGATTTCCTCACGATGTCTTCGTTCACCGTTTTGAGAGCAGTGGTGATGAAATAAATTACACAAAGTAATGCGCTTGCCTGGGTTCAAACCCACGACTTACTGTTCGCAATTCGCGGCCGCCACCACTGAGCCACCACTGCTCCCATTTCGCATTAGTCCAAATAGGTACTTGTCATTATTACGAGACTTAAAAAAGAAATATAAAAATAATTTATTTATTCTCAAATACTATTACTTTTTTTGGGGGTGGGAAATCATCAAATAACCCCTCCTGCTTTTGGGCAGAGCGAAAGGGAGTGTCAGACTTCTACTGACTAAAAACCACCCATTCTTAGCCTTATGTCAAGGCCGCAGTATCTCTTACAATATCCCGCAGCCTAAATACTATTGGTTCACTTGAACTTTCCAATTATTATTGTAATTTAAAGAAAACACTGAACTTAAAGAAACCGGTCTCATATTTTACTGATTTTACATTTTTAAATGCTTGCAACCTATTTTACGGGGAATACCCCGTTTTGTATAACCGTAACAAAACCGACCGCTTGCTACCTACTGTAGGAGATTTTCCCCCGAATCGTATTCGGGGGAAAATCGGTTTGCGGCACGAATTTAATTTTGTTTGTTATTCGTGATAAGCTTGCTGGCCGTGACCTCGGGCCATGATTTAATTTTCATAACGAGAGGGTAACAAAAGATAAAATATAAAATAATAATAATAATATTTAATAATAATATTTTTAATAAATTTCCATGAAATAAATAAAGTGTAATTTTAAAATAATAAAAAAACCATCATACTGAATCCCCGGAAAAAGTATCACGTATGGCGTTCTTCTTAGTTTCGATGACTACTTTTGTTTTTTGTTTTTTATTAGTTAGGGATTTTTATCCACATGGATACGTCAACCCCATTCCTTTTGATTTGGTTTGTTGGTGTTAAGAAAAAGTAGTCTTCTGCTCAATATGAAATATAATAATAATATAATTATTTTGTATACATATATACTAATATCTTCTCTTCTCACAATCTGCTCTTTGGACTTTAAAAAATAAAAAAGCCTAGTTATTAAATTCTTCTTCTACTTAATCTTTGGCTAACTAACGATTTTTGGCTAACTTTTTGTGTTATGTATATTATGTTTAGACTAAGTATACTTTTAATGTTTTATTATTTTTATGCTCAATTATGCTAATTTTAAGTCTAAAGTTTTAATTGATTAAAAGTTGATTTTAATGACTATTTCGACTATGTGATAAGGTATCCGACGAATACCAAAAAAATGTCGATTAATGCTATTCGAGCGAGTATTCGCGGCGGCAAATGGAAATTGGTGCCATATGTTTGTCACATGCGTATATTCCGCATTATCTATTAATCCCAAGTAACGGACGGATGTGTGCCACTTAACTAGCATGGCGTGGTATCAACCCTTACATGTTCCGGTCACTCTGGTATCACTGACTGACGTATGTCATTTCATGACGTATGTCATGCTGCGTGGGTGAAGATGATCGGGTTTGTTATCTCGGCGTTTCCTATATATGTTGCATATTCGTGGAATGAGGAACGTTGAACGGAAGAAATGCCTGTGCGTCATAGGTGTGGGCTAGTCCCACTCTGTTTAATTATATTGGTTCAATGTTTTAGCCCTAAGTGATTGTCCTTGATGGCGTGTGGGCTTGTTAACTGCTCGTATCGTTATTCAGGGCGGCACATGTATTACGGCCATTTCAGTTGAGCAATAAAGCCAAACCAGAAGCATTTTTGTCTTTCATTTAACTCGTACTATCGACCAAATCGGTTCGGCATCTGCCCTCTCTACATAGTTTTCAGATCGGTTCGCAATTCGAGGTAGGCCGAGCTGATTTTCCCGAACATAACTTACAGTCGTCTATAGCGATTGGATGTGCCGAATTACGCTAGCATTGCCGACCTGAGCAAGTGTGTGACACGACGCACTGTTCAACAACAGTTTTCAGGTGCTTGCGGTTGTAAATATAAAAAAGAGCATGTTTCTCTGGTCTGTTGCCTGTTGTCTGAAGGGTATAAAATACAATTACTCTTAATAATTATGAAGGCATCATACATAATATACTCATGTCTTCACTGCATGAGGCCTTTGCCCTTCAGTGGGCCTTTAAAGGGGTGGTAAATCTTTTTGATTCAATTTCACTGCAGAAATCCCGTAATCCTCCCAGTCAGACTGGCAGACAATATAGTATATACATATGGCTACACAAGGAGGAGGCCTATGTCCAGCAGTGGACGTCTTTTGGCTGAAATGATGATGATATGAAGCAATGCAGGTGATTTTTTGTGTTTGCGTGACCGAACCTTAATAAGACGCTAAGTGTATTACGACACCTCTGATGAGGTCGGTGTTCGCTGATTTTTGCTGGCAAGCTTAGTCGCTCAGTTAATTGATGGTTAGTTAATTGACATGATCTGTGTTTATTCTTTGTTGGAGATCCTAAATAAATAAATAAATAAATTATTCTGTTTGTTTGTTAAGTTCTTCTAAAATTGGAATTCTGGTGTGGTTAAGTGTTGTCAAGGGGTGATGAGAAATATTTTTAAAAGACCGGGTTACTTATACGCTGCGGTATAAAGATGGCGACTGGGCAATTAATTTAAATAATGTGGTCGAGGCTCCTATAAGTGTAGGAGCACACCTATTTGTTACTGCTAAAGTCACAATTTTCTATACTGTTTTAGAGCTTCAAGATAAACAATTTTGATTTGTTTATCTGTTAACGACACGGAATACATTAAATTACATAACTTGGCTGGAAAAGTGGTGTCATCCACTGAATTTAAATAAAGCACTTGGATGCGTGCATCACCAATAACTCAGGGTCATAAATAACCATAATAGCTAATGTTAGAACGTAGTTTTAAATTATAAACCAATGTTTTGTCTAAAATGTATTACGTAAACATTATTTTGTTGGTTAACAAATTATTATTTATAAAAGAAAAAGTCTAACTGCTGCACTCAGAGAGCTTTAATGATTGCTTAGGTCATCACTTAGTAAAGGTTTTGACAGTTTTGCCATACAAAGGTATGTCAAATCCTTACTAAGTGACGGCTTAAGGGACCATTAGATATCTCTGAGTATTATTACCCATTTCCTTTTTTGTTAGTATAAGTCTTATACGTATTTTAAAATGTTTATAAATACCCTCCTTATAGAATAAAATAGAATAGAATAATATTCAAAAGTCAAAAATTCAAAATATTTTATTTCACATAGGCCTACACACACATGGGCACTTGTAAAACGTCGACATAAAAAAGGGGCACGGTTCGGTGCATTGGTCGATTCCTAAGGAGAAGAACCGGCAAGAAACTCCAAAGGTTACTCTTTTAATCTTTTAAAATGATTTAAAATGGTTAACAATAAGTTTAAGGTCCAGACATAATCTTGGGACACAGATGATATTCATTTTTGAGGTTATGGTAGCTCTGTCGGGGCCGCGGGTAGTCCAACGGTTATCGCGGCCTCGACATAGAGGGCGAAGAAGGAACATGGGTGATTTTTAGTCAGTAGAAGTCTGACACTCCCTTTCGCTCTGCCCAAGAGCGGGAGGGGTTATTCGATGATTTTACACCCACCGAAAAAAAAAAAAAAAAAAAAAAAGTTATGGTAGCTACAAAGATCTTCATATAAAACAGTATCCACATACCGCTGCCGGTGTAGTAATATTAAATTATTTTACAAAGTGGCCAAGTTCTAGACCCAACAGTAGAATTATAGGAATGAATATAATTAAAAATTTGCTTCAATTTGTTCATACGAAAATTGACGATGATAATTATATTGCAATGTCAGGATTTATAATACAATTTTTGTTATAGTTCTGATCTCGAGGGAATTTCGAAAAACCCAGCCCTATACCATGTCTAAATGATATAAAATCTCTGTGAAAAATTCCATATTGCTAAGTCCAAGGATTTAAGAAACCTTATCTGCCATTTAAGTGGATGTTTGAATTTCGCGCTTAGCGGGGAAAATCCGCGTTTGCATTGGAGCAGACTTGATTAAGCGTGACAATGACGCATACTATATGTATCGCTATCTCTGTTGTGTTCACACATTTAGATAGAGAGGGAGACACAAGTCGCTAAGCAATGAACGCGGCGCCTCGCCGTCGGGTTTCTGACGTAGTAACGTACGATAATTAATTTTTATGAGCTCTACTACTTGTTTTTACTCAAATTTTTTTGTGGCAACGGCGGCGCTGTATATTTCGCCTAAAAGACGTCCTCTGCTGGACATAGGCCTCCCCGTATTGAATCCGATACTTACTTAGTCAATTTTAACCGTGTTATTTTTATTTACTGAACAATATAATATAATATAATAATATACTGGACTAGATGGCGTTGTGTGATAGTTGTGGAATATTATTATTATTAATATTTTAGGAAGTCACATTATAAAGTGACAATATTGTAGTGGTGTAGTAAGTTGTATTTAAAATATCTACTAAGCTACTTAAAATTTTTTAACATCACCCTTGATGCCTCGAAAGGGTAAGGCAGAGGTATACCTATAGGTACTGAGTACACCCGTTTTTACCCGACAACGGCGAAGCCAAAAGGAAGGGTAATGATTTTGGCCGTCTATGTATGTATGTGTGTTCCACCGTAGCGTCGCCGCGTCGTCTTGACTACTGGACGTATTTTAATAAATGAGGTGTCAAAAGATGCGTAAGAATATCGCGGGTGACATAGGCTATAAATTTTAACAATTATCTTTATGACGGAATTTATATGTCAAATTCTAAGCTCGAATAAAATTATATTGAGATAATCATAACATGTTAAGATTCAAATAAAAAATAAGTTTAAAAACTAAAACCCGACTACAAATAAAAAAGCAGGCTAATAAAACCGCGGTCTTAAAAGTATTAAACTATTAATATTAGAAAAATCGTCTAGTAAGTAGATAATTTGATAAATTATAGAGCAACTAGCAGCTGACTTCTGTATCAATGAGAACGCCATGAAGAAACATCAGGTATCAGTGGCACGCGACTACGGCTGTCCTCTATGTAAATTACTGATATTCAGTCGAGTGCAGGCTTGGCATATGATGATGAGCGGACCTACTGCAACCTTCCACGTTCAAATGCGTACATGTTTGGTTTGTATCTAACGTCAGTTTGGTCCCAGATTTCTTGTATTTGTTTTTCACACTAAAATGGCATTCAAGTAACAGCCCAAAAAGAGGGTTATGTGTTTGGCGTGTATGTATGTCTGTTTCGTTGTTCCCTAATAGCTCCTAAACGGATGAAGGGATTTGAATAAAATATACGTCGTTAGATTCGTATTGATGGCGCAAATGTCACGGGCTACATGAAAAAAGAAAAATTGCGGA